>CM054154.1:8498677-8587879 GCA_028751875.1 Rapana venosa
GATACCAATTTTAAAACATGAAAGCATCTGGAATACGTCTTCAGAGCTTGATAAGTGTATCCAACATGAAAGGTTTGAATGTAGCTTGTCATTTAACCTACTTGTAGCCAGATGTGCTTGTTTCCACGATTCTTCAAAGTGATGTTACAGCTGTTAATACGTTTGTTTGCATTGTTGTTTTATATCAGAATGCCTCAGAAATGTTCAAGGAGCAAATTTCTTGGTTTCGTGTGAGGGTGTGTAGGTCTTTTTAATCTTTTTAAAAATTCTTTTATATCGTGTGTGTGTGTGTGTGTGTGTGTGTGTGTGTGTGTGTGTGTGTGTGTGTATGTGTGTGTGTGTGTGTGTGTGTGTGTGTGTGTGTGTGTGTGTGTGTGTGTGTGTGTGTGTGTGTGTGTGTGTGTGTGTGTGTGTGTGCCCCAGTACCAGCAGTGGTGTCACAGCCCACATCCCCAGTCATCAACAGACAGGACAGTGGATACACCCTGTCTGCTTCTGTTAGCCTCACACGCCTCTACTCCTCCAGGGGGCTGTACTCTTGCCTGTGGCAGGTGAGAAGTGTACTGTGTGTACATGCCCTTTGTCTGCCTCTGTGTCTATGCTTCTGTCAATCAGTGTCTTGATAGTTCTGTCTGTGTTTCTCTTTGTCTTTGTCTGTTTGTCTGTCGTGTCTTTGTATCTCCCTATCTGTGTCTGTATGCCTGCTGATCTGCTGATGTGTGTGTGTGTGTGTGTGTGTGTGTATGTGTGTCTGTCTGTCTGTCTATCTCTCTCACTCTCTCTCTCTCTCTCTCTCTCTCTCTCTCTCTCTCTCTCTCTCTCTCTCTCTCTCTTCTCTCTCAAGATTTGCAATATATTTAAATTAGTCAGTATGCATGAAGGGAGACTACCTGCCCAAGCTTATAAAACACTAGTTGATCTAGACAGCCGAGGTAAAATAACTTGGGCAACAAATATTCGCAAGTGTTTAGATAGTTATGGGTTTTCATGTGTGTGGAATAATCAGGGCGTAGGTTGTATCAACAGTTTTTTGATTTGTTTTAAACAGCGCATAATAGATTGCAGGTGGCAAGAATGGACCAGCCATATTGAGAATAGCGATCGGTTTTCATTGTATAAGCTTTTGAAAACAAATAACCTTACAGAACCATATATTGAAATGAATGTAAACAAGTTTATTAGATGTGCGCTGACTAAATTTAGATTTGGTGTCTCTGAAATAACAGTTCATAGTCAAAGATATAGAAACGGTGCGAAAAACTCGATATGTCCTATGTGTAGACTTGATGAAGAGGATGAAGTCCATTTCATTTTTTCTTGTCCAGCACTAGATGACTTAAGAAGAGACTATATTCCTGAGAAATATTATCGCAGACCAGCTCACTTTAGAATGATTACGCTCCTGTCTTCCAAAAATGAAAATGTCATGAAAAATCTTGCTATGTATATCTATAAGTCTTTAAAAAGGAGAAGTAGTTTGATCTCATAACACAGAAAACACGTGTAACTTGGTGTGTATGTACTAAATTGTAGTTAGTTGGATAAAGATGTTTGTGTGCTTGAGTATAACATTATTATATATGTGTGTCATTTTGTAAACCCCTTCAAATGGGGCTATGGCCTTTCTTGAATAAATATCGTTATCGTTATCGTTATCGTTATCGTTATCTCTCTCTCTCTCTCTCTCTCTCTCTCTCTCTCTCTCTCTCTCTCTCTCTCTCTCTCTCTCTCTCTCTCTCTCTCTCTCTCTCTCTCTCTCTCTCTTCATGGGTTTGCCAAACTTCATTCATAATCTATGGTCAATGGACAAGCCATTGTTAGTTATGTCAGCAATGGCTCTGTGTCTGTTTCTGAGAAAGTCCTGTTGATGAACCTATAAACCCAGCTAATATGTGCAAGCACCAGCAAGACTACTACTACTACTACTACTACTACTACTACTACTACTACTACTACTACTACTACTACTACTACTACTACTAGTAGTAGTAGTACTACTACTACTATTACTCCTCTTCCTCCTCCTCCTCCTACTACTACTGCTACTACTGCTACTTCTGCTGCTGCTACTACTACTGATGATGATAATGATGATGATGATGATGATGATGCATGGAATTTCTATAACCCTATATCTTGCGAAAAAAAATTAAAGGCTTTCGTTCATCCTACCCTTTCACATGCATCCAGTTTTGATTAATAGTTTTTACAAATTGAAATGGGTACAGAAACACACACATACGCGCACGCAACACAACACAACATAACACTCACACACACACACACACACACACAACAACACACACACACGCACGCACGCACGCACGCTCGCACACTTTCAGTGAACAGACGTAAAATCGAACACACACACAGACGCACACACAACACACCACACCACACACAAACACACACACACACACACACACCACACACACACACACACACACAAACACACACACACACAACACACACACACAAACACACACAAACACACACACACAAACACATATGCACAACACACACAAACAACACACACACACACAAACACACACACACAAACACACACACACACAAACACACACACATACACACACAACACACACACACACACAAACACACACACACACACACACAAACACACACACACACACACACACACACACACACACACACACACACACACACACACACACACACACACACACACACACACACACACACAGGTCGTACACTCTAGGAGGGTGATAAGGGTTTTGTCTGTTGAAGGCAGGGACAGAAATGAAATGAGACAGGAGGGGTGAATCTTAGGTTTGAAATAAATGGTTCTTGAGGCCAGATTTAAAAGCGTCATAAGCAGGCTTTTGGCGAAGGGAGAGAGGAAGATAATTCCAATTCGATGGACCAGAAACAGAAAAAGAGCAACGGCCAAAGGTTGACTGGTTGAATCTAGGTATTCTTAAACACAAGGTACCTGCAGCAGAGCGGAGGGAACGAGGAGTGTACAGGTGAAGACATTCACAGAGGAATGAAGGTGCTGTTTTGTGGAGACATTTGTAACAGAGGGTACTGATCTTACAGTTTACTCTCTGTGGCACAGGGAACCAGTGGAGAGATCGCAAGAGAGGAGTGATGTGCTCATATTTTTTTTCTCTCTGACAACCAGTCGAGCTGCAGAGTTTTGTATACGTTGAAGAGAGTGGATAGACGATGTTGGCAGACCAGCCAGAAAGAAGAGTATTGCAATAGTCCAGATGAGAGAATGAGAGACGTGACTAGTTTGGATGTTGCATCAGTGGACAGGTACTTTCGAACTGCACTAATGCGCCGTAATTGATAGTAGTACGACTGGCAGGTTTGGGTGATGAATTTTTGCATGGAGAGTGTGTTGTCGAATATGACCCTAGATATTTCACAGCAGTGGATAGAAGGGCAGACGGATTGACGTATTGCCGATAGAAGCTGTTGTGATGGAAGAGAGTTTGTCTTTGGTCCCTACAAGCATAGCTTCGGTTTTATCTGCATTTAGCTGTAACTTGTTTTGATTCATCCAATTTTGGATATCTTGAAAGTAATAGGACATATTTGTCAAGAAAAAAGGCATATTTTCAGAAGTATTACTGCTAAGAAACTGAGAGTCATCTGCATTAAAAAATGAAGGCTGGTTTGATGACGATTTCTTATATATGAAAGTGGAGCAGTCTGTTCACTTCACTCACTGTTCACTGGTCCCGTAACCCGCCAGGGTCGTGGGGGCGCTGCATGGTGGACGAACGGTGGACCAGCTGGATCCACTTAGCGCGGTCGTGGGCAAGTGCCTGGGTGACACTGAAGTCCTCCCCTGTCCAATCACGGATGTCGTCGGCTCACTTTCTCCTCTGTCTGCCCCGTCTTCTCTTCCCCTGGACTGTTCCTTGCAGGATGGTCTTTGCAAGTCCTTCTGAGCGTGTTACGTGCCCATACCATCTGAGTTTCCTCTTTTTCGCCGTGGTCAGTAGGTCTTCATAACCTCGCACCTGTTGAGTGATCATTCTGCGGACTTCATTGTTGGTGACATGGTCCTTGTATGAGATGCCAAGGAGCCTTCTGAGGCATCTCATTTCTACTGCTTGGATCCTCCTTTGTAGGTCTGCGTTTAGTGTCCATGCCTCACATGCGTAAAGCATGATTGAGGTGACTAGCGCGTTTAGTAACTTTACCTTGGTTCCGAGAGGGATGTTTGTGTCTCTCCATATGGTCTTCAGTCTTGCCATTGCTGCTGCTGTTTGTGCCGCTCTTGCTAGGATTTCGGTCTTCGATCCCTCCTCACTTATGATGGCTCCAAGGTACTTGAAATGGTCAACTGTCTCCAGTTCTTTTCCGCTGAGAGTGATCTTGGTGGTGATTGGCTGGGCACTGTTTGTCATGAGCTTGGTTTTCTCGGCACTGATTTCCATGCCGTATCGGGAGGATATTTCGTCCAGTTTCTTCACTAGGATGGCCAGTTCCTCTTCATTTCCTGCCAGGCCGTCAATGTCATCGGCAAACCTGAGGTTGGTGATTGTTCGCCCTCCAATGCTGACTGTGCCTGTGTGGTCTTCCAAGGCGTCAGTCATGATGCGTTCGAGGAAAATGTTAAATAGTGTCGGCAACAGCAGACATCCCTGTCGGACCCCAACTGAGGTACGGAACCATTCCCCTACCGTGCCCTGTACGAGTACTGCACTGGTGGCCTTTGAGTAGAGTTCTTTGATGGTGTGGATCAGCTTCTGGCCCATGTTGAATTTGTTCATGGTGGCCCACAGAGCGTCATGCCATACTCTATCGAAGGCCTTCTTAAAATCAATGAAGACGTGGAAGATGTCTTGTTGGTGCTGGCTGTATTTCTCACACAGAACCCTCAGGTTGAATATCTGTTCTGTGTCAACAAGAACATCAAGAACTCGGTAATAGGATACTACCCAGTAAACAGCCGGATTATGGTCATCCGCCTTAGGGCAGCCCCATTCAACATCACAGTGATTCAAGCCTACGCACCAACAACAACAATCGAGCGAAGTCGTAAGAGGATTCTACAACAATACATGGATCATCGATAAGACTGAACAAGAAAGACTCTTGATCCCAGGAAAGACTGGAACGCCAAGGTGGGCCGACGCACCTGAAAGACTGGAGCAAATTCTGGATTTCCCTCATAACACGTCCCAATGCGCGAGGACCGACTATGGATTGCCAGTACGACAACGGTGCTCGCCAATACCTTGGAGAACACAAGGCATCCGACGCTGGACATGGCATGCAACCAATGGGATCTATCCAAGCAGATTGACTACACTGGTGAGAACGGTTTCGTCTGCTAACAGAGCAAGACGTGGACATCCAGGTGCGAACTTTGGGCAAGCGATCATGACCAGTGCTCCTGAACTTTAAGTTCGATTGAAGATAGGACCAACTAAGACAACAGACCCAGATCAAGTTCAACCTGGGACAATCGCAGGGCCACATGCCGAGTCCTACAGAACCAATAGTTTTAGCAATTCGCACTGAGGCACTTGAAGAAGATGCCGAAAACGATGACCCAGTTTTAAACACAGTGATGACTGATGTACGCAAGATACTTCTTGGCAAAACATCGCCGAAAAACACAACATGGGTCACAGATGAAATCTTGAATATGTGTGACAAAAGACGAGACCTGAAGAAGAGCAGAACCTACAGGAGGAGCAGTTGAGTACAGAGAAGTAAACAAGAAGATCAGGAGAGACATGAAGAAGACCAAGGAGGAATGGATAGAGAAACAATGTACAGAATCGAAGAGAGCCTGACAAAGAATAATAGCAGAGAGATACCAGATTGTGAAAGAGCTCACCAAACAGAAACAGGCAAGAGTCAGTAACATCCAGGACAAAGAAGGGAATTGCCTAACAGAAAAGAAGGAAATCGTTGGCAGATGGACGGAATACTGTTCCGAACTCTACAATCATCAGACGCTAGGCGACCCAGCGTTCTTGCAAGCCAAGCCTCATCGAATAAAGACAACTTCCCAATTCTACGCGAGAAGTAGAAGTAGCAATTAGATCGCTGAAGAAAGGAAAATCAGCAGGAATCGACAACATCCCAGCAGAGCTGATCCAATACGGGGGAGAAGCAGTGACAGACATCCTTACAAGTATCTGCAACAAGATCTGGCAGACCGGAGAGTGGCCTACACCATGGACCCAATCACTCATCATAACTCTCCCCAAGAAAGGAAATCTCCAGCAGTGCCAAAACTACAGGACAATCAGCCTCATAAGTCATGCCAGTAAAGTCATGCTGAAAGTGATCCTGAACAGGCTGAAACCACAGGCAGAAGAGATCATCGCCGAAGAGCAGGCCGGTTTCCGCCCAAATAGAAGCACCACAGAACAGATATTCAACCTGAGGAGCAGTCTAGAGAGGGAAAAAAACAGGGCCGAGAACTGATCCCTGTGGGACTCCACATTCCAGTTTGGCAGGTGTTGATTGAATGTTGTTTTTTCTGCGACTGTGTGGAATCGGCCTGTAAGGTATGAAGTGAACCAGGTGAGGGCTGTGCCTTCAATACCAAACATTTCTTGAAGACGGGAGAGAAGAATGGTGTGGTCTACAGTGTCCAAGGCTGCAGATAAGTCGAGAAGAGTGAGAAGGGAGATTTTCCCTGAGTCAGAAGCATGAAGAAGCGTGTTTAAAGTGTGGACTAAGGTGGTTTCGGTTCAAGATGTTCTGCGTGCGTGTGCACACGGGACCTCCTTGGTTGACAACATTCATCACCCAAACTTGCAAGTCCTGCTACCTTCAATTACGGCGCATTATCTATCCACTCTCTTCAACGTATACAGAACTGTGCAGCTCGACTAGTTCTCCGAAAGAAAACATCTGAGCACATTACTCCTATCTTGTGATCTCTCCACTGGCGAGATTCGAACCAGGGTCAGCAGATCACAGGCTCATCACTCTAACATCAGGTTGTGTGTGTGTGTGTGTGTGTGTGTGTGTGTGTGTGTGTGTGTGTGTGTGTGTGTGTGTGTGTGTTTGTGTGTGTGTGTGTGTTTTGTGTGTGTGTGTGTGTTCGTGTGTGTGTGTGTGTGTGTGTGTATGAATTTGTTGTGCATTTGTGCAGCTGGGGTCATCCAGACAGAGCCCAACCCCTGACCTCAGCCCTCCTGCTGCTGACACCAACAACACTGCTGACAGAACAGGAAGGTGTGACGTCACCATGTCCTTACCTGACACCTCTGGCACCTACCCCTGTAGTGTCACCGTCACCCCTGGAAACACACAGAGGTCATGTGGCAGCCTCACCATCAGTAGGACTTTTGCTGTTTGTCTGAAGTCACTGTCATGCTACATAAATGTAACGTGGTTGTCTTGACACTCTTCAGCATTGTGTCGCTTACACAGCACTTGGTTTTCTGTGCATGTATGGTCTGTCTGTCTGACTGACTGACTGTCTGTCTGTCTGACTGTCTGTCTGTCTGACTGTCTTTCTGTCTGTCTTTCTGTCTGTCTGTCTGTCTGACTGTCTTTCTCATACCGAAACACCAACCTGTTCAGGTTGCATGCCTCAGTCAAACGCTTGTTCTCGACATGCATTAGCTCACAGTACTGTCTGCTGTGTGGCCTCAACTCATGTTCACGTTGTTGACTTTTTCAGTTCAAGCAGATATATGTCAGTCTCTTGTCTGTTCACTCAAGTTTGAAACTGGATTCCTATTATTCACTGTATCAGTAACATCAAACATGTATCTGTTAGTTGTAGAGATGAGCTTAGATTGTGTATTTAGTGTGGTTATATTGTTATAATATCTGTAAATTGTTGAGATGGTCCTGAATGATTGGTTTTTCGGCATTCATTTAAATTACATGTTTGTTTAATGAAACATTATAGCTGAAATATAATTATGTTTGTTGTAAATAGTTTTATATTGAGTAATTCAGTGAGGATCAACATTCTTTTATTGTCTCTACTAGTAGTGATGGTGGTGTGCAGTTGTAGGATTTAGATATTGTTGTTGTTATACATGTATAGGTATGTTTAGTGCAGCAGTGATGTCATCAAGGAATGCCTGCAGTGTGATGATGTTAAGGAGCAGGTAGGTTAGTGTTTTGATTGACGGTCAATAATCTCCTAATTATGATAATTAATGATCTGAGCCCCGATGTTTGCTTAATCGCCTTTTTCTGAACTAATTATCTTACTCAATCTCCAGACATTACTTGTCTTGTTTGGTGATGACATAAAAACAACCAACAACAACAAAAGCCATTCTAGCCGCCTTGGTGCAGTGGTTAGCGCCATTGGTTATGAACTGTAAGGTCGCGGCTTCGGATTCCACAGGAGTCACAGAGATTGTTCGGTCTCCAGACGTCTTCTACTCAGAAGGCATCCCATTATCCTCTAAATAAAATAACATTTAGAAAAGGGCGTTTGCTATGGACTCATTTGGAAGATTGTGACCCACCTTACTACCGTAATTTTGAGACTGTTTCTTGAGTTACCTAACCAACACTGCAGGTGTCTGTATCTCTCTAGCCCAGGTGATGCTGGGATCTATCGTAATAGGAAGTGCAGAGTACAGCCTGTCATGTAGTCCAAAAGTACACGGACTTCCATTCCAGCATCACTGCATCATCCACATTGTCATTGATCATCATGCAGTAACAGAAAACTGCCTCTGATTGGTTGGTCCCGTTCTTCTGGTCTCCTGGTGACTTCAGTTTCAGTTTTCCTATACACTTCTGTGTCTTTGGTGAGTCTGTGTCAGAGCCTTCAGTGTAGGAGGGTCAGGGGAGAAAGTTGGTGGAGGGAGGTTGTGGTGGTCGCCATGCCAGATGCGCCCCTCACTCAGTCTGGCTGCTTGACTAAAGAGCTGTAGCTGTCGTCAGTAGGGGGCTTAGTTGGCGGCGATGTCCTGCGTATGATAGCTCAGCACAACACCACTGAACACCACCGAGTGACTCAGCAGCAGTGCAGGGTCCATCTGGCTGGTGGCCCCATGGAGGCCCAACATTGATAGGCTCCCTGTGGACTGTTGACCCTGGGGTTGTGGCACAACACATCTAGGTATGGCTCTGGCGGAAAGAACAGTATGAGTGGCGTGGGAACAGCAAGACAGAAACCTCACAGAGGATGAGGAAGCGCCCCCCCCCCAACACACACACCGCTTATTTAGTGTGACTATGGTGTGATTTTGCTGCTTTGTCCGTCAGTTATATTTTCATCTATTAATCGCAGTGATTTGCAATGAGTTATCTTCCACGCTTAAGCTTTATATGTTAGATATGTTTTACAGTGTTGATGTAATTTCAAAGTTAAAAACTACTGTTCCCCTCTCATCACCTCCAGTTTCTGGTTTCCTTTCTTACAGCTCGTCCTTCTCCTCCCACTCTCAGCTGTCCTAGTGACTTCATTGCCGAGAACACGCCGCTCACTTGTACATGTAACACTGCTAACATCGGACAGCCAGGGGGACGTCTGAGATGGTTCACAGGAACCGGCAGTGACATCAGCACTGAAGTCATCAGCGGGACCTATGACGTCAGCACACTGGACATGACGTGGACAGTGAGACGAGGTGACGACAACAACAGAAAGTTTCGCTGCGTCATCAACTGGACGGTAAACGTCACTGCACAGAGCGACTACACAGCTCGTGTGGCCTGTGAGTATTCAATGAGTTTAGCATGTCTACAGAGTTACTAACCACTGCTGTAACTGACTGCAGAGTAGGTGTTGCAGATCTCCAGTGCACTGGGATTTTCAGCACTTTGGTATTAATCATTGTGATAAGTGTTTCTTGCTACACCAAAAATTCCTGCTGGTATTTCCTATTTTCTGTTCACTGACAGTCCTTACTTAGTCTCTGAGGATTCTCCTTGCAATTCTCATTCATGATTCTTCTTGCACGTTCAGTGATCGTTCTCCTAGCTATTTCTGTGATAATTCTCCTAGCTCATTCACTGATTGTTCTCCTAGCTCATTCACTGATTGTTCTCCTAGCTCATTCACTGATTGTTCTCCTAACTCATTCACTGATTGTTCTCCTAGCTCATTCACTGATTGTTCTCCTAGCTCATTCACTGATTGTTCTCCTAGCTTATTCACTGATTGTTCTCCTAGCTCATTTACTGATTTTTCTTCTAGTTCATTCACTGATTGCTCTCCTAGTTCATTCACTGATTGTTCTCCTAGTTCATTCACTGATTGCTCTCCTATCTCATTCACTGATTGATTTCCTAGTTTATTCACTGATTGCTCTCCTAATTCATTCACTGATTGTTCTCCTAGTTCATTCACTGATTGCTCTCCTAGCTGATTCACTGATTGTTCTCCTACCTCATTCACTTATTATTCTCCTAGCTCATTCATTGGTTGCTCTCCTTGCAATGTTCACTGATTGTGCTCCTAACTCATACACTGATTGTGCTCCTAACTTATACACTGATTTTTCTCCTAATTCATTCACTGATTGTTCTCCTAGCTCATTCACTGATTGTTCTCCTAATTTATTTACTGATTGTTCTCCTACCTCATCCACTTATTATTCTCCTAGCTCATTCATTGGTTGCTCTCCTTGCAATGTTCACTGATTGTGCTCCTAGCTCATACACTGATTGTTCTCCTAATTCATTCACTGATTGCTCTCCTAGTTCATTCACTGATTGTTCTTCTAGTTCATTCACTGATTGTGCTCCTAGCTCATACACTGATTGTTCTCCTAATTCATTTACTGATTGTTCTCCTAGCTCATACACTGATTGTTCTCCTAATTCATTTACTGATTGTTCTCCTACCTCATACACTGATTGTTCTCCTAATTCATTTACTGATTGTTCTCCTACCTCATTCACTGATTGTTCTCCTTGCAATGTTCACTGCTGGCTGGATTGGTTTGTCTACTGCCTAATCTCTGTGTCTCTCTGCTGGTTGTTTCCTGTGTATTGTTGATATATATATATATATATATATATATATATATATATATATATATATATATATATATATATATATATGTATAATGTGTTTAATCCACACTCAGCCGACAGTCCCCAGTGTCTTTGTGGCGATGTTAGAGAAAAAGCACAGCACTATTTCTTATCATAGTGTCCTGTTTGAACCTCGCTCGACAGAGGACTGCACCTACACCAGCTACCACACCACTGTTCTAAAGTACACCTTCTCTTGACAGGGAGTCGGGGTTTCCAAGTGGACACCACTAGCTTAAACTGTCAGGCTGTCCGCAGACTGGTCTGTCTTTCCGTAGATGTTAAGAGTTCCCTGCAGAGTGAGATGTGTTGGAGGTGAGGCTTGATGTAGACACCAAGGGATGTTTTCAATACATATCAAGTACTCTGTGTTGTTATCGTAAGAAGTTGTGACACTGTGACAAGCTGACACGTCTTCCATATCGCTTGACTTTACCTTTTGTTCATTACTGTTTTTGTTTCTTACTTACTCTTGTTTTTCTGACTTTAAAGTTACATGTCATATCAATATGCAAATGTAAAGTTTCAAAGCTTCCACAGAGGTAAAGGCAGCAAGTTTCGAAAAGATTCATTTGATTTATTCATCAACACATGTTTCAAAAGGATTGACTTGTTGTAGCATTGTTGTCTCCGCTGCAAAGTAACATGTCTTGTTTTGTTTGATGGGGAGAACACTATAAGCCATCAGTTTGTTGCTGCTCCAAACGTGTTTGTGTGGAGTGTGTTTTTTGGTTTCTGAATAAACCAGTGCTAACTCTACTCCCACATAAGTTCTGTGGAGGAGACTATAAACTGAGGCCCCACGTGAAAACCCATGCAGAACATCTTGCACACACATTAACACATGTTCAGCATTTCAGAAGAACAGGCCGATCTGTGTGGACAGGGACAGCTGACAAAACTGAAAAGAAAAGGAAACCGCATGCACAGAGGTGTTGCACTTAGACAGCATCCCTGAAGTCAGAACACAGCTCTGCTGGTGCTGAGTGGAATGGTCTTTGGTGCAAACCCTCACTATGTGGGAGCCTTGAGCTCTAGCCCAGGAACGAGAGGGAGAGAGGGGGGAGGGGGAGAGAGAGACAGAGAGAGAGACAGACAGAGAGAGAGATAGAGACAGAGAAGAGAGACAGAGACAGTGAGAGGAATGAAATGACATGAAAATGTTTTTTATTGAACACTCGGCCGAGAGAGAGAGAGAAGAGAGAGAGAGAGAGAGAGAGAGAGAGAGAGAGAGAGAGAGAGAGAGAGAGAAGAGAGAGAGAGAGAGAGAGAGAGAGAGAAAGAGGGAGAGAGAGGAGAGAGACAGACAAACAGACAGACAGACAGACAGACAGAGACAGAAATGAAATGACATGAAAATGTTTTATTGAACATCGGCAGAGAGAGAGAGAGAGAGTGAGAGAGAGAGAGAGAGAGAGAGAGAGAGAGAGAGACAGACAGACAGACAGACAGACAGACAGACAAACAGACAGACAGACAGACAGACAGAGACAGAGACAGAGAGAGACAGAGAGGGAAATCCATGTGGTGAAGATTGCAACTGTCTTGTTTTCGTTCTGGACCACTCACCTGACCATTGGTGCAGACAGTGAGCATGAGGAAGCAGCATGCTGACATGGGCTGCAGTCTGTTAAAGTCAATGTCTGTCTGTCTGTCTGTCTGTCTGTCTGTCTGTCTGTCTGTCTGATGTCACCTGTCACTGATGTCCCAAAACACCTGTGCAGATGGACCTGACACTGTCAGTATTCAGGGAAACACACCTTTCTACACTGACACCACGGGGTCACAGAGGATGACCTTGACCTGTCAGGCAGGTGGGGTCAACCCTTCTTCTGCCCTGACCTACAACTGGGACGTCCTGTGTGATGACAGACAGCAAAGCACGTGCACCTTTAGGCCACGCCCTGGACCCAGTGGTGACGACAACACGGTGATCACCTGCACTGGCACCAACACCAAGAATAACAACAACAGACAACACAACAGTGTTACTTTAGATATCAAATGTAAGCATAGTGTGTGCGGTGCGTGTGCGTGTGCTGTACTGTATATATACTGTATATACATAATACGTATATATATATATATATATATATATATATATATATATATATATATATATATATATATATATATATATATATATATAGTGATCACCTGCACTGTCACCAACACCAAGAATAACAACAACAGACAACACAACAGTGTGACTTTAGATATTAAATGTAAGCATAGTGTGTGCGTGTGCGTGTGCGTGTGTGTGTGTGTGTGTGTGTGTGTGTGTGTGTGATTGTATTGTAGTGTATGGCATTGTATGGTACTGTATTGTATGGCATTGTTTTGAGCTATGTTGTATTGTATTGCATTGCATCATATTTTTAATGCATTTTTTGCATTGTAACACAATGAAAAACAGCCATTGTGCTTTGTTACAATGCATTGTATTGCATTGTATTGCATTGTATAGCAGTGTATTATTTTGAATTACATGCACTGCTCCCCTGTGGAGTCCCACAAGAATCAGTTCTGAGCCCTGTCCTGTTCATTCTCTACACTGTTCAACACTCATATATAATAAACCATCACCAGACCATCATTTCTACGCTGATGACTCTCAGAGTCAAAGCAGTGACACTCCTGAAAATCTGCCTTCTCTCTGACAAATATGTCACTTTGCCTTCAAGACATTCAAAACTGGATGATACAAATTAAGTTACAGCTAAATGGAGATAAAACCAAAGCCATAATTATAGGGACCAAACACAAACTATCTTCCATCACAACAGATTCAATAGAATTTGGCAATACATCAGTTCTGCTATCCACTGCAGTTAAGTATCTAGGTGTTGTTATTGACAACACACTCTCTACGCAAAAATTCATCACCCAGACCTGCCAGTCCTGCTACTATTAATCACGGCGTATAAGTGCAATCCGAAAGTACCTGTCCACTGATGCAACATCCAAACTTGTCACATCTCTTATTCTTTCACGTCTGGACAATTGTAATTCTCTTTTGGCTTGTCTGCCAGCATCATCTATCCACTCCCTTCAACGCATACAAAACTCTGCAGCTCAACTAGTCCTCAGAAAGACAAAAAATCTGAGCAAATTACTCCGCTCCTGCGATCTGTCCACTCGTTGCCTGTGCCACAGAGAGTAAATTATAAGATCAGTACCCTCTGTTACAAATGTCTTTTAACAAAACAGCACCCTCATATCTCTGTGAATGTCTTCACCTGTATGTATGTTTGTCCGTCGTGTCCAACGATGACCTCCAAAACAGCAGAGGAGGCAGCTGCTGTTTTGGAAACTGGGCAGAAATTTGATTATAGTGGAGATGCCTTGCCCACAGCACATCCCCACTCTCTCGGCCAAATTGGTATAAGGACAGTCAGCGTTGGAGATGTTCTCCAAAGGCCAACTAGCCCCCAGGGCTGCAGCACATAAGGACTGTGTGAGTCAAGCCTCCTAGTCAGAGATTCATAGTCGATCGTAAAGTGGAATTCCATGAGTGGGAAAGCCACTGGTCTTACAGCCTCTCACCTTGCTGTTGCCCCCAGCGTCAATGGTTTAATCAAGAACTGTGATAAAGCCCAGGCACTGACGGCATCACACTCCTCGTTGCCTCCGCTCTGCTGCAGATACCCTGGGCTTACGAATACCTAGATTCAACCAATCCACTGTTGGCCGTCGCTCTTTCTATATTTCTGGTTCATCAATCTGGAATGACCTCCCCCTCTCCCTTCGTGAAAAGCCTACTTACGACAGCTTTAAATCCAGCCTCAAAACATACCTATTTCAAACCTAAGATGTTTCCCTCTTGTTTCATCTCATCTGAAATGTACGACCTGTATGTGTGTGTGTGTGTGTGTGTGTGTGTGTGTGTGTGTGCGTGCGTGCGTGCGTGCGTGTGTGCGTGCGTGCGTGCGTGCGTGTGTGCGTGTGTGTGTGTGTGTGTGTGTGTGTGTGTGTGTGTGTGCGTATGTGTGTACATTTGGATTGTTAGAATATTGTAATTCATAGTTGGTTGCTTGTGTAGGATGTTGAATGGAAGCGCTCTGATTTGTAATTGCAAGATATAGTGCTCTATAAATTCCATATATTATTATTATTATTATTATTATTATTATTATTATTATTATTATTATTATTATTATTATTATTATTATTATTATCATTATCATTATTTTGTTGTTGTTGTTGTTATCATTATTATTTTCATCACAAGAACAAAGTCGCACATGTTTTATCTTTTTCATTTGTGTTTGTTTTTTTCTGTAAAATACCACTTTTCCCTAAAAGGAGAAAAGAAAAAGGTTTTCAAAAGTAGTGGTGTATCTGTTATATTGGGTTCTTTTTACGCATACTATTTTGTACTACACAGAGGAATATGGTTTTAAATCTAATTTCAGAACAGTACCAGACCAGACGGGATAGCCTAGTGGTCAGAGTGATGCACTCGTGATCTGCTGACCCCGGTTCAATCTCTTTCAAGAGGATTTTTCCTCTTGAGTTAACATAGGTGCCCACTCACCTCTCCCCAAAAGTTCTTAGGATGAGACTATAGACCGAGGTTCCATTGGGAATACTCGCATAAAATCTTGCGCTTTTTGGAAAAGTAGGCCAATGTGTGCTAGTGGGAACGGATGACAACATTTACAAAACTGCATACACACGGGGACTAGATGTAAAAAAGCACATGAGTGCTTATTCCATTATCCTCGAAATTAAAAAGATTAGTCTTATGGATGAAGAAAATGTTGAAGTTCAAAACAATTTAAAACTTTCATATGCAAATACGTATGCGCATGAGCACAAGTGTGTGTGTGTGTGTGTGTGTGTGTGTGTGTGTGTGTGTGTGTGTGTGTGTGTGTGTGTGTGTGTGTGTGCTGTGTGTGTGTGTGTGTGTGCATGCATGCATGTATGTATGTGTGTGTATGTGTGTGTGAATTTGAATTTTGTTGAAACTATTTGTGACTATTAGCATACGTATGAACAAGTAGAATGTACGCACTTTTCTTTGTTTTGACACGATAAAGTGTAAAATCAGTGTAAATAAATGTCCATGTATTATCATCAATATTTTAGTCTACTGGTCCATTGTGTCCTAACCCCACCCTGTGTAGACTGCTGGTCCATTGTGTCCTAACCCCACACTGTGTAGACTGCTGGTCCATTGTGTCCTAACCCCACACTGTGTAGAATGCTGGTCCATTGTGTCCTAACCCCACACTGTGTAGACTGCTGGTCCATTGTGTCCTAACCCCACACTGTGTAGACTGCTGGTCCATTGTGTCCTAACCCCACACTGTGTAGACTGCTGGTCCATTGTGTCCTAACCCCACACTGTGATGTCTGTGCAGACCCACCCCTGTCAGCTCCTCACATCAGTGGCTACGTCAACGGTCAGGCTCTCTATGAAGGGGACAGTCTGACTTTGACCTGTGAAGTGACCGGAGGTGACCCTGTGGTGACCTCTGTGACCTTGACCTGTCCTGGTCGTCAGGTGCAGAATTCAACCCCTGGTCAGTCCAGCAGTTTGGTGATCTCCCGTCTGAGTGGTTCTGACCACAACCTGACCTGTGTGTGTCGTGGTCAGTGGGTCAGAGAAAGTTACTACACCCTTACAGACTCCAGGACTTTGACCGTTTATTGTGAGTATAGTTAGCTCTTTTTCTGCACTACCATCATAGTTTCTCACCACTGTAGTCATTACTGTAATCATCATCTCCATCAACATCAGCTCCTCATCATTTCCAGCATCTTCAACTTCACAAACTTGTCAAGCCTGTACCATTTGCTTCCTATTCTATTGTTATCTGGCTTCTACTGGGCAAGAGATGCGGACACCTGCAATGTTGGTAAACACTTTGAAAATTGCATTAATAAAAACGTAAAGCTCAACTGCGTTATTCCAGTCTTCCCAATGAGCTGACAGCAAATTCTTGCTAAGTAAGAGCTGGCACAGCTCCAGAATAACCCTGTGATTTTATGGAATCAAAGCCTGTAGTAATCTGACCAGTATTTCCAAGAACTTGCCCCAGACCCATGATGGATGATTCAAGTTATGTTCTGCAGGGGAATCCCTAGCATGTTAAGCTGGGGAACGCCCGTCAATGATGAATACAAATACTTTTTCATCTCCACAGTAACATCAATGTATATATAGATGTGTTGAAAAGCCATTGGTGGTAATAATGATGTCGATGATTACTAAGCTGTCAAGGGTGATGATGACGATGTTGATGATGACTACAGCTGCACGTGACTGTCACTGTGACAGCTCCCCCCTCCACCCCCACCATCACACGGACAGACGGAAAATCCCGCCCTGCTCTGGAAGGGGACACTGTGTCCTTGACCTGTTCACTGACCTCCTTTGGACATCCCTCAGCACAACGGACGTGGGTCAGTGAAAGGTCAAATGCCAAGGACCCTCTGCTGCTGGGCAAGGTTGGCAGGGGAGACAACAACAGAACGGTGACATGTCAGGCCAGCAATGACTTCACACAGCGAAAAGGACAAGCGCTGATGAACACCTTCCTCCTGCATGTGTATTGTGAGTTCTCTCTCTCTCTCTCCTCTCTCTCTCTCTCTCTCTCTCTCTCTCTCTCTCTCTCTCTCTCTCTCTCTCTCTCTCTCTCTCTCTCTCTCTCTCTCTCTCGAGTTACATTTAGTTCTGTGCTGTCCATTTCTTAAGGAGCTCAGAGATAAGTTTATTTCACCTAAATATTTTCGACAGCCTTGCACGTTCAAATTAACTTTGCTGATGTCCTCTGCAAGACATAACGATATTTGGAACTTGTCTCACTTCCTTCACAAAGCCTTCTAGCTGAGAGAAATTGCAACATCATAGTTTATTATTATGATTATCATATTGTTGATTGTATGTTTGTTTTTAATGTTTCTGATGATTTGGTTTTTTGTTCACTTTCCCCTTCATTATGGGCTATGGCCTAATGAATAAACATCCGAATCCGAATCCTCCCTCCCCCCCCCCTCTCTCTCTCTCTCTCTCTCTCTCTCTCTGTCTCTCTCTCTCTCTCTCTCTCTCTCTCTCTCTCTCTCACTCTCTCTCTCTCTCTCTCTCTCTCTCTCCATTTGACTAAAATCAAATACTTTCTGGACTTTTATTCAAGAAAACTAGTCTTTCAAGCTTATATACAATCTTCAAGAGATTATACTTCAACCCTGTGGGATTCTGCTGGTGCAAACACTATGAAACCATTATTAAGTCTGTATAAACGTGCTCTTCAACTGGTCCTTCTGAAGAAGTCAACCTTGCTAGAAGTAGATTATACTTAGTTAGATATTTCCCCCTGCTTATAGATCTACTTGTTGTGTTTACAGTTTGTATCTTGTTGAATGCTTTATTCAGATTGAATATTTCAATTGTATTGCGTAAGCTGACTGTATTCGAGATTTAGTGAAAGTTGTATTCCAATATCTTGGTTTGAGTGTATCAATGATGTATAGCTTAATTTCAATGTGTATATGTCTTATTCTATGACTATATATATATATATATATATATTTGATATTCATGAATATATTATTTTTGCATTGATGCATGATGTCTGTGTGTATGTGTGTACGTGTACGTGTGCATGGGGATGTGAATTGCTTTTGCATAATCTCCAGTCTGCTTATATAATATTTGTTTTTGTGTAGTTTACTATTGCTGTTGCTTTTTCATTAAAAAAAACATATTACAGTGAATATGTTGACGTTTCTTTCCGTGAGCCAAAATAATACTATTTACATTGTTTGTTCTCCTTTTTATGATGGTTTTTTTGTTTATCTTTGCTTTTATTTTGTTATTGCTGTTGTTTATTGAGGGGGGATTATTCAGTTTTCCTCTCTCCTCTTGTTGCTGCTGCTTTTATTTTGCTCTTAGTTTCTTTGCTTTTTTTTTATTGTTTTTGTTTCTGTTTTTTTGTTTTGCTTGTTTTTGCTTTTTTTTTTTTGTTTTTCCCCTTTTTTCTCTCTTTTTTTTCGGTGACTTTCGCGATTTTTGTATGTGGATATTTTTTCCCCGTTTACTGTGTGATATATTGGTGTTTATTTAAAAAATTTTTATATATACCCCAAAGGACGGGGATAGATAAAAAAAAGCCATGGATGTTATTTATTATCCTCAAAAGAATTTGTCACGTCATTGCCTCTCTCTCTCTCCTCTCTCTCTCTCTCTTCTCCTCTCTCTCTCCTCTCTCTCTCTCTCTCTCTCTTTTCTTTCGTTTGCTTGTTTTGTTTTGCTATCTTGTTGATCCCAATTGGGGGCTGGTGTCTGAGGAAATAAATATCTGTTTTTCTTGTCGTTGTCTGTTGTCTTTTTCTGTCTGTTGTCTTTTTTGTCTGTCTTTTCTCTCTCTCTCTTCTTTTTCTCTCTCTTTCTCTCTCCTCTCTCTTCTTCTTTTTCTCTCTTTTTTTCTCCTTTTCTCTCTCTTCCCCTCTTCTTCTCTCTCTTTTCCCCTTTCTCTTCTTTTTCTCTCTCTTGACATTTGCGAAAGTACTTGAAATTTTTTCCCCTTTCATCAGTTATTGTATTTCAATGTGTTGTTTTGGCGTTTTTGAAACATTTTTGGTGAGTTTTTTTTTATGATTCTTTTGGTGTTTTTAGTCTTGTAATGCAAAAATTTCTGTGTGTGTGTTTGTTTGTGTGTGGGTCTGTGTGTGTTGGTGTTGTGTGTGTGGGTGTGTGTTGTGGTGGTGTGTGTCTGTGTGTCTGTTTTTGGGTTGTGTGTGTCTGTGGTTGTGTATGAGTGTGTGTGTCTGTGTGTTTGTGAGTGTGTGTGTGTTGTGTGTTTTTGTGTGTTTATGGTGTACGGGGGTGTTTGTGTGTGTTTTGGGTTATGTGTGTATGTGTGTGTTAGTTTGTGTGTGTGTGTGTGTTTTGTGGTGTGTGGTGTTGTGTGTGTGTGTGTGTGTGTGTTGTGGTGTTTTCACTGTTTCACTGACCCTGTCCCTACAGACGGCCCTACATCACTGTACACCCCAGAGGGAAACAGCTTTCCTGACGTCAGATGGCACGTTGCCACGTCATGAAGGCAAGGTGTTCCCTGCAGTGTAAGGCAGCAGAAACCCCTGCCCCACAAGATGTATGGCGTTTTCCTTTTCCCGGGTCAGGGAATCGTCCTTGACACTGGGACCAAACCTTGCCCTTTGGTCCAACGAATGACAGTGGAGTGTTCAGTGGAGGTAAAGCCAACTAAACCTGACGTCATGATGTCGTTGCCACGAAAACAGGCAGAAATCTGACTTTTCGGGTTCACATGTGGGGGCCTGCAGCTGTCTACCTTTTGTAGTTTTTTTACCTGTCGTATGTTGCTACCTGTTGTAGTCTGTCTACTGTTGTATGTTGTCTACCCTGTATGTCTGTTACTGTCTGTATTTTTACCTGTCTGTTTTGTCTACCTGTCTGTATGTTGTATGCCTGTTCCCTGTTGTTCCCTTTTGTATGTATCCCTTTTGTATGTCTGTTACTTGTCTGTATGTTGGTAAATTTTTCCCTGATGGAATTTTTTATCTGTAGCTTGTATCCCTGCATAACAATTATTCTGACAATTGCTGTGGTTGAAAAATTCCTCGGCCCCTGGCTGTAGAAATTAGGATAGAAATACGACTATGGCCCTGGGAAAGGGGGGTTTTTCACTCCCCCACGTCAGCTACTCTAGTGTTATCCTTCCATTCCAGCCCAGCCCCGTGGAAGGGAAAAACTAGAGGAAGTGACCACACTTTGTTGTGAAACAAGGAAGGGGGTGTAAATTTAACCGATCCTGTGGGCATATGCTGGATTTGGCCTGGCGGAAGCCTCACGCTGATGCATTCCATAGCTTGTTGTTTCCCCTTTAGCCTTTTGGGCTTTGCGAGTGTGTGATACAAGAACAGTGAGTCTTTATTCAGCTGTGCCCCTGCTGTTTTTTCCGGTGCCCCTCCTTTTAGTTCCCGTAAGATTTGCACTGGTGGTGTGTCCACTTTTATCACCCAAATCTAAAAATTTTTGGAGGTTGCAGTGGAGAGGGCGGTTAGGCGTTTTCATGATCGCCCCCAGAAGGGGCAGCTATCTCCTTTAGTCGGTCAAGGATGAGGAATTTTGTTCCCGTAGAAGGTTTAGAGATGGACGTTTTTACAAGAAAAAATCCTATTGAGCTTCAGGATTTTAAAAAGCATCGTGCAGGGCCTGTTGGTTGGTACTCTGAAAATGGTATGAATATGATAACTTCTGTGAAAATCTTGCCCATGGGAAAACAGCAAAGGAAGCTGGGTGGTGAAGTGTCAAAGTAAGAATCAGTGCTTCAGAACAATGAGGAGGTGCGTCACAGCAATCAGGCCTTAAAAACTTTTTTTTTCTCTCCCCAAATTTTTTTTTTTTTCTCAGAAGAAATTCCAGCCCTAAAATGGACAAACCTTCGGGCAAAATACAAAAAGCTAACGGATTGAAAGGGTGCTGGCTATGTTGAATATTTTTTACCCTTTTATGGATGACAGTGGTTTCAATAATGACACCCAAACCCGTGTATCCACTCTTGTTTACACCATATAAATGAAAAAAGTTTTAGTGGCAAAATTTTAAAAAGGAAAAGCATATGATAATTATAATGGTCTTTGTAATAAAGCCCATAGGAAAAAGTCGGTCACAATGAACTTTATTTTCTGTCCAAACAGGGGGATTGCAAAAGCGTTATAGTCTTTATGAAAGGTTATAGGTTTATTGATACACTGGACTTAATTCTTGTTTAAAACGTTAGTTTTGGTTTTTTCAAAGTCAAAAACCCGTGCTAATGAGGCAGAGACAGCCCAGTAACACCGTGCATTTCAAGGGGCAAAATTCCTGTGGGCAAAAGTTCACAGAAAAGGGAAGGGAAAGACTTTCCCCCTATCCAGACAATTATCAAAAGGAAGTTTGAATTCCCCCTCCCTCCCCTTCCCCTCCCGTGATTGAAATCTGTGTGATTGCCAAACAAAAACTGAGGAAGAAAAGTTTAACAGACGACAGACAGCGCTGCCACAAGATCCTTAAAGCTATCACAGTGTACAGGACGTTGCTTATTGATTTAAATTAAATTTAATGGCTTTCTCAAGTGGGTTCAGGTGAGTAAGACCCGTACACTTCCTGTGTGAAGATGAAAGCGAATCATGGACCCTTCTTGCATGGCCAACAAACACCTCTCACATTTAGCCCAAACATCATGGTGGGTACAAAGGCGAAAATTTGTCCACAGCACTGCTGTCTTTTCTTTTTACTGTGGAATGTGCATGACCAGGCTAACAACATTGATGTATTTTTTTTTTAAAAGTGTGGTCAGAATTTCAGTAATGAGTAGAGTTCATTCTTTTCAAGCAAACTTCAAATAAACTTCACAGAGAGAGGTGAGTGTGTGTTTGGTTTATGTCTGCAGGCTCCTTTATTGCTTTATTTGTCAGGATCCGCCAACAAACACCCACCTCACAGTGAACAACATGAACAACAACATCTACATTCACCGTCAATGAGAAGGAGCTGTGACACTGAAGTGTCAGTCACGTGGTCGACCAACACCTGGACTGGAGTGCTTCTGGAGAGACGCGCAGTTTAGGCCCGTCTAGATGGCCGCCAGATGAGTTTGTCAGAGGGGATGATTAACTCAGCTGTCTCACCACCACAGTGCGAAGTGTGACAACACGGGTACCCTCACCTGCCGTGATGATACACCGGGGGGTGGAAGTGTCCAAGGGACATCTCTGTACAGCCTCTTTGTCAACTGTACGTGTACTAGTTCGTTTGCTATACGTGTTTGTTGTGTCTCTGTACAGCTCTACGTCAACTGTACGTGTACTAGTTCGTTTGCTATACGTGTTTGTTGTGTCTATGTACAGCTCTACGTAAACTGTATGTGTACTAGTTCGTTTCCTATTCGTGTTTGTTGTTTGTGGATTGATTTTATTTTCTTTTGTTTTGCTACACACATCAAACTTGAAAAAAAACGTTATCTTTTCCACTTGAGAGCTCTCTAGAAGGGCAGTAAATTTCAGTTCACTGTGCTGACGTGTTCCTTCTTCTTCCTCTTCTTCTTTTCCCCCTCCTTCTTCTTTATTAAAGGCTCAGACAGATACTACTGTTGTTTGTCTATTAATATAAAAGACATTGTGCTGCCGTTCTTGAGCGATTGGAACGCAATTCAGGCAAGCTCATAGGTCATTTGGAGAAAATGTTCCAGTCTTAAGTCTTTCTGGAAAATGTCCAGACGAGGAGACCAAGAAGGCAGAAAATAGACAAAAAGGTGGTGGCAGGAAGAAGAAAGGAACAATGGCAGAAACAAAGAGAGGGATGAAAAGAGGAAATGCTAGCACCCCATAATTTCCAAAAGGTGGTGGTGATGTTCAAACTGACACACCCCCTATTCTCCATGGAAGGAGTCATGTTTCCAGTGACCTGACTTCCCTTAAATCATTCAGGAGTTTGTGAGACACTGCATGGGTGTTTTCTCAGTCGTGTGTCTGGGACAACCTGAACTTGGCAAAATACGTCCATCTGCAGATTAGTTTGTGATGGTGTTATGATGCTGTCAGGGATTGCCTGCTTGACTCCTTACAAACGTTAGGTATGGGGTATTTAAACGCAGGCACAAAGTGTTGTGCAGGGAAGCGGTGTGTGATAACTGGGAGGAATGGTACTGTGCATAAGGGTGTTATTCTTTTTGTTCAAAATCGTTTTTTTTTCCCCCCCCAATGAGGACACTGGTGCTCCTTCATACCCCATAGATGAGCTTTCAACTCTTGACGGTGTAGAAAACAAGTCTCTTTCAACTTTCCATTTATTCCAAAACATGGAGTCTGATGAGAACAGCATCTTTACCACGTCAGGGAGTAGAGATTGCACCTGTCTGTAAAAAGGGAGCAGCCCCTTTCTGCCCAGTCTGCACAGATAGACAGGCGTGGAGACAATCGTTGCACAGGGTTTGCTCAATATATTATGTATGTAATTGGAGCGGGAGTTCAAAAGACATGCCGTTCACTTAGAATGTGCTCCTACTGGTCTGTTAGGTGATAACATCATGCTATTATTCAATGTCCATCATCTTTTTATGTATGTAGGTTGGGAATGTGGAAGGAGCAAGTGGGAGGTGGTATATCAGTTACGTGTTCATGGATTGCAAATGCCTTTAAGGATGAAATATTAATTAGGAGAAAAGAGGAGAGGGAGATGTGTCGTGGGGCATTCGGTTATTCCAGAAGCTAGTGCTGCTACAATGATGTGATGACATCTCCAGGCAAGACACGTCGGACGACAAGAAGCACCTGCACCTTCACCCAAGATCAACTTCATCCACAACAGTCAGTTCAGCTATTCCACATGCAGGCCTTTCCCCTGCCAGCAGCTTCACCTTCCAGTACCTGGGCACTACACAGAACTTCAGCAGCAGCAGCCTGTGCAGACAGCATCAGGTGACAGCCAGGTGCACCAACACCTTTGCTGCCTTTTGCTGTGGAGTGTATACTGTCAGTGTGAACTCTGCCCCAATGACTATCAGCAGAAGGATTATCACCTTTCAGTTTGCTGCAAACGCTTTTGGTCAGGAAACAGTTTGTGTTCCAGGTCACAGTGCATGTGAGCATGCAATATCGCTTTGTCTGTGGGGACTTGTGGGACTGCAATTTGTTTGCCAAATTGCTGTTTGACTGCATGATTGAACTTAAACTTGTTGGGACTGGCCGCACTGATTGAACTTACTTGATGACTGTACCATTTCGGCCTTTTGTTATTTGATCTGCTTTATATTACTTTTGCTGGGTTGACTGCTTTGTAGGACTTTCATGGTTGACTGCAGTTTGTGACCTTTAGTTCCTTGTTTGCAGTATTTGACCTTGAGTTGTTGACTGCAGTATGTGACCTTTAGCTTTTTGAACTGCAGTATGTGACCTTTATTATGTTGACTGTAGTATTTGATCCTTTAGCTGGTTGACTGCGTATATGGCCTTTTGCTGGTTGACTGCAGTATTGACCTTTAGCTGGTTGGCTGCAATATGTGGGCATTTTGCTGGTTGACTGCAGTATGTGACCATTTGCCTTGATGTTTGGCTCATATTGCTTTTGCACATTTTTCACACATTGTTTCATTATCTCACTTGGTTAAGGTGTAAAGCTAGATGCAAACTTATATAGTTATTTCGAATTATCTCATGAGAGAGAGAGTTATGGGCACAGATGACTAATGCTTTCCCTGTCTGTACTTGCATTGGTTGGCAAAAGGCACAGGGTGACTATTGCAGGCTTTTCTCAAAGACGCCTGTTTCGCTTCTGCTTGTTCCTTGCAGTCACTAAAGATGTGTGGGCGTCTTTGCTTTGTCTTGTGCACAAACCCCAGTCCATTCCCATCACAGAGTTGTCTACTAAACGAAGATGGAGCTTTGATTCTTTACAGATTATATCGTCTGTGTTTTCCAATACACAGCCGTGTGATGCACATTATTTCTTTGTATTCAGTCTTCCTTCCTGACTTCAATAATTAGTGACTATTTGAAGACCTTAGAATTAACAGAATGACCTCCCCCTCCCCTCCTTCCCTCCCTACCTACCTCTCTATCTACCTACCTACCTACTTACGCATCTATCTATCTACTACTACCTACGTACCTACCTACTATGTATCTACCTACCTACTACCTACTACATACTACATACATACAACAACAGACAGACAGATACATACATACATACATAAATACATACATACTACATACATACATATACATACATACATACACACATGCATACATGCAAAACATACATACATACATACATACTATGCATGCATACAAACATACATACATACATACATGCGTGCATACAAACAACATACATACATACATACACTACATACATATACTAATACATAATATACATACATCATACATACATACATACTACATACATCTATTCGTCTAATGTCACTAAAAGTGAACAAACGAAAAATTGAAGTCAACAACAACAACAACATACATATATGCATACATGCATACATGCATACATACATGCATACATACATTCATACATACTTACTTACTTACTTAGGCCCATCACTCCCACTGGAGCATAGGCTGCCGACAACAGTCCGCCATAGTCCTCTGTCCTGGGCTATTCTCTCCAGCTGTCTCCAGGTATATCCCATCTTCCTGGTTTCTGCCTCAAGGTCACGTCGCCAAGTGTTTCTTGGCCTTCCTCTTTTTCGTTTTCCCTGGGGGTTCCATGATAGTGCCTGCCTTGTGATGTTGCTGGCTGGCTTTCTCAGGGTGTGCCCGAGCAATCCCCATCTCCTGCGCCGGATTTCATTCTCGGTTGGCAGCTGGTTGGTACGTTGCCACAGGTCTGCGTTGCTGACGGTGCCGAGCCAGTGGATCTGGAGGATTCGTCTCAGGCAGCTGTTGATGAAGGTCTGCACTTTCTTGATGGTGGTCTTTGTTGTCCTCCATGTCTCCGCTCCATACAGTAGGACTGACTTGACGTTGGAGTTGAACAGCCTGATCTTTGTGCGGGTCGACACCACCCTGGAGCTCCAGATGTTCTTCAGCTGCAAGTACGCTGCCCTCGCCTTGCCAATTCTTGCTCTGACGTCTGCGTCTGAGCCGCCCTGCATGTTAATGATGCTACCCAGGTACGTGAATGTCTCCACTTCTTCCAGCTCCTTCCCATTTAGTGTGACTGGGTCCTCACTCGCTGCGTTGATCTTGAAAATCTTGGTTTTGCCCTCATGGATCTTGAGACCAACTTGTAATGAGGTGGCTGCTAGTTCTGTAGTCTTGTCCTGCATCTGTTGGCGGCTGTGGAAAAGCAGGGCCAGGTCGACTGCAAAGTCGAGATCATCCAGCTGGCCCCACAGTGTCCACTGGATTCCATTTCTTCTGTATGCTGTTGAAGTCTTCATGGTCCAAACGATCGCAAGGAGGAGGAGGAAAGGTGACAGGAGACAGCCTTGTCTGACTCCGGTCTTCACCTCAAAGCTGTTTTTGAGTTGTCCTCTATGGATCACCCGGGAGGTCATTCTTTCATAGGAGTTCTTGATCAAGTTGACCAGTTTGGTTGGCACTCCATGGTGGCGAAGCAATTTCCAGAGGGTGTTGCGTCCACACTGTCGAATGCTTTCTCATTATCAACAAAGTTGATGTATAAAGATGAGTTCCACTCTAAAGATTGCTCAATGATGATGCGCAAGGTGGCAATCTGATCTACGCATGATCTGTTCTGGCGGAAGCCGGCCTGCTGGTCTCGGAGGAGAGGGTCGACTACATTTTTCATTCTCTCGAGGAGGATCCTGTTAAAGACTTTTCCTGGCACCGACAGAAGTGTTATCCCTCTATAGTTGGCACAGTTGCTGAGGTCTCCTTTTTTGGGGTAGCTTGATGAGGTAGCCCTCCTTCCAGTCTGATGGTACTTGCTCCTCTTCCCAAATCTTCCCAAAGAGAGGGTACAGCATCTCTACCGTGGTATCCAGGTCTGCCTTGAGTGCTTCTGCTGGGACGTTGTCCGGTCCTGCTGCCTTGCCATTTCTCAGCATTTTGATGGCTTTCCTGATCTCCTCCCTGGTTGGTTTCTCACAGTTGATGTCGAAGTCTCTATCAGCAGGGTCGATGTCCGGGGGGTTTGAAGGGACGGATCTGTTCAGGAGTTCCTCAAAGTGCTCTGCCCATCTGTTCAGTTGCCCCTCTGTTCCCAGGATGGTGTTTCCTTTCTTGTCTTTGACTGGTCGCTCAGGCCTGCTGTATTTCCCTGAGAGTTTCTTAGTGGTGTCATACAGTAGCTTCACGTTGTTACTGGCTGCTGCTTCCTCGGCTTCCTCTGCCAGGCTGTCGATGTACTTGCGCTTGTCTGTTCTTGCGCTCCTCTTGACTTCTCTGTTGGCTTCTGTTAAGTCTGTTTGTGCCTTGGCCTTTGCTGCTCTTGTCCGGCTGTTGTTTACTGCTGCTTTCTTCTGCTTTCTCTTCTCAATCTTGCCCATTGTGACTGCCGATATTCATTGCTTCTGTTGGTGTCTCTTGGGGCCCACTACTTCCTGACAAGTTGACGTCAGTGGGTCTTTCACTTTCTTCCACTGGCTCTTGATGTCAGTCTCTTCTTTAAGCAGTTCTTGTAGTACTTGGTACTTGTTGGTGAGGGACAGCTTGAATTCTTCATTTATCTTTGAGTCTTTCATCAGGCTGGTGTTGTACTTCTGCCTCTTTGTTGTTACTTCCATCCAGTTCTTCTTCAGCTTTAGCTCCAGCCTGGCTACCAAAAGATGGTGGTCAGATGCAACGTCTGCTCCTCTTTTCACCCTTACATCTTGTAGAGATCTTCTGAATTTCTTGGCCATGCAGATTTGGTCGATCTGGTTCTTAGTCACATGATTTGGTGATATCCAGGTGGCCTTATGTACTTTTATGTGGGGGAAAATGGTGCCACCGATTACCAGATTGTTTATAGCACAGAAGTCTGCAAATCTCTCGCCATTCTCATTCATCTCTCCTAATCCGTGTCTCCCCATCACTTCCTCGCATCCATTGTTGTCTTGTCCGATCTTGGCATTAAAATCACCCATGAGGATGTTTATATCTTTTTCTGGGTACTTGGCAATGATGTTCTGCAGTCTGTCGTAGAATTGATCTTTGGCTTCTTCCTCGCCGTCATTAGTTGGCGCATAACACTGGATGATGTTCATCTTGATCTTCTTCTTCTTAGTCCTGAAGGATGCCGCGATGATTCTTGATCCGTGCGCTTCCCATCCTATCAGGGCTCGCTGCGCAGGTCTTGACAACATGAGCGCTACGGCTTCTGTGTGTGGAGCGTTGTCTTCTTCATGGCCAGAATAAAGCAGCATCTCTCTAGTGAGCAGTCTCCTTTGTCCTGACTGTGTCCAATGGGTCTCACTGATGCCAAGCAATGTGAGGTTGTAGCTTTTCATCTCTGCTGCTACTTGTGTTGTTTTTCCCGTCTCATACATGGTCCTCACATTCCATGTTCCGACGTTGATGGTCCTGGTCGATAAAAGGGGGGTCGGCCTTGTGGCTTCCATAGACTCACGGCTTTCACCACATGGCGTCATACATCCTCTTGGCGAGGACCCTTCCTCTCCCAGGGCAGTAGTCTCTTGGTCCATTGTTGGCGTTTCTGTAGCAAGATTTGTTTTCACGGGGTGGGGTTGCTATCCCCACGCCCAACCCTCCTCCTTTCTCATCCAGGCTTTGGACCGGCCATGGCGGAGTTACATTCATACACACATACATACATACACACATAATAATAATAATAATAATAATAATATTAATATTAATATTAATAGTAATAATAATAATAATAATAACAATAACAATAATAAATGAAATTTGTATAGCGCTATATCTTGCAAAAACAAATCAAAGCGCTTGCATTCATCCGACTCTCACACATGTAGCAAGTTACAATTAATCGATTTTAGAAATGGAAATGTAAACACACACGCACTACACACACACACACACAACACACACACACACACACACACACACACACACACACACACACTTGAAATGTATTAAAAGCAAAAATCAGTATAAAACACATCTAAAAAGATATTTCATGAATAAAAGTACAGAACACGACTTGTAACTTAAGAGAGTGATTTAAGTGTCACTGACGTTATTCTTGTCATTGAAATCAGATATGACCCAAGTTTTCATATTCATATAGAGTACATGTGTAAACATTGATCTATATATGGGTTGATATGATATCAACCCCAGCACGCTTTGAATCTGATGTGTGTGTGTGTGTGTGTGTGTGTGTGTGTGTGTGTGTGTGTGTGTGTGTGTGTGTGTGTGTGTGTGTGTACAAGTGTGTGTGTACAAGTGTGTGAGTGCGTGTGTGTTGTGTAATTGGTTCGGTTTTGGTTTTTTACTTTCTTGCTGTTTTGGCCTTTTTATGTTCTTTTGTATTACACATAAATATGCTGATCATATTTAGTTTTGTCACTGTTGGTTTTCTGGTTCATTGTACTAGATGAGCTAAATTGTTATTGCTGACGTTAGTACTGCTGGGTGGATTTACATTGCCTGAATTTATTCTTTGATCGAGGGATTAACGTTTGCTCTGCCTCAACCAAAAAGCACATATACATGTGTGTATATGACCCGGGGAAAGGGAGGAAATGGTATGTCTTTGTTATATCTTCTTTGTCTGAATCCAATAGTGTTGTTATTCTTGTTTTTCTTATATATGAGTATATTATGTGGTAAAGGGGATATGGGTGAGGGATGTGTATGTGTATGTGTATGTAAGTGTTAAATGATACATCAGTTTTCTGTTTATACCATTAATTTTGGTTGTTGTTGTTGTTATTGTTGGTAGTGGTGGGGTAGGATTCTGGTTTATTTTGCCTTTTGTTTGTTTTGGGTTTAGGTGGTTTTCTTGGGAGGGGGAGGGGATATTTTGGACTCTTTTTCTCGTCTTTTGTTAGTTCTATATTGTTCTTCATTTGTCTTGGCTGTTATTCTTGGCCTATGTTAGTTTATTGTCGCTGTTGTTGTTGTGTATGTATATTTGTGTTTGTTTGATTGTTTATTTCCTTGTTGTGGTTGTCCTTGTTGATTCATCCTTTTGTTGTTGTTTTATTCAGTTGTTTGTATGGTTGAAGGTTGTGGTGTACATGTGTGTGTGAGAGGGGGGGAGAGGAAGCAGTTGGTGTGGTTTTTTTATATTTTTATTCTGTTTTGTCTTCTTTGTTTGTTTGGTTTGGATTTTTATTGTTGCTTGTTTGTTTGTGTATGACGGGTATTTTTTTTCAAGATTTTTGAATTATTTGAATTGTTATGTCTCATATTTTTTCTGGGTTTTTTGTTTTATTTTAATTCCACATATGCATATGTTATTGGTTTTTTTGTTTGATTTGTATAGTTTACCATAGATTAGGTTTTTTTTTTATTCTATGTCTGCATATACATTATCTTTTTTTTTCTCGCTTTTTTTCTTTCTTTAGATAGATGGCTTGATGAAAAAAAGCAAATGCACTGCTTATTCAATGTACCATCTGAAAATAAAAGTTTGACTTTGACTTTGACTTTGACTTTGACACACACACACACACGCGCGCGCGTGCACACACACGCGCATGCGCGCGCACACACACACACACAGAGGTTGCGTACTTTGGCAGGGTGGTGGGGGTTTTGGCTGTTGAGGGTAAGGGCAGAAATGAGATGAAACAAGAAGGGAAAGTCTTAGATTTGAAATAAATGTGTTTTGAGGCTGGATTTAAAAGTGTCAAAAGTAGGCTCTTGGCGGAGGGAGAGAGGGTGGTCATTCTAGATCACTGGACCAGAATTAGAGAAAGAGCGACGGCCGACTGTGGATTGGTTGAACCTAGGTTTTCGTAAGCACAAGGTATCTGCAGCAGAGCAGAGGGATCGAGAAGGAGTGTACAGGTGAAGAAATTCCCAGAGGTAGGAAGGTACTGTTTTGTGGAGAGATTTGTAACAGAGGGTACTGATCTTATAGTTTACTCTCTGTGACACAGGTAGCCAGTGGAGAGATTGCAAGAGAGGAGTAACGTGCTCAGATTTTTTCTTCCTGAGGACTAGTCGGGCGGCAGAGTTGGCAGACCAGCCAGAAGAGAATTGCACTAATCCAGACTTGAGAGAATGAGAGACGTGATTAGTTTGGATGTTGCATCAGTGGACAGATACTTTGGAACTGTACTAATACGCCGCAGTTGATAGTAGCATGACCGGCAGGTCTGCGTGATGAATTTTTGCATGAAGAGTGTGTTGTCGATAAAGGCCCCTATACATACATACATACATACATACAGACAGACAGACAGACAGACAGACAGACAGACAGACAGACATGTATGCATGCATACATATATACATACATACACAGCAGAGAGACACACATACATTAATGCATACTCGGCAGAGAGACAGACTAGACATACATGGCAGAGAGAGAGACACAGAATAAATAGATATAGATAGATAGATAGATAGATAGATAGATAGATAGATAGATAGATAGATAGCACAGACAACACAGAACATAAGATAGTATAGAAGATCAGATATCAGATAGATAGATGATAGATAATAGATAGATAGATAGTATGATGAGATAGATGACAGACGACAGACAGCAGACAAACAGATAGATAGATAGATGATGATAGAATAGATAGATAGATAGATAGGATAGATAGATAGATAGATAGACTAGACAACAGACAGACAGACAAACAGATAGATAGATAGATAGATAGATAGATAGATAGATAGATATGATAGATCGATGATAGACAGATAGATGAAACAGATAGATAGAATAGATAGACAAGATAGAATAGATAGATAGATAGATAAAAGGTAGATAGGATAGATAGGTAGAAGGATAAATAGATGGATAGGTGGATGGATAGATCGAATAGATAGTTAAATGAATAAGTAGCGCAAATGAATAAATATATATGAATTAATGAATAAATAAATGAATTCCAATAATTAAATAAAGCGACAGATAAATGACCGATGATTAATAGATTAAGCAAATAGCTACTGAACAGATAAGTAGCTAACTAGAGATAAATACATAAATAAATGGGTAATGAATAGACTAAATGAATAAATAACTGATGAACAGCAAATGAATAGATAAATAATTAATAGATAAATAGGATACAAAGATAAATAAATAAAAAGTGTTCCGCAGATGATGCGGACTCCTCATCTACCGATTTTGGGAACATGCAGCGGCTGTGGGAGTGGCGTGAGCTGTGGCGTATAGTCCTCGTCGTCAATCTTGGTCCTGTGGCGACGTCACTGATTCTCGCCTTGTGCTGCTGCTGCCGCCTGCGCAATTGGTCAGTACAGGGATGGGGGGGGGGGGGTGTAGGTGGGGGAGGTGGGTGGTGGTTGGAGGGATTGGATTGTGAAGTTGAGGAACATTGGCGGAGGAAAGAAAATGGGGATGTTGGAGAAGGAAAGGAAGATGAAAAGAAGAAGAGGGGGGAGGGCGGGGATCTGAATAGAGGAAGACAAGTTGAGACAGGACACTGCTGCTCAAAACAGGAAAACCCCACTCTTCAGTTAGCGGCTGGAACTTTCACTCGTAACCTAAATACCATCTGGCTGCTATCTAGGCACCGCGCGGTGAGGGGTCCAAGTCCAGCGTCTTGCAGTGCCAGCACACATTCCTTCTTTGTAGTCTATTAGCCACTGGGCGAATTTTTATTTTAAAGGCTTTTTTTTATCACACGCTGCTGGATTTCCTACCTGATTTTTACAGTACTCATACTTTGGTTAAAAAAAACTTCAATACTTGCTTCACTTGTTTGTGGTTACGGTTGTACCGTTTGTTTTGGTTAACTATTTCTAAACATTTTTAAAAAAATAAACACTGTCTCCCAAGAAACGAAGGACTGCGTGTCGGCTTGTTCCTGATTTTCACATGCAAAGCATCTTTATCTGTGATGAATTCTGTGGAGTTTTCTTTTAACCAGACTGTTTTCATTTGTATGTGTTGTTTGTATCATGTGAACCTTCTACTTAATGATGTAGCTTGTCAACAGTTTGTTTGTTTGAGTGCTGCTGTGTTTACTTGTGCGTTGATGAAGTTCACTTACTTTGTATCAGTACTTGTCTGAGCATCAGCAAACTGTGTATGTTTATAATATATTCGTACGTCAGTGCATTTTCTGTGTGTGTGTGTGTGTGTTGTGTGTGTTGTGTGTGTGTGTGTGTGTAGTGTGTTAGTGTGTGTGCAGGGGTGTGTGTAGGGGGGTGTGGGGTGTGCGTGCGTTCGGGGCGCGTGAGTGTGTTTGCGCATGGTGGTGTGTTTGTTTACGCATGGTGTGTGTGTGTGCGTGCATGCGTGTGTGTGTGTGCGTGCATGCGTGTGTGTGTGTCGTGCATGCGTGTGTGCGTGCGTATATGCGAGTGTGTGTGTGTGTGTGTGTGTGTGATAGAGAGAGAGTGTGTGTGTGTGTGTGTGTGTGAGAGTGTGTGTGTGTGTGTGTGTGTGTGTGTGTGTGTGTGTGTGTGTGGTGTGTGTTGTGTGTGTGTGTGTGTGTGTGTGTGTGAGTGTGTGTGTGTGATCGGCCACAGCACCTACATGTACACAGGTGCTTCCTGGCTGTGTGTCAGTTTCAAGTTGTTAGTTTTCTCAAGCACACGTGTGCCGTGGGCATCTTCTTGTAGTTATGTGTGTGTGATGTGCACGTGCGCGCGCGTGTGAGTGCGCGTGTGTGTGTGTGTGTGTGTGTGTGTGTGTGTGTGTGTGTGTGTGTGTATGTCAAGTCAAGTCAAGTCAAGTCAAAATTTTATTTCCAGATGGTACATTGAATAAGCAATGCATTTGCTTTTTTCATCAAGCCATCTATCTAAGAACAAATTTCGTAATGATTATACTAAGACACTACATTATTGCATCATTTACCGTTAAATTAAACCAGTAAAAAAAAGAGGAAAAAATCGATAAGGAAATACATTGAAAATACAAATTACCACATATACATATACACGCACACACATACTCATGCACACCTGAGCGCGTGCGCGTTCACGTCCACACACACATTTAAATAAAAATGTTTTAAGAATTAAAAAAAGAAAATCATAAAACGTCAGGACAAACAAATTACTTCACCTACTGTTTCATCCATTCTTTCACGTTCATACTTTAGATAATAAAAAGGTCCAGGAATAAAACGTTAGAAAATACTAGGCATTCGTCATTACTAACAATATTACCTTCAATGACCTCCCTCCTCTCCTCCTCCACCCAGCAAACGTGTGCTTTTTTGCGTTCATACTTTTCAAATAGCGCTTTTAAGAAATGACATATTCACACAATAACTATCAAAGCAAGATAAGTCAAATAAGATTACAATAATGATTATCGTAATAGAGATACAATTATAACAACAATCACCCATCACCATGAGACAACAATATAACAAATGATCCCCATCACCATGAGACAACAACATAACGATGATAACAGAAAAGCATTGGAAAGGATGGGGGTGGGGGAGGAGTATCAAGGGGGAAGGGGAAATACACCTTCAATCAAATTAATAGTTTAAAAAAAACAATTATTCAAAAAAGTAGAACCCCTATACGATACAGAATTCAAAAGCCCATAATCCACTGGACTATCAAACTAAAACAATATCAAACTAAAACAGTATCGCTTATAATAGTACTAATAATCTCATCTCTAACTGCAATAAAAACAACATCCACGATAAAATCTATTGAATTAGACAAGACAAAGGGCATGAAGAGAGGAGAGGAAAGGAGAGGAGAGGAGAGGAGAGGAGAGAGAGAGAGAGAGAGAGAGAGAGAGAGAGAGAGAGAGAGAGAGAGAGAGAAGGATGGAGAGAGGAGAGAGAGAGGAGGAGAGAGAGAGAGAGAGAGAGAGAGAGAGAGAGAGAGAGAGAGAGAGAGAGAGAGAGAGAGAAGGACACACTATCAAGCTATCAGGTCTGCCATAAAAAGATTTTTAAAAATTTCCTCCTTTCCACTTGTTTCAACATTGCAGATTATTTACTAGCTTGCATAGATTACTCTTACTTCTTTGCATAATTAGTGTGCCTCTTTCCTGGCTCCCCCTCCCTCCACACATATACAGTGTGTGACTGTAGAATTTCTAGTCACAGTAAGACATACTTGAATTTTTTGTTGTAAGGAATACCATTAGTGCTGGTAAATGTAAGTATGGTTGGTTTTGCCGTATTAATCATGGTTGATTTGCCTTATTAGTCAATTCCTAGGCATTCATGCATTAGATGGCTTTTTAGCTGTGTCTTGAACTGATTTTTGTTTTTGATACATTTTAAGCGTTTTGGGAGCTTGTTCCATAAGTCACTACCTGAGTACAAGAAGCTTGTTTTGTAAAGATTATTTCTTGGTCTCGGAAATGTTAGTAGATGATTATGTCTGTGTTCATTGATTTTGAAGCTATTGGTGATCTTTGGAGGGGCATTTCCATTGACAACTTTCTGGACAAATAGAGCTTTATTTAGATAAAGTCTGTTTTTGAAGGTTAGGATATTTGTTTCCTTATAATCGTTGATGGTTAGGGAGCTTGATTTTATTTAGAACAAGTTTCAGTGCTCTTTTATAATCTATGTGTGTGTGTATGTGTGTGTGTGTTCGTATGTGTGAGTATAGGGTATGTGTGCATGTGTTTGTGCCATTGTGTGTGTGTGTATGTGTGTGTGTGTCTGCTTGTGTGTGTATGTGTGTATACACTTGCGCTCATGTGTGTTTTTATTTATTTTGTTTTTTTTTTTTTTTCGAGGATAATGGAATAGACACTCATGTGCTTTTTACATCCAGACCCGTGTATATGCAGTTTTGTAAATTTTGTCATCCATTTTGTGTGTGAGTTAGTGTGTGTTTTCTTTCTGCTTCTTTTGTTGGCTGCTTTGATGTCAAAGTGTAGGCCTGTGTGCAATTTGTTCTTTTTTACACAACACAGAACTGAGAAGTAGATACACTTTTGATCACAACAATTTTTTAACATGATCAGAAAATGCTTTTTGTACAGTATCAGAAACATCAGTGAAATTAAAACCTGAGTCATTTGTGAGGTATCTTTGCTTGATGACAGTGTAAGATACTGACAAAACATCTGTTTTCTACTGTGTTCTCGGGCTATAATTATGAGCTGTACTGGAATTGGTTCATGAACAAACCTTCAGCTGTAGCAAGGATACGGCTAAAACCGATGAACAGTTAGACTGTGTACATGCTGTAATGCCTGACCAGCAGGAGTGTTTATAGAGAAGTCAGATAGCTGACACTTATAACTGCCCCAGACTCTCTCCCCACGCTCTCCACCACCCTGCCTCTCACGCCGCTGGCCGTGCGGTAGCCCGCTAAGGTGTGTTTATTTATGGCTTCGCTCTGCCAACAGGGACAAATTCACAGCCAAATAAAAGGTTAGTCTGCATGCAGACATGTTCAATGTTTTCTCTATGGCCATTGATTATATAATATAAATGTCTGCTTTTTATTTGAGAGAGAGTTAGAAATGTCTGTTTTTTTAGATCGAGAGAATAGCAAAATGGGCATTCAGGCTCATTCACATTGTGTTTGTACAAATCACTGCCACTTTGTCCTCTGTGGCTGCCACCACTGGGCCAAAGCCCTGGCAGTTGTACAAAAACAACGTGGTTTACCCTCAATGCCCATTTTGCCTATCTCTTGTAATAAATGAAAAATGTTACAATCTTGCTTGGATGGGTAAAAACTATTAAATTATGGAAAATTTGTGTCAAAACAATACCTTGACAAGAACTAATACAACATCTTGTCAAGAACTAATACAACATCTTGTCAAGAACTAATACAACATTTTGTCAAGAACTAATACAACATCTTGTCAAGAACTAATACAACATTTTGTCAAGAACTAATACAATATCTTGTCAAGAACTAATACAACATCTTGTCAAGAACTAATACAACATCTTGTCAAGAACTAATACAATATCTTGTCAAGAACTAATACAATATCTTGTCAAGAATTCATACAACATTTTGTCAAGAACCTATCAAGAACTAGTACAAGAACTAAAACAAGAACTAATACAAGAACTAAATCAAGAACTTGTCAAGAAAAAACAAGCTCCCATCAACAACTTATTAACAACTTCGTCAACAACTTATCAACAACTTTGTTAACAACTTATCAACAACTTTGTTAACAACTTCGTCAACAACTTGTCAACAACTTTGTTAACAATTTATCAACAACTTGTCAAGAAAAACAATAATTGTTTAATATAAAATATATTGATAAAGATAGACAACATGAATTGGGACGAGCTTTTGCAGAGGACATCTACTGTTTCTAGTCAAGAAGAAATAACAGGTGAAAAGAGTCTACTGGATAAGAAGGAGAAGTTGAACTCTCTTGCTGCTTGTGGTAAAACAAAGCATTACTTAGGAACACAACTAACAGTTGAACAGGTACAGCAGTTATCACCACAAGACATTATTAAGTATTATGCAAGTATGAATCCCTTCTTGGAGCAAAAATGGTGAGAAGCCTAGGGCATACTCTTATTAGCTTATACGCTAAAGCAACAAGAAGGGTCTTTAATGTGGACTCAGAAGCTGACTTAGCATATGACCTGTCACAAGATCCTGTTTTGTCTAGAACGCTGGAGACACTTGGCTGTGATATGTATTATCGCTTTGGCACCCTGTTAGCACCAGTAGTTGCTAGTATGATAACATTAAAACATATAACATGTAACCACATAGAGAAAGATGGAAAAACAGAACACAGTTATGAACCAACAGGAAGCACAGGAGAATGTGACAAACCAAGGGCAGCAGACCCTTCCACAAGTCACAACAGTGACCAGGAGTGGTAAGAGCCCTTGGAGAGTTGAAGCTGGCAAGAGGCTAGCAGAATGGGATCAAGAGAAATAACTTAGTAATGAAGCAAAGCAAAAGATCTTATCCGGAGAAGCATCAGAAAACAGATGCCTATAGAAACACCGAAAAAACCCACACCACCACCAAAAACAAATATTCAGTCTTACTTGTTATACGGCATAACTGTTATTGGCATTGGTTATACAGCTTATAGAGTATGGAGCAACAAGTGACCAACAAAACAAGAACCACAGCAATAATAATAATAATAATAATAATAATAATAATAATAATAATAATAATAAATGGAATTTATATAGTGCTGTATCTTTCACAGAAAAATCAAAGCAAGAGCATAAACCAAACCCACAACCACAGCCACAACCATTACAATGCAAACAGCCTGACAACGACCCATTCATAATGTATTAATATATAAATATTTAATTTATACATACAGTAGGAATATGAGTACAGAAAAGACAGCAGTTAATTTGGTCTACCATGCCGCTGTTATTGGTGGTCTCAGCGTTGGCAATGTTAGGAAAGAGCCTTCTGAAAATGAAGCCTGCTGATCTAAGAAAACTAGACTTTGAGGACAGCGCCAAGCTAGTTGCGGTTGTAACAGCATCCATTGCTTCAAAAGACTTCTTGGTTAAGCAGGGAATCATTCCAGAAAATATAAGTCCATAATAAGAAATGGCTTCCTTAGTGATGATGGTTGGTGGCGCTGTAGTTAACACACTTGCTTTTACAGGAAGCAACTACTTGTTTTCTAACTTCATACAGACAAAGAAAGGAAGAGGCACGAAAAAGCAATAGAACAAATGAACAGAGCACAGGCAGAATGAGAAAGACAAAGAATTGCTCAGACTTTATTAAGGAAACACTTCATGAACAAGGACATGCCACAAAAACCTTTTCTGATGTTGATGGGGCAATTAAGGAGTACTACTTTGTGACAGGCAGACAACTATTTCCTATAACTAAACCACAGCTTCAGGATTATTATCAGCACACCGAAACTCAGAAGAAGGGTGAGATTGCATTTATTGTGGTGGGCATGACAATTGTATATTTCTTAGCACAGAAGGTTGGTTAACCAACAGGCAATTTTTTATATTATATTAGAACAATGGAAGCCAAACTCTCTAAGATCAACTACATGCCAAAAGAGTATTGGAAAGGACAGGCAGCTATTAACAAACTGAGCATTGCAGCAGGAGTAAGTGTTGAGGTAGCAAAGAAATGACTGTCTAAACAAGCAATATGGCAGATCTATTGACCTGCTCCAAGGCACATTAACAGACCCTCCTTCATCAACCTAAAGCCAAATGATACTCATCAAATAGACCTTTTATATTTACCCCATGACACAATCAGAAGAAAGAGGCATAAGTATGCACTGACTGTGGTGGACGTAGCTTCTAGGCATAAAGATGCAGAGCCAATTACTAAAAAGAGTGCTACTGCAACCACAGTTGCTATGCAGGAGATCTATAGACGGGGCCATTAAAGAATCCAATACTTATTCAGTGTAATGATGGAAAAGAGTTTAAAGGAACATTTAATCAGCTGTTACTGAAGTATGGAGTAGCAGTAAAAAGAGGCATACCATGCAATCACAGATCTCAAGCACTGGTTGAAAGCTTTAACAAACTGTTAGCAGAAAGACAGTTTGCATATCAGCACCACCAAGAAATCATGACCCCAGGCACATGAAACACAAAGTGGGTAAGAAGACTACCTGCAATTTTGATAGCAATGAACTCCGAGGTAACTAAAGCCACAGGGTTAAAACCTGTGGACGCCATCAAACGCAAAACAATACAGCAGCACAACCAAACAACACCTTCTAAGCAACAGCTAATACACTTTGGGAAAAAACTTAGATATTTTCATGCTCCTGGAGAAGTGAAAGCCAGCAACAGGCGCAAGCGAGCAACAGATCCCATCTGGAGCATACACACTTATAAAATTATAGTATGTGGAGATGGATCTTCCTATTTATTATCTGTCACTGCCTGCACCACATCGACCTTTTGTTAGAGAGGAATTGCAGCTAGTGCCACCTAATACTGTTTCGCTTCAGTAAGGTAGGCTACTATTTCATCAGAAGTAAGTGACAGCATGGTCTCATCTAACTGTTTTTCAATATGACACCCTGGCACGACAGTGAAGTGGGTTAGACACGCTCTCATCATAGTGACAACTCCTAGAATAGTATTTAGCACTTCTTTTTTTGTACCATGATCAAGTTTTGTTTCTACATGATTGCCAAAGTCTTCTATTATGTCATGGCTGTAAAAGCAGAGACGAGGTATTGTACCACTGCCATAGGACAATCCATTGTGAGTCTCAATCAAAATTTGTAACCTATATATTTATAGGGGGGGAATTAATTAATTAATTAAGTAAGTAATTACTTTGTTCTCCAGTGACCAAGTGCGTATGATTGCTCTGTTAAAGAATATATTCGTTTTGTGTCCTGTGCAATCAGTGTCTTTTATCTAACCACAGTCGTGTTAATCTGGTGCAGGGAGCTCATTCCAGGTCGATGGACCCAAAATAGAGAAAGAGCGGTGGTCAACGGCGGATTGGTTGAATCTAGGTATTCGTAGGCACAAGGTATCTGCAGCAGAGCGGAGGGAACATGAAGGAGTGTACAGGTTAAAACATTCACAGAGGTAGGAGGGTGCAGTTTTGTGGAGACATTTGTAACAGAGGGTACTGATCTTATAATTTACTCTCTGTGGCACAGGCAGCCAGTGGGGAGATCGCAAGAGAGGGGTAATGTGCTCGGATTTTTTCTTTCTGAGAACGCGTCGACCTGCGGAGTTTTGTATACGTGGAAGGGAGTGGACAGATGATGCTGGAAGACCAGACAAAAGTGAATTGCAATAGTCCAGACGTGAAAGAATGAGAGAAGTGGCAAGTTTGGCTGTTGCATCTGGGGACATTCAGTTATATCACTATTCTTGTTTTTCTTACCCCCATCTTACCCCTATACTCTCCTCTCTCTCTGTATTTATGTATTTTTATTTTATTCATTTATTCTTTTATATTGAGGATAATCAAATAAGCCCTTATATGCTTTTTACATCCAGTCCCCAAGTGTATGCGGTTTTGTAACTTTTGTTATATGTTCCCACCGGCACACAATGGCCTACTCTTACAAAAAAGTGGAACAGGATTTAACGTGTATGCAAGGGACACACCAGACCTTGGTTTATAGTCTCATCCGAAGTGTGTGTGTGTGTGTGTGTGTGTGTGTGTGTGTGTGTGTGTGTGTGTGTGTGTGTGTGTGTGTGTGTGTGTGTGTGTGTGTGTGTGTGTGTGTGTTTTATGTTGGTGTTGTTGTTGTTTTAATTTAAGGTCTTTTCACTTTCAGTGATATTAGACGAATGTGTGTGTGTGTGTGTGTGTGTGTGTGTGTGTGTGTGTGTGTCCTTTTTTAAAAGGCCGGAAAAATTTTAAACAAACAAAAATTAAAAAAACCCCGCGCACAATTACCCGGGTTTTTTAAAAATTCCAAAAGGGAAAAAAAAAAAAAAAAACACACACCACACACCCACAGGTTTTACACTTGGGCAGGGTGATTTAAAAAAAGGGGGGGGGGGGGGGGGGGGGGGGGGGGGGGGGGGGTCGACTGTTGAGGGAGGGACAGAAATGAATGAAACAAAAGGGGAGAATCTTTGGTTTTAAATAAAATGCTCTTTAAGGGTGGATTAAAAGCATCAAAATTTGGGTTTTTTAAAGAGGGAGAGAGGGGGGTTTTCCAATTACTGGACCAAACAAGAAAGAGCGAGGGCCCAAAAGGGAAATGGTTGAAAACTAGGTATTTATGCACAGGGGGATCTGCAGCAGGGGCGGAGGGAACGAAAGGAGGGAACAATTGGGAAAACAATTTACAAAGGTAGGAAGGGGGCTGTTTTGTGGAAAAAAATTTTTTTAACCCGGGGTACAGATTTTATAGTTTACCCTCCCGTGGCACAGGCCAAACCAGTGGGGAGATCCCAAGAGAGGGAATGTGGCTCCCAAATTTTTTTTCTTTCTTTGGACTAGTCGAGCTGCGGATTTTTTTAACGTTTTTAAAAGGGTGATAGATGATGCGGGGGAGACCACCAAAAGAATTTTCCAATAGTCCCGACGTGAAAAATGGAGATGTGACTTTTTTGGATGTTGCATCCTGGACAATACTTTCGAACTGACTAATGTGGCCTTAAATTGGGTAGTTAGCACGACTGGGAGGTTTTTTGGGGGATGAATTTTTTTTTTGGAAAAAGGTGTTATCGTTTAAATAACCCCCCAGATTTTTCACTACAGTGGATAGAGGAAAGACTATTTTCCGAATTCTATTGAAGCTTTTTTATGGGGAGAGTTTGTGTTTGGGCCCCCAAAAAAGGGTTCGGTTTTCTGCATTAGTGGAAAATTTTTTTTTAATCATCCAATTTTGGAAATCTTTTAAGGGAGCAGGGGGGAAATTTTTCCCAAAAGGAAAAGGGAAATTTTTGGGGGTTTTTACTGCTAAGAAAATCTGAAGTCGCGGGATAAAAAAATGGCCCGATTTATGACGTTTAAATTTTAAATTTTTAATTGGGGGAGTGTGGAGAGTGAAAAGAACAGGGGCCAAACGGGCCCCCTGGGATCCACATTCCAGTTTTGGCCCGGTGGATTGAAACTTATTTTCTGTAACGGGGTTTTAATCGGGTTTTTAAAGGGGAAAAACTGAAAACCCGGTTTTAGGGGTGTCTTTATTTCCAAACTTTTTGGAGACGGTAAGGGAAAATTTTGGGGGTCCCATAAAATGTCAAAGGGTTCAGACAAGTCGAAGGGGAGTGGAAGGGAATTTTCCTGAGTCAGAAGGCAAAAGCGGGGTTTTAAAGGGGTTGGAATTTGGGTGGTCTCCGGGGCCCGTGGGTTTACCTTTGGCAGACGAAAAGGGGGGGAAAAAAATTTTTGGGAAAAAAGATGGCCCTTTTTAGTTTTTTTCAGAACCCCCTTTTTTAAGACTTTAGGAAAAAAGGAGGTTAGAAACAGCCTGTAATTCTTCAGAATTTAGGGTCGATGCGTCCTTTTTGTAGAAGGTAACAATAACATTTTAGAGCTGAGGGGAAAATCCGAGAAAGATAGTTCTATTTTTTTGATAGGGTATGAGCTGGGAATGCACGAAGAGAAGAAGCAGGTATAAAATCTAGAACACATGTTTTATTGTCATTTCTTCAGAATTCTGATTTCCCCTCACTTTGGATGAAAGAAAAGGAGAGAAAGCGTGAATTGGGGATCAGGAGTGCGGTGGAAAGAAGTTGCATCCATCTGGAGCGAATTTGCGGACATGTCAAGAAGAATGAAGAAAATAAGCAGGAATTCGGAAGGGCTTAAAGGGGTAGAGGCCCCCTTGCAGATCCCCAAAAATGAGGTGAGGAAAAGGAGATTTCATGACGTAAACTCAAAACTTGGAGAAATACTTTGTCTTTTCTGAATGGATTAAGGTTTTTACCTTGTGATTGTTTTCAAAGGTGTTTATTTTTTTCAGTTTTGTTTTCCCCCATTTGTCGCCATTTGGGGGTTTGTTTGTTTGTTGTGTGTGTTTTTGTGGTTGGTGTGTGTGTGTGTGGTTTTGGTGGGTTTTGTGGGAGTGTGGTGTTTGTGTGGGTTGTGGAGAAAAGAGAAGGAGAGGAAAAAGAGAAGAGAGAAAAGAAAAAAGCAATGACAAATTCTTTTATTTCGAGGGATAATGAATAAGCCCCATGGCTTTTTTAAAACCCATCCCCCCCCTAAGGGATATAAATGATAAAAAAAAAAAATAAAGCCCATAGCAATACATTACCAGTTTAAGGAAAAAAAATTCACACAAAGGCCCCAAAAAACAAAAATCACTAAGAGAGAGAAAAAAAAAAGTAGCAACAAGTAAGAAAGAAAGCAGAACAGAAAACAAAAGAAACAACCGAAAAAAACAAAAACCAAAAAAGCAAAAAAAAAACGGCAACAAAAGAGGAGAGGGGAACAAGGGAATAGTCCCCCCTAAAAAAAAAGCAACAAAAACCCCCAAACCCAAACCAAAACAAAAACCAAAACCAAAGAAAAACCCCCTCTATAAAAAAAAAGGAGAACCCCCCAGGGTAAATACTTTCTTTTGGCTAACAGAAAAAAAATTCAAAAGTTCTTTGGGGGCCTTTTAGAGAGAGAAGAGAGAGAGAGGAGAGAAGAGAGAGAGAGAGGAGAGAGAGGAGAGAGAGAAAAGAAGAGGGGTTTAATTGTGTGGTGTTTTTGGGGTTTTGTTGTGTGCGTGCGTGGTGCGTGTTTTCTTTCCCGTGGGGCAAGTCAAGTAAAGTCATGTCAAATTTTTTATTTCTAGGTGGTACATTCAATAAAAATGAAATTTGTTTTTTTTTTGCTTTTTTTCATCAACCCATTATCTAAGAACAAAAATTTCTTAAGACAAAAACTGAAGAAACTACACTTTTACCCCTTTTACCAAAAAAGTGAAACAAGAAAAAAAAGGGGAAATCCAATAAAATGATACACCCCAAAATACAAAAAAACACACACATCCCACACACACCACACACATATATACAAAAACACACTCATACCCCAAAATGGCGGGGTGTTCACGTGCCCCTTTACATATTAAAGAATTTTTTTTAAAATTTTTAAAAAAATAAAAGAAAATAAACCCCAAACAACCAAAAACATCATCTACAATCATCCCATTCTTTAAACCTTTCCCAAAACTTCAAAAAAAAAAAATTTCCCAAGGTAAAAAACGTTAAAAAAATCCCAGGCATTCATTTGGGCCCATTATTTGAAAACATGGCCGCAATGACTCCCCCTCTCCCCCTCCACCCTCAAAACATGTGCCCATTTTTAAAAAATCCCTCATATTTCTTCAAGTACCCTTTTAAAAAAACCTAGCCAACAAAAAACACCAACAAGAAAAAAACCATTCACATAAGTCAATGAAAATTTGATCATTATAAAAGAGATAAAAATAATCCAAAAAAACCATAAACACCATGAGACAACATAAAAATAAGTAACACCCAAACCCAAAAAAACAACAATAAAACCCAAAAACAACAAAAAAAAGGGTTTTGGGAAAAGGACAGGGGGGGATAAGTTTTCAATGGGGGGGGGGAAACCCCTTTCCCAATAAAAAGGGAAAAATAAAAAATAAAAAAAAATAATAATAAAAATAATAACAACAACAAAAACCAACAACAACAAAAAATAATAATTAATAATATAAAAATAATAATAATAAATAATAAAAATAAAATAATAATAAAAATTTCTAAAGACAATAACCCAACAAAAAAAGCCCCTACATAATACAAAAATGAAAACCCCCATAGTCAACTGGCCAAATAAAACCCAAAAAAATAACACTTATAAACAGAAATAATGACCCTCACTCTAACGGCAATAACAAAACTTCCACGATAAAACCTATTAATTGGGAAAAAAAAAGGGCCTAAAGGGGGGGGGGGAAGAGAGAGAGGAGAGAGGGGAGAGAAGAGAGAGGGGAGAGAGAGAGAGAGAGAGAGAGAAGAGAAGAGAGAGAGAGATGTCACAAAAACTAGCTACCCGGGTTCAAAACCATTTTGTTTCCCCTTTTCCCGTTTTTTTTAAACATTTTGAAGATTTAAACAGCTTATAAAATTTAAACCGTTTTTTTTCACCTAATCAGATGCCTCTTCCCCCCCTCCCCCGTTTCCCAAACACAAACAGCCAGAATTTCCAGCCCACGAAAACAAATTTAAAATTTAAGAAATCCAAAAAGTCCCTAAATAAATTTAAGCAATTTTAAATTTTGGGCCTTTTTCAGCCCAAATTTCAAGGCATTTGTGAAATTAAGGGCTTTTTAGCTGCCCCCTTAAACTGTTTTTTTGTTTGTGATACATTTAAAAACTTTTTGGGGAGCTTGTTCCCAAAAAAAAAAACCCCTCCCTTTTAGTAAAAGGAAGCTTTTTTTTTAAAAGATTATTTCTTTTTCCAAAAGGGGGTTAGAAAGATAAATTTTCCTGTGGTCATTGAATTTTTGAACCCTTTTTAGGATCTTCAGAGGAAATTTCCATTAAACTTTGTGTACAAATAGAGTTTTATTTAGAAAATTCTGTTTTAAAGGGCCTAGAAAAATTTAAAATGGGGGAAAAATCATTGTGGTTGGGGAGCTTGATTTTTAATAGAAAAAGTTTTTTTTCTTTTTTTCATATAAGGGGTTGAATTTTTTTAAAAATTTGTTTTACTGCAGCGGTCCAAAAGTGTTTGAACCCTATTAACTATAGAAAAAATTTATGGTGCAAAAAAAAATTGCGAGAGGGGTTTTTCCAAAAATGTTTTATTTTGAGACAATAAAACAAGGGACAATGACATTCTTTTTTTTTCGAATAGGCCCCCCATGTGTTTTTACCATCCCCCCCCTTTAAGGATAAAATGATAATAAAAAAAAATTTTAAACCCATAGCAAAAAAATTTTTAACAGTTTTACGGAAAAAAAAACCTACAAAAAAAACTCCAAAAAAATTTCACCGAAGAGAAGAAAAAAAAAAGAAAAAAAAAGGGAAAAAAAGTAGAAACAAGTAAAAAAGGAAAGCAGAACAAAAAACACAGAAACAAAAAAAAAAAAGGCAAAAATCCCAAGAGCAAAACAAAAACGGAAACCCCAACAAGGGGGGAAGGGGAACAACCAAAATATTCTCCCCTCAAAAAAGCAACAAAAACCCCCAAAACCCCAAAACCAAAATAGAAACCAAACAAAGCAAAACCCAAAAAAATTTAAAAAAATAACAAACCCCGTAAATATTTTTTTTTTGGGTTTAAACCCAGAAAAACCCTTCAAAAGTTCTTTGTGCTTTTATGGGAGGCAACAGCAATAGTAAACTCAGAAACAAAAATGGTAGAAGAAAATTTGCACCCCCCAAGCACACAAACACACAAAAAACACACAAAACCAAACCCACACACCCCCAACACACACACAAGCGGGCGCGCGGCACTACACCATGCATCTGTGTCCAAAATTAAATCTTTATGTATCATCATAGTCATAGAGAAGGGCAAACGGGTTTTGGAAATTTCCCAAACATAATTTTTGGGAACCCCCAAAACAAGATATCAAAATAAAACATTCACTGAACTCAAATACAGTCAATTCAGGGGGTAGAAATGAAATAACCCGAATAAAGCCAAACAACGGGATACTAAATTTTAAATAACACATTAAATAAATCAGGGAAAAAATAAAGAGAGGGCAAAAGAAGAGAAGGAGGGCAAAAGAGAGGAGAGAAGGAGAGAGAGAGAGAGAAAGGAGAGCGAGAAAAAAGAGGGGCCAGGAAGAAAAGAAAGAGAAAGCCCGCACAGGTCCCTTTTAAAAAATTTCCCTAAAATTTGAAAAATTTTTTCAATTCAACACCCAAAAACCCAAAAAACCCCCATTAAAAAACTTTTTAACAAGTAAATTTTAAACGCCTGGAATCCCAAAAAAGAAGAAGGAAAATGGAAAATCATTTTAAAAAATCATTTACAATAACCCCAATAGCATAAACAAGAAAAAAAACCCCACTTAAACCAGGAAAAAAAAGGGGGGGGGGAAGGAAAAGGAAAATTTGAAAAATGAAGGGGAGGATAAAGTTTAATTTGTTTTTCCCAAAAGATAAATTTTGGAAATTTTAAAATTTTTGAAAGAAATCAAGTGATTTAAAAAAAACCCTTTTGGGAAAAATTGTTTTTTTTTTAAGGTTGGGGTTTCTTAATGATTTAGGAAAAGGGGGTTTTCCCCCGCACCAAGGGGCCGGGGAGTAAATTTAAACTAAAAGAACAAATCTATTTTTTGGGAATTAAACACAAATGGCTTTCAGTAATTTTTTGGGGTTATTTAAAGGGGAAAATTTCTTTAAGGATGGAGGGAAAAAAAATTCCCGGGTTATCTAAACTCAGAAACCTTTTTTAAAATTCTTGTCTTTTGGGGTGGGGAAAAAATAATTTTAAAAAACGAATCCCCTTCTGTAAGGGGAATCTTCTTCCAAAAAACCCGGTTTTTAAAAGCACGTTTTTAAAGGACTTAATAAGGTTTATAGGGGGGTTTTTTTCACTAGCAAAACCCACTGGGGTTAAGCATAATCTATTAAGGTTGTAAATAAAACTTTTTAAGGGGAAAAGTTTTTTTGAATAAAAGTCAAAAAAAGTTTTTTTGGGCCCGTTGGGATACTCTTTTAGACATTAAATTTTCACAGAAGGTATGTGATTTTTACCCAAACTGAATTTTTCATCCCAAATTTTTACCCCCAAACTTTGTGGTTTAGATTCTTTTTCAAATTTTTTTCTTTTTTAAAAAAGGATTTGGGGAAAAATTTTTGAGATAGATTTTGCGCTTTTTTTCTGTAGTGGAAAAAGCATGCATTTTGTTTTTTGGGGGGGAAAGACCCTTGATTTGTTTTAAGTCAAATTTTACAAGATCATCCCGTGCTATTTTGCAAGGGCTTTGCAAGAGAGTTAATGTCAGTATGGCTTTATGTAAAAATTTTTGTCGGGCAGCAAAAAGTTCGCATTTAGATTTGAAATGGGGAGGAAGGTCATTTTAAATTTTAAGGAAAGAGAATTGGGCCAAAAAAAGATCCCCGTGGGACTCCATAAAAAAAGGGGTTTTGTTGGAAAAGGGGCGGGCTATTAAACCCAATTTTTTTTTGTAATAAAAGAAAATTTTAAAAATATTTGTAAGAGTTTTTAAAGTCTAGCTTTTTTAAATGGAAAAGTCTTGGTAAATTGACCAAAGCATTTTGAAAATTAAAAAAATAAACCCCACAAAATTTATTTTTAATTTTTTAAAAGAAAAATTTTTCTAAAACTATTTTAATCCTAAGGGCACAGTGATTTTTTTTCCAAAAAAAGGGGAATAATTTTAAAAATATTTTTAATGGCTTGTTTTTTACATTTTTTTCCAAGGGGGTTTGAAAAAAAAAAAATGAGATTGGTATAATTTGTAATTGAAGTAGTTTAAGGGAGCTTTCCAAGTGCCACACATGGTCCCCAAGTAAAATTTTTGTCAATAATACACCAGAATTCTGGAACAACTTTTTCAATTCTTTTTTCCCTATCAACAGGGGTTTGTTTTTATCTTTCATTTTTGGGGCTTTTTTTTGCTTGCAAAACGACATACACTAGTTTTTTTTGTATTAGGACACTGTTTAGCTGATCCAAATAATAAACGTCAAAACTTTTTTGAAGTTGGGGTGAACGGGGGGTCAAAATCACACATAGAGGGAGGGTTCATCAGCAAACATTTCAGCTACATTCTAGAAATTGGGGTGGGTCATTTACAAGTTTAAAAATGAAAAGGCCCCAATATTGACCCTTGTGGTGCCCCATGTTTAATAGGTACTAATTCTGATGTTGGATTATTTGCAGTTACTAGCTGCTGCCTATTCGACAAAAAGCTTTTTAAAAGATTTATCATTTTTAGTGTTAGTTTATACAAGTGAAGTTTACACAATAACAGGGATTGACTGATTACATCAAATGCTAAATCACACATTAGTGTGTGTGTGTGTGTGGTGTGTGTGTGTGTGTTGTGTGTGTGTGTGTGTGTGTGTGTGTGTGTGTGTGTGTGTGTGTGGTGTTGTGATGAGCGTGGGTGTGGTGTATGTGTGTTTACTGTTTTGGGGTATGGTATAGTTTTTTTTCTCCCTTTTTACATGAATGTTTGGCGTGCTAGGCGTTGACTGTATGTAAGAAATCATGGGAGTGTTGATTCATTATCCTTGAAATTAAAAAAAAAAGTTGAATTTAATCTCTCAATGTTACTGTCTGTTAGCAATTCCTAGACGTGATGATACTGATTGTGTTTATGAACAATTGCATACTGATGTATTGTCTGTCTAAGCAGACGCATACTGATGTATTGTCTGTGCTAACAATGCATACTGATGTATTGTCTGTGCTAACAATTGCATACTGATGTATTGTCTGTCTGAACAATTGCATACTGATGTATTGTCTGTCTGAACAATTGCATACTGATGTACTGTCTGTCTGAACAATTGCATACTGATGTATTGTCTGTCTGAACAATTGCATACTGATGCAGGTGGTGACCCAGGTCAGCAAGTCAGCAGCAGCAGGTCAGTTCTAATGTCTTCTGTGCTTTGGGCTGTCTGCTTGGGGACCGTTTGTCTCTGTGTTCTTCTGTCTGATTACCTCATATTTCTGGCTGGCCATGTGTCTGCATAGTCCCTTGTCTGATCGTCTGCTGCTTCATCTTCCTGCCCCTTCATGTCTCTGCATCGCCCTGTGCCTGAAAACGCAATCGCCTGTTTGTCTGTCTCCGTCCTTTCCTCAGCAACCTGGCTGTCTCTCCTGTCTGCCTGCCTCTCTTTGCACAAACAGCGCTGTGGATTCGCACAGGGTCCCTGTCACAGTTTTCAAACAGACCTTTCCATTTACAGCACACGCAAAAACAAAAAGTGAACAAAATATGTTATAAACATGAAAGGTAAAGGTGTTCCATAACCTATGTGGTCGTAAGGGTGTGAGGCATTAGAGACCTCAACTTCTCAAGGGGCCAGTATATTGAGGGTGGCACCCATCTCTCTCCCTCAATGCTTTACCTTCCCCGACTCTTAGGAGGCAGGTATCCATTTACAGCTGGGTGAACTAGGGGACTGTATTATAAACATACCTGATGTAAATGAAGTGTCTTAGTGATACCATAAACTCAAACTATACTGCATGACGTGTTTTAGTAATTTCATACCCCTTCATTATGCAGATCAGGTACATCAGTGATGACTTTAACGTACTTCATGATGATAAAATATGTCAGTGTTGATTTAAATGTACTTCATGTTGATTACATTTGTCATTGATGATGTAAACATGCATTATACTGATGGCATGCGTCAGTGCTCTTGTAAACATATATTATGCTGATGACATGTGTCAGTGATGTGTCATAGTGTGCACTTTGTGCACTATAACGTTTGGACTACAACCCCCTTTTCCTTCCCCGAAACCATCCTAGTCCACACTTTAGATACACTTCTACTTGCTTCTGATGCAGGAAAAATCTCCCTCTATACTCTTCTTGACTTATCTGCGGCCTTTGATACCATAGATCACTCAAGTCTTCTTTCTCGCCTCCAAAATACGTTTGTTATTAACGGCACAGCCCTCACCTGGTTTACTTCATACCTCACAGACAGGTTCCAGAAAATTATTGTAAAAAAATTCAATCAAAACCTTCTAAAATGGAATGTGGAGTCCCGCAGGGACCAGTCCTGGGCCCTGTTCTCTTTACTCTCTACACTGCTCCACTCTCACATATAATAAACAACCACCATATTGATCATCATTTCTACGCGATGATACTCAGCTTCAGTGCAGTGATACTGTTGAAAACTAGCCTTCCCTCCTGAGAAATATGTCCTACTGCCTTCAAGTCATTCAAAACTGGATGACTCAGAACAAGTTACAACTTAATGCCGATAAAAACGAAGCCATGCTCATAGGGACCCAACATAAACTTTCCTCTATCGCTTAAACTTCAATAGAATTCGGCAATACGTCAGTTCCTTTGTCAAACCTGTGAAGTATTTAGAAGTAGTTCTTGACAACACACTCTCTATGAAAAAAATCATCACCCAGACTGCCAGCTTTGCTACACATATACAGCGCATAAGCGCGATTCGCAAGTATCTGTCCACTGATGCAATTCCAAGCTTGTCACATCTCTCATTCTTTCACATTTAGACTACTGTAATTCTCTTTGGCTGGCCTACCAGCATCATCTATCTACTCTCTTCAACGCATACAAAACTCTGCAGCTTCGACTGGTCTAAAGAAAGAAAAAATCTGAGCACATCACTCCTCTTCTGCGATCTCTTCACTGGCTGCCTGTCTCACAAAGACTGGAGTATAAATCAATACCCTCTGTTCAAATGTCTCCACAAATCTGCAACCTCTTATCTCTGTAACTGTCTTCACCTGTACACTCCATCCCGTTCCCTTCGTTCAGCCGCAGATACTTTGTGCTTTCAAACACCCAGATTCAAACAAACCACTGTTGGCCGTCGCTCCTTCTCTGTTTCTGGTCCATCCACCTGGAATGACCTCCCTCTTTCACTTCGCAAAAAGCCTTCACTTGATACCTTCAAATCCAGCCTCAAGACACACTTATTTTCTACCTGAGACTTTCCCCCCAAATATCTGTCCCAATTTTCAACAGCATCTTTACCTTCTAAAGTGTTGTTCCGAGTGTGGTGTGTGTGTGTGTGTGTGTGTGTGTGTGGTGTGTGTGTGTGTGTGTGTGTGGGGTGTGTTGTGAGTGTGTGTGTGGTGTGTGTGTGTGTGTGTGGCGGGGGTGTATGCGTGCATATGTACGCGCAATGGTTTGAAATCTGTTGTTCATTATTTTTAAGGAGAGTTACATGCCTGTAAATGATAGAGTGCAAGCGCTTTGATTTGTTTGTTTATTTACAAGATTCAGCGCTATATAAATTCCAAATATTATTATTATTATTATTATTATTATTATTATCCCCCCCACCCTTCTAGAAATTAACTGTTCAACCTCGTTAGACTTCATGATTTGCTGAGGTTAGCAGTTCTGAAAGAGTTTAGGTGTCTTTGTCAACCCCTAAGTTACAGTGTGCTGTTTGGACAAACAAACTTCTCATCTGTTTGTATACCCATGGTTGTGGGCTAGGAGACCTAGCATTTCATTGAGGCCTGTGTACTGCCACACCTCCTCTTAGCTTAAGTGTCCAGCATATCTCTGTGCACTAGAAGACATGGCAACTCTGTGCCATGGTTGTAGCTTAGTGTTCTCAATGTAGGCTTATTGTCCTAGAGCTGGTGGCTCAGCCTTTGTCTTTAACAGTTCCTTTGTCAGCTACAGTGGAGCCCTCTCTATTAATGGCCTAAGGCCTTGTTGTAGTCTAGAGTGTCCAGTGGAACAGTCATGTGATAAACACTTCAGAGCTTGCTACAACTAGTCTTATTCAACAGGCTTGTGGGGCCTATTTCTTGTTGAATAGCATCCCCCCTTCTCCCTCTCTTTTACCCCCCCCCCCTCTCCTCTATTGAATCAGCAGATTTGTCATGCAAAGACTACATTGGTTGATTTAAATTTGTTTGTCAGCTGATTTGATGTGTGGTCAGGATTTGTTAGTCTCAGTTTCCAAATGTATTCATTGGTCAGTTGGAATTAGTAGTCCTGCAACTAAACCAATATAACAGGGTGTACATGGCATTTTAAAGTCTTTCTCTTGCTGGCTGTCTGAGGAAATTTTCCCCTTTAGTTAGCTGTTTTTAAAAATGGGGGGTTTTTTGGGGGTTTGGGTTTTGCCTACCCAAAGGTTTGAAACTTTTCATAATTTTAAAAGGTTTGGAAATGATAAAAGCCTTTTTTGTTTGTTATAAAAGGGGGGGGGGGGAAAAAAAATTTTTTAAAAAAACCCCCCCCACCCCCAAAAAAACTGAAAACCTGGGTTAGACAGAATTTTTAATTTCATTCAAAAAGTTGGGGTCTTTTTTAACCCCAATTCTTGGTTTTTAAAAAAACCTTAATGGTATTTTTAAGGGTTGTGGGCAGGGAAAAATTCTTGACCTTTAAACCCACCTTTTAGTTTAAGTAAATTTCTTGAAAAAAACCCCCCCGGTTCATTTTCTCAAGGGTAATTCCAATTTTTCCACTTTTTTTTAAAAATTTTTTTTTTTCTATTAAAAATTTTTTTTTTTTTTTTATAAAAAAATTTTTTTTTTTTTTTCCCCCCCCTTTTTTTTGAAAATTTTTTTTCCTTTTTGTTAATTTTTTTTTTTTTTTTTCCCCCCCCCTTTTTTTAAAAAACCCCCCAAAAAAATTTTTTAAAATTGTTTTTAATTTGTTGGGGTCGGGTTTTTATTTTTAAAATGTTTCCATTTTTTTAAAATTTTTAATTGAAAGGAAAAAAAAAAAAAAATTGGGGTTGGTTTTTAAATTTTTCTCTGCTGTCTGAGAAATTTTCCTCTTTTTTTAGGCTGTGGGGCGGGAAAACCCGAAAATGGGTTAGAAGGAAAAAAACCCAATTTTTGTTTCAGCTTTTGCTCTGTTGTTTTTTGGAGATAAAAATAAAAGTGTTCAAAACCCCTTGGGGGGGTCACAATTTCCCTTTTTGTTGGGTGCCAGGTTAAATCCCCCCCAAAACCCCTTTCCAAAATTGGCATTGCTACAGGGTAGCATTAGTTTTTTTTACCACACACCAAAACACACAACACACACAACACCAGCTCACATGGGGTACCAGGAAATGAATGGTTTCCCGCCTAACTCAACCTTTTCTGGTGAAAAACAGGGCCCTCATGGAGATTCTCCATAAAGGGAGCAGTCCTGGGGACTACCCTTTTAAATGGGGGAAAGGGTCCTACTACATCTCCACCCCGAAGGGTGGGTCGAAGGGACGTAAATTTCCGCATACAGAAACCAGCACCCCAGAAAAATGACAACACCTCAGGGCCGGTTTGTTTACAGGCGAGGATCACCACTCCCGTTTCCTTCTACATCGGGGCCCTCCAAAAACATCCTGACTACTCTCAGTTTGAGGGGGCCCGGAGAGGACCATCCCAGAGGAAGGGAGATCCCCATGATTACCTGTTTAGGACAGGGGATTGACGGGGCTTTTCAACGCAGAGTTTAGAAGGAGCTACGCCATATGGTAGAGAGGAAGCCCCAAACCACCTTCGTTGAGGCTAGGAATGAAGCACTCAGGTGGTTGAGTGAAGAAGAAGAACAAGAGAATGCAACTGGGCAAGGCAAACTGACATTGACTCTAAAGCAACAAATAGTAGTGTTAAAGAATAAGGTTAAATCCCTGTGTGAGTCGGTTCTGTCAGTTAGGGCTTTAGCTGGAAATGTTTCTACTGGGAAAAGGAAACAAAGAAAGAGAAGGAAGCGTAACAAGAACAAACCTGTTAAAGAAGTCCCGTTTCTGAGAGATTTGAATCCCAAGAATGTTGCCTTGAAGGCTTCAAATCGCTGACAGATAGTGTCTTTGGATAAGACGAGTAAGGATCCTCTGCTGGATTCATCTGGCATTTAGGATGAGTCACAGGAGGGTGAATGGGTGTTGCCACCTATTCCACCCAAACCAGGTGTCTCTGGTTCTTCCCCATCAAGGAAGAGGAGTGGACCAAGTGAAAAGATTTCCACGGCTGTGACTGAAAGATCTTTGAGTGAATTTGCGAAAACCAGTTCACAGGGTGGCATGTCTCATCCAGAAAGGCAAAGAGGTAGGCTTTCAGGGCCTAATATGGGTTTATCCATAAGGTTCCTGACAGAGGAAAGGGGTTCAGGAAAGAGCCATTGCCATGCAGAGACAGGTCTATGGCAAATAGGAATCATCACATTCCTGTAAGGGTTGCTTAAACTTACAGTGTGTGGCTGTGATTGCTAGTTTGGGATTTGTAGTTGTGGTAACTATACATGTTTTGTTCTTTTCTTTCAGGATTGTGTTAATCTATAGTATGAATATTTTCTGCATGTGTTACTTTTGTGTTGCAAATGGCTTGAGTTTGCAGGAAATTGTCATTGTATTACATATGGTTTAATGATTATGCTGTTTGGTATATACGTAATTGGCCTTTGGGGTTTGCTAATGGTAGCAGTAAGCCAGGAACCTTTGAGAGAAATACGGTAAGATGAGTATGGCAAATGGTATTTTGCTGGGTAAATCTAGTTTTGTTACTTGTGAAGCTTGTGTTTGAAGAGTTGGCTTTGAAGGAGGCCTAATCAGTACAGGCCTAGTTGGCAAATCTTACAGTTTTTGTAAAATTTGTTTCTGAGTTTCTGAGTTTGATTAGATTCTGATGGGTGTTTGGTTTCTCTGTCAAAAGAGAACATATTTTCAGCATGTCGATTTGGCAGTTTGCTTCGATTTGTAGCAAACAATGAGGGCTTTGCATTTTATAACTTGGGTAGTGTGTTATAGTGTGCATATTGGCACTATAACGTTTGAACTACAACCCCCTTTTCCTTCCCCTGTTCTCTCCCCCCCCCCCACCTCCACCCTTCTAGAAATTAACTGTTCAACCTCGTTAGACTTCATGATTTGTTGAGGTTAGAAGTTCTGAAAAAGTTTAGGTTTCTTTATCAACCCCTAAGTTACAGTGTGCTGTCTGGACAAACAAACTTCTCATATGTTTGTATACCCATGGATGTGGGCTGGGAGACCTAGCAATTCATTGAGGCCTGTGTACTGCCACACCTCCTCTTAGCTAAAGTGTCCAGCATATCTCTGTGCACTAGAAGACTTGACAACTCTGTGCCATGGTTGTAGCTAAGTGTTCTCAATGTAGGCCTATTGTCCTAGAGCTGGTGGCTCAGCCTTTGTCTTTAACAGTTCCTTTGTCAGCTACAGTGAAGTCCTCTCTATTAATGTACTAAGGCCTTGTTGTAGTCTAGAGTGTACAGTGGAACAGTCATGTGATAAACACTTCAGAGCTTGCTACAACTAGTCTTATTCAACAGGCTTGTGGGGCCACTTTCTTGTTGAATAGCATCCCCCCTTTACCCTCTCTATTACACCCCCCTCTCCTCTATTGAATCAACAGATTTGTCATGTAAAGACTACAATGGTTGATTTTAGTTTGTGAATAAATTTGTTTGTCAGCTGATTTGATGTGTGGTCAAGATTTGTTAATCTCAGTTTCCAAATGTATTCATTGGTCAGTTGGAATTAGTAGTCCTGCAACTGAAACCAATATAACAGGGTGTACATGGCATTTTAAAGTCTTTCTCTTGCTGGTTGTCTGAGGAAATTTTCCTCTTGAGTTAGGCTGTGGTGCGGTATAAAATGACAGAATGACTTAGAAGAGAAAACAACAGTTTTGTTCTCCTGCTTGAGCTGTGTAGATAAAAATAAAAAGTGTTATCATAACACCCCTGCGTGGTGTCACATCATTCCTTTGAGTGTGGAGTGCCAGTGTCCTAACATCCTCACTCTAGAGCCCACCTTCCAACAGTTGTAAACAAACATTATGCTGATGACATGTGTCAGTGATGTTGTAAACATACATTATGCTGATGACATGTGTCAGTGATGTTACAAACCTACATTATGCTGATGACCTGTGTAAGTGATCATATAAACATACATTATACATTACGTCCAATTCCACATTGTGTTGCATGGAATAATTATGCCAGTGATGCTGTAACTGTTCATCCCGTCACACCTGTCCAAGGTCACCCAAGGCAGAGAGGGGAGCAGAGGCACAGTCAGGGTGTCCGCTGTCTGATGTCTATGAACTGATGGAGGACGGGTCACCACGTCACACCACAGGTAGGGAGGAAGGTGGGGAGAATGAAGAGGGGGAAGGGGACAGGGTGGGAACAGGGTTGAAGTGTTGAAGTCAGTCTGTTGTCCAATTATAGAATCTACATACACAAAAATAACAGGGATCACCAGACCATCAACTAACAGTAATAGACGATTTCTGAAGTCAGACAAATCAATGTACTATGAAGTAATCAACATACAGTGAGAGGAATTAACATACAGTAAGAGGAATCGACATACAGTAAGAGGAATCAACATACAGTAAGAGGATTCAACATACAGTGAAGTAAGAGGATTCAACATACAGTAAGAGGATTCAACATACAGTGAAGTAAGAGGATTCAACATACAGTAAGAGCAATCAACATACAGTAAGAGGATTCAACATACAGTAAGAGTAATCAACGTACAGTAAGAGGAATCAACATACAGTAAGAGGATTCAACATAAAGTAAGAGGATTCAACATACAGTAAGAGCAATCAACATACAGTGAAGTAAGAGCAATAAAAGTGTAAGCCATAAATAAATTTACAGTAAGTATGAATCACCTAGTAAGAGGTTCACAGTCATAAATTAAGAGATTCATCAGTAAGGCATATCAAACTAGCAGTGAATAGAAATCAATAATGTGTAGGATAAATAAAAAATCAGTTTACAGTAAAGTATAGAATAGATAATTGCAGTAATACAAATCATAAAATGTCAGTGATATAGGAATAGTATAGGTGATAGTGATGAATTATAAGAAACATATACTGAAGTGATATATCATTTAGTGCAATATAAATAAATACTGTGCAGTGATATAGGAATTCAGTATAAGTATGCTATGTTCCATATAAAATCAGCTACTAGTGTGTAGATGTAATTATGAGTAGTTACTTGCAGTATATGTAGTTGTAATTACTGTGAGTGTTGGAATCAGTGTATAAGTATTTGTGTTGTTGCCATATATTTGGTACGTCGTGTGTAGTGTTGAGTGGTGTGTGTGTGTATGTGTGTTGTGTGTGTGTGTTGTGTGTGCATTGTGTCGTAGAAAGGCGCCCTCTCTTTGTAGAATCTGTTGCAAAGTACATAATTCCTCTGTCTACAGGAGCGGTGGTGACGTGCTATCGATGTGTGGGTGTGTGTTGGTGTGTGTGTGTATAGGTATTATTTCTATCTCAGTCTGTCAAAGGCAGCCTTCTCTCTGTGTCAACTCTTCACATGACATAGCTGCAGTTCTCTCTCGTCTCAGTCAGGTCATCTCCTATCAAATATTCAGCTCTCCCGTGTGGATGTCTCTCTTGGTCTCTCTCTGTCTCTGTCTCTCTCTCTTCTCTACTCTCACTCTGTCTCTCTATCTTCTCGTCTCTCTCTCTCTCACTCTCTCTCTCTCTCTCTTGTTTCGCTCTATTATGTTTTTCCTGTCTTTCCACCTGTTGCTCTACTGCTGTGTTTTGTCCTTTCTTTTTTTGTTTTCGTAGTAAAGTGGTTATTGTTTCAGGTACCCAACCCCTTTTTTTTCAAGAAAGGGGTGTAATCAACTTACGAAGAAATCAACATATACTAGAGAAATCAACATACATAGGAATAAAATAGTAATAAAAAAAAATAAGAAGAAGAAGAAGAAGAAGAAGAAGAAGAAGAAGAAGAAGAAGAAGGAGAAGAATATATGGAATGTATATAGCGCTGAATCTTGTAAAAAAAAGCAAACAAAATGAAGCGCTTCCACTCAATCATTTACAGGCATGCAACTCTCCTTAAACATAATGAACAACAGATTTCAAAAACCATGCGCGCGCACGTATGCACGCATTCACGCACACACACGCACGCACACACACACACACAACACACACACACACACACACACACACACACACACACCACTCCGAACAACACTTAGAAGGTGAAAGATGCTGTTGAAAATTAGGGACAGATATTTGGGGGGAAAGTTTCAGGTAGGAAATAATTGTGTTTTGAGGCTGGATTTGAAAGTATCAAGTGAAGGCTTTTGGCGAAGTGAAAGAGGGAGGTCATTCCAGGTGGATGGACCAGAAACAGAGAAGGAGCGATGGCCAGCAGTGGTTTGTTTGAATCTGGGTGTTCGAAAGCACAAAGTATCTGCGGCTGAATGAAGGGAACGGGATGGAGTGTACAGATGAAGACAGTTACAGAGATAAGAGGGTGCAGATTTGTGGAGACATTTGAAACAGAGGGTATTGATTTTATACTCCAATCTTTGTGAGACAGGCAGCCAGTGAAGAGATCGCAGAAGAGGAGTGATGTGTTCAGATTTTTTCTTTCTTAGGACCAGTCGAGCTGCAGAGTTTTGTATGCGTTGAAGAGAGTGGATAGATGATGCTGGTAGGCCAGCCAAAAGAGAATTACAGTAGTCTAAACGTGAAAGAATGAGAGATGTGACAAGCTTGAAAGTTGCATCAGTGGACAGATACTTGCGAATCGCGCTTATGCGCCGTAATTGATAGTAGCAAGACTAGCAGGTCTGGATGATGAATTTTTTCATAGAGAGTGTGTTGTCAAGAACTACTCCTGAATACTTCACAGAGTTGGACAAAGGAACTGACGTATTGCCGAATTCTATTGAAGTTTTTGCGATAGAGGAAAGTTTATGTTGGGTTCCTATGAGCATGGCTTCGGTTTTATCGGCATTAAGTTGTAACTTATTCTGAGTCATCCAGTTTTGAATGTCTTGAAGGCAGTAGGACATATTTGTCAGGAGGGAAGGCAAGTTTTCAACAGTATCACTGCACTGAAGCTGAGTATCATCGGCATAGAAATGATGATCAATATGGTGGTTGTTTATTATATGTGAGAGTGGAGCAGTGTAGAGAGTAAAGAGAACAGGGCCCAGGACTGATCCCTGCGGGACTCCACATTCCATTTTGAGAGGTTTTGATTGAAGTTTGTTTACAATAACTTTCTGGAACCTGTCTGTGAGGTATGAAGTAAACCAGGTGAGGGCTGTGCCGTTAATACCAAACGTATTTTGGAGGCAAGAAAGAAGAATTGAGTGATCTATGGTATCAAAGGCTGCAGATAAGTCAAGAAGAGTGAGGAGGGAGATTTTTCCTGCATCAGAAGCAAGTAGAAGTGTATCTAAAGTGTGGACTAGGGTGGTTTCTGTGCTGTGGTTGGGGCGATAGGCAGATTGAAAAGTGGGAAGGAGATCATTGGAATGAAGGTGACTGTTGAGCTGTTTGAGAACGACTTCTTCTAGTACTTTAGAGACAAAGGGTAAGTTTGAGACAGGTCTATAATTTTTCAAAATGTTTGGATCGAGGTCATGCTTTTTCAGTAGAGGTGTGACTATTGCTGTTTCAAGAGCTGATGGAAAATTTCCTGAACAAGAGATGAGTTTACTATTTTAGTGATAATAGGTACCAGTTGTGGAAGGCATTGTGAGTAAACGGGAGCAGGTATGGGATCAAGGTCGCATGATTTTATAGTCATTTCCTTCAGAATTGTCATGATTTCTTTTTCACTTGTGGAATGGAAGGAAAAGAGATGAGTGCCAGTGAACTGGGGATCAGGAGGCGCAGGCTGAAATTGAGTCTGATCCAGTCTGGAGCGTATGTTTCGAACTTTGTCTGAAGAGAAGGCAGAAAATATGGATGGAAGTTCAGAGTCAGAGGAATCAACATACAGTGAAGTAAGAGGAATCAACATACAGTGAAGTAAGAGGAATCAACATACAGTGAAGTAAGAGGAACCAGCATAAAGTAAAGTAAGAGGAATCAACATACAGTGAAGTAAGAGGAATCAACATACAGTAAGAGGAATCAACATACAGTAAGAGGAATCAACATACAGTAAGAGGAATCAACATACAGTAAGAGGAATAAACATACAGTAAGAGGAATCAACATACAGTATGAGGAATCAACGTACAGTATGAGGAATCAACATACAGTGAGAGGAATCAACATACAGTAAGAGGAATCAACATACAGTAAGAGCAATCAACATACAGTAAGAGCAATCAACATACAGTTAAGTAAATCCAATAAAAGTGTGAAGCAACATAAAAAGTTTACAGTGAAGTATGGAAACCAGTGTGCTGCACAGTGAAAGAAACTAAGATACTATGCAGTGATATAGGAATAAGTATAGTGTGCAGTGATATAATAATGAGTATAGTGTGCAGTGATATAGGAATGAGTATAGTGTGCAGTGATATAAGAATCAGTATAGTGTGCAGTGATATAGGAATGAGTGTAGTGTGCAGTAATATAGGAATGAGTATAGTGTACAGTGATATAGGTATGAATATAGTTTTCAGTGATATAAGAATGAACATAGTTTTCAGTGGTATAGGACTGAGTATAGTGTGCAGTAATATATGAATGAATATAGTTTTCAGTGATATAGGAATGAATATAGTGTGCAGTGATATAGGAATGGATATAGTGTGCAGTGATATAGAAATGAGTATACTGTGCAGTGATATAGGAATGAGTATACTGTGCAATGATATAGAAATGAATATAGTGTGCAGTGATATAGAAATGAATATAGTGTAGAGTGATATAGAAATTAGTATACTGTGCAGTGATATAGGAATGAGTATACTGTGCAGTGATATACGAATCTGTATACTGTGCAGTAATATATGTATGAGTATAGTGTGCAGTGATATAGGAATTAGTGTAGTGTGCAGTGATATAGGAATCAGTATAGTGTGTAGTGATATAGGAATGACTATAGTGAGCGGTGATATAGGAATCAGTATAGAGTGCAGTAATATAGGAATCAGTATAGTGTGCAGTGATATAGGAATCAGTATGGTGTGTAATGATATAATTATGAAGCAGTATACTCTGCAGTGATATAATTATCAATTAATATACTGTGCAGTGATATAGGAATCAGTATAATAAGTACTTCTATTTCCATATATGAATTATGCACTGTGTGTGTGTTTGTGTGTAAGTGTGTGTGTGTGTGTGTGTGTGTGTGTGGTGTGTTGCGTGTGCATGTATTGTGTGTGTGTGTGTTTGTGTGTTGTGTGTATGTGTGTGTGGTTGTGTGTGTGCATTGTGTGTGTGTATGTCCGTGAATGTGTGTGTGCGCGCGCGTGTGTGTGTATGTGTGCAGAAAGGCAGCCCTCCTCTGTGTACACATCTCCTCAGACCAGTGACATAGGAGTTCCCTCTGTCTACAGTCAGCTCACTGCCTATCAGAATGTTGGAGCTCCTCTCCCTCAGGGTGTGTGGTATAGGTCATTCTCTCTGTCTCTCTCTGTCTCTCTCTCTGTCTGTCTGTCTGTCTGTCTCTCTCTCTCTCTCTCTCTCTCTCTCTCTCTCTCTCTCTCTCTCTCTCTCTCTCTCTCTCCTCCTCTCTCTCTCTGTATGTCTCTGTCTATATATCTCTCTTATTCTCTCTCTGTCTCTCTCTCTCTCACTCTCGCAATCGCTCTGTCTCTCTCTGTTTCTCTCTCTCTGTTTCTCTCTCTCTGTTTCTCTCTGTCTCTGTCTCTCTCTGTCTGTCTGTCTCTCTCGCTTGTTTTTGCATAACGATAAATCCATTGTCTATCCATGTCTTTCCGCCTGGTTGCTCTCTGAGGTAGTCCTTTCTTTTGTTTTGTCATCAGTAGGAAAGGGATGTGCAGGAACCAGTCAGCGTGTGCAGGCTGTTCAAGGTAGACAGCAACACACCTTTAGCAGTCTGCTATCCATCACTAGAGCAGGCTTTGAACACCAGCCACCAGTGTTGTGCTACCCTCACCTATCATGAACTTCATCACTAACCAGACTGTGCCGTGCTCTGTCTGTCTATCTGTCTGTCTGTCTGTCGTCTATCTGTCTGTCTGTCTGTCTGTCATCAACCACCGGCCCTGTGTACCACTCCTTCAGCTTTCCATGACGACTGCACAAACTGCAGAGTGTATGTAGCGGGGACAGGGGAAAGGCGGCCCCCACAGGCCAGTTGTAGTCTGCACACCAGAATCCGCAGATTGTGTTCCAACCCTTAAGGTCAGCGTAGACCCGTGTCCTCCTGTCCGTGTTATGACACAGGTAAGAGCGTGACATTGCTTCCCTTGACACAAGTCATCCCTTCAGCCAACTGACACCATTTTCGTGTTGGGAATTTACACGTGTGGTTCTTTCTGCTGACCAGCCTCCAGTGACACTGACATCAGTCCTCTGTCAGTGACAGTGTCCCAGACTGACCTCTGACTGGACACAGGGACAGAGCAAGACAACAGGGGCAGTGATACCAGATGAAAGGGAAACAGTTTGTGAAAAGAAAGGCTGTGGCACACCAGGCACAACAGGTGTACACAGACAGATGACAACATTGCATTTAGCAGTTGACCACTAGAGTGGTCCATGTATGTCAGTGTTGAGCCAAGGCCTTGGTCCATGTACACTTTTCCTCTGTATTTCCTTTGGGGTGCGGGTCTGTCTGTTTCTGTCTATCCTTTTAGCTCACCTGTACAATAATTCCTCAGACATTTTCAGCAAGATACTGTGGCTCTTTATTAGAGTTTATGTCAAAGAAGGTTTCTATCATTCAGGATGGAGGCTCAGAGCAAACGCTTCCTCAGTTCTGGTTGTAAGCAAAATGCAAAGGTCTTCATCAACTGTCGCTATGCTTTGCTGTGGAGTGGAGTTTGGAGATTGTCTTTATCCACAGACAAGTTCTTTACACTCCAATAACAGCCATACCCTCAAACTACCTTAGTGACCCCGCCCCCCTCCCCAAAGTGTAGACTCATTTGCAAAACATAGTGCATGTTCCTGGTGTCATGTTGGACGCCATGCTAGGGAACGCCCAACAACCCACTGATGTTAACAAAGCTCTGTCATCAGACTGTGTGAAGCTATGGAATCTTGTTTTAGTGTGGTAACGCACAACAGCCCACTGATGTTAGCAGAGCTGTTTGGGTCATCAGACTGTGTGAAGCTATGGAATCTTGTTTTAGTGTGGTAACACACAACAACCCACTGATGTTAGCAGAGCTGTTTGGGTCATCAGACTGTGTGAAGCTATGGAACCTTGTTTTTAGTGTGGTAACGCACAACAGCATGTCCTTTTGACAAATTCAAATTCAAATTCAAAAGCTTTATTATCTCAAAGACAGAGAAATTCCGGCGGGCTACTCGCCATACATAAAAACAATAAACATTTAAACATAATATTTAAAACACACACACACTGTCCAACATCAGCACGCACCCATCATGAGATAAAAAGCATCCACAAATCAGCGATATCTCAGCCAGCCACAAACCCACCCCAACAAAAATCACTTTACTCATGTGATCACTAGTAAACCCGTACGTCCGCACATTCACAAATAGTCGCTCGCGCACACGCACGCACGCACGCTCGCACATTGTAAACATTCGTACCGATGCTCACGCATTTTAATAATATAACTCAAATTGTTATAACATGTTCTATCTATCTATCTGTCCCGTAGTCTGACGACCGTGGGGGCACCCTCAAAGACTCAACAACCAGTTCCCTCCATTCCTCTCTCTGTTCTGCCTTTCTCAGGGTTTTGTTGAATTCTAGGCCTGTCCATTCGCTGATGTTATCCTCCCAGCTCTTCCTTGGTCTGCCTCTTCTTCTTCCTCCTTGGACAGTGCCTTGTAAAATTGTCTTTGCAAGTCCTTTGGATCTTGTGACATGCCCATACCATTTAAGTTTACGCTTTTTCACGATCGTTAAAAGGTTCTCATAGGGTCCAATGGTTTGCTGGATTCTGTTATGCACGCTTTCGTTGCTTATATGGTCTTTGTAGGAGATGCCAAGGAGTCTCCGAAAGCATCTCATCTCCACCGCCTGTACTCTTCTCTCCAAATTTGCAGTAAGGGTCCATGATTCACAGGCATACAGAAATATGGATATGACAAGGGAGCGCATTAATCTGATCTTGGAGATAAGTGAGATCTTTTTATCTCTCCAGATGGTGTTTAGTTTTGACAGTGCTGTTATTGTCTGTGCTGTCCTGCAAACTACTACTGACTTGGATCCCTGGTCTGATTCAATGGCTCCCAGGTACTTGAAGCTTTGAACTGTTTCCAGCTTCTGGTCATTAACCCTGATATCAGTGCTAATGCTGTTGGTGTTATTAGTCATCAGTTTGGTCTTCTCTGCACTGATTTCCATGTCGTATGCTTTGTAGGCCTTATTCAGGTGTTCTGTTAGGCTGGCAAGTTCTTTTTCTGATCCTGCTATTCCAGCAATATCATCTGCGAAGCGGAGGTTTGTGATCATTCTGCCACCAATGCTGACTGATCCTTCATGATGTTCCAGTGCATCAGCCATGATTCTCTCAAGGAAGATGTTGAAAAGAGTGGGTGAGAGTAGACAGCCTGCCTTACTCAACTGTTGTTCGAAACCATTCTCCAATGATGTGTTGTAGTACACTGCTATGGTGGCCTCGCTGTACAGCTGTTTGATGACTCTGATCAGGGTTTGCATTGTGCTGTACAAATTCAGGGTTTTCCCACAAAGCTGCTTTCCACATCCTGTTCAAATCCTTCTTAAAATCGATAAATACATGGTAAAGGGTCTTGTTGATTTTGAAGGAACTCCACAAATTATTCTGGGGTTTTAAATTCTTACTGTTTTGATACCCCCCCCCTGCCTGAAACCGGGCTGTTCCTCAGCAATAGGGTCCTGTTTTTGGGGTTTCCAGCCTACCCAATTTTTATATCAAAATGCCCTTTCCCTTTGGGTGGCATATGACTGATTGTGGGGAAATTAGGGCATTGTTTAAGTTTTCCTTTTTTGGGGGGGGGGTTATGATAAGTGACTGTGCCAGGGTGTTGCCAAAACTAAAAACATTTTGAAATTAGACAAATTTAATTAAATAATACTTTTTTCTATTAAGATGTTGAACAGCCCTAAAAATTTAAAAACACGCAAGTATTTTTATAAAAAAAACACCCAAAAAAAAAAAAACTTTTTTAAATAAAAATTTTAGGATAAAAACAAAAAACAGGGGATTTTAATACTCTATTCTATTAAAAATTGGGAACACATTTTTGCACAAATAAAAGTACCCTTTTAGTCCTCCCCTCTCTCTCTCCCTCGTCTCTCTTTTCTCAACACTCCTCCCTCTCTCTCTCTCTCTCCTCTCTCTCTCTCCTCCCCTCTCTCTCTCTGTCGGGGGCTTTTTCAATTCAGTTTTATTGTCATAAAATTTTTTAAAAGTAGCAAAATTTTGGGGTTTGGGAAAATAAACAAATTTTTAAAAACCGCGGGGTTCAAAGATTTGGGGTACCTGTAGCGTTTTTGAAAGGCGGGATTTCAAAATATTTTCCCAACACATGTTTTCACACTCACAATCTGTCCCCGTTCTGTCTCTCAAAACGGCATTCATCCCAAGTCTTTTCAGTTTCTTTTTGGCTCAAAACCCCAAAATTTTTGGCCACATCGGGTTTACAATTTTTTTTACAAATTTTTTTTTTTTAACAGTCGGGCCCCCCAAATACCAAAAAAACCTAAAAAATAAAGGGGCAAAAATCAAAAAAAAGCATCGGTAGAAATTTTTAAAACTTTTACACCCCTTTTAAAACCCCCCATTTTTTTAAAGGAAAAAAAGATGCGTGAGTGGCTTTTTCTATTTACAAATCTTTTTAAAGCAATAACGAAAAGTTTACATCAATAAAAGTCCCCTAGATTTTGTTTTGGTGTAAAACCCTACCTTTACACCCCCAATTTAAACCCTTTGACCCCTATCTGACTGTGCAGCCCCCTTGTACGAGAACGGGGGGGCAGAAAGACATTTGTGTATGAGAACGTGCCTCCAAAAAGCCTACCACCCCCAACCGACGTGATTTTTTTAAACCCCAAACTGCCCAAGCACCACCCCACCACCCCACGTGGGGGATCAACTGCCCACACCAGCCACACCACACACCCCCATAGATCAACTGAAAACCCCAAGATACCCACCCACCGGGGATCAACGCCAACCCCCAGATAACACCACACACGTCGGGGATAAAACTGAAAACCCACCAATATAAAACCACACACTCCGGGGTTCAACTGACAACACCAGATATCCCACCACACACGCCCGGGGATCAACTGACAAAAACCAGAAAATACACCACACACGTCGGGGATCAACAACAACACCAAAAAATACCCCAAACACACTCGGGGATCAACTAAACAACCCCAGATATACACCACACACGTCAGGGATCAACTGACAAAAACAGTTTATACACCACAACGTCGGGGACCCAACACAAACCAGATATAAAACCAAAACACGTCGGGGATCAACTGACAACCCAGATATACACCAACACTCAGGGATCAACTGACAACACCACACACCCACACGCCCAGGGATCAACTGCAACCCCAAACACACCCACAAAATCAGGGATAAAGCTGAAAACACCAGATATCCCACCCACACTCGGGAATCAATTTACAACACCGATACACCACACACGTCGGGATCAACTGACAAAAAACCAATATACACCAAACACGTAGGATCAACTGCCAACACCAAAAACACAACCACCCCCGGGGAAACAACTGAAAAAACCAGATATACCCACACCGTCAGGGATCAACTGACAACACCAGATTACACCACACACGCCGGGGAAACAACAAACAGCCCCAATCCCACCACACATTCGGGGATAAACCGGGACAGAAACCGGGCACACCACCACGTCGGGGATAACGACAACCCCAGATTTTACCCCAAAACGCCCGGGGGATCAACTGACAAACCAGATAACCCCAAAACACGCCCGGGATAAACGAAAACCCCAAGATAACAACCACACACGCCCGGGATCAACTGAAACACCAAATATAAAAACCCCACACACTTTCGGGGATAAACGACAACCCCCAATATACACCACACACGTGGGGATAAACCTGACAACACCAATATACACCCCCGTCGGGATCAACGACAACCCCAAAGATATACCCCCAAACACTCAGGGATCAACTAAAACAAACCAGATTTACACACACACGTCGGGGAAACAACTACAACACAAAATATACACCACAAAAAACCCGTAAAAAAGGAAAACAACTGGGACAACCCCAAAAAATAAAACACCACACACCCCGGGACCCAACTGAAAAACCCCAGAAATACCCCCCACACACCGGGAAATCAACTGACACACCGGGCACACCAAACACTCAGGGACAATTTACAACACCAGATACACCACACACGTCGGGGATCAACTAAAAAACCCCAAAGAAAACCCCACACCCTCGGGGATCAACTGACAACCCCCAGATATACACCACAAACCCCGGGGGGATAACTGACAACACCAATACACCACACCGTCGGGGATCAACTGACAAAAACCAGATATAAACCACACACGCCGGGGATCATCTACAACACCGATACACCACACACCCCGGGGATAAACTGACAAAAAACCCCGGGGCACACCAAAACACTCAAAAACAACTGAAAACCCCCAATAAAACACCAAAACACTTTGGGGGATCAACTGACAACACCAGATACACCACACCCGTCAGGAATCAACTGACAACACCAGGTCACCACACACTTCGGGGACAACGACAACCCAATATACACCACACACTCAGGGATAAACTAAACCCCAAATTTAACACCACACACCCCGGGGTCAACTGAAAAAACCAATATACACCCACACGCAGGATCAACGGCCCAACCATTACACCAACAGGGTCGGGGATCAACGACAACCCGGGGGCACCCCACACACTCGGGGACAACTGACAACAACCAAAAATAAAAACCACACACCGGGGATCAACGGAAAACCCCAGATAACACCACACACGTCGGGGATCAACTGAAAAAACACTAGAATAAAACCAACAGGGCAGGATCATCTGAAACACCGATAACCCCACCCCACCCCGGGGATCAACTGACAACCCCAAGATACCCCCACACACCGGGGATCAACGACAGCCCCAAATTTATACACCACCACGTCGGGGATCAACTGACAACACCAATACCCCAAAAACACGTCATAGATAAAACTGACAGCACCGGGCCAAAAAACCAAAAAACACTCGGGGATAAACTGAAAACCCCAGAAATAAAACCACCCTTCAGGGATAAAAGACAAAAACCAAAGGCACACCCCCCAAAACGTCGGGGAATCAACTGAAAACCCCCAGAACCCAACACTTCAGGGGTTAACGCCCAAAAACCCAGGCAAAACCACCACTCGGGGATCAACTGACAACCCCACACACCACACACGCCCAGGGATCAATGACAACACCAAATACACCACACTACCAATAAACCTGACAAAAACCAAAAACACCCACACGTAAAGGGGATAAAATGCAACACCGGGCACCCCACACACTCAGGGATCAACGAAAAACACCAGATATACACCACCCACTGGGGATAAACTGCCCAAACACCGGGCACACCACACACTCGGGGAATAACACAAGGGAAATAACCCCACCCCGCCCCAGGGATCAACTGACACCCACCAACCCACACACACAACGCTGGGATCAACTGAAACACCCAATACACCACACACGTCAGGGATAAACTGACAACCCCCAATATACCCCCACCACGCCCGGGGAATTCAACTGACAACACCAGATTTACACCACACACGTCGGGGATCAACAAAAACACCAATACACCACACACGCCCATGGATCAACTGACAACACCAGATAAAAACCACACACCCCGGATTAACTGACAACCCCGGGCAAAACCACACACCGGGATAAACTGAAAACCCAAAAACCCACAAACTAGGATAAACTGACAACCCCAAATATACACCCCCAAACACTCGGGGATAAACTGACAACCCCCAAGATAAACCCCCAAAAAAAAAAAAACTAAAGGGACAACTGCCAAAACCCCAAAGTTTATACACCACAAAAAATCAGGGGATCAACTGAAAACCCCAAAGAACCACACACTCGGGGATTAACTGACAACCCCAATACACCACACACGTCAGGATGAACTGACAACACCAGATAAAACCACACACGTCAGGAACAACTGAAAACACCAGAACACCACACACCCAGGGATCAACTGACAAAAACCAATAACACCACACACGTCGGGGATAACGGGACAACACCAGATATACCCCACAAAAACCGTAAAGGGAAATAACTGACAACACCAATATACACCACACACGCCCGGGATCAACTGAAAACCACCAATACCCCACACACGCGGGGAATCAACTACAACACCAGGCAAAAACCCACACACCCGGGGATAAACTGACAACACCAGAAACACCACACACCCCAGGGATCAACTGCCCAACACCAGAAATACACCACACACTCGGGGATCAACTGAAAAACACCAATATACACCACAACACTCAGGGTTTTAACGCAAAAACCGGGCCACACCACACACGTCGGGGATCAACTGACAACACCAGATATACCCCCACACACTCAGGATCAACGACAACAAAAGATTCACCAAAACACTTCAGGATCAACTGCCCAAACACCAGATATACACCACACACGTCAGGGACCATTTAAAACACCAGATATACCCCACACCGTCGGGAAATCCCAAAACCGACAACCCCCAGATAAAAACCAAAACCCCAAAGGGATCAACTGAAAAACAAAAGATAACCCCACACACGTCAGGGAAAAAACTGACAACACCAATATAACCAAAACCCGGGATAAACGAAAAACACCAGATACACCACACACGTCGGGAAATCAACTGAAAACCCCAAAGTTACACCACACAGTCGGGGAATCAACTGACAACACCAAAATACACCACAAAACTCAGAGATCAACGACAACACCAGATATACACCACACACTCGGGGATCAACTGACAACACCAAAATATACACCACACACGCCCCGGGAAACAACTGAAAAACACCAGGCACACCACACACTCGGGGATCAACTGACAACACCAATACCCCACAAAAGGGTCCGGGGAAACAACTGACAACACCGGGACACCACAAAAACTCGGGGAATAAACTGAAAACCACCAATATACACCACACACGTGGGGGATAAACTGACAAAACCAGGCACCCCACACCCCGTCAGGAAAACGGGACAACACCAATACACCACACACTCAGGGATCAACTGACAACACCAGATAAACACCACACACTGGGGGAACCCCTGACAACACCAGATAAAACCACACACGTCGGGGATAAACCCTTGACAACACCAATATACACCACACACCGCAGGGATCAACTGACAACACCAGGCACACCCCCCAAAACGCGGGATCAACTGCCGCCCCAGAAAATACCCCAAAACACGCCCGGGGATTAACGACAACGGCATTTAAAAACAAAACACCCACTGTCAGGCCCGTTTGTGTCAAAAAGTTTAATTTGGTTGATTACTTTTGCTTTTAAATTGTGGGGGTTTTGGGGTTTTGTTGCAAATATTGTTTTTTGTTTTTTTTTTTGGGGTTTTTTTTTTGTTTTTTGTTTTTTTTTTTTTGGGTACATTTTGGGGGCATTTTTTCGTTTTTTCCCCTTATTTGATGTTTTTCCCTTAGCGATGTTTTTTTGTACTCTGTTTGAAGCATTTTTATTCCATCCCCCTGAGTTCAAAACCTGTTTTTTCTTAATTTTTGTGTCTTTGTAAAAATTCCATCAAGCTTAAATTAAATTCCCTTGGGCCTGTCCTTTTTTTACACCTTTTCCGTCTTTCACTTTTTCCAGAAAGATCAATTTTTTCATGAAAATAAACATACTGTAAAACTAAAAACGCTTGCTTTTCCTGACTTTTGGGTGTACGAAAGTTTTTTGTTTTTTTGTTGTTTGTTTTTTTGTTGTTTTTTGTTGCCCACGGGTGTGCCAGTCAAATAAAATTTTAAAACATTTTTAAACGAAAAAAGGCTTTTTTTTCAGTTTCTCCAACGGGTTTTCCCTAAATTCTTTCTCTCTGTTTTAATAATAAAAATAAAAAATAACAAAATAAAAAATAATAATAATAATAATAATGGGTTTTATAAAGCGCTGAATCTTGTAAAAAGAAAAACAAACTGAACCTTTTCATTTCCCCCCTTTTTTTTCCCACTTTTTTTAAACTTACTTTCAAAAATTTCCCTGATTCAATTCTCCCTGTCTTTTTTTTATTTTTTGTTTTGCAAAGCATTGTTGAGCTGTTTTTTCAAAAAAAACCACAGAGATTTTGGAAAAAATTTAAAATGGGAAGGAATATTGGAATATATAAGGAAAAATTAAAAGGGTTGTCATATTATATAAAAGACGTATTGATACGGAATATGAAAACCCAAAGGACAAACAAAAAAAAAAAAAAGATTATAAACCTTAAATTTCATTCCCCCAGGAATTTTTCAAAAGGAGGTCTCTGAAAACCCACACGATTATCCCCCCGGTTCCCCAAAATTCGGGAAAAAGGAAACCAACGCCAGGGTCATTAAACCCACCCCATGGCATACATTTTAAAAAAGACCCCAACAAGAACCCCTGCACTTTAAAATCCCTTTGGTTTCCCAAATAAAACTACCCCAAAAGCTCCCACACACTAAAAACCAAAAACCACGAAACGCCCAAACACACACACAAAACCCCCCCCACGCACGCACAAAACCCACCACACACACACACACACACACACACCCCACCACGATCAACACTCCTCTTTGGGAAGCCCAATTTTTCCTAATCCTTCCCGGTTCACAAAAGGGCTCAGAAAATTAAACAATGACTGGAAGCTGCTTATATTATTCCAGTTTCTAAAAAAATGTAAACTAGTTCCATTTTGGAGGGGGTTATATCGAATTTTCAAAAAAAACTAAGGGCTATTTTGATGGCCCTCATTTTTTTCCGTTTTTTTTCCTGAAAAAAATTTTTCAAAGTCTTTTTTTGTTTTAACCCCCCAATCAGTATTTCATGCCTTTTCTTTTTGGAAAAAAAGTAAGATCGAAGCCCTTTCATTAAAAATTTGTAAATTTGATTCATTTTTTATTTTTAAAGGGGTTTTCAGAAAAAATTTTTCTTTTAAAACCATCGCACAGTGGTTTTTATTTACAAAAAAGTTGCCAGTTTCCCCCCCAAAAAAAAAGGAAAACCAGGTTCATTGGGAATGAAAACAGTTAGTACTCCCCTTTCCACTACAAGATGTTATTATTGGAAAATACCATCACAACAAAGATTTTTCCCAGTGTGGGGAAAAGGAGGCTTGGTTGCCCAAATGGCACACAAAAAAACAACGCCCTTTTAAAGGTTTTTTTCCTTTTAAAACAGAGAACAAGATAATTATATGCATTTTAAAAGGGCAGATTGTTTCCTTAGCTTGTAGATGGAAATTAATTTGCCTAAGAAAAAATATGCTGTAAATCCCTTTTGGAAAAGGGGTAAAAAGGGTTTAACCAGCAACCCAATATATTAACATGCACAGCTTAAAAGGTACTTTTCCCTTTTTGAAGGTATCCCTCCTTCCAAATTCAACACCCTATCATTTATGCACGACCTTTTAAGATCGCTGATGAAATAGTGCATTTGGGCTTTTTTTTAATTTTTGTTTTTTGACTTTTCCCATTGGACTTTCTACAAAACCCCCAAACCCCAAAATAGAGAAAACCCCCACTGTAACTGACAAAGGTTTGAGCCACAGCCCGGGGACTATGGGCCCTGCAGTGAAACACTTCGCTAAAAAACCAAAACCACCGCATTGCCAAATTTCTACCCCCAGAGACTGCTGGACCTTAATGCAAGGTTGACATTTCACAGACCTAAATAAATTTTGCTAGTCTCCCACCCCAAACCCCCTTGAGTAAAACGAACAAAAGAAGTTTTTTTGTCCAAACAGCACACGTAACAGGGGTTGACAAAAAAAACCTACCCCTGTTTTTAAAATTTGCGGGAACCCAAACACAAAAAGCCCAAACCGGGTTGAACACATTTTTTCTAAAAAGGGAGGGGTGGGTTGGGGGAACAGGGAAAGGGAAAGGGGGGTTTTAAGTTCAAATATTCGTTAAAAGTGCACAAAAATTAAAAACGCAAATGTATATTATTTTTTTTAACAGGGAAAAAAAAGCGTATTATCGTCTTTTGTAAACATAACAAATTTGTATCATCTGTACTTTTTCTATACAACAATTTTGTTCGGTTTTTTTTTTTCCCCCTTTAAAAATTGAACATCAATTTTTTCTTCATATTTTTTTCCCTACATAACAAATAAATCTCTGTACTTTTTTTTCTACAAAAACAAAGGGTTGTCCCTTTTGCCCATTTTTGTACAAAACCCAAATTATCCCCTGTACTTTTTCTACAAAACAAGTGTTTGACTTTTTGTATTTTTTTCCTAAACAAATGTTGTATCACGTAACTTTTCTATACAAAAAATTTTTGAAAACACTGTACTTTTTCTACATAAAAAATTTGTTTAATAAATCTTATTTTTTTCAAACAAAACAAATGTTGATCATCGGTACTTTTCTACAAAAAAAATTTTTGTCCCCCAATCTGTACTATTTCAACATAACAAAGGGTGTATCACTGAAACTTTACTCAACAACACCTCTCCCCAAACAATCCTTTCCTGATTTTCAGTCTACCTATCGGTTTAACCACAGAAACTGAAACCACCCAAATACACACTTTAAACACGCTTCTATTTCGCTTGGGGGACCAGATAAAATCCCCCTTTCTCCCAAACTCGACGTATCAGCACCTTTTGAACTATAAACCACCAATTCTTCTCTCCCCCCTTAAAAAAAAAACCGGTTGGGTGTTACGGGCACAACCCCTCCCCTTTTAATTCATCCCTTCCCTGCCCAAATTCCAGACAGTTCATTAAACAAGACTCAATCAAAAACCGCCAAACTGGAATGGGGACCCCACGGGAATCGTTTTTAGGCCTGTTTTTTTCATTTTTTTAAAACTGCCCCACTGTCCCCCTAAAAATAACCGTCAAAAATAAACCACCCTTTTTACGCAGATGCCCTCAAATTAAAAACAGTGTACCCCTAAAACTCCCTCTTCCTAACAAATATCGTCCGCTGCTTTGAAGATATTAAAAACCGTTTACACAAAACCCAAATTACAGCAAAATCCGGGAAAAAAACCGAAGTCATCTTGTAGGACCAAAAAAACAAACCTCTTTTTTACAACAGCTTCAATAGAATCCAATACATGAGTTCCCCCCTATCCCCTGCGTGAAGTATCTAGGTGTCGTTATCGACAACAACCGCTATAAAAAAAATTTATCCCCCAAGACCTGTCCCAAACGTGCACATCAATACTGCGAATTTGTGCTATTCAAAAGTACCTGTCCAAAAAGATGCAAAAACCAAACTTTTCCCCTTCTCTCATTCTTTTATGTCTGGAAATATTTCAATTCTCTTTTGGGCGGGTTTTCCCGCATCCCTAACCCCCCCCCTTCAAAGATAACAAAAATCCGCGCTCGACTATTCCAGAAAGAAAAAATCGACACATTACCCCCCTCTTGCCCATCTCTCCCCGGGTGCCCGTCCACAGAAAGTAAATTATAAGATCAGTACCCTTTGTTACCCAAAGTCTCCAAAAAACTGTACCCTCCTAAAACCCTTTTTGGGAAATTTTTAACCTGAAACCCCCCTTTACGTTCCTCCCCCCTACCCGCAGAAACCTTGTCCTACGAATACCTAGATTTAACCAAACCCGGGTTGGGGCCCCCGCTTGTTCTCCCATTTTTTGGGCCCTCGACCTGGAATGAGCTCCCTCTCCCTCTTCCCGAAACCTAGTTATGCACTTTTAAAAACCACCTCAAGACATAAATTTATTTCAAACCTAAGATTCCCCCCCCCCTCCGTTTTAAAATCAAGCTATCCCCCCTTCACTAACCCCCTCCCTATCACCCTGCCCAAAATATACGACTTGTTGGGGGTGGGTTTTTGAAAAACATTTGACTATTTACAATTAGTTCAAATTTTGTCTGCACCAAACCCTGTTTTTTAAATATCGTTTGTTTAAACTATTATTATTTATCATTGAATTTCATTTCTGTGTAAGATTAGGTTTTAAAGCATGCGCTTTGATTTGTCTTTTCAAAAAATTAAAGCACGATATAAAGGTTTTCCCTTTTTTATTATTTTATTATTATTATTTCTTTTTCTAATAAAAATTTGTATCATCTTTTCTTTTCTACATAACAAAAGTTTTATCATCGTAATCCTTTGAAAATAAAAAATGTTGTATTAAACTGTACTTTTTTTAATAACAAAAGTTGTATAAACGTAATTTTTTTTTTTCATAACAAATGTTTTTAAATTTTTGTCCCTTTTTTTTTACATAACAAATTTGGGAACAACCCGTAGTTTTTTTCTCCGGAACCAAAAGTATCATCTGACTTTTTCAAAATACAAAAAGTTATATCATTTTAGGATTTCTTTTACATAAACAAAAGAATTAAAATTACTTTTTTTTTGAAACAAAATAAGAATAGTTTTAAAATTTTTGTTATTATTTTTTTATTAAAGCATGGTATTTTTTTTAAATTCTTTAAACTTGTAAGGCAAAAAAATCGAAGCGCTTGCAATCAAAACATTTACACACATGCCAACCCCCACAAAGTGTTTTGAAATTTAAAAAATATCAAATTTAACTTTACTCACAGGCCCCACAAACACACAAAAAACCAAAAACACACACACAAAAAAACACACACAAACCACACCACCACTTTTTGCATGGGTACTTGTGGGGAAGAAGGTGGGTGGTTAAAAAATAAAAAGACATAAAGAAGGAGAAATAAGGTAGGAAATTATGCTTTTTTGGCTAGAATTTGAAAGGGTGAAATGTAGGGTTTTTTTGGGAAATGGGGGAGGAAAAGGGCAAACCCGGGGGAAAAACCAAAACCCCGAAAAAAGAGCTTCGGGCCCCCAGTTTGGGGGTTGGTTTTTAACTGGGTGGGTTTTTAAATGCAAAGTGGGCTTGGCTGAATGAAAAAAACGGAAGGGGGTGTAAAAAAGGTGAAGACAGTTGCAGAGATTATTGGGGAAAATGTGTGGGGACATTTGAAACACAAGGTATTAATCTTTACTTCATATTTGTGGGAAAGGGAAACCAATGAAAGGGGATCCAAAAAAAGACGGGTGATGTTTCATGTTGTTTTCTTTTTTTAAATATCCAGGGTGCAGTTTTTTTAAAGCTTAAAGGGGTGTATTGGGGTGGGGGGTGGGGGAGACCAGGGCCAAAGGGGGAATTTTCAGTAAACCAAAAAGAAAGAAAAAAGATGTGGGCCAGATTTGGGTATTGCATCAGGGCAATTCTTGTGAATTGCGCTAAGGGGCCGAATTGATATTTCAAATGTATCACTGTTTTTTTTTTATTTTTAAAAATGTTTTCCTCTCATTTTTTTTCTACAAAAACCAAATTTTGGGTCATCTTATTTCTACATAAAAAATGGGTTTTAAACATGTATTTTTCCCAAAAAACAAATATTGTATCCAAACAAAATTTTTTTTTAAAATAAAAAATATTGTTTTCATGTATATTTTCTTTTACAAACAAATGTTGTACCCCGTAAATCCTGCTGCCCCCCTCTCTTTCCCGACCAAAACAGTAATGGGGCATCTGAATTTTTTCTTCAGTCGCTACAGAATCTTTTTATTATTTTTCTTAAGCGCTTTTATTTTTGCTTTATAAAATTCAGCGCTATATTTAAAATTTTAAAACATTAAATTTTTATTAAATTTTTATTATTAAATTTTCTTGTGACACACCACCGCGCGCATGCGTGCATGCACCACACAAAAACCCATTTTGGGGCCATGTTAGACAATAAACTTTTTTTTTCTGTTTTTATCACATGACCTTTGATATTTATACAAAGAAGTAACAACCCGGCCTTGGGTTATTTTCCCCAGGGCCAGTTACTGTTCCCTGGCCCGGGCCCGAAGTGACAGTCCTTTTTTAGGGGCAGGAAAAAAAGTCTAGGAAAAGGTAGCCCAGTGGGCAAGGGACCGCTTTCCCCCAAAAAGAAGGTTTGGGGGGGGGATTTCCCTTTGCTGAGTGACCCCTTCGTGCATCTTTGGGTTTGTGCATCCCCAATTTACCCCGCGTAAATCGTACCGCCTCTTTAGGGGGCAGGGGAAGGGAAAGCATGAGGGAGAAGGGGATGGGCCCCTGCCTTCACTATGCTGCCCCTGGAAAAAGCTGAGGGCTCTGACACCTCCCTCCCGAGACGGCTAGGGCACGGGGAAAGTCCTTTACCTGTTTTTTTGTCGGGCCGGAACGTCTTTACCTGTTTGAAGTCTGTCAAGCCCTCTTTTTCCTGGTTTTAAGTCTTTCACCGGGGTTTCCCGGATGACTGTAAGGGTTTAGTCTCCTTGGGAAAGTTTTTAAAGGGCTGTCCCTCTGTAAAACCCCTTTTGGGTGCTGGCTACTCACTTTGTTTAGGGGTTGATAGATCAAAAATAACTTCTCAACGAAATGCTAAAATTTAAGGAAACCTTGTTTCTGTCAAAAAGAAGCGATTCGTCACACCCCTTTTCAGCTAATCTTTTTGGGCTTCTTGTAAAAAGGGGGGACGTTTTTCTGCCATGATCAGATGAAAGCTCAATGAAGTTTTTTATCCTATGAATTTTAAAGGTTTCATTGTTTAAAACAAAGAACTTCTTTTTGTTAAAACGGGGAAAAGAATTAAACTATTTTAACAGTTGTAATGGGAAAAGTACTTCCCCTTTTTTTAAGTCCACGCAAATGGAGTCCCTTTAGCAAATTTTTTCACGTATGCAAGAGAAGCGATCACTGATTTAAAGGGCACATTAATAAAAATGGCCCGGAAAAATTTTTAAAATGAGAAAAACCCTTTTCCAAGTAGAGAACGTTTTGAAAGAAAAAAAACAGTGATAACGATTTTTTGTTTTTTTTTTTTTTGGGGGGTTTTTTAAAATTTTTTTTTTTTTTTTTTTTTTTTTTTTTTTTTTAAAATTTTTTTTTTTTTTTTTTTTTTTTTTTTTTTTTTTGGGTTTCCCTTAAAATTGTAAAACCTTTTTTCAATGGGCCCCCTTTAAATTAAAAAACACGGGGTTACTGAACAGGAAATTTTCCAACAAAAAACCGACATGCAACCCCAAATTTTAACTCTTCCTTCAATTTTTAGAAAAAAAGGTAAATTTTTCCGAGGGGTAGAAAAAAGGCCGGGGGTAGGAAACCTTTCCCCCCCCGAAAAACCCCCATTTTGGCCAACATTTGAAAACCCCCAAAAAAATTCTTCCCGTGCTTTCCCCCGACCCTATCAGGGTAAGGGTTACCCCTTTCAATTGGGAAAAAAAAAGGGGAAAATGTCCCCAAACCCAAAAAGGCGAAACGGGGTTTACCCAAGGGGCCAAACGGGCCCCCCCCCTCGCCCCCTTTCTTTTCCTTTCCCCAAAACAGGGGGTCCCAACCAAATGGGGGCTTTTCCCGGCCCAAAAATTTGAAGGTAACCAAAAATCCAGCCTTAACTTCGGAAAAAAAACAATTTCTTCCAAACATGGGGACCCCCCCCCAAAAAACAACAAAAAACTTATGCCCTTAAAATCCCCCAGTTTCTATTAAAATGGATATTGCCCTTTAACCCCCCCTTGGGGGGATCCCTGACCTACAACCTCAATCAATGCTGAATTTTACATCAAAAGTTTTGCCTGTGTCGGGTTTTGGGGTAAAGTAAAATGATTAAAAAACTCCTTGACTTAATCCCGGGCCGGGGTCCAAAATTTTTCTTAAACATTGGCCCCCAACAACTTCTTTCCCTGGGCTATCATTGTTTTTTAGGCATTATTTTAATCAGAACAATGTAAGCTTCGAATTTTGGGGCAAATGGCTTTTACAAATTTCCCCAATGTAAATGTATTTTGCCCGGGGAAATTTTTAAAATAAACACAAAAAAACAAAGGAAAAAAAAAACAGAACATAAAATTGGGTTTTCCCAGTCCCTTTTTTCGGGGCCCTTTTAAACATTGGGGTTTGGGGCCCTTTCTGATAATTACCTAAAGGTCCAGGTTTTGGGGGGAAAACCCCCCTTTTTATAATCTTGGTTAAATTTTGGGTATTAATTGGGTTTCCCGCCTTTCCCTCAAAGTTGATGAAATTTCATTTCCTAAACCTCAAGGAATTTTGGACAGCTGAAAATTTTCTTTTCTTGGGTATATAACAATTTTTTTTTTAAAAAGGTTTATAAGGTTTATCAATGACAAATTTTTCAACAAAAAATTGGGTGGTATAACAATTTTTCTGGTTTTCTTCCCTTGGTCTTAAACACTGTCATTTCCCCTCCTTTTTGGGGGAAAGATTTTAAATTTTTTACATTCGAATTTTCCTTTAAGTACAATTTTTAACAATACATTTCTGGGTAATCAATTTGCTGGTAAATTTCCCCTTTTCTCGAGTTGAATTAATTTTTTCTGTTGTTTTTTTTGTTTTTTGCGTTCCCCACTTTAACCCTGGGGGGCCCCCCAAACAAGCCTCTGAAATCCCCTCATCCCACCCGGGAATTTTTTGTGAATAAAATACACAAATGGGGTGAGAATTTTCGTTATGACTATTTTTCAAGCACCCGCCATAAAAAAAGCCAACTCCGACTTCAAGGGTTTTTTTTCTCCTTTAACAAAGGGGAAATGCGGGGTTTTTATGTTAAGAGCTTTCCCTAGCTGAAGGGAATCCCAAAAAACAACATTTTTCAACAAACAAAGTTTTAATGTAGGCCTTGGCCCAAATTTGTTGAAAATCAATAAAAAAACTGACACAGCTTTTTGGGCCCGGGCCCAAAAATTTAAAATTTCTCTAGCTTTATAAACATTTTTTTTTCATTGACAATTTAAAACTTTAAAAATAAAATAAGCTTTTAATTATATAGCGCGAATCTTGAAAGCAACCCAAAAAAAATCAACACTTTTAGTGACATTTTTAAGATTTGATTCCCGTATAATGGTTTTTTGCTGGGTTTCTTTCCCTTTGTCTAAAATTTCTGTTTAAATAAAAAGCTTTTTATTTTTTCTTTATTGGACTTGTTGATTATCTCCAGTGTAATGCCGAAAAGTTTAAATTTTTTTAGTTTAAAAACTAACGCTTTAAACAAGAAAACTTTTTTTCACAAGGGGAAGAAAGGTTTTTTTTCAATGGGAAAAAGGGGGTTCTTCATACGGGAAAAAATGTTTTTTTCAAAGTGGGGAAACCTTTTTTTTGTGATTTTCACTTAGTGATTCTGATTTATATCTATCAATGGGGTTTTAATTTTTGTCAAAAATAGCAAATTGAAAACTGAAATAACTGTTTTTCATAGTTGATTGATTGTTCAAATTTATTGTCGTGTGAGTGAGTTTAAATGAGTGTGTGTCTGTGTTGTATGGGGTGTGTTTTAAAGATTTCATAGTGTACAACTTTTTAAAGGAAAGTGCCCCCTCCAACAGGACAGGATAGCTCAGTGGTCAGAGGGACCCTTTCCCCCCAGCCAAGGTTTTGCAGGGTAAGCGAGTTACCAGTTGGGTGGGTGGTTTTTTTTGCGTGCCTTTGGGTTTAGTACAGTTTCCCCCCCTTCCCCCCAGCTAAATGGGTACCGCCCTCTTTAGGGGGCAGGGGAAAGGGAAATCATTGGGGGAAGAGGAGATGGGTGGCCCCCTCAAATAAAGCGGCCCCTTTAGAAAAAGGACTCTGAAGCCCCACTCCCCAAAAACCTGATAGTTATGGGGCACCTTACCCTTTTCCTGCTTTTAATGAGTGATTGCAGAATAAAAAATCTGCTCCTGTTGTGATAAAGGGGGGGATAACCAAGGGGCAGGTTGAGCTTCTGACCTGACAACCCAGGCTTGAGCCACCTGACCCACCTGGAGAGGGGGTTTTTTCCCTGGATTTAAAAGCCCTACCCACCCCTCCCTCAAAAAACTTTTAATGATGGTCTAACTAAGGGCCCAATGTGGGAAACCAAAGGGGATAACTCTTTGGGGACATTTTTTAAAACCCCAAACGCCATTTTAAAACAATAAAGGGCCCTTCCCCTTTTAAACCCAAAACTGGGGGACAAATTTTTGGGAAGTTTTTGAACAAACAAAAAGGTTTTAAAAAAACAAGGGCCCCCATTTTCTTAGCTCAAAAAAAAATGTTAAGTCACCCCACCAAATTTGATTCATAAAAAAATAAAAATTATGGGTTTCCCCGCAGCAGAGTGACCCTTTAACCGGGGCCCAAAATGCAGACGGGATCTGAGAAAAAAGCTGAAAAAGCCGTAAGGGTTTAAAAAATGGGAAAACCCGTCACGTAACAATTTTGCACCTTTCATTTTATTTGATTTTATATCCCCAAAACAGGGATTTTTAAACTCCTTTTATTTTTTAAATTTGAATTTTTTGCATAACTAAAAAATCGAAAAAATTTAATAAATTTAAATGATTGCAATGATTGTACACCAAATCACCCCATTTAAAAAAATGAAATTAAATTTAAACCAAAAACTTTGATGGCCAAAATTTCGGGGATAGACATATGTATGTTTTTGTATTTAAAGCATATTTTAAAAATGATAATAAATTTTCAGAACAATATCAAAGAGAACAATTTTAAAAAAACTCAGCTATAGTTTTCTTTTACAGATATTTTGAGCAAACAATGTCAATGCAAAAAAAAAAAACAATGATGTCAAAATTTGAAAAAGGAATTTAAATTTAGTTAAAGGGCCCCCATTTTGAAACCATTTCAATTAAATGGGGGACAAAAAGATACAAACCAAAGGAAAAATCCAGAATTTTCCTAACAATACCTTTTAGACCCTAAGTAATCCCCCCATACTCCCAAAAAAAAAGTTAACTTGCTAGTTTTGCCCTCCCTGATCAGAGTTTACCCCGGTCAGAACCCACTGCCACACCATTTACTGACCAATCTTGGGTTTTCAATTTTATCAATATAAATCCCCAAAAAGCATTGGTTTTAAAGGGGTTTTGCCATCAACTGATCCCACCACACTATTATGAAAAAAAAACATCTTCCTACTTTTTCCTATTAACACCCCCAAAAGTCAACTTGACCATAAAAAAAACTCATGGGGGCACCTATGCCCTTTTGGGGGTGACGTATTTTACATTGAAACCGGCCCCCGGAATTTAAGGTTTGTGTTGGGGTTTTTTTTTTTTTTCTTATTACAGGGTTTTTTTCTGTTTTTTTTTTTTTTTTTAAGGGGTTTTTTTAAATTTGGGGTTCAGCACAAAAAAGATGTTATTTTAACTTTTTGGGGAAATGTAAAAAATAATTTTTAAGTAATTTGATTCATGCTTAAGACTTGGGGAAAATGATCAGATTTTATTTCTTAAAAGAAGATTTAAATTTTTTTAAAAAAGTTTTTTGTAAAAGGGTTTTTTCTGGATATTTTTTCAATTTTTTTCATCCCTTCCCCCCACACAATGGTCTATTCTTCCCAAAAAATGAAAAAATTTTTAAATTTAACAAAGTGGTTTTTGCCGCTTCCACACACAAAATTTTAGTCCCCTTTTTTTCGGGGGGTGTCATTGCAAGTTGTGAGTCAAATTGATATTTTCATGTACAGTATAAACCAACATTTTTCCACTTTGGAAAAGCTGTTCATTCACTATCCTTTTTCATGATCTGCAAAGGTTTGAGTGTGTAGTGTCTGTCTGAAAGTCCGGGATGCCGCATGAAAGCTTTTTTCACAATTTTTGGGCCCTAACGTGTTTACCCCTCAATCTCTAACCCATTGCATGATAAAGCTACTTTTCTAAAAACACGCGAGTAAAGTAGCAGCCCCAGCACTCCCCTGTTTTTTTCTTCTTTAAACACGAGCAGCTTACTGACTTCCACTTCAATCACCGGTTTTCTTTATACCTTTTAAAGCGGGTTTCAATTTCAAGTGTAAGATTCCAACAGTTGTGACAAAGCGCGCCCCAAAAATTCCCCAACCCCGTCCAAAAGGGTCTCAAAGTCTGGGGCCCCCAGGGTACATCTCCTAAACCCAAAAAAGAGCAAAAACCTCTCTCCCTCTCCCTCCCCCTCTCTCTCTCTCTCTCTCTCCCTCTCTCTCTCTCTCTCTCTCTCTCTCTCTCTCTCATGTCCACAAATACCCACCAGACATTGTAAAAAAATCACAGATTTATTATCAGAAACATACATGTATGTGACAAACCACCCTTTCCCTCACTAAAATGAAACCACAATAGTTATATAGTTTTGCAGATCATGTGATCACGTGTCTAAACACATTCAGTATATATGACAAGTGTGGAAGAAGAAAACCACACGTGACAAAAGCATCCACCCCTGTGAGGTTAGATATCAGCACTGGAAGAATGGGAGAAATGATGACAGGCAGCATTCTGCATGGACGTGAATGATGGTCAGCTATTGGTCTCGGGCTTACGGGTGTTACAAATGCTTGTATGGATCAGGACAGCACAGTGTCACTTTTAGAGAGGAAGGGGTGAGAATCAGAGGTTAATATTCTAAACGTTATTGATGTGGTTGTGACAATTGTAATTCTCCAGTGTTACAGATGCGTGCAATAATAACAATTCGCATGCTTTGATAACTACTAGTGTAAAGTGTGGATCATATCATGACAAAAGCTTATCTTTGTTATCATATCAAAGGAAAGGAATATGACAATTGTCATTGTCTAGTGGTACGGGTAATACATTATTGGATTGTTACAAGTGTAGTTTTCTAGTACTACATTTATGATGGATTGTGACAATTGCAGGGTTTTTTTTACTATTAAGATACTACATGGATTGTAATAAGTGTAGTTTGTCTAGTATTACAGAATTATACATGGATTATGACAAGTGAAGTTCTATAGTATTACATTTTAATAATAGATTGGTGACAAGTGTCATTGTCTAGAATTACATGTAATATATGGATTGTGACTGGTGTCATTGTCTAGTATTACAGGTAATGAATAGATTTTAATAAGTAAAGTCCCATGGATTACAGGTAATTAAGTGATTGTGAGAAGTGCAATTCTCAGTACAATAGTTATGACCTGTCTGTCTTAGGTAGGTGTTATTTCCAAGACTATGCTGTATTGTGTCCATCATGACTAGTGTCATTCTGCAATGCAAATATATAAATGAAGACAAGCAGTTTGCACTACAATTACACGACAGAAAAAACGTATTACAAAATATTACAATTGTCTATTACAGTAAAAGGTTGAACTATGACGAGTAAAAGTTCTCTGTTGTTGGTGATAAGTGCATTTTTTTATTGTTACACTGAACTGTGTGCATAATCATAAAACTCTCTAATATTGCAAAAAAATAGGTATAAAGTAAAATAAGAAAACACTTTAATCATCCCATAAAGGGAGATGATAAGAGCAGTGGTTTGGGGTCCAAAGGTGTCAATCAAAAGTGTAGTTCCTGATACTGCATTGAAGTGTTACTTTACAAGTGCACTTTTCCAACAGTTCAATGTGCATACAGATGGGAACAAGTGCAATTCACTCTCTAGCCTTGCGTGAAATGCTGACGTCATGAAAAGTGTGAAACTGGAACAGGAATACAGTATGGTATAATGTTCTGACACTACAGCAATAAAGTACAGATTACAACAAGTGGGTTTTCCCATACTAATACAAGAGCAGGCTTAATAGAAATAAAATGCAATTGTCTACAATAAAAAAATGCATGTATTGACAAGTGTAATTCTCCAATAGTGTGTGTGTGTCATTTTACAGCTTTTCATTGTAATTGTAAGTGTAATTCATTGATCCTGACAAGTGACAATCTCCATTATCAAAATTTAATTTAGAAACAGTTTGTGGGTAACAATTACGCAATTCTTTAACTCCCATGGATTTCACAAATGTCACTTTCACAATTGCGTCTATTGTAGGATCTGCAAATGTCATTTTTTCAATATTGCAGTCTTTTGTATGGATTTTGAAAAAATGTGATTTTCACATATTGAGTCATTGTATGGATATTGACAAATGTGTTTTACTTTTGCAGTCTTTGATGGTTTTGAAAAATGTGATTTTTTCCATATTGCAGTCTATTGTAGGGATATTGACAAATGTCATTTTTACAATTGCAGTTATTGTAGGGATATGGCAAATGTCATTTTTCACAGATTGCAGTCTATTGTATGGATTGAAAAAGTTACTGATTTTGGAATATGTCGTTACTTAGTTTGAAAATAAAAGGTTTCTTCAAGATGTATAGATTATCAAGCATAACCCCTTTACATTACGGGTGAAATGTGTGGTTGGGAGAAAAGTAAACGTCTTTCGTTTTAGGGATGATAATGCATTTTTTTTGCAATTTTGTAAGGGGAGAATTTGAAGCTTTTCCTTAGTCAAGGTTGCTTTGTAAGACGGCTTTTAGAAGTGTTTTCATGTGCATTAGACCAGTGTCGTTTTCTGACGTTTTAGTTGGTGTGAATTTTTTTTTTTTTAATTTTGTCCTTACAGGGAAAGTTGGAGACTTGCAATTCTTTAATATTTTAGAGTAGATTGCATCAAGTTCAATTGAAACCCTTGCAGGTGAAAGATAAATTGTTCGGTCTTGGATTTGTTGCTGGGGAATGGGGGGAGTGGGGGGGAGGTGAAATACAGTGAGCACAAGGGTCATTCATGCCAAAATGATTGATCTGAAAATTATACAGGGTTTTTAAAAAACAGTAACACATAAAGAACCCCTCAAATCAAAGGGGGTTGTTTTTACACAGCGTCTTTATATATATGGCAAACATGATCATGTCCTTTAAATGGTAGGAGTTACATTGCTACATGACAAAATTGATCCCCTTTGTAAAATGATGTATTTCAAACTGCACATGCTTATATGATGTGATACCTTTTGATCCGCTACACCAGAATGATGTCACTTCTTATTTTCAGATTTTACAAACAGTGAACACAGTTGTACAACACAGTGACAACAGTTGATAAAACAACAATGAACACGTTGATCACGCCATAGAAAAAAGCGGGATTCATATCGTATTTTTTTACAAGATACAGTGAACACCTAAAAGGGCCAAAACATGTGGTTTATTATGGCAGAAATTTGAAATGAACAGGATGATCATGCATACACAAAGAAGTGATTCGTCATTTCCCCAAAAACAGTGGGGGGGGGCTTGCACTCTGCCAGTCGTTTTTTTACCCGAATGCTCTTGTGGGACGAATTGAGTTTGAAAGGGAACAAAAAGACAAACCAAAGGAGCAACACTTTCACAAGCCTGCGTGCCGGTGGTTTTCAAAATAAATTTTGGTGTTTAATGGGTTTTGAAAATAATCAGTATAACTAATTATAACAACCAAAAACAAATCAGTCACCCAAAAAAAATGATGAAAAAAAAATCAAAAATCCTGCTTAAACATTGAAATGTACAATAGGCAGCAGATATGCATGTGCGCGCGCAGCCATACAAATAAAAAACTTGTTAATCTCATAATAATCATGATGCATGCCCCTACATGCTGCCTGCATAAATAATTCATATATACTACATACATATATACATAATACATCATACACAATGTACTTATTATGATATGTGTAAATATCATAACTCACATCACACACGCACGCACGGCACAACGAAAAAAGAGAGAGGGGCGAAAATAAAAATTTTAATTTTAAAAGAATAGAATAGAATCAGCTAAAACTGACATATCCCTCGTAAAAGCCCAAAAACCCCGATGTTTGAAAAAAATAGAAACCAAATGTAAGAACCCACCCAAAAACCCACAAAAGGAAGAAACAAACTGCAAAATACATTAAAACCAAATACAGGAAGCGAAAAATAAAAGACTTGAAATACTACCAAAAATATAATACAAAGAGAAAAAGAAACACGTGAAGAAATACAAAAACCAAAATACAGAAAACAACAACAACAAAAACAAAAGACAAGGGGGAAACCAGCTTGCAGCAGAGCCAGTATATACAACTGCACCGCCTGCCCCCAAACAGGCTGGTCTTTTAGCAGCACAGCATGCCCCGGTAGGGAAGTAAAAACCGCAAAATTTGAGAAGTAAGGAAAAAAAAAGGATTAAAGGGTGTCAGGGGTACACAACCCCCCTACTTAAGGATGGGGAAAAAAGAAACTTCCTTTAAGTACTGGAACCCCGTTAAACCAAGCTGGTGTTTATAACACTCAAGGGCAAAGTGAAAAATAACCCCCACAAATTTTTAATTTCCCCCGCAGACTCAAAATAAACCAAAACCCTCCGGGGACGCAATGCAGGTATCCTTTGAATAGTAATATCTCACACTGTCAACTGTAAATTTTGTAAGGGGAATTTGGGGATTTTGGGAAAGGGGCATAAAACCCAATCGTTTGTGGCAGCCCCCAAAAAAAAGTTCATCCCTTGTTTGCACAAGGATCCAAAAAAGTCATACTTTTTACCAAAAGGGTCCTTAACCAGTACTGTATAGGATATCGAGAGTGTCTTTTAACAGCCCTAGAAAAATGGGGGTGGGGTAAAGGGGGGTTTTGTTTTTGGTTCCCGTTTATGTGGGGTTGTGACTTTTTTCCCCTGTTGTGTCCCTAAATTTTTGGTGGTGG
>CM054154.1:8588379-8697382 GCA_028751875.1 Rapana venosa
ACACAAAAACACACACACTCATCCCCCCCAACACATTTAGGAAGTAAAGGAGCTGTTGAAAAGTAGGGAGGGAAATAGAGGGGAAAGGCAGGTAGGAAATAAGTGTGTTTTGAGGCTGGCCACATGTAGGTCTACCTTTGTCTTTCCCAATGTCGTTTGAGTAAATCATCTGTTGCATGGCCATGCTGCATCTAGCCAATGGAATCCACTATTCTCTTTTACATAGCCTAATTTTTCTTTTCATTTTAAACCTATTCCACATCTGTTCATTGCTAGTGATATTCTGAGGGGTAACTGTACCATGAACCTGCATCACTTTGATGTAGCTACTACAAAAATAGCACTAAGCCAGAGATTGTAGGTGGTTGTGTTTTAGATTATTTTTATCATACTGTATTTCTTGTGTACTTTAGCAGTTTCTTGTATCTGACATATGTGAATTAAATGTCTGTATTTTTAATGTCTGGAGATGGGATTTAATAATAATAATAATAATATATGGAATTCATATAGCACTGAATCTTGTAAAAAAACAAACAAATCAAAGGGCTTGCACTCAATCATTTACAGGCATGCAACTCTCCCTAAACATAATGAACAACAGATTTTAAACCCATGCGTGTGCACGTAATGAAACGCATGCGCGCACACACACAAACGCACGCGCACACACCAACACATCAAACCACCACACACACACACACCAACACAAAACACACACACACCAACACACACCACACACACACACACACAACACACAGAACAACACTTAGAAGGTGAAAAAATGCTTGTTGAAAATTAGGGACAGATATGTGGAGGGAAAGTCTCAGGTAGGAAATAAGTGTGTTTTGAGGCTGGATTTGAAGGTATCAAATGAAGGCTTTTAGCAAAGTGAAAGAGGGAGGTCATTCCAGGTGGATGGACCAGAAACAGAGAAGGATCAACGGCCAACAGTGGTTTGTTTAAATCTGGGTGTTCAAAAGCACAAAGTATCTGCGGCTAAAACAAAGGGAACGGGTTTGAGTGTAACAGGTAAAGACATTTTACTGAGAAAAGAGGGGCAGATTTGTGGAGACATTTGAAACAGAGGGTATTGATTTATACTCCAGTCTTTGTGAAAGCAGCCACTGAAGAGATCGCAGAAGGGGAGTGATGTGTTCAGATTTTTTCTTTCTTGGGGACCAGTCCAGCTGCAAAGTTTTTGTATGCGTTGAAGAGAGTAGATAGATAAATGCGGGTTTAGGCCAGCCAAAAGAGAATTACAGTAGTCTAAAGTGAAAGAATAAGAGATGTGACAAGCTTGGAAGTTGCACCAGTGGACAGATACTTGCGAATCACACTTATGCGCCGTAATTGATAGTAGCAAGACTGGCAGGTCTTGGTGATAAATTTTTTCATAGAGAGTGTGTTGTCAAGAACTACTCCTAAATACTTCACAGAGTTGTCAGAGCAACCACTTTCCCCATGCCAATGTTAAGCAGCAACGTGCATTGTTACCAACTGGATGGGTAACTGTTTGGTGCCTTGGCTTCAGTATAGTCCCCTGGTTCACCCAGCTGTAAATGGGAAACCTGCTCTCTTAAGTGTCAGAGAAGGTAAAACAGTGGGGGAGAGATGGGCGCCACCTTCAATATGCTGGCTACTGGAGAAGCTGGTCTCAACATCTTCCTCCCCTATAGGTTATAAGACACCTTTACCTTTTTTAAAATTATAAATGTCAGTACTTAAGATGTAGCTTACAGTTCTCCATGATATTGAGAGGTTTCCATCTTAGGGGTGGGGGCAGGAATTGGCATACATGACCTATCTTCCCAAATTCAGAATGGGTTTTAATGGATGGGCCTGATGTTCTTGCTTTAAAAGTCTCATCCAAAGGACTTTTTGGGGTGGGGGGTGGGGTGAGGGGAAAATTTAAAGTAAAGTACTGATGTCATTCAGGGGAGCTGTCTTAATTTCCTCGTGTAAATTAGATCAAGTAAAAGTAGATCATTTGGGAGGTGGGACCAGGATGGCTTAGTGGTTAGAGTGTTGTGCTCATCATCTGATGGCCCAGGGTGCAAGCCACCACAGAGGTACCAGGTGTAGGAGATCACCCCTGGGGATTTTTAAAATTGTTTATTAAATCTTGTTTCTTTACAGGAGCAAATTGACAATGTCCCATCTTTCCAGAAGAGGAGTGGCTTTCTTCCACAGCCCAAATATCCAATGACCGGGGTCTCTTACATATGCTACATGTGCACTGCAGACAAGACCACGGTTTACTGTCTCATCCAAGAGGCTAACACCCAGACCCCCACACAGGGTCTAATGGATGGGGAAAAGCTCAGGTTCACACGGGGATCAAACCACAACTCTTTGCTTCCTAGTTAGGTGCACCCCCTTTAGACCCCCCATCCACCACTGACCAGTGGTCTACATCCATCCCCCATGTTCTGCAGTTTTGTCATGTTGTCCCCCCTTCCCCGCACACACCCGGCTGTATCTTTAGGAAAACACACGGGTCTTTTTGTGTATAAACATGCGTTTTTCCTGATAAATTTTTGGTCTGCATTTTAGGGGCCTACTTTTTCAAAAAGCAGAAAAGTTTTTAACGTATGCCAAGATGTTTGGGGGGAGTGGAATCACACGTTTAAACCAGAAAAAAGTCTCCTTGATTGCATGTGTCTGTGCACGCACGCGCGCGCACACACATGCGTGCTTTTCAGAGAGAGAGAGAGAGAGAGAGAAGAGATAGAAACAAAGACAGAGAGATCTATTATTTGGGCTACCTACCTACTGCAAGGTATGGGATCATTTTTTTTGGTGCGTGTGGTGTGGTTTGTGTTGGGGTGTTTGTGTGGTGTGTGTGTGGGGTTGTTGTGGGTGTGTTGGGGTTTTGGGGGGTTGGGCAAATGCAGGTTTTGTGGTGTGTGTGTGTGTGTGTGTGTGTGTTTTTTTTTTGTGTGTGTGGTATGGGGTGTTGGGGAGGCAGTGTGTTGGGTGAGGGAAAAAATGATACAGTTTTTACTACTTTTTACCTTTGTATAAAGACGTGTACGCAATGTAAAGAATTTTCTTTTACACCTGTTAGAAATCTTTCCCTCACGTGTGGTGTGTGTGTGGTGTGTGTGTGTGTGTGTGTGTGTGTGTGGGTGTGGTTTTTGCACTTTATATTAATTGTTTTTTGGCTGCAGACTAAGAATGCGTTGATGCAAGCACATTTTTTTTTTTGTACCATAAGCACTATAAAAATGTTTTATTATTATTATTATTTTATTAAATTATATTATTATAATTATTAAAACATTTTTGTAATGTTGCGTTTTTGTTATTACAGCACTGGGCCACCTGCCAGAAAGGGGTTTTTGCAGGAGGGGTTTTTGGGTTAACTAATGAGTAAACAACCTTTTTGTATATCTCGTGTGTGTGTGTAAAGTCAAAGAAAGGGTCAACCTTTTTTTTTCAATGGTACTTTGAAGGGGAATTCTCCCCTGGAGGTAATATCAGGATTTCAACTTTTTTTAATAATTCAAAATTAAATTTAAAACTTCTTACTAAAGTTCAAAATGTGGGTGCCCGTGCATTGTGTACTTTTAGCCTACATTCCCACAAATACGGTATTCTTGTAAACAAAACATAGAAAAGAAAAAAGGGGCATTTTCAGATCCAATGGGGGGAAGGGAAAGGGGAAAGGTGGGATATCTGGTGGTTTGAGAGGTGACTTGTGACTGATTTTTGGGTTAAAAGCCATCATAAAGACACCCCTTCAAGCGGACTTTTCCCCTGGAGTTCACACCATCAACATTCAAACTCCTCTTTTTAAAATTTTCTTACAAAAGCTCCAATGCGCCGGCAGCCCCCGCACTTGTGTGTGTGTGTGTGTGTTTGGTGTGTGTGGTGTGGTTGTGTGTGTAAAGAGGTTGGTAGTAATCTACATGTGTATGAAATTTTTTTTGTGTCGTGATTGTCTTTTGGAAGTGATTTTAAAAAAAACTGCAAAAATCTCACTTTCTCTATTTCAATGCAGTGTATGAAATTTTGGTATTGAATGTTAGAATTTGAGTGTACCTTTTGATTTGTTTGTGGACTAATGTAAAGTGCTTTTGCTACCCTCCTGATAGGGGAAACCCCCAAAAAAAGCCCAAACATTATGACCACTACTGTTTCACCCGCCTGCCCACAAAGGAAAACATCTTGGGAACAGGCCAAACTCCTATTTGAAGCAACAATAAAATTTCAAAAAAGAAACACTTTTACTTGACGTTGAGATTCTTACAATCAATGTTTCATTTGGGGTTCCAAATAGGTTTTTTTTTTTTATTGAAGAAGTGTGTGTCTCAAAAACAAGCCATATTAAAATTTAATTTTTTCGGGTTGGGTGTGTTGTGCACCGCGCAACCGTGGTGTGTGGTGTGTGTGTGTGTGTGTGGTGGGTGTGGTTTTGGGCTGCATTGTGTGTGAGGAGAGGGGGGAGAGGGGGGGGGGGATACTAGGGAAGTATCGGATGCATTTTAAAGAAACACAGAAAAAGAAAGAAGGGGGAGGGGGTGGGGGGGGCAACACATAAAAACCCGACGAAGAGACTGCGATAAAATTTGGGCAAAGGAGCCCCCTAACAAAAAGACACAGAAAAAAAACAACATTCCAATGGAGAAGGGGTAAAAAAAGGAGGGGGGTTGAAGAAAAATACCCCACTCTCAAAAAAAAGAGAGAAAAAGGTATATAAATTAAGACAAAAAAATGCACAGTCTGAAAAACAGGGGGGAGAAAAAAGAGAGAAGATAGAAAAGAAAGAGGGAGAGAGAGAGAGAGAAGAGAGAGAGAGAGGAGAGAGAGAGAGGAAAAAGAGAGAGAGAGAGAGAGAGGAGAGAGAAGAGAGTGCTGTTTGTGTGTTTTTGCACAGAGAGAGAAGGGGGGATGAGGGGGGGGGTGAAAGGAAGAATTGGGGGTGCATGGTGAAAGAAAGACAAAAAAGACGGAAGGGAAAAAGGGGAGAGAAGAGAGAGAGGAAAAAAGAGAAGAGAGAGAGAGAAAAGGGGGGGAGAAGAGAGAGGAGAAGAGAGAGGGGAGAGAGAGAGTGAAGGGGGAATGTAGGGCGTGTGTGGTGAAAGAAAGGAGAGAAAGTGGTGAGTAAGAGAGAGCATCATTATGTGTGTGAAAGAATGTATGGGTGTATGTTGCGAATGGGGGGGGGAAGGGGAGATTGTGTGGTGTGAGAGAGAGGGGGGGGGAGGAAAAGAGAGAGAATGGGTAAAAGAGAGGGTGTGTGTGTTGAGAAGAGGGGGGGGGAAAAGAAGAGAATCAAGAAAAGAGAGAGAGAGAGAGAGAGAGAGAGAGAGAGAGAGAGGAGAGAGAGAGAGAGACAATGACAAATTCTTTGACAAAATTTTTTTATTGAGGATAATGAAAAACACACATGTGCTTTTTACATCCGTCCCCGCCCCTTAGGGAACATCTTAATAATAAAAACCCAAAACTTATACAGTCCACAATAAAAACAAGGGGGAAAAAACCCTTTTCAAAACACCCCCCCCAAAAACCCCCCCCCCAAAGCAAAAAAAAAGAAAATCTAAAAATACCCCACCCCCACCCCCCCCCCCCAAAAAAACCTAACCAAAAAAAACCAACAAACAAAAGGGAAAAAAAAACCAACCAACAAAAGAGAAAAAAAAGAGAAAAACAGACAAACAACAACAAAAAACAACAAAACAACAACAAAAACCAAGAAAAATAACACAACCAAACTTAATAAGTCATAAAGATAAACACTACCATTGTCAAAAGGACCATACTTGTTACACATAATTATAAAAAATTTTAAATAGGGCCTCATTAAAAATTAAGACAAGGGAAGTCCAATAAAATTGAAAATATAAAAATATGAAAACCTTTATCAGATATCAAGACTATAACAGGATAAAAAGGTGAGAGACAAAACAAAGACAGAGACAGAGGTGGGTGTGTGTATTTTAGAGATAATATCCAAAATTTAATTCCCAAAACAGTATGCGACCCCTCAACCTCATTTTAGATTAACTCGTTTTAAATTTATATGTCAGTAATGAAATAAGTTTAAAACCCATACTCCACACAAAAAAACAAGAAACAAACCAAGAAGAAATTTAAAACTTTCAGTCTTTTTGGAGAGAATATGGGTGGGAGTGAGTGAGTGAGGGGTGGTTTTGTGTGTGGGGTTGTGTGTTTTGTGTGTGTGTGTTTTTTTTGTGTTTGTTTTTTAGCGGTGTGTGTGGGGGTGGGGTAGGGGGGGGGTGTTTCAGGGGCATACTAAATATGTAAAACCACATACACACGATCAACACAAACACTTTTTAATTATCTCATGCAAATTGAATTCTGGTAAAAAATAAGGCAAACCCTACCTCACAAAAAAGGGGGAAAAGCCAATAAAAGCATAAAAAGAACATCTACACAGAAAAAATAGAAAAATTTTTTTTTCCAGGAAATGAATAATTTTTCATGGTGCTTTTTTTCATCCATCCCCCCCTGGGGGACATTTAAAAATGCACCATCCTACTTTCAAGCAGAAGAAGCAAAGAAAAAAAACAAATTTTTTTTTAAAAAAAAAAAAGAGAAGAAGAAAAAACAAACATACAAACAAACAAACAAAGAAAAAAAAAAAACAACAAAAAATTAAAAAAAAAACCCAAAAAAAAAAACCCCCAAAAACAAACAAAGAAGAGAGAGAAGAGGAGAGAGAGAAGAGAGAGAGAGAGAGAGAGAGAGGGAGAGAGGAGAGAGAGAGAGAGAGAAGAAGGACAGAGAGAGAGAGAGAGAGAGAGAGAGAGAAGAGAAGAGGAGAGAGAAGGGAGAAGAAGAGAGAAGAGAAGAAAAGTGTGTGCAAAGTGTGTGTGTGAGAAGAATTAAAGGGAAAGGGGGAAAGGGGGAGGGGGAGGCTGTACCTCTTCACACATGGGTGTACAGGGCAGGAAAAGGCTGTAAATTTTTTTAGGGATAAACAAGGGGAAACCCTTGCACTGTGACCCCACACTGGCTGGAATTCCCCCCCCCCCCCAACCCTACCAACCCTCTTTCCCCCACTGCCTTAAGCTGGTTTATACTTTTCCCCCCCCCCCCCCCCCCCTCCCCCCTTTCCTTTAAAGATAAATTCACTTGCACAGAGTAACGACTTGTGACCTAAAACAGACAAGGGGGGGATCAGCAACAGGGAAATTAAAACCCCTTAAACTTTTTCTTTCTTCCCCTGGGTTTTCAAAATAGTATTTTCATCAGTAAAATCGTATTTTTGTATTTGGGGAAAAAATCGTAGAAAATACAATAACATTGTAGGGACAGGCAGGTTTGTGTTATCACTGCCTCCACTGCCCTCCAAGTCCTTCAGGTAAAATTATTCATGGAGGTCCCCCCATGTGTGACATGCACAGACATCAAAGCCTGTTCCATCTTTCTGGAGGAGAAGGCTTTTGTGTGCTTGTGGAAATAGATGCCAACATTAACAAAACCACTTCCACACAGTGACTGAAAATAAAACAACACTAGTACGTATTCATTATGCTGGAGAAAATTGAAACTGAAACAGAATTTGAACACATACACAAGCGCATAAACACACACACAAGGACACCCCTTCACACAGCAGGGTGGCCAGGTTGCTAGAGTGTTGGGCATTACACCCTCAGTGCCATGGCCTGGGTTCAAGCCCGGTTCCAGAAAGAAGATTTTCCCCTACAGTTAACATCAGCAGACTTGTGCACCCCATGCTACTCATGTCGCTGTGTCCATGGCTGTTTTTCAGTATGTTCACAGAGTGTCAGCATTTCTGCACATTGTTTGCAACAAGTTTCTTCAACAAGGAGAAAATAAACGACTTTTTTTTCCCACTTTCTTTTTTAATTCAATCATGCTTTTAAAAAACTCATTTGTTTACTGGTTTTTCCCCTATTTTCTGTCCCACTGCACAAAAAATTCATCAGCTTTGTGTTTGCTCTCCTCCACTAGCACATCTCCACAGGTCTGATGTATGGGGAGGCTGGTCATCATGTCTGTGCCTTTTAAAAGCTTTAAAACACACAAACATAGCAAAAAGTGTGTGTAAGTGTGTGTGTGTTGAGTAAGTAAGAGATAGTTTGATTGTGGGGAGAGGGGGGATGTCGAGAGTTTGTGATTAACATCCTTTTGTGAAGATGGGAGTGGGGGAGAGGCTAAAACAAGAGAGTGAGAGACAAGGTTTGGGTAAGATGGTGGGTGGGAGGAGATAGTGAAGAGGTGCGTGGTGGGAAGTGGAAACGCAGTAGTGTGTGTGTAGCAAGGAGAGAGGAGAGAGAGAGAGAGAGAGTGAGAGAGAGAGAGAGAGAGAAGGAGAGAGTGAGAGTGTTGAGAGTTTAGGAAGATAAAATTGTTCGTGCGCACGAGAGGAGAGGAGTGAGAGAGAGAGAGAGAGGAGAGAGAGAGGTGCGTGCATGTGTGCGTGTCAAGTCTAGTCAAAATTGTATTTCCAGAGGTACATTGAATAATAGACAATGCATTTGCTTTTTTTCATCAGCCATTTATCTAAGAACAAAGATTTCGTCAATGATTATACTAAGGCACACTACGTTATGTGCGAGCAATTACGTTAATTAACCAGTATAAAAGAGGAAAAAATCGATATGGAAATACATGCCACAGTACAAATTACCACAATATATATTCACGCACACACATACTCATGCACACCTGAGCGCAGTGCGCGCTCAAGTCCCCACACACATTTAAATAAAAATGTTTTAAGAGAATTAAAAGATAATCATAAAGTCTAGGACAATCAGAATTACTTCACTCATACTGTTTCATCCTATTCTTTCACGTGTGTGTGTCAGTCGCTTGTGTGTGTTGATGTGTGTGTGTGTGTGGGTGGTGTGTCGTGTGTTGTGTGTGTGTGTGTTGTGTGTGTGTGTGTGTGCGTGCGTGCACGCACGCACGCACGCACTCACACTTATATTATCAGTGTTATTATCTAACATGGATAATTTTCTCCTTAGAAATCCAATCCACCCCCCCCCCACTACAACTCCACCACACCCCCGGCGTCACCCCCCAACACACAACCAACAGCTTCACACCGCACAGCTTTTATCCTACTTGCCAGAATCCTGATTGTCGTCCTCCTGTCACTGTCCTTCAACTGCCACAACACACTAACCTCACATACTCACAAAATGTAACATCCATTTACAACATGTCATCAAACAACATTGCTGGCATTATAACATTCTTTGTACAAAATGCATTGACATAATCAATACACACACACACCACTCACGCACACATCACACACCATAGTCATAGTTCAGCCCCTAAATGGGTAAGTTCCACTACCTCACTAACTATTTCAGAAATATATTATATGTTTTGGCAATATGGCAGTGCACAATGGTGCTGGGAAAGAGGATTATATCCCTTAACGTGGGATTGTGTTTCAAAGTGACCATGAAACATTGAATACCAAAATACACTCAAACAAAAGCAACTCTCGAAAATGGAAAAACAAAATTTAAAGTACTTCAAGATTGACAAAAGATAAAATTTTTATAAACAAAACTACCTCTCTTCTTTACCCCCAACTGTCAACATACACATGGAAACAGTTCAGCTACCTTTCTATTACCCTGCCACAGATATGTATGTTTTCAAACTACAGAACCTGCATACACGACATCGACATTGTTAATGCCATGATATTCGTACTAATGTGTGGGCAGCAACCTGTCCACCATAGACAAACAAAAACACACATCATCACAAACACAGAGTATTTACCTTAGCTCAAGACTCCTGTCTTCATCTTCATCATGGTCTCTCATTGCCTCCACGCAAACGCCAAACCTGGCTCTCTCACCTAAATGAACTCATCTATTTTTAACCATGTCCCACTCATTACATTTCGCCAGCTTTAATCATTCTTTGTACTTTATTTGCATAGTCCAACGTGCGCACTACACACACAAACCACACACAACACACACCGCACTACACTCACAACCTCATGAGGCAAACCATGGCCCAGAAGGGGTAGGTACACTTTCTATAAACTATTGCTAGAATTTATTCTAGGTTAGTGCAAATTTGCAGTGCACATGTACTGGAAAAGAGGGGTTATTGTCCTTTAGGATCAGTATTAAGTATGGACATGACACAATACACACAAAAACACACAAATCAAATAAACAACCCCCCCACCCCCCCCCCCCCCCCCCCCCCCCCCCCCCCCCCCCCCCCCCCCCCCCCCCCCCCCCCCCCCCTCCCCCCACCCCCTATCCCCCAAGAAAGCACACAAAAAGGAATCACAGAATTAAAACTACCTTCAATGATGTCCAACATAACCACCTCTATTAAAAACAGAGAACTACCTCCTTCTTTCACTCACTCTCACTACTCAATCAAACGTTTGGTTACCTTCTGTTACCTGACAGACACAAATGTTTGGCATCTTTTTTCCAACAGCATCTACATACACCACTTACAACAATCCATCTTGCCATAATTTAACGAAGTATGCAAAACCCTGTCACCAAAGAAAACACACACTCTACACATTATCTCTTGAATATAAATGAACAATCTAAACAAATAAACAAATGCACACGCACTGTATTTTTCCTATGCCATGAGTTTGTCTTCCCCCAGTCCTGTCCCTCACATGGTACCACACTTCCACCTTGCAACTACGGACATGAATCCATTTGTGTTACTATGTCAAAAACAACTTTTGCAGCATATCTCCCCCCTCCCTTGTGTTCAGTTTATTCACACACCAGCGTGTAAATAAAAAAATCAGGGTTTTGTGGGCAAGATTATTTGTTCATTTACCGCAGAGTCATATCACACACACACACCACACACACACACCACACACACTTCACACACACATCTTCACAGGGCAAACTCCGCCAAACACAACAAGGTCTAAGTTCACTCTCATAATAATGCAGATATATTTTTATGCGGCCCTAAAGTATTTTCTGGCACTAAATATTGAATGCATCTATACCAAAACTTGACAGTTTCCTGTAAAGGTAAGTGTTTAGACATATTAGGGATCAATAGTAGAGAAGTGCTCAAAATGTACATATTTGGCTAATGCGCACAGTGATATGTGCTGGGAAGACGCATTCTCTTGCTTAAGTCAGGGATAGTGTTTCAAGTGACATCATGCATGAAAAGAATTACACAAAATATCACAACATAACACGCACTGACACACAATTTTGAAAAATTAACTTCGCCAAAATATCAAAATACAATCTCTATTAAACACAACTACACATTTCAAACACCCTCATCGCACTATTAAAACAGACTTCTGTTACCTTTATTACATGCACAAAATGCATGTTTGTACATACGTGAAATAAAAAATTAGAAAAGTACGCTAACTGCTACATCATTGTCGCAAATGAACACTGTGCACCTCGTGCGTCGAAAGTGAAGTTATCTCCCTTAACATAAGATAGTGTTCAAGTGAACGTGCACAAAATAAACACAAAAAAACGAGATAAAAATAAAATGAACTACTACGATATATCAATCTTATTCTTTTAGATTATAACAGAAATACATCCTTTCACCCATGCATACCACTATAAAACTCAGTTCATGGGTACCTGCTATGTAATGTACAAAATCTATTTTTCAACACTGTTGATGCCCTTTTGTAAACAATATATGCAGCATCCTGTCCACCAAAGCATGCACACACACACACACGCTACACACCACACACAACACACTCACACTCACTCACACAGTTTCTCACCTCTGCCAGAGTCTGAATCTCTTCCTCTCAGTCCTGTCCACCACTGTTTCTTTGCAACCCTCCTTGCAATAACAGAATGACATGCGTGAAACATGTTACAACTATTTGCAGCATATAATTCCCACCCCAACCCACCCTTCCTCCAATAAGTGTCTTCAGCTTCTTGATGCACCATAACATGTAATAAAAATATAGATTTTTCTGTACATACTTTATTTGTGACAAATATCATATGCGCAACCTCACGCACACACCTCAGGGCAAATTTAACAATATGGGGGTGAAGTATATATTCACACTAATGCTGAATATATATGTTGTGTTAGTGCAAATGTTTAAATTCGTGCTAGATGTGTCGTTGGAAAGAGAGTCCTCTCTTATAAATTAAGGACGTGTTGAAGTAAACACATGCTATATAAATGAAACACTCACAAAAATAATACAAGCAAAATTCATATACAACAATTGGCAAGACTAATATATAATACTACAAAAATGGTCAATTCAGTGATCAATCTCTATTACACACCAAACTACTCTCCTTTCATCTAGTCTAACATACATACAATAAAACAGGTTCAGTTTTACACTTATGGTACCTGCACACTAAATGTTTGTTTTCAAACTGCAACCCTGCTAACACGCACTTACTACATTGTTTAATGCTTTTGGTTTCAAACAATTGTATAAGCATTGCCTACTAAAGAAAATCGCACACTATTATTAATTAAACTGTCCTTCATGGGACGAGATTTAATGTTTTTGACTGACTTGACTTTGACACAAACAGAGTAATAATTACCTTTTCCAGAGTGTTGACTGTCTTCCTCCCAGTCCTGTCCTCTACTGCTCCCCACTCCAACCTTGCAAAATCTAAACAACTTTGATAACATGCATTGTATCAAATGTCTCACAACAACATTTGAAGAACATTCTCCCCCTCATCACCCCATCCCCCCTTTAGAATCACTTTCTGTCTATTGCTTCTTGATGCACTGGCTACATGTAAAAATTAAATTATTGTGTACAAGCTGATTTTTTCACATATGTATAATCCAGAACAGACACACACATTCAAGGAAGCAAACTCAGCCCCCAAAGGGTAACAAAGTTATACACTTTAATAACTAATGCATTGAAATGTATCACTAGTTAGTGCACATATGTGCAGTCGCAGGTGTGCTGAGAAAGTGGCGTCTCTGTACATTAATGTTGGGGACAGGTGGTCACAGTCCAATCTATGAAAAAATCTATACTACACTATAATGCAAACACCAAGAAAACTGAAACCAAATTACTTCTATAATGTATACATTACACACTTTATATAATCTATATACTGCCAGTCCTTCTTTACTTTCTCTTCAAGATACTCAAATTTAGTTACCATTATTACCCTGCAACACAATGTATGTTTACGTATAATACAACAATGGCACAAACACGCTAATACAAACTATGCTGACGCCTGTTTTCTACAATGTATGCTGCACACATGCCCACTCGCCAAAGAACACACACACATTAACCTCTGAATAAAAGAGCCAATTTATTTAATTACTAGATTTGTTGTATAATCTAAACACACAAAATTTACCTTTGACAGAGGTCTGACTGTCTTCCTCTAGTACTGTCCTCGTTGTCTCCCACACCACCTTGAAACTCACTGACATGAACATTTGTGTACTCAATGTCCACAACATTTGCAGCAGTATCAATTCTAACGCCCCCTTACAACCACAATGTTTTGTATGATCTAACCATTTTTTTAATACTATCTCTCAGGCACCTTTATATTGTGAAGGAGTATTGGTTTATTTGTACATATATACACAAAGTCTAACAGACACACACTCTCAGAGGCAAACTCAAGAACCCAATGTCTAGTTCACTCTCTTACTCATGCAGACATATTTTATTCTCCTCCAAATATTTTCTTGTACAAGTTATGTGTTGATTACCAAAACTGCAGTTTCATAATCAACAAAAAGCTAAGTTTACATATGCTGATAAACGAAATAGAAAAGTGCTCAAAATTGCTACATCTTTGTGCAAATGTGCACAGGTGCACGTGTGCTGGAAAAGAGAGTTTCTTCTTAATGTAAGGTAGGGTTCAAGTGCTGTGCACAAATAAATACAATAAACGCAAAAACTACAACTCTAAAATACTTAAAAATGGCATAATCTTAAGCTACCTCTCTTTTATACACTCACAACACTTTTTAAACCAGGTTTCACGTTTCCTTATATACCTGAACAACAACTGTTGGTATCCTGCAAACAACACATATAAACATTGACGATGTCATGTTTAACATGATGACAAACAATCTGTTTTACTATATAAGAAAAACAAACACACACACTTGCGCGCATGGGCATATTATTGTAACTCTCTGCCAGACGTCCTGACTGTCTTTCTCACGTCCTGTTCTACACACTATCTCCCTCACACCACCGTGAAACTCACAAATGTAACCATCCTATGTACAATGTCCGACAACAGCAATTGTGAAGAAAACACCCCCCCCCCACCACACTGCCATTAACGCCCCTCACCACTACTCTTCCCCAGATGTCTTAAGCTTCTTGATTGCAAAAACGATGTATAAATAAACAATTCAGGTTGTTTTGTACAAACTTTATTTGTACAATATGCTAGTCTTACAGACACATACATAACAGCAACCTCAAGCCACCCTACAGGGTCCAGTTCACTCTCTTAAATATGGCAGGACAATGTTATTACCTGGTGCATGCCTCAGTGCATGTGCTATGATAAGAATGCGTTATATTTGACGTCATAGGGCGCATATGAATATAACATATACAATGAAGCACACAAAAATGTTAACATCAGAAATAAAGTACCTCAATGTTGTTAATCAAAATCATCTTTATGTAACAGAACTCACCCTCCTTTCTCTTCTCACAGTAACTACTTCTCATTCTCTTTCACTTTCACAAACATACACACACTCTCCTTATCTTTCACACTCACTCACACAATCACACACACACAACAAACACAACCTAATACTCTCTATCCTCTCTTTCACCACACAACATCCTTATACTAAACTGCACAAACATAGAGTATTTACCTTTACCACAGTTACTGTCTTTCTCCCTGTTCTGTCCGACACTGTCATAACAAAACATCAAACCGCTTGCATCTTACAATGATCTCTATTAAAACACACTTACCTACTTCTATTCTCCCCCTCTGTCTACTCTAACTCACTCTCTCTCTCTCTCTCTTCTCTCTCTTCTCATCTCTCTCTCTCCTCTCTCTCTCTCTCTCTCTTTTCACACTACACACACACACACAACACACAACAAACTCACACAACAGACACATACACACACTCTAAGAGAAACCAAGTTGAATTACTTATTTTCACACTGCTCACAGACTATTAGTTTTCAAACGCAGCTATCCTGCAACCGCCATAGCCACTGTGTTGATGATGTTTCAAACAATGTATGCAAATCCTGTCTGCTCAAGAAACACATGCATAATGCGCGCATGCACACACTTTGCTCACATACACTAAAAACCAATGACACACAAATACGCAGCACTACCTAAAAAACCCATGCACCAGCCACCCTATAGTCTGACTGCTTTGGTACAGGAAAAACCACTAGGAAATGCAACAGAAACCACTATGGAGAACCCCCCCCCCCGCCCCCCCCCCCCCCCCCCCCCCCCCCCCCCCCCCCCCAACAAACAAAACCCCAAACAACTCCCCCCCCCCCCCCCCCCCCCCCCCCCCCCCCCCCCGCACATACCCAAGGTCAGGTACTCCCACCAAAAAAAAACACCCCTCCATATCCACACACACTACACAGCAACACCCACACTACACACACACAAGGGAATATTTACCCCTTTGCCGCAGAATCCTGATGGCCTTCTCGCAGTCCTGTCTCACTGTCTTCCAAACTCTCCATCCCAACCTTGCACCTTCTCAAATGATATCTCTATAACACAGATTCTATCTCTCTTTCTCTGTCTTTTGTCTGTCTCTTTCTCTCATACACACAACACATACATTATTATCCTGTTCTGCTTTTCCCTTAAGAGTAGCGCGTGTGTGCAGGAGGGAACAGATGACAAATGTACAAAACTGATACACACGAGGTCTTGATGTAACAAATCGCACATAAGTGCGTTATTTATATTATCCTTGCTATATATTTTATAATATAATAACTATAATAACTAAAATAACTCCTCTTCAAAAAAGTTTCAAGTTACTTTCTACTACCTACAACACAAACGTTTTGTTTACGAAATGCAAATATTCTGCTAACATGCACAGTACAGCATTGTTGATGCCATGTGTTTAATATTATAATAAATAATAATAATATAATAATAATAATAATATTAATAATAATTAATAATCATAAATGGAACTTACTATAGCGCTATATCTTGCAAAGACAATCAACGCATGATTTCAACCTAATCTTAACAGTACATGCAATCAATGTAATATCAAAAGTTTAAACAGAAACAGATATTTAATGTTGTTTCAAATGACACACTTACACTCGCTCAGTCCATATACTTTAGTCAGGGTGATTGATCCAGGAGGGGGGGAAGGTCTTAGGTTTGAATTTAGTATGTCTTGAGGCTGGACTTTAAAAGTGTATAACTAGGTTATGGCGAGAGAGAGAAGAGTGTTGTCTCCTGATGGATGGACCAGGAATAGAGACTAGACGTGGTCTGCCAACGTGGATTGGTGTATAGCTATGTATTCGTAGGCAAAGGTATCTGCAGTAAGAGCGGGAGGTCGAAAGAGAATTTAAAAGTGAAGGAGTGTACAGGTCTATAGAACATTCACATTAAACATTGAATGCAGCACTTATTCCACTGAGGAAAAACAACACACACACACACACACACACCCACATACATACATATACACACACACATGCCACAACCTCAGCACTTCCTAATTAATGTGTCAGCCAACCTGATTGTATGATCTGTTTTATTACAGTAAATCCTGGAAATGCATCATGAAACCATATCAGTACAACTGACATGTAGATCCCCCCCACAAACAAGCACACCACACACACACACCAAACACCATCCACAATCCAACTACACACACACATCACCTCCACACCAGTTTTTACCTTGACCACAGTCTGGATGTCATCCTCCAGGCCTGGCTTCCACTGTCGTGCACATCAAACACCTTAGATACTCCCAGAGATAAATCTATGTACACATGCCACAACTAATATGCAACATATTATCATCCCCCAACCCTTTCACACTACCACTACACACTGCTCCCACCCCCCCCCTCACACCAATTAGCCTCTTGCCAAGAATCCTAACCGCTTCTTGCTCACAGTTCCTGTCCTTCACACACAACCTTCTGAATGTCATAGAAATAATCATGTATACTTGTACAATATCGTCTGCTTTACAACTTTTCACACCTAATATACAGATCTCCCCCCACCCTGCCCATGTCTGTCATCTTTGAGACGCACCAGCTTTGTCAAGAGGAAATAGTTTGGCTTTTTTAGGGTATGCTTAAACACTACAACAACACCTACACACACATACCACACACAATTACACACATTCACACACACTACATACATACCCACCACACTCATAACGCACACCACATCACACACACAACATCACCACATACACACACACCATCACACATACACACACACATTACACCACACATACACACACATACTCACATCACAATACACGTTATCAAACACACACGATACACATCACAACACACACACCTATATACACACATACACACACACACAACACCACACACACACACATACAAACTCATACACAAACTTACACACATCATACACAACAAACACACTCTACTCAAAAACATTCACACACATACACACACATACACACACATACATCACTTACACACACACATTCACACACATACACCACACACACACACTCATATCACACTTTCGCACACATACACCACATACACACACACAACACATATACACGTATAAACACACAAACACACACCACACATTCTACACACACACATACACCACACTTCACACACATACCCACAACACATACCACACATCACCTCTATCACACACTTACACATCACACACATACACACTTTTACACACTTAACACACACTACACACACATTTACACCACATCACACACACACACATACACACACACCTTACACAACATACACACAAACCACATACACACACTTACTACACAACACATACACACACAACATACCACACTCACCATTACACACACACACACACGATACACACCACACATACCCACACAATAATACACACACACAACACACACATACAACAACACACCACACGCACTCACACACCACACGAACAAACGCATTCAAACCACACGCATGCACACCACGCTGCTCCTCACACCAACACAATGAGAAACTATGTTCAGTTATCTTTATTACGGCTTCACATGTCTGAAATTTTTCAAACAACCCTCATGCTATCAGTACACACTACAATGTTGATGCAATGTTTTAAACAATGTATTCAGCACTTTGTTGTAAAAACTGAAAACAAATCTTTTCTTGCTAAAGATGTTTAAGATCTTTTTGACTGGCACACACAGGCACAATGACAACAACAACAAAAATAACAACAACAACAACAATAACAACAACAACAACAACAGCAACAACAGTAACATAGTACACCAACAGTCAGGCACACAAGACAGTTTTTTAGGTTTTAACAGGAATGTTGATTTTTCATTACACTTGAAAACTTCATGACTGGAAAACGGTGGAACAGACGCTGAACAAAGGCTGTAAAAATGGAAAGGTTTAAGGAATGGACGATAATGCTTTGATGGAATATTAAAAAAAGACACACAACCTAAGGAACACACAGTATAGAACCTCAGAATGATGGAGATAAAAAATGCATTCAGAGCTGAGTACAAAATAACATTGCTAAGAAAAGCATCAACTAAGGCCAATTAGCAGAAATTTGCCAAACAAATGTATCGGACTAAAAAAAAAAACACATCAAAAAACACAAAAACGAAACCAACAAACAGTATCGCAACAAACCGATGACACCCAATCAAAAGCAAAAGTAATCAACCAATAGTTCATTCTTCTGACACAATTCTTGTCATGACATGTGTTGTGTTTAGTTTAACTGCCCGTTGTCAGTTAATCCCTAAGTGTGTGGTGTATCTGGTGTGGTCAGTTGATCCCTGACGTGTGTGGTGTGCCTGGTGTTGTCAGTTGATCCCTGAGTGGTGGTGTTTTATTGGTGTATGTCAGTGATCTATGAAGTGTGTGGGTGTATATCTGGTGCTGTACAGTGATCCACTGACGTGGGGTGTGTATAATTGGTGTTGTCAGATGATCCATGTCGTGTGTGGTGTATCTGGTGTTGTCAAGTGATCCCTGACGTGTGTGGTGTGGCTGTGTTGTACAGTTGATCCTGACGTGTGTGGTGTATCTGGTGTTGTCAGTGATCCCTGACGTGTGTGGTCTTCTGTGAAATGGTGATGTCAGTGATCTATGGGACAGTGGGTGGGTGTATCTGTAGTTGTCTGTTGATCCCTGGGAGTGGTGTGGTTGATCTGGTGATGTCAGTTGATTCTGAAGTGTGTGTGTGCCTGTGATGTACTGTGTCCCTGGACTTGTGTGGTTGTGCCTGGTGATGTCAGTTGATCCCTGAAGTGTGGTGGTGTATCTGGTGTCTGTCTGTGTTCCCTGAGTGTGTGGGTTTGTTTGTCTGGTGTTGTCAGTTGATCCCTGGACGTGTGTGATGTATCTGGTGTTATCAGTTGTTCCCTGACGTGTGTGGTGTATCTGGTGATGTCAAGTTGATTCCTGACGTGTGTGGTGTATCTGTTGTTGTCTGTAGGATCCCTGACGTGTGTGGTGTATCGTGTGTTGTAAGTTGATCTTAGTGTCGTGGGTGGTGGTTCTGGTGTTGTCAGTTGATCCATGACGGTGTTGGTGTGGCTGGTGTTGTTCTGGTTGATCCCTGTCGTGTGTGTGTTTATCTGGTGTTTGTCAGTTGATCCTCTGACGTGTGTGGTGTGTCTGGTTGCTTGTCAGTTGGATCACCCGTAGTGGTGTGGGGGTGGCTGGTGTGTGTCAGTTGATCCCTACGTGTGTGGTGTATATCTGGTGTGTCAGTGATCCCTGATGTGCTGTGGTGTACTCTGGTGTTGTCAGTGATCCCTGACGTGTGTGGTGTGGACTGGTGGATGTAAGTTGTGCCCTGAGTGTTGGTGGGGCGGTATGTCTGGTGTTGGTAGCGTGATCCTGACGTGGGTTGGTGTGTCTTGGTGCTGTCTGTTGATCCCTGCGAGTGTGGGGTGTCGGACGTGTGTTGTCACGTGGATACCTGTAGTGTGGTGGTGTGTTTATTATGGTGTGTCTGTTGATCCCTGACTTGTGGTGTTTTGGTGTTGTCCGTTGATCACTGTAAGTGTGGGGTGAGTGCGCATTGGTTGTCAGTTGAGTCACGGACGTGTGTTGGTGTTTCTGGTGTTGTCTGTTGATCCATGACAGTGTGTGGTGTGCCTTGTGTTGTCTGTTGATCCTGACGTGTGTGGTTCGTATTGGTGTTGTCAGTTGATCCCTGACTTTGGTGCTGTCAGTGATGATGATCTTTGATCGTGTGTGCGTTGTGGTGTGCTTGGGTTGTCAGGTGATCCCTGTCGTGGTGGTAGTATCTGGGTTTGTTGTAAAGTTTGATTCCCTGACGTTGTGTGGTGTATCTGGTCGTTGTCAGTTGATCCCTCGACGTGTGTGGTGTGGCTAGGAGTGTTGTCAGATGGATACTGACGTGTGTGTGCTATTTATGGTGTTGTCAGGTAGATCACACGTGACGTGTGTGGTGTTATTATTCGGGTGTTGTCAGTTGCTCCACTGACGTGTGTGTTTGGTGTATCTGTGCTGTGGTCAGATGATCCATGATTGTGTGTGGTGTGGCCTGTGTTGTCAGTTGATCCCTGTCGTGTGTGGTTGTTTCTGGTGTATATCAAGTTAATCTCTATGACGTGTGTGGTGTATATCTGGTGGTTGTCAGTTGATCCCTGACGTGTGTGGTGTTAGATACTCTGGTGTTGTAAAGTTGATCCTGACCGTGGGTGTTTGGCTTAATCTGCGTGCTTGTCAGTTGATCCCTTGGTGTGTGGTGTATCTAGGTGTTTGTCAGTTGATCCCTGGACGTGGTGGCTGTATCTGGTGTTGTCAGTTGGGTCATCCTGATCACGGGGTGTGGTGTGCCTGGTGCTGTACGTTGTTAATTGTCGTGTGTAGTGTGGCTGGTGCATTGTCAGTGGATCTATGACGGGTGTGGTATATCTGGTTGTTGTTCTGTTGATCACCTGACGTTGTGGTGTAGCTGGTGCTGTCTGTGATCCCTGACGTGTGTGGTGTATTCTGGTGTGCTCAGATGATCCATGATGGTGTGGTGTATTTTGTGTGTCAAGTTGTATCACGTCCGACGTGTGTGGTGTATATCTGGTGCTGTCAGTTGATCATGACGTGTGTGGACTCTTCCGATTTGCTCTGAGTGCCCTCGGTGTTGTTCAGTTGATCCATGGACGTGTGTGGTGTATAATCTGGTGTTGTCAGTTGATCCTGACGTGTTTGTGTTTGGTGTTGTCGTTGATCCCTGATCGTTGTGTGGATGTATCTCGCGTGATGTCAGTTGATCCTCTGACGAACCCACCCCCCCGCACCCCCGCCCACCCCCCCCCCCCCCCCCCCCCCCCCCCCCCACTCCCTCGCCCCCCTGTGTGTGTATTGGTGTTGTAAGTGGCATCCCTGTGTGTGGTGTGGCTGGTGCTGTCAGTTATTCCCTGTCGTGTGTGGTGTATCTGGTGTTGTCAGTTGACTCCTTGACGTGTGTGGTGTGGCTGGTGCTCGTCAGTGAGATCACTGACGTTGTGTGGTGTTCTTCGGTGATCCTCAGTTGATCCCTGACGTGTGCGGTGTATTTGACTGTTGGCAGTGGTCCCTGACGTGTGTGGTGTATCTGTGTTGTCAGGTGATCACGCGTGGTGTGTTGTATGATCTGGTGTTATCAAGTTGATCCCTGACGTGTGTGAATGTATCAGCTGGTGTTATTCAAGTTGATCCCTGGACAGTGGTGGTGTTTTTTTTTTATTTATCTGCGTGTCTGTCTAGTTGATCTACTGTCGTGTGTGTGTAACATCTGGTGATGTCTAGTTGATCCATGAATATTGTGTGTGGGTGTATATCTGGTGTTGTCGATGACTCCCTGACGTGTGTGTTGGTTATATCTGTGTTGTCAGATGAGAACTGACTAGAGTGCTGTGTGGACTGGTGCCTAGTCAGGTTGAGCCATGAAGTGTGTGGTGTATCTGTGGTTGGTTCAGTGATACCTGTCGTGCTGTGGTGTATCTATCTGGTGTTGTCAGTTGAGCCATGACGTGTGTGGTGTATATCTGAGTGGTAGGCAGTTGATCCCTGAACGTGTGTGGTGTATCTGGTTTATCAGTTGATCCCTCGACGTTTGCTGTGGGTGTATCTGGTTGTTGTCAGATTGATCCCGGTCGTGTGTGGTGTATATCTGTTTTAATTGTGATCCCTGACTTGTGTTGTGTAAAATCTGGTGTTGTCAGTTGATACCATGTCGTGTGTGTGTGGTAGGTGCTGCAGTTGATCCCTGACGTGTGTGTGTATCTGGTGTTGTCAGTTGATCTATGACGTGTGATGGTAGTATCTGGTGTGTCATGTTGATACACTGACGTGTGTGGTGGTATATCTGGTGTTGTCAGTGATCCCTGACGTGTGTGGTGTTTTATCTTGATGTTGTCCAGTTGATTCCTTGACAAGTGTGTGGTGTAGTGGTTTGTCAGTTGATCCCTGACGTGGGTGGTTATCTCCGGTGTTGTCCTGTTGTTCCTGGACGTGTTTGGTGTATCTGGTGTTGTCAGTTGATCCCTGACGTGTGTGGTTGTAATATGGTGTTATCTGTTGATCCATGGACGTGTTTGGGTGTATATGGTGTTGGGCACATGATTCTGACGTGTGTGCGTGTTCTGTGCTGTCAGTTGATCCCTGACGTTGTGTGGAGTAGCTGGTGCTGTCTCAGTTTGTTCCCTGACGTGTGTGGTGTTCTGTGCTGTCATGTGTTCCATGGAACGTGTGTGGTATAACTCTGTGTTGTCAGTGATCCCTGGGACGTGTGTGGTGTATCTGGTGTTGTCAGTTGTTCCCTGAAGTGTGTGGTGTTATATCCTGGTGTTATCAGTTGATCCCTTGTCGTGTGTGGTGTATCTGCTGTTGTCAGATGATCCCTGACGTGTGTGGTGCTATTATCTGGTGCTGTCAGTTGGATCCCTGAAGTGTGTGGTGTGGCTGGTGCTGTCAGTTTGATCCGGACGTGTGTGGTGTGGTGGTGCTGTCAGTCGTCTGTAAAACATCTACGTCAGTGGTGGTGGTCAGGTTGGCAGGCACGTTTCTCTACACTAGCTGTCTTCTCTGTTCCCCCTGTTCTCGTACAATCTAGGGTCTGCTCAGGTCTGATAGGGGTCAAAAGTCTACATTGATGGTGGTTCAAGTAGAGCGGGTACACCAATACAAAATATACTAGGTACTATTATTGATGATATACTAAACGTTAATTGCTATAGATCTTGTATATAGGGAAATGCCCTTACACGCATCTTTTTCTTCAAAAACTCGGGGTCTTAAATGAATGTAATAGATTTACAAATTTCTACACGATGCTTTATTGATCTCTCTTTCATTTTCCTTAGTTCTGCTTGGATTGGGGGCCTGACTGTTAAAACAAGAAACATAGTAAACATAATTTGTAACCAGATGTGGCCAATAATTGTGGGCTGTGAGCATATGAAAACTGAATGACTTGTATGATGCCCGTATGATGGACAGAAAAGAGAACACGATTGTGTGTGATGTACTCATAGGATTTGCTTGCAAATATATGTTTGAACTCACTGCTCTCAAAAGAGCTACAGAGTTTACCCAAGTCTAGAACCCTGCGGTTTAAAAATAGTTTTATTTTATACTCGCTCATTGTGATGTTAATGAAATGTATGAGAATAATATCTGAATATTCTAAAGCCTCTCACGACAGAGAGAGAGAGAGAGAGGTGGAGAGATTTGAGAGATGACGAGGTGAGAGACGAGAGAGAGTGATGAGAGAGAGAGTGGAGTGGGTGAGTGAATTTTCCCTCTACTGTCATACATCAGCAGAATTGTGTACCATGCGCTACTTCTGTCCGCTGTTGTCCATGGCTGTTTTTCTAGTTATGTTTACAGACATGAGTGTAAAGGCATTTCTGCACATATCTGTTTGCAACAAGTTTCTTCAACAAGAGAAAAATAGAACGACTTTTTCTGACTTTCTGTCTTTTTTAATTCAATCATTGCTTTTAAAGAATATTCTCAATGTGTTTTACTGGTGTTTTCCCAGATTTTCTGTTCCTCAATGACTCAAAAAATTCATCAGCTTTGTGTTTGCTCTCCTCACATTAGCACATCTCCACCGGTCTGATAGTATGGGGCAGGCGAGGTCATCATTGTCTGTGACACGCCTGTTTAAAAGCTTTTAAACCACTCTTAAACATAGCAAAATAGTGTGTGTAAGTGGTGATTCATTCGTGGTGTCGTGAGTAAGTTAGAGATAGTTTGATTGTGGGGTGAGGGGGGATGTCGAGAGTTTGTGATTAACATCCTTTTGTGAAGATGGGAGTGGGGGAGAGGCTAAAACAAGAGAGTGAGAGACAAGGTTTGGGTAAGATGGTGGGTGGGAGGAGATAGTGAAGAGGTGCGTGGTGGGAAGTGGAAACGCAGTAGTGTGTGTGTAGCAAGGAGAGAGGAGAGAGAGAGAGAGAGAGTGAGAGAGAGAGAGAGAGAGAAGGAGAGAGTGAGAGTGTTGAGAGTTTAGGAAGATAAAATTGTTCGTGCGCACGAGAGGAGAGGAGTGAGAGAGAGAGAGAGAGGAGAGAGAGAGGTGCGTGCATGTGTGCGTGTCAAGTCTAGTCAAAATTGTATTTCCAGAGGTACATTGAATAATAGACAATGCATTTGCTTTTTTTCATCAGCCATTTATCTAAGAACAAAGATTTCGTCAATGATTATACTAAGGCACACTACGTTATGTGCGAGCAATTACGTTAATTAACCAGTATAAAAGAGGAAAAAATCGATATGGAAATACATGCCACAGTACAAATTACCACAATATATATTCACGCACACACATACTCATGCACACCTGAGCGCAGTGCGCGCTCAAGTCCCCACACACATTTAAATAAAAATGTTTTAAGAGAATTAAAAGATAATCATAAAGTCTAGGACAATCAGAATTACTTCACTCATACTGTTTCATCCTATTCTTTCACGTGTGTGTGTCAGTCGCTTGTGTGTGTTGATGTGTGTGTGTGTGTGGGTGGTGTGTCGTGTGTTGTGTGTGTGTGTGTTGTGTGTGTGTGTGTGTGCGTGCGTGCACGCACGCACGCACGCACTCACACTTATATTATCAGTGTTATTATCTAACATGGATAATTTTCTCCTTAGAAATCCAATCCACCCCCCCCCCACTACAACTCCACCACACCCCCGGCGTCACCCCCCAACACACAACCAACAGCTTCACACCGCACAGCTTTTATCCTACTTGCCAGAATCCTGATTGTCGTCCTCCTGTCACTGTCCTTCAACTGCCACAACACACTAACCTCACATACTCACAAAATGTAACATCCATTTACAACATGTCATCAAACAACATTGCTGGCATTATAACATTCTTTGTACAAAATGCATTGACATAATCAATACACACACACACCACTCACGCACACATCACACACCATAGTCATAGTTCAGCCCCTAAATGGGTAAGTTCCACTACCTCACTAACTATTTCAGAAATATATTATATGTTTTGGCAATATGGCAGTGCACAATGGTGCTGGGAAAGAGGATTATATCCCTTAACGTGGGATTGTGTTTCAAAGTGACCATGAAACATTGAATACCAAAATACACTCAAACAAAAGCAACTCTCGAAAATGGAAAAACAAAATTTAAAGTACTTCAAGATTGACAAAAGATAAAATTTTTATAAACAAAACTACCTCTCTTCTTTACCCCCAACTGTCAACATACACATGGAAACAGTTCAGCTACCTTTCTATTACCCTGCCACAGATATGTATGTTTTCAAACTACAGAACCTGCATACACGACATCGACATTGTTAATGCCATGATATTCGTACTAATGTGTGGGCAGCAACCTGTCCACCATAGACAAACAAAAACACACATCATCACAAACACAGAGTATTTACCTTAGCTCAAGACTCCTGTCTTCATCTTCATCATGGTCTCTCATTGCCTCCACGCAAACGCCAAACCTGGCTCTCTCACCTAAATGAACTCATCTATTTTTAACCATGTCCCACTCATTACATTTCGCCAGCTTTAATCATTCTTTGTACTTTATTTGCATAGTCCAACGTGCGCACTACACACACAAACCACACACAACACACACCGCACTACACTCACAACCTCATGAGGCAAACCATGGCCCAGAAGGGGTAGGTACACTTTCTATAAACTATTGCTAGAATTTATTCTAGGTTAGTGCAAATTTGCAGTGCACATGTACTGGAAAAGAGGGGTTATTGTCCTTTAGGATCAGTATTAAGTATGGACATGACACAATACACACAAAAACACACAAATCAAATAAACAACCCCCCCACCCCCCCCCCCCCCCCCCCCCCCCCCCCCCCCCCCCCCCCCCCCCCCCCCCCCCCCCCCCCCCTCCCCCCACCCCCTATCCCCCAAGAAAGCACACAAAAAGGAATCACAGAATTAAAACTACCTTCAATGATGTCCAACATAACCACCTCTATTAAAAACAGAGAACTACCTCCTTCTTTCACTCACTCTCACTACTCAATCAAACGTTTGGTTACCTTCTGTTACCTGACAGACACAAATGTTTGGCATCTTTTTTCCAACAGCATCTACATACACCACTTACAACAATCCATCTTGCCATAATTTAACGAAGTATGCAAAACCCTGTCACCAAAGAAAACACACACTCTACACATTATCTCTTGAATATAAATGAACAATCTAAACAAATAAACAAATGCACACGCACTGTATTTTTCCTATGCCATGAGTTTGTCTTCCCCCAGTCCTGTCCCTCACATGGTACCACACTTCCACCTTGCAACTACGGACATGAATCCATTTGTGTTACTATGTCAAAAACAACTTTTGCAGCATATCTCCCCCCTCCCTTGTGTTCAGTTTATTCACACACCAGCGTGTAAATAAAAAAATCAGGGTTTTGTGGGCAAGATTATTTGTTCATTTACCGCAGAGTCATATCACACACACACACCACACACACACACCACACACACTTCACACACACATCTTCACAGGGCAAACTCCGCCAAACACAACAAGGTCTAAGTTCACTCTCATAATAATGCAGATATATTTTTATGCGGCCCTAAAGTATTTTCTGGCACTAAATATTGAATGCATCTATACCAAAACTTGACAGTTTCCTGTAAAGGTAAGTGTTTAGACATATTAGGGATCAATAGTAGAGAAGTGCTCAAAATGTACATATTTGGCTAATGCGCACAGTGATATGTGCTGGGAAGACGCATTCTCTTGCTTAAGTCAGGGATAGTGTTTCAAGTGACATCATGCATGAAAAGAATTACACAAAATATCACAACATAACACGCACTGACACACAATTTTGAAAAATTAACTTCGCCAAAATATCAAAATACAATCTCTATTAAACACAACTACACATTTCAAACACCCTCATCGCACTATTAAAACAGACTTCTGTTACCTTTATTACATGCACAAAATGCATGTTTGTACATACGTGAAATAAAAAATTAGAAAAGTACGCTAACTGCTACATCATTGTCGCAAATGAACACTGTGCACCTCGTGCGTCGAAAGTGAAGTTATCTCCCTTAACATAAGATAGTGTTCAAGTGAACGTGCACAAAATAAACACAAAAAAACGAGATAAAAATAAAATGAACTACTACGATATATCAATCTTATTCTTTTAGATTATAACAGAAATACATCCTTTCACCCATGCATACCACTATAAAACTCAGTTCATGGGTACCTGCTATGTAATGTACAAAATCTATTTTTCAACACTGTTGATGCCCTTTTGTAAACAATATATGCAGCATCCTGTCCACCAAAGCATGCACACACACACACACGCTACACACCACACACAACACACTCACACTCACTCACACAGTTTCTCACCTCTGCCAGAGTCTGAATCTCTTCCTCTCAGTCCTGTCCACCACTGTTTCTTTGCAACCCTCCTTGCAATAACAGAATGACATGCGTGAAACATGTTACAACTATTTGCAGCATATAATTCCCACCCCAACCCACCCTTCCTCCAATAAGTGTCTTCAGCTTCTTGATGCACCATAACATGTAATAAAAATATAGATTTTTCTGTACATACTTTATTTGTGACAAATATCATATGCGCAACCTCACGCACACACCTCAGGGCAAATTTAACAATATGGGGGTGAAGTATATATTCACACTAATGCTGAATATATATGTTGTGTTAGTGCAAATGTTTAAATTCGTGCTAGATGTGTCGTTGGAAAGAGAGTCCTCTCTTATAAATTAAGGACGTGTTGAAGTAAACACATGCTATATAAATGAAACACTCACAAAAATAATACAAGCAAAATTCATATACAACAATTGGCAAGACTAATATATAATACTACAAAAATGGTCAATTCAGTGATCAATCTCTATTACACACCAAACTACTCTCCTTTCATCTAGTCTAACATACATACAATAAAACAGGTTCAGTTTTACACTTATGGTACCTGCACACTAAATGTTTGTTTTCAAACTGCAACCCTGCTAACACGCACTTACTACATTGTTTAATGCTTTTGGTTTCAAACAATTGTATAAGCATTGCCTACTAAAGAAAATCGCACACTATTATTAATTAAACTGTCCTTCATGGGACGAGATTTAATGTTTTTGACTGACTTGACTTTGACACAAACAGAGTAATAATTACCTTTTCCAGAGTGTTGACTGTCTTCCTCCCAGTCCTGTCCTCTACTGCTCCCCACTCCAACCTTGCAAAATCTAAACAACTTTGATAACATGCATTGTATCAAATGTCTCACAACAACATTTGAAGAACATTCTCCCCCTCATCACCCCATCCCCCCTTTAGAATCACTTTCTGTCTATTGCTTCTTGATGCACTGGCTACATGTAAAAATTAAATTATTGTGTACAAGCTGATTTTTTCACATATGTATAATCCAGAACAGACACACACATTCAAGGAAGCAAACTCAGCCCCCAAAGGGTAACAAAGTTATACACTTTAATAACTAATGCATTGAAATGTATCACTAGTTAGTGCACATATGTGCAGTCGCAGGTGTGCTGAGAAAGTGGCGTCTCTGTACATTAATGTTGGGGACAGGTGGTCACAGTCCAATCTATGAAAAAATCTATACTACACTATAATGCAAACACCAAGAAAACTGAAACCAAATTACTTCTATAATGTATACATTACACACTTTATATAATCTATATACTGCCAGTCCTTCTTTACTTTCTCTTCAAGATACTCAAATTTAGTTACCATTATTACCCTGCAACACAATGTATGTTTACGTATAATACAACAATGGCACAAACACGCTAATACAAACTATGCTGACGCCTGTTTTCTACAATGTATGCTGCACACATGCCCACTCGCCAAAGAACACACACACATTAACCTCTGAATAAAAGAGCCAATTTATTTAATTACTAGATTTGTTGTATAATCTAAACACACAAAATTTACCTTTGACAGAGGTCTGACTGTCTTCCTCTAGTACTGTCCTCGTTGTCTCCCACACCACCTTGAAACTCACTGACATGAACATTTGTGTACTCAATGTCCACAACATTTGCAGCAGTATCAATTCTAACGCCCCCTTACAACCACAATGTTTTGTATGATCTAACCATTTTTTTAATACTATCTCTCAGGCACCTTTATATTGTGAAGGAGTATTGGTTTATTTGTACATATATACACAAAGTCTAACAGACACACACTCTCAGAGGCAAACTCAAGAACCCAATGTCTAGTTCACTCTCTTACTCATGCAGACATATTTTATTCTCCTCCAAATATTTTCTTGTACAAGTTATGTGTTGATTACCAAAACTGCAGTTTCATAATCAACAAAAAGCTAAGTTTACATATGCTGATAAACGAAATAGAAAAGTGCTCAAAATTGCTACATCTTTGTGCAAATGTGCACAGGTGCACGTGTGCTGGAAAAGAGAGTTTCTTCTTAATGTAAGGTAGGGTTCAAGTGCTGTGCACAAATAAATACAATAAACGCAAAAACTACAACTCTAAAATACTTAAAAATGGCATAATCTTAAGCTACCTCTCTTTTATACACTCACAACACTTTTTAAACCAGGTTTCACGTTTCCTTATATACCTGAACAACAACTGTTGGTATCCTGCAAACAACACATATAAACATTGACGATGTCATGTTTAACATGATGACAAACAATCTGTTTTACTATATAAGAAAAACAAACACACACACTTGCGCGCATGGGCATATTATTGTAACTCTCTGCCAGACGTCCTGACTGTCTTTCTCACGTCCTGTTCTACACACTATCTCCCTCACACCACCGTGAAACTCACAAATGTAACCATCCTATGTACAATGTCCGACAACAGCAATTGTGAAGAAAACACCCCCCCCCCACCACACTGCCATTAACGCCCCTCACCACTACTCTTCCCCAGATGTCTTAAGCTTCTTGATTGCAAAAACGATGTATAAATAAACAATTCAGGTTGTTTTGTACAAACTTTATTTGTACAATATGCTAGTCTTACAGACACATACATAACAGCAACCTCAAGCCACCCTACAGGGTCCAGTTCACTCTCTTAAATATGGCAGGACAATGTTATTACCTGGTGCATGCCTCAGTGCATGTGCTATGATAAGAATGCGTTATATTTGACGTCATAGGGCGCATATGAATATAACATATACAATGAAGCACACAAAAATGTTAACATCAGAAATAAAGTACCTCAATGTTGTTAATCAAAATCATCTTTATGTAACAGAACTCACCCTCCTTTCTCTTCTCACAGTAACTACTTCTCATTCTCTTTCACTTTCACAAACATACACACACTCTCCTTATCTTTCACACTCACTCACACAATCACACACACACAACAAACACAACCTAATACTCTCTATCCTCTCTTTCACCACACAACATCCTTATACTAAACTGCACAAACATAGAGTATTTACCTTTACCACAGTTACTGTCTTTCTCCCTGTTCTGTCCGACACTGTCATAACAAAACATCAAACCGCTTGCATCTTACAATGATCTCTATTAAAACACACTTACCTACTTCTATTCTCCCCCTCTGTCTACTCTAACTCACTCTCTCTCTCTCTCTCTTCTCTCTCTTCTCATCTCTCTCTCTCCTCTCTCTCTCTCTCTCTCTTTTCACACTACACACACACACACAACACACAACAAACTCACACAACAGACACATACACACACTCTAAGAGAAACCAAGTTGAATTACTTATTTTCACACTGCTCACAGACTATTAGTTTTCAAACGCAGCTATCCTGCAACCGCCATAGCCACTGTGTTGATGATGTTTCAAACAATGTATGCAAATCCTGTCTGCTCAAGAAACACATGCATAATGCGCGCATGCACACACTTTGCTCACATACACTAAAAACCAATGACACACAAATACGCAGCACTACCTAAAAAACCCATGCACCAGCCACCCTATAGTCTGACTGCTTTGGTACAGGAAAAACCACTAGGAAATGCAACAGAAACCACTATGGAGAACCCCCCCCCCCGCCCCCCCCCCCCCCCCCCCCCCCCCCCCCCCCCCCCCAACAAACAAAACCCCAAACAACTCCCCCCCCCCCCCCCCCCCCCCCCCCCCCCCCCCCCGCACATACCCAAGGTCAGGTACTCCCACCAAAAAAAAACACCCCTCCATATCCACACACACTACACAGCAACACCCACACTACACACACACAAGGGAATATTTACCCCTTTGCCGCAGAATCCTGATGGCCTTCTCGCAGTCCTGTCTCACTGTCTTCCAAACTCTCCATCCCAACCTTGCACCTTCTCAAATGATATCTCTATAACACAGATTCTATCTCTCTTTCTCTGTCTTTTGTCTGTCTCTTTCTCTCATACACACAACACATACATTATTATCCTGTTCTGCTTTTCCCTTAAGAGTAGCGCGTGTGTGCAGGAGGGAACAGATGACAAATGTACAAAACTGATACACACGAGGTCTTGATGTAACAAATCGCACATAAGTGCGTTATTTATATTATCCTTGCTATATATTTTATAATATAATAACTATAATAACTAAAATAACTCCTCTTCAAAAAAGTTTCAAGTTACTTTCTACTACCTACAACACAAACGTTTTGTTTACGAAATGCAAATATTCTGCTAACATGCACAGTACAGCATTGTTGATGCCATGTGTTTAATATTATAATAAATAATAATAATATAATAATAATAATAATATTAATAATAATTAATAATCATAAATGGAACTTACTATAGCGCTATATCTTGCAAAGACAATCAACGCATGATTTCAACCTAATCTTAACAGTACATGCAATCAATGTAATATCAAAAGTTTAAACAGAAACAGATATTTAATGTTGTTTCAAATGACACACTTACACTCGCTCAGTCCATATACTTTAGTCAGGGTGATTGATCCAGGAGGGGGGGAAGGTCTTAGGTTTGAATTTAGTATGTCTTGAGGCTGGACTTTAAAAGTGTATAACTAGGTTATGGCGAGAGAGAGAAGAGTGTTGTCTCCTGATGGATGGACCAGGAATAGAGACTAGACGTGGTCTGCCAACGTGGATTGGTGTATAGCTATGTATTCGTAGGCAAAGGTATCTGCAGTAAGAGCGGGAGGTCGAAAGAGAATTTAAAAGTGAAGGAGTGTACAGGTCTATAGAACATTCACATTAAACATTGAATGCAGCACTTATTCCACTGAGGAAAAACAACACACACACACACACACACACCCACATACATACATATACACACACACATGCCACAACCTCAGCACTTCCTAATTAATGTGTCAGCCAACCTGATTGTATGATCTGTTTTATTACAGTAAATCCTGGAAATGCATCATGAAACCATATCAGTACAACTGACATGTAGATCCCCCCCACAAACAAGCACACCACACACACACACCAAACACCATCCACAATCCAACTACACACACACATCACCTCCACACCAGTTTTTACCTTGACCACAGTCTGGATGTCATCCTCCAGGCCTGGCTTCCACTGTCGTGCACATCAAACACCTTAGATACTCCCAGAGATAAATCTATGTACACATGCCACAACTAATATGCAACATATTATCATCCCCCAACCCTTTCACACTACCACTACACACTGCTCCCACCCCCCCCCTCACACCAATTAGCCTCTTGCCAAGAATCCTAACCGCTTCTTGCTCACAGTTCCTGTCCTTCACACACAACCTTCTGAATGTCATAGAAATAATCATGTATACTTGTACAATATCGTCTGCTTTACAACTTTTCACACCTAATATACAGATCTCCCCCCACCCTGCCCATGTCTGTCATCTTTGAGACGCACCAGCTTTGTCAAGAGGAAATAGTTTGGCTTTTTTAGGGTATGCTTAAACACTACAACAACACCTACACACACATACCACACACAATTACACACATTCACACACACTACATACATACCCACCACACTCATAACGCACACCACATCACACACACAACATCACCACATACACACACACCATCACACATACACACACACATTACACCACACATACACACACATACTCACATCACAATACACGTTATCAAACACACACGATACACATCACAACACACACACCTATATACACACATACACACACACACAACACCACACACACACACATACAAACTCATACACAAACTTACACACATCATACACAACAAACACACTCTACTCAAAAACATTCACACACATACACACACATACACACACATACATCACTTACACACACACATTCACACACATACACCACACACACACACTCATATCACACTTTCGCACACATACACCACATACACACACACAACACATATACACGTATAAACACACAAACACACACCACACATTCTACACACACACATACACCACACTTCACACACATACCCACAACACATACCACACATCACCTCTATCACACACTTACACATCACACACATACACACTTTTACACACTTAACACACACTACACACACATTTACACCACATCACACACACACACATACACACACACCTTACACAACATACACACAAACCACATACACACACTTACTACACAACACATACACACACAACATACCACACTCACCATTACACACACACACACACGATACACACCACACATACCCACACAATAATACACACACACAACACACACATACAACAACACACCACACGCACTCACACACCACACGAACAAACGCATTCAAACCACACGCATGCACACCACGCTGCTCCTCACACCAACACAATGAGAAACTATGTTCAGTTATCTTTATTACGGCTTCACATGTCTGAAATTTTTCAAACAACCCTCATGCTATCAGTACACATCTACAATGTTGATGCAATGTTTTAAACATTGTATTCTGCACTTTGTTTGTAAAACTGAAAACAAATCTTTTTCTTGCTAAAGATGTTTAAGATCTTTTTGACTGGCACACACAGGCACAATGACAACAACATCACAAAATAACAACTCAAACAACAATAACAAACAACAACAACAGCAACATCAGTAACATAGTACACCAACAGTCAGGCACACAAGACAGTTTTTTAGGTTTTAACAGGAATGTTGATTTTTCATTACACTTGAAAACTTCATGACTGGAAAACGGTGGAACAGACGCTGAACAAAGGCTGTAAAAATGGAAAGGTTTAAGGAATGGACGATAATGCTTTGATGGAATATTAAAAAAAGACACACAACCTAAGGAACACACAGTATAGAACCTCAGAATGATGGAGATAAAAAATGCATTCAGAGCTGAGTACAAAATAACATTGCTAAGAAAAGCATCAACTAAGGCCAATTAGCAGAAATTTGCCAAACAAATGTATCGGACTAAAAAAAAAAACACATCAAAAAACACAAAAACGAAACCAACAAACAGTATCGCAACAAACCGATGACACCCAATCAAAAGCAAAAGTAATCAACCAATAGTTCATTCTTCTGACACAATTCTTGTCATGACATGTGTTGTGTTTAGTTTAACTGCCCGTTGTCAGTTAATCCCTAAGTGTGTGGTGTATCTGGTGTGGTCAGTTGATCCCTGACGTGTGTGGTGTGCCTGGTGTTGTCAGTTGATCCCTGAGTGGTGGTGTTTTATTGGTGTATGTCAGTGATCTATGAAGTGTGTGGGTGTATATCTGGTGCTGTACAGTGATCCACTGACGTGGGGTGTGTATAATTGGTGTTGTCAGATGATCCATGTCGTGTGTGGTGTATCTGGTGTTGTCAAGTGATCCCTGACGTGTGTGGTGTGGCTGTGTTGTACAGTTGATCCTGACGTGTGTGGTGTATCTGGTGTTGTCAGTGATCCCTGACGTGTGTGGTCTTCTGTGAAATGGTGATGTCAGTGATCTATGGGACAGTGGGTGGGTGTATCTGTAGTTGTCTGTTGATCCCTGGGAGTGGTGTGGTTGATCTGGTGATGTCAGTTGATTCTGAAGTGTGTGTGTGCCTGTGATGTACTGTGTCCCTGGACTTGTGTGGTTGTGCCTGGTGATGTCAGTTGATCCCTGAAGTGTGGTGGTGTATCTGGTGTCTGTCTGTGTTCCCTGAGTGTGTGGGTTTGTTTGTCTGGTGTTGTCAGTTGATCCCTGGACGTGTGTGATGTATCTGGTGTTATCAGTTGTTCCCTGACGTGTGTGGTGTATCTGGTGATGTCAAGTTGATTCCTGACGTGTGTGGTGTATCTGTTGTTGTCTGTAGGATCCCTGACGTGTGTGGTGTATCGTGTGTTGTAAGTTGATCTTAGTGTCGTGGGTGGTGGTTCTGGTGTTGTCAGTTGATCCATGACGGTGTTGGTGTGGCTGGTGTTGTTCTGGTTGATCCCTGTCGTGTGTGTGTTTATCTGGTGTTTGTCAGTTGATCCTCTGACGTGTGTGGTGTGTCTGGTTGCTTGTCAGTTGGATCACCCGTAGTGGTGTGGGGGTGGCTGGTGTGTGTCAGTTGATCCCTACGTGTGTGGTGTATATCTGGTGTGTCAGTGATCCCTGATGTGCTGTGGTGTACTCTGGTGTTGTCAGTGATCCCTGACGTGTGTGGTGTGGACTGGTGGATGTAAGTTGTGCCCTGAGTGTTGGTGGGGCGGTATGTCTGGTGTTGGTAGCGTGATCCTGACGTGGGTTGGTGTGTCTTGGTGCTGTCTGTTGATCCCTGCGAGTGTGGGGTGTCGGACGTGTGTTGTCACGTGGATACCTGTAGTGTGGTGGTGTGTTTATTATGGTGTGTCTGTTGATCCCTGACTTGTGGTGTTTTGGTGTTGTCCGTTGATCACTGTAAGTGTGGGGTGAGTGCGCATTGGTTGTCAGTTGAGTCACGGACGTGTGTTGGTGTTTCTGGTGTTGTCTGTTGATCCATGACAGTGTGTGGTGTGCCTTGTGTTGTCTGTTGATCCTGACGTGTGTGGTTCGTATTGGTGTTGTCAGTTGATCCCTGACTTTGGTGCTGTCAGTGATGATGATCTTTGATCGTGTGTGCGTTGTGGTGTGCTTGGGTTGTCAGGTGATCCCTGTCGTGGTGGTAGTATCTGGGTTTGTTGTAAAGTTTGATTCCCTGACGTTGTGTGGTGTATCTGGTCGTTGTCAGTTGATCCCTCGACGTGTGTGGTGTGGCTAGGAGTGTTGTCAGATGGATACTGACGTGTGTGTGCTATTTATGGTGTTGTCAGGTAGATCACACGTGACGTGTGTGGTGTTATTATTCGGGTGTTGTCAGTTGCTCCACTGACGTGTGTGTTTGGTGTATCTGTGCTGTGGTCAGATGATCCATGATTGTGTGTGGTGTGGCCTGTGTTGTCAGTTGATCCCTGTCGTGTGTGGTTGTTTCTGGTGTATATCAAGTTAATCTCTATGACGTGTGTGGTGTATATCTGGTGGTTGTCAGTTGATCCCTGACGTGTGTGGTGTTAGATACTCTGGTGTTGTAAAGTTGATCCTGACCGTGGGTGTTTGGCTTAATCTGCGTGCTTGTCAGTTGATCCCTTGGTGTGTGGTGTATCTAGGTGTTTGTCAGTTGATCCCTGGACGTGGTGGCTGTATCTGGTGTTGTCAGTTGGGTCATCCTGATCACGGGGTGTGGTGTGCCTGGTGCTGTACGTTGTTAATTGTCGTGTGTAGTGTGGCTGGTGCATTGTCAGTGGATCTATGACGGGTGTGGTATATCTGGTTGTTGTTCTGTTGATCACCTGACGTTGTGGTGTAGCTGGTGCTGTCTGTGATCCCTGACGTGTGTGGTGTATTCTGGTGTGCTCAGATGATCCATGATGGTGTGGTGTATTTTGTGTGTCAAGTTGTATCACGTCCGACGTGTGTGGTGTATATCTGGTGCTGTCAGTTGATCATGACGTGTGTGGACTCTTCCGATTTGCTCTGAGTGCCCTCGGTGTTGTTCAGTTGATCCATGGACGTGTGTGGTGTATAATCTGGTGTTGTCAGTTGATCCTGACGTGTTTGTGTTTGGTGTTGTCGTTGATCCCTGATCGTTGTGTGGATGTATCTCGCGTGATGTCAGTTGATCCTCTGACGAACCCACCCCCCCGCACCCCCGCCCACCCCCCCCCCCCCCCCCCCCCCCCCCCCCCACTCCCTCGCCCCCCTGTGTGTGTATTGGTGTTGTAAGTGGCATCCCTGTGTGTGGTGTGGCTGGTGCTGTCAGTTATTCCCTGTCGTGTGTGGTGTATCTGGTGTTGTCAGTTGACTCCTTGACGTGTGTGGTGTGGCTGGTGCTCGTCAGTGAGATCACTGACGTTGTGTGGTGTTCTTCGGTGATCCTCAGTTGATCCCTGACGTGTGCGGTGTATTTGACTGTTGGCAGTGGTCCCTGACGTGTGTGGTGTATCTGTGTTGTCAGGTGATCACGCGTGGTGTGTTGTATGATCTGGTGTTATCAAGTTGATCCCTGACGTGTGTGAATGTATCAGCTGGTGTTATTCAAGTTGATCCCTGGACAGTGGTGGTGTTTTTTTTTTATTTATCTGCGTGTCTGTCTAGTTGATCTACTGTCGTGTGTGTGTAACATCTGGTGATGTCTAGTTGATCCATGAATATTGTGTGTGGGTGTATATCTGGTGTTGTCGATGACTCCCTGACGTGTGTGTTGGTTATATCTGTGTTGTCAGATGAGAACTGACTAGAGTGCTGTGTGGACTGGTGCCTAGTCAGGTTGAGCCATGAAGTGTGTGGTGTATCTGTGGTTGGTTCAGTGATACCTGTCGTGCTGTGGTGTATCTATCTGGTGTTGTCAGTTGAGCCATGACGTGTGTGGTGTATATCTGAGTGGTAGGCAGTTGATCCCTGAACGTGTGTGGTGTATCTGGTTTATCAGTTGATCCCTCGACGTTTGCTGTGGGTGTATCTGGTTGTTGTCAGATTGATCCCGGTCGTGTGTGGTGTATATCTGTTTTAATTGTGATCCCTGACTTGTGTTGTGTAAAATCTGGTGTTGTCAGTTGATACCATGTCGTGTGTGTGTGGTAGGTGCTGCAGTTGATCCCTGACGTGTGTGTGTATCTGGTGTTGTCAGTTGATCTATGACGTGTGATGGTAGTATCTGGTGTGTCATGTTGATACACTGACGTGTGTGGTGGTATATCTGGTGTTGTCAGTGATCCCTGACGTGTGTGGTGTTTTATCTTGATGTTGTCCAGTTGATTCCTTGACAAGTGTGTGGTGTAGTGGTTTGTCAGTTGATCCCTGACGTGGGTGGTTATCTCCGGTGTTGTCCTGTTGTTCCTGGACGTGTTTGGTGTATCTGGTGTTGTCAGTTGATCCCTGACGTGTGTGGTTGTAATATGGTGTTATCTGTTGATCCATGGACGTGTTTGGGTGTATATGGTGTTGGGCACATGATTCTGACGTGTGTGCGTGTTCTGTGCTGTCAGTTGATCCCTGACGTTGTGTGGAGTAGCTGGTGCTGTCTCAGTTTGTTCCCTGACGTGTGTGGTGTTCTGTGCTGTCATGTGTTCCATGGAACGTGTGTGGTATAACTCTGTGTTGTCAGTGATCCCTGGGACGTGTGTGGTGTATCTGGTGTTGTCAGTTGTTCCCTGAAGTGTGTGGTGTTATATCCTGGTGTTATCAGTTGATCCCTTGTCGTGTGTGGTGTATCTGCTGTTGTCAGATGATCCCTGACGTGTGTGGTGCTATTATCTGGTGCTGTCAGTTGGATCCCTGAAGTGTGTGGTGTGGCTGGTGCTGTCAGTTTGATCCGGACGTGTGTGGTGTGGTGGTGCTGTCAGTCGTCTGTAAAACATCTACGTCAGTGGTGGTGGTCAGGTTGGCAGGCACGTTTCTCTACACTAGCTGTCTTCTCTGTTCCCCCTGTTCTCGTACAATCTAGGGTCTGCTCAGGTCTGATAGGGGTCAAAAGTCTACATTGATGGTGGTTCAAGTAGAGCGGGTACACCAATACAAAATATACTAGGTACTATTATTGATGATATACTAAACGTTAATTGCTATAGATCTTGTATATAGGGAAATGCCCTTACACGCATCTTTTTCTTCAAAAACTCGGGGTCTTAAATGAATGTAATAGATTTACAAATTTCTACACGATGCTTTATTGATCTCTCTTTCATTTTCCTTAGTTCTGCTTGGATTGGGGGCCTGACTGTTAAAACAAGAAACATAGTAAACATAATTTGTAACCAGATGTGGCCAATAATTGTGGGCTGTGAGCATATGAAAACTGAATGACTTGTATGATGCCCGTATGATGGACAGAAAAGAGAACACGATTGTGTGTGATGTACTCATAGGATTTGCTTGCAAATATATGTTTGAACTCACTGCTCTCAAAAGAGCTACAGAGTTTACCCAAGTCTAGAACCCTGCGGTTTAAAAATAGTTTTATTTTATACTCGCTCATTGTGATGTTAATGAAATGTATGAGAATAATATCTGAATATTCTAAAGCCTCTCACGACAGAGAGAGAGAGAGAGAGGTGGAGAGATTTGAGAGATGACGAGGTGAGAGACGAGAGAGAGTGATGAGAGAGAGAGTGGAGTGGAGAAATTTTTTTAAAAATGATTTTAAAAATTTCAAATAAACTTTGCTTCATTTTAAAAAAGGCACAATTGTTTCAATAAAAACCCCCCCCAAACCACACAAAATTTTTTTTGGGGACCAAATCATCTTTAACCCAACTCCCTAAAAATTACCCCTTATTAAACTAAAACCAACATTTTGCCACAAACCAACCCCAAAAAGCCAATGACAAACTTTTAAAACACAAAATACATTGCCATTTCCCAATAAATAATTCTTTAAACCCCCAAAACAAAATGCCCAAAAAAAAAAAAAAATCTATTCAAAATTTTCTAACCTATTAAAAAAAAAATAAAAAAACCTTCCCCAAAAACAAGTAACAATTAAAAAAATTCATTTCATCAAAAACCCGGGAAAAAAGCCCAAAAGTATCCCCAAATTAACAAACCCCCTTTTATGAAAACTTTTCTTTTTCAATCCTTTTTTATGCTTCCCCTGTGGGTTTGCTTTTCAAAAACCCCCCACCCAAAATTTTTAGAAAACCCCCTTTTCCCCGGCTTTTCCCCAAAGAGGGGTTTTTAAAAAATTTTTTTCCCCACACCAAAAACAAGATTTAACAAAATGTTTTTAAAAAATTTCCAAATTTTCCCCCCCCAAAAAAAGCCCGTATAAAGAAGAAAAACCGTGCTATCCAAAATTTTGGTTTTTAGCAAAACCCCGGCTTTCGGGGAATCCCCCCGATTTAAAAAACCCCTTTTAAAAAATTTTAAAAGGATTTTTTAAAAGTTTTTTTAAAATTTTCCCTTTTTTTGGGAAAAAAAAAAAAATTTTCCCCCCTTTAACATACCTTTTTCCCCCCCCCTTCCTTTTTTTGTTTAATTTGGGGTTTTTTTTTTTTTTGCGTTATTTTAAAAAGCTTTTTAAAAATTTTTTTCCCTTTTTTTTTTTTTGGATCCCCAAAACGTACTTTTAAAAAAGGTTTTTAAGGGTTTTTAAATTTAAAATTTTTAAATTTTTTTTGGGTTTTTTCCCGGGGGGCCCCCCTTTTTTTTCCCCCTTTTTTCCCTTTTTCCCCTTTTAAAACCTTTTTCCTTTTTCCCTTTCCCCTTTTATTTCTTGTCTTTTATTTTTCTGAATTTTAAGTTTTTACAAAATCCTTGAGGCAAATTAGTACATTTATCCCAAAGAGGGATTATGGTTTTTTTTTTGAATTTTTGTTTTTCTACCCTTTTTACTATTTTTAAATCCAGTGCCCATACATTGTAGCATAAAGAATGTTTGGCCGTGTGGGGTTTTGGGGGGCCCCCCCCGTTGTTGGGTTTTTTTGTTGGTGGGGGTTTTTTGGGGGGGGTTTTCTGGGGGCAACTTTTAAAATTTTTTTTCGAGTTTATTTGCTTTTTTCCCAAAAAACACAAAAAAACTTTTAAAAACTTTTTCTAAGATTCTTTCAGGTTTTACCAAGGTTTCTTTTGGAAAATTTTGGGGGGGGTTTTTTTGATGTAAGTATATTGGTTTAATTCGGCCCGCTTTCATTGCTGTCTTGGGGCTGTTTTTTTCTGCTTTAGCTGCTTCTTTTAAATCAATTTTTCTTTCTTTTTTTTCCTGGGGGAAGGGAGTTTGGGGGAAGGGTTTTTTTCAAAGAAAAGGCCCCCTGCTTTGAATTAAATTTTTTTTTATCAACTCTGAAGGAAAAATGATGTAACCCCTGGCCTACAAAAAGGGCTTAGGCCCTTATATTGCTCCATTTTCTAAAAAAACTTTAAAACAACCCCGGGAATTACATATTTGGCTAATTAAACACTTCTCACCGGCACAGAGTTCAATTTTAAAATTAAATTGGAAAAAAGCTAAAGTTTTAAAATCAAGGCCTAATAATGTAGTCACCAAACAACCTTCAAAACAGATAAAAAGTTATTTGTCAAAATTTTAAGGAAGTTTTTAAACTTACTTTAAAAAATAAAGAAAATTTAAATTTTTTAAAGAAAAAAAAAAAAGGGGGGGGGGGGGGGGGGTTAAAAAATTTTTTTTGGGGCCCCAAAAGTTTAAAAAGTCAAACAAAACATTTTTGACAACAAAACACTAATTAAAAACCCAAAAAATTTTTGGAAAATTAAACCCCTAAATTTTTTCACCTTTTAATTTTAAATTTTAAAATTTTTCCCCCCCCCCCCCCCCACCCCTTTTTCCCCCCCCCCCCCCCGGGGAAAAAAACCCCCCCCCCCCCCCCCCCCCCTTTCCCAAAAAGGCAAACCCCCCCCCCCCGGGGCCCCCCCCCCCCCCCCCCTTCCCCCCCCCAAAAACCCCCCCCCCCCTTTTTCCCCCTTTTCTCCCCCCCCCCCCTTTCAAAACCCCCCCCCCCCCCCCCAAAAAACCCCCCCCCCCCCCTTCCCCCCCCCCCCCCCCCCCCCCCGCCCCCCCCCCCTCGGGCCCCCCCCCCCCCCCCCCCCCCACCTTTCCCCCCCCCCTCGGGCCCATTTTCCCCCCCCCCCCCCCCCCGGGGCCCCCCCTTTTTACCCCCCCCCCCCCCCCCCCCCCCCCCCCCCCTCCCCCCCCCCCTCCCCCCCCCCCCCCCCCCCTTTCCCCCCCTTTTTCCCCCCCCCCCCCCCGCCCCCCCCCCCCCCTTTCCCCCCTCCCGGCCCCCCCCCTCCCCCCCCCCTTTCCCCCCCCCCCCCCAAAACCCCCCCCCCCCTCCCCCCCCCCCCCCCCCCCCCCCCCCCCCCCCCTTTTTTTTTTTTTTTTTCCCCCCCCCCGTTTTTCCCCCCCCCCCCCCCCCCCCCCCCTTTTTTTCCCCCCCTTTTTTCCCCCCCCCCCCCCCCCCCCCCAAAAAAACCTTTTTTTTCCCCCCCCCCCCCCCCCCCCCCCCCCAAAAAACCCCCCCCCCCCCTTTTCCCCAAAAAAACCCCCCCCCCCCCTTTTTTTCCCCCCCCCCAAACCCCCCCCCCCCCCCCCCCCCAAAAGCCCCCCCCCCCCCCCCAAATCCCCCCCCCCCCAAAAAAAAAAACCCCCCCCCCCCCCAAAAAAACCCCCCCTTTAAAACCCCCCCCCCCCCCCCCCCCCCCCCCCCCCCCCTCCCAGCCCCCCCCCCCCCCCCCAAAAAAACCAAAAAAAAAAAATTTTTTGGCCCCCCCCCCCCCGGGGGGGGGCCCCCCCCCCCCCCCCCCCCCCCCCCCCCGGGGGGGCCCCCCCCCCCCCCTTTAAAACCCCCCCAAAAAGGGGGCCCCCCCCCAAAAAAACCCCCAAAAAAAAACCCCCCCCCCCCCCCCCCCCCCCCCCCCCCCCCCCCTTTTCCCCCCGGGGGGGGTTTTTTCCCCCCCCCCCTTTCCCCCCCCCATTTGCCCCCCCCCCCAAAAAAAAACCCCCCTTTTTTAAAAAAGGGGGCCCCCCCCCCCCCCCCCCCCCCCCCCCCCCCTTTTCCCCCCCTTTTTTTCCCCCCCCTTTTCCCCCCCAAAACTTTTCCCCCCCCCCCCCCCCCGGGGCCCCCCCCCCCCCCCCCCCCCCCCCCGCACCCCCCGGGGTTTTAAAATTTTTTTAAAAAAAAAACCCCCCCCCCCCCCCCCCCCCCTTTTCCTTTTCCCCCCCCCCAAAAACCCCCCCCCCCCTCCCCCTCCCCCTTCCCAAAACCCCCCCCCCCGCCCTAAACCACCCTTCCCCCCCTCTTTTTTCCCCCCCCCTTCCCCGGGGGGGTTTTTTCCCCCCCCCCCCCCCCCCCCCCCCTCCCCCACCCCCCCCAAAAAAACCCCCCTCGGGGCCCCCCCCCCCCCCCCCCCCCCCCCTTCCCCCCCCCCCACCCCCCCCCCTTTTTCCCCCCCCCCCCCCCGGGCCAAACCCCACCCCCCCCCTCCCCCCCCCCGCCCCCCCCCCCCCAAAACCCCAAAAAAAGCCCCCCCCCCGGGGCCCCCCCCCAAAAAAAAAAAAAAAAAAAAAATTTTTTTTCCCCCCCCCCCCCCCAAAAAAAAAAAAAAATTTTAAAAAAAAAAAAAAAAAACCCCCCCCCCCCCCCCCCCCCCCCTTTTAAACCCCCCCCCCCAAAAAAAATCCCCCCCCCCCCCCCCCCCCTTTTAAAAACCCCCCCCCCCTTCCCCCCCCCCCCCCCCCCCCCCCCCCCCCCCCTTTTCCCCCCCCCCACGCCCCCCCCCCCCCCCGGGGGGGGGGGCGCCCCCCCCCCCCCCCAAACCCCCCCCCCGGCCCCCCCCCCCCCCCCCCAAAAAAAAATTTTTCCCCCCCCCCTTTCCCCCCTCCCCAAAATTTCGGGGGGCCCCCCCCCCCCCCCCCCCCCCCCGCCCCCCCCCCCCCCCCCCCCAAAAAAAAAACCCCCCCCCCCCCCCCCCCCAAAAAAAATTTTTTGGGGAAAAAAAAAAAAAAAAAAAATTTTTTTTTTTTTTTTTTTTTTTTGGGGGGGGGGGAAAAAAAAAAAAAAAACCCAAAAAGGGAAAAAAAAAAAAAAAAAACAAAAAAAAAACCCCAAAAAAAAAAAAAAAAAAAAACCCCCAAAAGGGGAAAAAAAAAAAAAAAAAAAAAAAAAAAAAAAAAAAAAAAAAAAAAAAAAAAAAGGGGGAAAAGAAAAAAAAAAAGAAAAAAAAAATTTAAAAAAAACAAAAAAGAAAAAAAACCCCAAAAAAAAAAAAAAAAAAAACCCAAACAAAAAAAAAAAAAAAAACAAAAAAAAAAAAAGGGAAAAAAAAAAACCCCCCCAAAAAACCCCCTTTTTCAAAATTCAAAAGGGCCCCCCGGGGGAAAAAAACATTAAAAAACCCCCGGAGGGGAAAAAAAAAAAAAGGGAAAATTACCCCCCCGGGGGGAAAAAAAAAAAGAAAAAAAGAGAAAGGGGGAAAATGGGGAAAAAAAAAAAAAAAAATTTTCCCCTCACCCCCAAATTTCCCTTTTTTTTCCGGGAGAAACTTTGTTAGAAAACCCCTTTTAAAATTTTAAAACCCCCCCCGGGTTTTATTTGAAAAAACCCGAGTTACCCCTTTTTAAAACCCCGGTGGGCCCCAAAAAAAAAAAAGACAAACCCCGGGCAGGGAAAAAGTTTTTTTTTAATTTTTTCCCTTTAAAATTTTGAAATTTTGTTTAAAAATTTGGTTATTATTTCCAGGGGTTTTTCCCTTTTTGAAACACCGGGGCCCCAAAAGAAAACATTTTAAAAAAAGGGTTTAAAAAAGAAGTATTAAGGGTTTTTAAAGGGGTTTTTTCCCCCAAAAAAACCCCATTCTAGGGTGTCACTATGATGAGAGCGTGTTCCAACCCATTCACTGTCTGCCAGGTGTTAATTGAAAAACAGTTAGATGAGACCATGCTGTCACTTACTTCTGATGAAATAGTAGCCTACCTTACTGAAGCGAAACAGTATTAGGTGGCACTAGCTGCAGTTCCTCTCTAACAAAAGGTCGCTGTGGTGCAGGCAGTGACAGATAATAAATAGGAAGATCCATCTCCACATATTTTAATTTCATAAGTGTGTATGCTCCAGATGGGATTGTTGCTTGCTTGCGCCTGTTGCTGGCTTCCACTTCTCCAGAAGCATATAAATATCTAAGTTTTTTCCCAAAGTGTATTAGCTGTTGCTTAGAAGGTGTTGTTTGGTTGTGCTGCTGTATTGTTTTGCATTTGATGGCGTCCACAGGTTTTAAACCCTGTGGCTTTAGTTACTTCAGGTTCATTGCTATCAAAACTGCAGGTAGTCTTCTTACCCACTTTGTGTTTCATGTGCCTGGGGTCATGATTTCTTGGTGTGCCTGATATGCAAACAGTCTTTCTGCTAACAGTTTGTTACAGCTTTCAACCAGTGCTTGAGATCTGTGATTGCATGGTATGCCTCTTTTTACTGCTACTTCATGCTTCAGTAACAGCTGATTAAATGTTCCTTTAAACTCTTTTTCCATCATTACACTGAATAAGTCTTGGATACTTTAATGGCCCCGTCTATAGATCTTCTGCATAGCAACTGTGGTTGCAGTAGCACTCTTTTCAGTAAGGGGCTCTGCATCTTTATACCTAGAAGCTACGTCCACCACAGTCAGTGCATACTTATACCTCTTTCTTCTGATTGTGTCATGGGGTAAATATAAAAGGTCTATTTGATGAGTATCATTTGGCTTTAGGTTGATGAAGGAGGGTCTGTTAATGTGCCTTGGAGCAGGTCAATAGATCTGCCATATGCTTGTTTAGACAGTCATTTCTTTGCCACCTCAACACTTACTCCTGCTGCCAATGCTCAGTTTGTTAATAGCTGCCTGTCCTTTCCAATACTCTTTTGGCATGTAGTTGATCTTAGAGAGTTTGGCTTCCATTGTTCTAATATAATAATAAAAAATTTGCCTGTTGGTTAACCAACCTTCTGTGCTAAGAAATATACAATTGTCATGCCCACCACAATAAATGCAATCTCACCCTTCTTCTGGGTTTCGGTGGGCTGATAATAATCCTGAAGCTGTGGTTTAGTTATAGGAAATAGTTGTCTGCCTGTCACAATGTAGTACTCCTTAATTGCCCATCAACATCAGAAAAGGTTTTTGTGGCATGTCCTTGTTCATGAAGTGTTTCGTTAATAAAGTCTGAGCAATTCTTTGTCTTTCTCATTCTGCCTGTGCTCTGTTCATTTGTTCTATTGCTTTTTCGTGCCTCTTCCTTTCTTCGTCTGTATGAAGTTAGAAAACAAGTAGTTGCTACCTGTAAAAGCAAGTGTGTTAACTACAGCGCCACCAACCATCATCACTAAGGAAGCCATTTCTTATTATGGACTTATATTTTCTGGAATGATTCCCTGCTTAACCAAGAAGTCTTTTGAAGCAATGGATGCTGTTACAACCGCAACTAGCTTGGCGCTGTCCTCAAAGTCTAGTTTTCTTAGATCAGCAGGCTTCATTTTCAGAAGGCTCTTTCCTAACATTGCCAACGCTGAGACCACCAATAACAGCGGCATGGTAGACCAAATTAACTGCTGTCTTTTCTGTACTCATATTTCTATTGTATGTATAAATTAAATATTTATATATTAATACATTATGAATGGGTCGTTGTCAGGCTGTTTGCATTGTAATGGTTGTGGCTGTGGTTGTGGGTTTGGTTTATGTTCTTGCTTTGATTTTTCTGTGCAAGATACAGCGCTATATAAATTCCATTTATTATTATTATTATTATTATTATTATTATTATTATTATTATTATTATTATTATTATTATTATTATTGCTGTGGTTCTTGTTTTGTTGGTCACTTGTTGCTCCATACTCTATAAGCTGTATAACCAATGCCAATAACAGTTATGCCGTATAACAAGTAAGACTGAATATTTGTTTTTGGTGGTGGTGGGTTTTTTTCGGTGTTTCTATAGGCATCTGTTTTTCTGATGCTTCTCCGGATAAGATCTTTTGCTTTGCTTCATTACTAAGTTATTTCTCTTGATCCATTCTGCTAACCTCTTGCCAACTTCAACTCTCCAAGGGCTCTTACCACTCTTGGTCACTGTTGTGACTTGTGGAAGGGTCTGCTGCCCTTGGTTTGTCACATTCTCCTGTGCTTCCTGTTGGTTCATAACTGTGTTCTGTTTTTCCATCTTTCTCTATGTGGTTACATTTTATATGTTTTAATGTTATCATACTAGCAACTACTGGTGCTAACAGGGTGCCAAAGCGATAATACATATCACAGCCAAGTGTCTCCAGCGTTCTAGACAAAACAGGATCTTGTGACAGGTCATATGCTAAGTCAGCTTCTGAGTCCACATTAAAGACCCTTCTTGTTCACTGCTTCTCAAACCCTCTGTTTAGTTTCCCAGCCAAAGTTCATGACTGGCAGCTGGCAGGGCGTGGATATAAATAAATCAGGGCAAAGGAAAGAGCAGCACTAGCCGCTTGCAGCTGTAGACGTGTTCAGACCTTAAATTACCCTTGTGTCTTTCACACATCCTCATTGACACAGTAGAATTGTTTAAAAAAATGAGACAAGCAAACACTCTTTAAAATGATCTTTAAACGAGCTTTCTTTTTGACTCCAAACTCCATGTACTTTCTTTCATACTGTGATTGACACAGTTTCAAACAGAGACATGAAGATAAACAAGAGTGCAGGAAGAAACACAATTACAAACAAACAGACCATTTCAACTCTCTCTCTAAAAAAGCAATATTTATACTTATAACAAACATGAACATAGAGAAAACATTGAATATGTCTGCATGCAACTAACTATTTGGGGGGGGGGGCTGCGGAATTTGGAACCTTTGGCAGAACGAGGCCCTAAATAAACACAAAAAAAATCCGTAGAGGCTACTAGTACCTAACGCGCGACCAGCGCTATGAGAGGCAAGGGTGATGGAGAGTGTGGGAAGAGTCTGCCACAGGTCAAGGTGTCAGCTTTCTTCTGACTTCTCTATAATCACTACCTGCTGGACAGGCGTTACAGCACGTACAACATCACTGTTTCATCAGCTTTTCGACCGTTAACCTGCTACAAGCTGAAGGTTTGTTCATGAACCAATTCCAGAACAGCTCATAATTAAAACACCTAGAACACAGTATAAAACATAAAGTCTATGTCAGTAACACTATACTGTCATCTAAGCCAAGATACCTCACAAATGGCTCGGTTTTTAAATTTTCACGATGTTTCTGATACTATTCAAAAAGCATTTTCTGATCCTGTTAAGAAAGTGTTTGTGATCAATGATTAACTACTTATCAGTCCCCTGTTGTTGTGTAAAAAAACAAAACAAATTGCACACGAGCCTACACTTTGACAACAAAGCAACACCCCAAAAAAAAGCGGAAAGAAAACACAACACACCACACAAAACGGATGACAAAAATTGCAAAACTCGCGTATGACACTGGACTAGATTTTTAAAAAAGCACTGAGTGCTTATTCCATTATTCTTGAAATAAAAGAATAAGCAACATAATAAACACACACACACACAGAGCGCACGTGCAACACACACACATACAACACAAGACAGACAAACATACACAACACAACAAAATAGGCATAAATACATATACGCATACCATAATACTCACACAAACGTCGAGCAAACGCACCCTCAAACAAGCGGCTGTGCACACCACACAGCTATGTAACCTACAAGAAGAGCGCCACGGCACACATGTGCTTGAAAACTAACAGCTTGAAAACTGACTTATACAGCCAGAAAAGCACCTGGCACATGTAGGTGCTGTGGCCGATCACAGAACAAACACACACACACACACACAACACACACACACTCACACACACACACACACACACACAACAATTCACACACACGTTCACAACGTTCACACATGCATACACGGAACACATACGCATACATGCACGCACAGCACGTGTGCGCGAACACACACCAACGCGCAACGCACACATCGCGCGCACACGCAACACGCACGCACACTCACATCCCCGGCACACCCACACAATACCACACCCAACACGATTCACGCCACGACGCTGCTATGGCAGGGACGCACACACCAACAGACACTCACACAAAGTAAAATCTCAGTCCCCATCCCCCTCTCTCCTCTCCTCCCCCCCCCCCCCCCCTTTCTCGTCTCTCCTCTCTCTACACCGTCTCCTATTTTAGGTTGTCTGAAGACTTACTTACTTACTTACACACACACATATACACCAGAGAGAGAGAGGAGAGAGAGAGGAGAGGAGAGAGAGATAGAGAGAAGAGAAGATAGAGAGAGAGAGAGAGAGAGAAAGAGAAGAGAGTGAGAGAGAAAACACACCAAACATTCAGCCCTACGTTTTCTTGGGAGACACCCCGTGTTTGTAAAAATAAAAGTTTTAAAATTAGTTAACCTAATAGCTTGTACAAAAAACCGGTCAACACAAACAAGTAAAGCAGGTATTTAAGTTTTTTGTTCACTAAAGTATGATACTGTACAAAACAAGTATGACATCCAGCAGCGAATGATAATAAGCCGTTTTCAATAAAAATTCGCCCAGTCGCTAATAGACAGCAAAGAAGGAAAGTGCTGCTGGCACCACGAGACGCTGGACTTGGACCCCTGACCGCGCGATGCCTAGATAGCAGCCAGAAATTATTTACGCTTACGGAGCGAAAGTGCCAACGGCAAATAAAGATTCGGGATTTTTCCTGTTTTGAGCAGCCCGAGTGTTTGCTTTAGCGTATAAGCTAATAAGAGTATGCCCTAGCTTCTCAGCCATTTTTGCTCCCAAAAGGATTCAATTCATTACTGTATAAACTTAATATTTTCTTTGTTGTGATAACTGAACAGCTGTACCTTTCAACTGATAGTTGTGTTCCTAAGTAATGCTTTTGTTTTACCACAAGCAGCAAGAGAAGTACAACTCTCCTTCTTATCCATTAGACTCTTCTCATCTGTTATTTCATCTTGACTAGACACAGTAGATGTTCCTCTGCAAAAAAGCCCCGTCCCAGCAATTCATGTTTGTCTATCTTAACATTATATTTTATATTAAACAATTATTGTTGTTCTTGACAAGTTGTTGGAAATTGTTTTCACAATTGTTGACAATTTGTTGACTGAATAGTTGTTGACAAAGTTGTTGAAAGTGTTAACAAAGTTGTTTGATAAATTGTTGACTAAGTATGTTAATAAGTTGTTATAATGGGAACTTGTTTATTTCTTGACAAGTTCTTGATTTAGTTCTTGTATTAGTATCTTATTTTAGTTCTTGAACTAGTTCTGATAGGTTTTCTTGACAAAATGTTGTTGAATCTTGACAATATATTGTATTAGTTCTTGACAAGATATTGTATTAGTTTCTTGACAAGATAATGTATGATTCTTGACAAATGTTGTATTAGTCTCTTGACAAGATATTGTATAGTTCTTGACAAAATGTTGTATATTCTTGACAAGATGTTGTTTTAGTTCGTGATCATGATTTGTATTAGTTCTTGACAAGATTTGTATTAGATCATTGTCAAGATATTGTTTTGACACAAAGTTCCCATAATTAATAGTTTTTACCAATCAAAGCAAGATTGTAACATTTTTTCATTTATTACAAGAGATAGGCAAAATGGGCATTGAGGGTAAACCGACGTTGTTTTTGTACAAATTGCCAGGGCTTTCGCACTGAGTGGTGGCAGCCACAGAGGACCAAAGTGGTGGGATTTTGTACAAAAGCAATGTTGAATGAGCATGAATGCCCATTTGCTATTCTCTCGATCTAAAAAAAACCAGACATTTCCTTAACTCTCTCTCTATATATATATAGAAAAAAGCAGACAATTTATATTATATAAAAAATGGAGCATGGAGATAAACATTGAAGCAGGTCTGCAGGGCGAGACTAACCGTTTGTTTTGGCTGTGAATTTGTCTCTTACCTTGTGGCAGAGAGCGAGGAATCGCATAAATAAAACACACTTCTGCGGCTACTGCAGAGCGGGGCCGAGCGCGTGAGTAGGCGAGGGTGGTGGAGAGGCAAGGGAGTGAGAGTCTGGGGCAGCTCATAGTGGTCAGTCTATCTGTCTTCTCTATAAAGCCCCCAATCCTGGCATGGTCAGGGTAGAGAGGAATGCGTAGCAGCACTTACACGAGTCTAGCTGTTTCATCATAAGCTTTTCGCTGTATCCTTGCTACAGTCTGAAGTATATGTTCATATAGAAGCCCATTCCTAGTACAGCTCATGGATTATAAGGCCCCGGATGAACTACGAGGTAGGGTAAAGCCAGCATGTCTTGTCATTATCCTACACTTCATCAGCAAAGACACGCTCATATAATTGACTCAGGGTTTTTATTTCACTGATAAGTTTCCTGATATCTTATACAAAAAGGCCTATTTTCGATGCATGTTAGGGGGATAAGAAGAATTAGTTGTGATCAAAAGTGAATGCTTACTTCTCATGTTCTGTGTTGTGTACAAAGAGATTCAAATTAGTACACCGGGCCTAGCACTCTGACATCAAAGGCATCCAAACAAAAGAATGAGCTAGTGAATCGGTGCTGGCACTGGGCAAGAAACCTGACTTGTACCCCTGACAGCGGCGTTGCCTAATAGCAGCCAGAATGTGATTTAGGTAATGGGAGTGAAATGTTCGCAGCCGCCTGACTTAAAGAGTAGGGTTTTCTGTATTTGAGCAGGAGCAGTGTCCTGCTGCGACTTGTCTTCCTCTAATTCGGTGCGATCCGCACCCCCCACCCCCCCGCCACTACACTTCTTCTTTTCATACTTCTTTCTTTTCTCTTCGGTGAGATTTTCTTCCAACATCCCCATATTTTCTTTCTGCCCGCATATGTTCGCTAATCATCAATCCATCCTACCACCACGCACCGTGACCCCTGTATTACAAGCCCTCCCCCCCCCCACACATCCCGCAGTACAAGACGCTTCAGCAAGCGGCAGCAGCAGCAGCACAGGCGAGTTAATCGCAGTGACGTCCCAGCAGGGACGCAAGATGACGACGAAGAGACGAGTGGACTAGGACAGACGACCACTAGCCACCGCCACCCCCACGTAGCGCAGCATGCAGTTCCCCAAACTACTAACTTGGGTAAGATGAGTGAGTCTGCAGGATCATGGTAACACTTTTTATTTAGTTTATCAACAATACATTGTTTAAGTCAGTCTGTCTATTTATTCATGATTATCCATTCATTTACCCATTAAATAGTATTTATTTAGTTGAGCTAGCTATATTCCGTTGCATTAGACTATTTGCTTATTTTATATGCTGGTCAGTTTACTTTGTGCGCTTATTTAATTATTAAATCATCTATTTATTCATATAAGTTCATGAATAGATTTTATTCATTTGCGCTAGCTTATTATTTAAATCTATCTATGATCTAATCGCCATCCACCTATCCATCTATTTAGTCCTTCTACGCTTATCTAGCCATCTATCTATCTATCTATCTATCTATCTATCTATCTATTCTATACTATCTATCTAATCTATCATCTATGCTGTCTGTCTGTCTATCTATCATATCTATCTTATTCTATCTATACTATCTATCTGTCGGTCTGTCTGTCTTGTGTCTGTCTGCTATCTATCTATCTATCAATCTATCTTATCTATCTATCTGATCTATCTATCCTATCTATCTATCTATCGTATTTGTGTGTCTCTCTCTGTGCCATGTATGTCTGTCTCTCTGCACAGAGTATGCTATTAATGTGATGTGTGTCTCTCGTGGCTGTGTATGGTATTGATATAGTATGTATGGCATGCATGCATGCTGTACTGTCTGTCTGTCTGTCTGTCTGTCTGTATTATGTATGTATAAATATAGGGGTCGTTTAAATCTGGACACACACACTCTCCATTGTACAAAAATTCAGGCACGTAGAGCCTGCCGTCATTATAGGCTACTATAAAATTTGCCTAGCGTATTAGTGACGAGTCCAAAGGTATCTGTCCGACTATATGAAAGCAACATCCCAAAGTTTTTCTAATCATCCGTCTCTCATTCTCTCAAGTCTGGATTAGTTGCAATTCTCTTCTGCTGGTCTGCCAACTCTGCTGGCGTCGAACTAGGTCCTTTAAGGACAGAAAAAATTCTGAGGGCACTTTCCTACGTCTCTTAGGCAATCTACTCAACTGGCTACCTGTAGTCACAGCAGAGTAATACTTATAAGATCCAGTACCCTCTGTTACACAATCTTCTCTACAAAACAGTACCTTCCTACCTCTGTGAATGTCCTTCACCTGTAGGCACACTCCTTCTCGATCCCTCTGCTCTGAACTCAGATAACCTTTGTGTCTTACTGAATACCTAGGTTCAACCAATCGGCACAGTACGCCGTACGCTCTTCGTCTATTCTGTCGCAGTGATCTGGAATGACGCTTACCACTCATCTCCCTCGCCAAGAGCCTACTTTACTACTTTTAAATCGCAGCCTCTAAAACACATTATTTACAAACACTAAGGAACTTTCCCCCTCTTGATTCATCTCATTTCTAGCCCTGTAAACGGACATTCCTCAACCAGCCAAAACCCCTCTTACCACTCCTGCCAAAGTACACCAACCTCCTGTGCGAGGTGTTGTGTGTGTGTTGTGTGCCAGCTTGCGCGTAGTGTGTGCGCGCGGTCGCGCATTACGCGCGGTGTAGTGTGTGTGTGGTGTTTGTGTGTCGTGGTGTGTTTACATTTGCAATTTCTAAAATCGGATTAATTGTAATTGGCTACATGTGATGAGGTAGGTTCAGTATGAAGTGCAAGCTGCTTTTGACATGTTTTTGTGCAAGATATCAGGCACTATACACATTTCATTTATTATTACTTATTATTTATTACATTATATATATATTATTATTAGTTATCGTATTATTATTATTATCATCATCATCATTATTATTACTATTAATATAATTATTGAATCATTAATATTATTATATATTATATATATGTGTATGTATTATGCTATGTATGAATTTAACTCCGCCATGGTCCGTCGCAAAAGCCTGGATGAGAAAGGAGGATGGGTTGGGCGTGGGATAGGGCATCCCGTACCTCGCACGTGAAAACTAAAAGCTTGGGCATACAGATAACGCCAGCAACTAGGACTCAAGAGTACTACTGGACCCTAGAGTAGAGGTGAAAGGGTCCTTCGCCAAGTAGGTAATGTATGACGCCTGTGTGGTGATAGAGGCCCGTGAGTCTATGGAGTGCAGGAAAATGGGGCCGACCGGCCGACCTTTTATCGACTGCAAGGACCAATCAAACGTCCGAAACTATGATATTGTGAGGACATGTATGAGACGGGAAAAACTGAACACAATGAGGCGTCTCCGCAGAGAATGAAAGGCTACAGAACCTCACGTTGCTTGGCATCAAGAGAGCCGCGTTGGAAACAACAGTCAGACCAAAGGAGACTGTCTCACTGAGTAGATGCTGCTTTTATTCTGGCTCTCACAGAAGCACGCGTCGCGGCTCATTTAGTTGTCATAGCATAATCCCCTGTGGCAGGCTAGCGAGCCTGATGAGGATGGGGAAGGCGTATGCACGGATCAAGAAACGAATGCGGGCAGATTCCTTCGAGGACTAAGAAGAAGAGAGATCAAGATGAACATCAATCCAGTGTTACAGCGTCCGACTAAATGACGCGATGGAAGATGCCAAAGATCAATTCTAACGACTAGACTGGGGTTCAGAAACATCATTGGCCAAATTTACTCGCAAGAAAAAGATATAAACAATCCTCATGGGTGATTTTGAATGGTCAATGAACGGAACAAGACAACACGGGGATTGCGAGGAAGTGATGGGAAGACACGATTAGGAGAGAATGAATGAGATATGGGCAAGTAGGCCAATCATCTTGCTAGACTCTGTGGTGGGGGGGGGGGGGGGGGGGGGGGGGGGGGGGGGGGGGAGGTTCAATCTGGTAATTTATGTCGGTGGGCACCAATTTTCCGCACACTTAGAGTACAAAGGCTACCTTGGGTATCACGCAAATCATGTGACCTGAGAACCTAGATCAACATATCTGTCAGGCCTAAAAGAAATTCAGGAGATCTTGCTAAAGATGTAAGTAGGTGGAAAAAGAGGAGCAGTAAACGTGCATCTGAGCACCTATCTTTTGGTAGGCTGAGGCTGAAGCTGTAAAGCTGAAGAAAGAACTGTGATGGAAGTAACAAACAAAGGAGGCAATAAGAAGTAGCTCGACGACACCAGCTCTGCTAAAGAGCTGCAAGAGATAAATTGAGAGAATTTCAAGCTGTCCCTCACCAACCAAGGTAGCCGAAAGATACTAACAAATGAGCTGCTTGAAGAGAGAGACTGACATCAGAGCCAGTGTGAAAAGAAGTGGAAAGGACTCCACTAACCGTCAACCTTGATCAGGAGATTAGTGGGGCCCAAAGACACGCAACAAGTAAGGGCATATGAATATCGGTCAGTCAGCATGGGCAAGATTGAGAATGAGAAAGCATAAAGAATAGCAGCAGTAAGACAAGCAGCCGAGTACAAGAGGCAGGCAAAGGCCAAGGCACAAACAGACTTCACCAGAAAGCCAACCAGTAGAAGTCAACAGAGAGCGCGAAGGAAACAAGTCAGGAAACGAAAGCGCAAGCCTATAACAATCGAACAGCCTGGCAGAGGAAGCCGAGAAAGCAGGCAGTTCAAGTAAACAACATGAAGCTCTGTATGACACCCAACATAGCGAAAACTCTCTGGGGAAGTAGCAGCGAGGCCTTGAGTGACCAGATCAAAAGACAGAGAAAGAAACACACCATCACTGGGACAGAGGGGCTAACTAGAACAGTATGGCAAGGAGACAGCTTTGAGGCAACTTCCTGAACAGATCGCGTCCCTATCAAACACCCGAAACGCGGAAACATGCCGACCTTGCCTGATAGAGACATTCGACAAGTCCATCTGTAGGAAACCAAACCAGGAGGAGTATGCAGGGAAAAGCCTATAAAATGCTGAGAAATGGCAAGTGAGGCATGACGGCAGAACAAAACATCCCAAGTCAGAAGCATCATCAAGGCAGACTGGGACCATATGGGGGGCGTAGAGATGCCGGTACCCTCTTCTTGGAAATTTGGAATTTGGAGAGAAATGAGGTTGGGCCCCCCCTTTCCCTCCAATCAGACTGGAAGGAGGCAATACCTCATCAGCTTACCACATAAAAAGGAAATAGACAAAGAAAAGGGAAAGAATTAAATAGAAGACTAACAAAAAGAGCAACATCGTAAGATAAAATGGGAAAAGATGAGCAAAAGTGATAACTATTAAATACAAAAATAATATAAGAGTTTAAATGAAAATAACTTAAAAAACATTGATAGAATAAATAAAGTCATTAGAAATGCATTGTTATGAAGACATATAAGGGAAAGAAAAATAATTTATACAGAAAAAAAAAACTGAGACATGAATATAGAGGCAAAAAAGTTATTATATAACATAAAGAGAGTGTAAAGTACGGAACCAAGATGACAAAAAGCTATGATTATTAAATAGTAACATAAGATAACGAAGAAAAAGTGAAAAGAATTAAAAAGGAGAAAGAAGTTACTATCAAACCTCAGAAAAGGAGATGAAGAGAAAAAAATAGTGAAGTAAATACTGAATGAGTAAATACAACTTGTTCCAACTATAAGTGATAATACTTCTGTCGTGACAATGAAAAATTCTTTAAGCAGTGATCCGACCTTAGTGCCTCGAGAGAATTAATAAATGTAGTCTGTAAAGCCCTCTCACTCCGAGACATAGGGCCAGGCTCGGCTTCACCCGAGAAAGCAGATCATTGAACCGTATGATCAGTATTTGCCAAACCGAAATTGCGCATCATCTGTTGAGCTATGCTTAGAGTGGAAGCACATACTTTATCACAATCAACTTGTTGAACTGAGAAAGCATATCGACAGTGTGATCGTCGGTCAATCACCACTCTGGAAATGCTCGCCACCATGGATGCCAACCAAACTGGTCATATCTTGTCAGAACTCCATGCGAAGAAATGACAGGCAGTCTCACCGGTGATCCATAGAGACAACTCAAAAAGCGAGCTTATGAGGGTGAAGACTAGGAGTCCAGACAGAGGCTGTCTCCTGTCACCCTGTTTCTTCTTCGCTTCCTTGCGATCGGATTGGACCAATAGAAGACTTCAACTGCATTCACCAGAAGAAATGGAATCGGGCAGTGATTTCACTGTGGGACGGCCATTAGTCTGAGAATGATCTCGACTTTGGTTGGCGTCGACCCTGGCCCTGCTTTCACAGCCACCAATCAGAGATGTCTAGAGACCGAGACTAGCAGACTAGCTGCCCACCATCATTACAAGTTGGTCTATTTCAATCCATGAGGGCAACAACTCAAATGATATTTCAAGATTCAACGCAAGCGGAGTGAGAGACCCAAGTCACACTAAATAGGTGAAAGGAGTGCAGGAAGAAAGTAACATTTCACGTACCTGGTAAGCATTTCATTAACATGGCAGCAGTCGGCCTCAGTACGCAGACCGTCAAGCAAAATTAGGTGCAGGCGAGAGGCAGGCGTACTTGAGCTGAAGAACATCTGGAGACTCCAGGTGGTGTCGACACCGCACAAAAGACAGGCTGCTTCGAGCTCCAAAACGTGCAAGTTCAGAAATGCCTACTTCATATTTGGAGCGGTTCAGGACATGGAGGACTAACACAGAACGGCAACCATCAAGAAAGTGGCAGACGCTTTCATCATACAGCTGCCTGAGTACGAATCCTCCAGTATCGCACTGGCGTCTAGGCACCATCCAACAACGCAGAACCTGTGCAACGAGGGTCTCAAACCATCTGCCGGAAAGCCGAGATGAAATCTGAGTCGCAGTAGAATGGGGATGATCGGGGCACAGGAAAAAATCCCTGAGTAAAGCAGCGCAAGCAACATCAGCAAGGCGAGGCGACTATAATCATGTAACCAACCTGGCAGGGAATAACTAAAAAGAGGAAGGCCTAAGTAACACACTGGCGCGACGCGACCTAGAGGCAGAAGAACCAGGAATAATGAGGATAATTACCTGGAGACAAAGCTGGAGAGTAATCGCACAGGACAGAGGACTCTAGGCTGGGACTGTTGTCGGCGGCCATATGCTCTGCTAGGTGGTAAGAGTGATTGGGGCCTAAGTAATTAAGGTAAGAGTATGTATGTGTAATGTATGTATGCATGTATGTGATGCCGATGTACTGCATGTATGCATATATGGTACACGTTGTTGATGTTGTTGTTGATACGGGTTCATAATTTGCGTTCCTGTTCACTTTAGTGACATTAGGACGAATATGTATGATGTATGTAATGTATGTATGTATGTATGTATGTATGTATGTATGTATTATGATTATGTATGTATGTATGTAGGTATGTAGTTATGTAAGTATGTATGTGTGTATGTATGTATGTATTGTATGGTATGTTTGTATGCATTGTCATTATGTAATGATATGTATGTTGTATGGCATATGGCATATATGTATGTATGTATTATGTTTGCATGTATGCATGTGTGTAGTAGTTGCGTATGTTATGTAGGTTATGCTATGGAATTATATGTAAGTATGTATATATCATGTCTGTCTGTCTAGCTGTATGTATGTATGTAGGTAGTATAGGAGATAATGAACATGGTAGGTAGGGTACAGTAGGTAGTAGATATAGTTAGATAGATGAGCGTAAGTAGAGTAGGTAGGGTAGATATGAGAGGATAGCGTAGTGGGAGGAAAGAAGGGAGGAGGTCTTCCTGTCAATTCTAAGTGTGCTATGCAAAATAGTCGCACTAATTATGAAGTCAGAAGGGAAGACTCTGGAATATAAAGAAATAAAGTGTGGCATTCACATGGCTGTATATTGGAAAACACAGACATATATACTGTAAAGATTGCTAAGAGACTTCATCAAGCGAATTAGGTAGAACAACTACGGATTGGATGGATAGGGAACTTGTCACACAGACAAATAGCAAGAGACCGACCATCACGATTAATGTCTTTAGCTGACGCAAGAACAAGCAGAATCGAAACAAATGGGCGTCTTTGAGAAAAGCCTGTTATATGTCACACCTGTGTCTTATTGGCCAACCAATGGCAGTAGCTAGACTAGTTAAGTGCAATTAAGTCATTGCTGTTGCCCATAACTCGCATCTCATGAATATATTTCTTCTGAAATTGACCGATATCAAAGTTTACATCTAGAGCTTTACACCTTAACCAACGTGAGAAATGAAACATTGGTCATGGCACCATCAATGTGTGAAAAAATCCATGCAAAGTCCATACTAGCATTGGCCAATCAGCTTAAGGTCATATAGCTGTCAGTCAACCAGCAAAAGGTCACATACTGCAGTCAACCGAGCTATATAAGGTGCAAATACTGCATCATACCATACTAAAGGTCGACCATTACTGCAGTCACCCATATAATAAAGTCACAGAACTGTCAAAGGTTGCAAAACAACTCTAGGAGTCACATACTGCCTTCAAGCCAGCAAGTGGTCAAATACTGGGTCAGGTCAACCAGCTAAAGGTCACATACTGCTAGTTAACAAGCGAAAGGTCAAATACTGCAGTGTAACTAGCAAAAGGTCACACACTGCAGTTTTAACAAGCTAAAGGTCAAATGATCTGCAGTCAACTAACGCAACAAAAGGTCCACATACTGCAGTCTACACAGACAAAAGGTTACATACTGGCAGTCAAATTGAACTTAAATCTGCACAGTACTGGCAGTCAACGCAATTGAAAAGGTCATATAAAGCAGTCAAAAAGGCAATAAGGTCATAGAAAGGCAAATGCACCATCAGAAGGTCATATAACCAAAACATTCAAATAACGAAAGGCACATTGTGTATGGGATCATCAGGTTTAAGTTTCAATCAGTGTGGTCAACAGCAAGTTGGCAAATCATTGGCAGTCCCTACAAAGGTCCCCACCAGATAAAGTCAATATTGCGTGTCACCATTTACACAGGTTGACCTGGAACACAAACTGTTTCCTGTCTCAAGAAGCGTTGGTCAAGCAATGAAGGTGTAGAATCCTTCTGCCGATGAGATCTTTTAGCTAGAGTTCAACAATTGACTTACAGAACTTGCAGCAGCAAAGTCAGGCGAAAGCGGTTGGTGCACCTGCTGTCTCGTTGATAAGCTGTCTGGGCACAGTGCAGCCTGCTAGCTGAATGTTCTGTGTAGTTGCCGCAGGTAACTGGAAGGTGAATGGTCTAGTCTGGCAGGAGGAAGCAGCCTTGCAGGTGGGAAAAGACTGTACTGACTGGTTGTGGATGATGTTGATGCTTGTGTAGGTGCTGGTGCTGCTTGTCGTCCGACGTGGCTGTGCCTGGAGAGGTCATGGCACATGCATTGTAGTCACGTAGCTTCTGTGAATATCCGCGAATTTGCACGCCCTCGGGAAACCCACTTGTACGGGGGGGGGGGGGGGTTAATTTTTTATTAATACATCAAACTCACTTTCGTTCTCCTTTAGTAAGTTCAGTCCCTTAAAAGGCATTGCACAGCTTGGTATCATGTACACTGATAATACCTTAGCCTCCTACCACTTGTGCTATCCTGAATTGTGTGGGGGGGGGCAAGTCAAACCTACATACATAAAATTTGTTGAATGTTGAATTATGTTCTTTGATGTTTTCAACCTATACGTAAACATAGATGGGGAGCTAAGCTTAATTACGCATGTCTGGGGGTAATAAAAATATCATGAGTATGAGCTAACTCTGTGCTACTGTCAGTCACCTACGTCCTGCCTAATCGTGCAGACTGGGGCAGAGAAGGGCTGCTCCTTTTTAAAGACTAGTGGCATCTGCTACTCAACTGAGCGTGGTAAAGAGTGGCTTGTTACTCATCAATGACGCCTGTTTTGGAATTATGGAGGGTGAAAATAGGAGCTCCGTCCACTTTGTTTCTACAGCCGGTCATAGTTTGAAAGGAGCCTCATCTTATAGGAGTAATTAGGAGAAACAGTACGAGTTCGCAACGACTACCTGAAGAGTTAAGGGAAGATTGATATAGAATGGGCTAAAGGACGGAGGTCACTGTGAAACATGAACTTCCTTCCCTGTGGAGATTATAGGTGGGGGGGTGTCAGTTTGAAGGGCATGCACCACGCTTCCGTTTGGAAATTCTGTGCCTAGGAATTCCTCTTTTTCTATCTCTCTTCGTTTTGTTCTTTCTGTCTGTTCCTTTTCTTCGCTGCTATGTCCACATTGCTTGTATATTTTTTTTGGCCTTCTTGGTCTCCTTGTCTGCCTTTTTCGGCAGAAAGGACTTAAAGACGTGACACAGTTTGCTTGTCACATGACATATGAGCTTAGCTCTTGAATTAGCAATGCTTTAAAACGGCAGCGCAAAACGCATTTATCTCTATTAATAGACATAGACAACAGTAGTATCTGTCATGAGCTCAATTTTAATGTAATAAGAAGGAGGGGAAGTAAGAAGAAGAGCAAGAAGAAGAAGGAACACGTCAGCACAGTGATAACACATGAAATTTACTGCCGTGTTAGAGAGCTCCTCATAGTGGAACGATAACGTGTTTTTTTCAGTTATGAATGTGTGTAGGACTAAATAAAAACAAAGAAAATAACAAAGATCAATTTCCTACAAAGGCGAACAAACCGTATAGATAGGCAACGACGAAACTAGTAGCACTAGGCATTGATGTAGTAGAGTCTGTACATGTAGCAGCAACAAACACGTATAGCAAACGACTATGTACACGTAGGCAATTGACGGTAGAGGCTGTAACAGATACACAGCAACATCAAGTAATAGTGCATAAACGAATCTATACACATACAGTTTACTGATAGTAGCTGTAGCAAGATGTCTTGGACACTTCCACTCACGGTATCATCAGCGGCAGGTGAGAGGTACCGCCGTGTTGTCAGCACCTTGTCAGGCTGTGGTGGTGTGACAGCTGAGTTAATCTCCTTCTGACAGACATCAGCTGGCCGCCATCTTGACGGTTCTAACTGCCGCTCTCCTCTGAAGGCAGCTCAGTCCGGGTGTTGTCAGACCACTGTGATGAGCATGGCGTCAGTGTCACAGAGTCCCGTTCCTTCTCTTAGACAGTGATGTGATAGCTGGTTGTTCACTGTGTAGGTGGGTGGTTGTTTGGTCGGATCTGGAGCAATAAAGCATAAAGGAGCTCAGACGTGACACACACGATCCGTCGCTCTCACTCGTCTTTCCTATTGTTCTAATATAATATAAAAAATTGCCTGTTGTTAACCAACCTTCTGTCGTAAGAAATATACAATTGTCATGCCCACCACAATGAATGCAATCTCACCGTCTTCTGGGTTTCGGTGGGCTGATTATAATCCGACGCGTGGTTTTAAGTTATTAGGAAAAGTTGCTGCCTGTCACAAATGTAGTACTCCTTATTGCCGCATCACATCAGAAAAGGTTTATTGTGGCATGTCCTTGTTCAATGTGTTTCGTTACTAAAAGTCTGAGCAATTCTTTGTCTTTCTCCATTCTGCCATGTGCTCTGGTCACTTGTTTCTATTGCTTTTCGTGCATCTTCTTTCTTCGACTGTATGAAGTTAGAAAACAAATAGTTTGCAACTGTAAAAAGCAAGTGTGTTAACTACAGCGCCACCAACCATGATCACTAAGGGAAGCCTTTCCTATTATGGACTTATATTTTCTGAATGATTCCTGCTTAACCAAGAATTCTTTTGAAGCAACGGAATGCAGTTACAACCGCAACTTAGCTTGGGCGCTGTCCTCAAAGTTCTAGTTTTTCTTTAGATCAGCAGGCTTTATTTTCAAAGGCTCTTTCCTAACATTGCCAACGCTGAGACCACCATAACAGCGGCATGGTAACCGAAATTAACTGCGTATCTATTCTGTACCTCACATTTCTATTGTATGTAAAAATTAAATATGTATATATTAATACTTTATGAATGGGTCTTTGTCAGCTGTGTTGCATTGTAATGGTTGTGGCTGTGGTTGTGGGGTTTGGTTTATTTCTTGCTTGTTTTTTCAGTGCAAGAAACAGCGCTAGATAAATCATTTATTAGTATATTATTATTATTATTATTTAATATTATTATTAGTATGATTATTATTATTATTATTATAATTATCAATTTATCAATATTTAATTATTATTCTGGTGGTCTTGTTTTTGTTGGTCACCTTGTTTGCTCCATACTGCTATAAGCGGTATAACTATGCCAAAAACAGTTAATGCCCTAACAACAAGTAAGACTGGAATATTTGTTTTTGGTGTGGTTGTGTTTTTTCGGTGTTTCTATAGGCATCTGTTTTTCTGATGCTCTCCGGATAAGATCTTTTGCCTTTGCTTCATTACTAAGTTTATTTTCTCTGATCCATCTGCTAGCCTTCTGCCACCTTCACTCTCCAAGGCTTCTTAACCACTCCTGGTCACTGTTGTGACTTGTTAAGGTCTGCTGCCCTTGCTTTTGTACACATCTCCTGTGCTTCCTGTTGGTTCATACTTTGTTCGGTTTTTCCATCTTTTCTTCTATGTGGTTACATGTTAAATTTTTTTATAAATGTTACATAACTAGCAACTACTGGTGCTAACATGGTGGCCAAAGCGATAATTACATATCACAGCCAAGTGTCTCCAGCGTTCTAGACAAAACAAGATCTTGTGACAGGTCATATGCTAAGTCAGCTTTCTAGTCCACATTAAGGACCCCTTCTTGTTCACTGCTTCTCAAACCCTCTGTTTATTTCCCCCAGCCAAAGTTCATGACCTGGCACTGGCAGGGCGTGGATATAAATAAATCAGGGCAAAGGAAAGAGCAGCACTAGCCGCTTGCAGCTGTAGACGTGTTCAGACCTTAAATTACCCTTGTGTCTTTCACACATCCTCATTGACACAGTAGAATTGTTTAAAAAAATGAGACAAGCAAACACTCTTTAAAATGATCTTTAAACGAGCTTTCTTTTTGACTCCAAACTCCATGTACTTTCTTTCATACTGTGATTGACACAGTTTCAAACAGAGACATGAAGATAAACAAGAGTGCAGGAAGAAACACAATTACAAACAAACAGACCATTTCAACTCTCTCTCTAAAAAAGCAATATTTATACTTATAACAAACATGAACATAGAGAAAACATTGAATATGTCTGCATGCAACTAACTATTTGGGGGGGGGGGCTGCGGAATTTGGAACCTTTGGCAGAACGAGGCCCTAAATAAACACAAAAAAAATCCGTAGAGGCTACTAGTACCTAACGCGCGACCAGCGCTATGAGAGGCAAGGGTGATGGAGAGTGTGGGAAGAGTCTGCCACAGGTCAAGGTGTCAGCTTTCTTCTGACTTCTCTATAATCACTACCTGCTGGACAGGCGTTACAGCACGTACAACATCACTGTTTCATCAGCTTTTCGACCGTTAACCTGCTACAAGCTGAAGGTTTGTTCATGAACCAATTCCAGAACAGCTCATAATTAAAACACCTAGAACACAGTATAAAACATAAAGTCTATGTCAGTAACACTATACTGTCATCTAAGCCAAGATACCTCACAAATGGCTCGGTTTTTAAATTTTCACGATGTTTCTGATACTATTCAAAAAGCATTTTCTGATCCTGTTAAGAAAGTGTTTGTGATCAATGATTAACTACTTATCAGTCCCCTGTTGTTGTGTAAAAAAACAAAACAAATTGCACACGAGCCTACACTTTGACAACAAAGCAACACCCCAAAAAAAAGCGGAAAGAAAACACAACACACCACACAAAACGGATGACAAAAATTGCAAAACTCGCGTATGACACTGGACTAGATTTTTAAAAAAGCACTGAGTGCTTATTCCATTATTCTTGAAATAAAAGAATAAGCAACATAATAAACACACACACACACAGAGCGCACGTGCAACACACACACATACAACACAAGACAGACAAACATACACAACACAACAAAATAGGCATAAATACATATACGCATACCATAATACTCACACAAACGTCGAGCAAACGCACCCTCAAACAAGCGGCTGTGCACACCACACAGCTATGTAACCTACAAGAAGAGCGCCACGGCACACATGTGCTTGAAAACTAACAGCTTGAAAACTGACTTATACAGCCAGAAAAGCACCTGGCACATGTAGGTGCTGTGGCCGATCACAGAACAAACACACACACACACACACAACACACACACACTCACACACACACACACACACACACAACAATTCACACACACGTTCACAACGTTCACACATGCATACACGGAACACATACGCATACATGCACGCACAGCACGTGTGCGCGAACACACACCAACGCGCAACGCACACATCGCGCGCACACGCAACACGCACGCACACTCACATCCCCGGCACACCCACACAATACCACACCCAACACGATTCACGCCACGACGCTGCTATGGCAGGGACGCACACACCAACAGACACTCACACAAAGTAAAATCTCAGTCCCCATCCCCCTCTCTCCTCTCCTCCCCCCCCCCCCCCCCTTTCTCGTCTCTCCTCTCTCTACACCGTCTCCTATTTTAGGTTGTCTGAAGACTTACTTACTTACTTACACACACACATATACACCAGAGAGAGAGAGGAGAGAGAGAGGAGAGGAGAGAGAGATAGAGAGAAGAGAAGATAGAGAGAGAGAGAGAGAGAGAAAGAGAAGAGAGTGAGAGAGAAAACACACCAAACATTCAGCCCTACGTTTTCTTGGGAGACACCCCGTGTTTGTAAAAATAAAAGTTTTAAAATTAGTTAACCTAATAGCTTGTACAAAAAACCGGTCAACACAAACAAGTAAAGCAGGTATTTAAGTTTTTTGTTCACTAAAGTATGATACTGTACAAAACAAGTATGACATCCAGCAGCGAATGATAATAAGCCGTTTTCAATAAAAATTCGCCCAGTCGCTAATAGACAGCAAAGAAGGAAAGTGCTGCTGGCACCACGAGACGCTGGACTTGGACCCCTGACCGCGCGATGCCTAGATAGCAGCCAGAAATTATTTACGCTTACGGAGCGAAAGTGCCAACGGCAAATAAAGATTCGGGATTTTTCCTGTTTTGAGCAGCCCGAGTGTTTGCTTTAGCGTATAAGCTAATAAGAGTATGCCCTAGCTTCTCAGCCATTTTTGCTCCCAAAAGGATTCAATTCATTACTGTATAAACTTAATATTTTCTTTGTTGTGATAACTGAACAGCTGTACCTTTCAACTGATAGTTGTGTTCCTAAGTAATGCTTTTGTTTTACCACAAGCAGCAAGAGAAGTACAACTCTCCTTCTTATCCATTAGACTCTTCTCATCTGTTATTTCATCTTGACTAGACACAGTAGATGTTCCTCTGCAAAAAAGCCCCGTCCCAGCAATTCATGTTTGTCTATCTTAACATTATATTTTATATTAAACAATTATTGTTGTTCTTGACAAGTTGTTGGAAATTGTTTTCACAATTGTTGACAATTTGTTGACTGAATAGTTGTTGACAAAGTTGTTGAAAGTGTTAACAAAGTTGTTTGATAAATTGTTGACTAAGTATGTTAATAAGTTGTTATAATGGGAACTTGTTTATTTCTTGACAAGTTCTTGATTTAGTTCTTGTATTAGTATCTTATTTTAGTTCTTGAACTAGTTCTGATAGGTTTTCTTGACAAAATGTTGTTGAATCTTGACAATATATTGTATTAGTTCTTGACAAGATATTGTATTAGTTTCTTGACAAGATAATGTATGATTCTTGACAAATGTTGTATTAGTCTCTTGACAAGATATTGTATAGTTCTTGACAAAATGTTGTATATTCTTGACAAGATGTTGTTTTAGTTCGTGATCATGATTTGTATTAGTTCTTGACAAGATTTGTATTAGATCATTGTCAAGATATTGTTTTGACACAAAGTTCCCATAATTAATAGTTTTTACCAATCAAAGCAAGATTGTAACATTTTTTCATTTATTACAAGAGATAGGCAAAATGGGCATTGAGGGTAAACCGACGTTGTTTTTGTACAAATTGCCAGGGCTTTCGCACTGAGTGGTGGCAGCCACAGAGGACCAAAGTGGTGGGATTTTGTACAAAAGCAATGTTGAATGAGCATGAATGCCCATTTGCTATTCTCTCGATCTAAAAAAAACCAGACATTTCCTTAACTCTCTCTCTATATATATATAGAAAAAAGCAGACAATTTATATTATATAAAAAATGGAGCATGGAGATAAACATTGAAGCAGGTCTGCAGGGCGAGACTAACCGTTTGTTTTGGCTGTGAATTTGTCTCTTACCTTGTGGCAGAGAGCGAGGAATCGCATAAATAAAACACACTTCTGCGGCTACTGCAGAGCGGGGCCGAGCGCGTGAGTAGGCGAGGGTGGTGGAGAGGCAAGGGAGTGAGAGTCTGGGGCAGCTCATAGTGGTCAGTCTATCTGTCTTCTCTATAAAGCCCCCAATCCTGGCATGGTCAGGGTAGAGAGGAATGCGTAGCAGCACTTACACGAGTCTAGCTGTTTCATCATAAGCTTTTCGCTGTATCCTTGCTACAGTCTGAAGTATATGTTCATATAGAAGCCCATTCCTAGTACAGCTCATGGATTATAAGGCCCCGGATGAACTACGAGGTAGGGTAAAGCCAGCATGTCTTGTCATTATCCTACACTTCATCAGCAAAGACACGCTCATATAATTGACTCAGGGTTTTTATTTCACTGATAAGTTTCCTGATATCTTATACAAAAAGGCCTATTTTCGATGCATGTTAGGGGGATAAGAAGAATTAGTTGTGATCAAAAGTGAATGCTTACTTCTCATGTTCTGTGTTGTGTACAAAGAGATTCAAATTAGTACACCGGGCCTAGCACTCTGACATCAAAGGCATCCAAACAAAAGAATGAGCTAGTGAATCGGTGCTGGCACTGGGCAAGAAACCTGACTTGTACCCCTGACAGCGGCGTTGCCTAATAGCAGCCAGAATGTGATTTAGGTAATGGGAGTGAAATGTTCGCAGCCGCCTGACTTAAAGAGTAGGGTTTTCTGTATTTGAGCAGGAGCAGTGTCCTGCTGCGACTTGTCTTCCTCTAATTCGGTGCGATCCGCACCCCCCACCCCCCCGCCACTACACTTCTTCTTTTCATACTTCTTTCTTTTCTCTTCGGTGAGATTTTCTTCCAACATCCCCATATTTTCTTTCTGCCCGCATATGTTCGCTAATCATCAATCCATCCTACCACCACGCACCGTGACCCCTGTATTACAAGCCCTCCCCCCCCCCACACATCCCGCAGTACAAGACGCTTCAGCAAGCGGCAGCAGCAGCAGCACAGGCGAGTTAATCGCAGTGACGTCCCAGCAGGGAAAACCCAAAACAAAAAATTGAAAAAATTTTAACTGAAAGATGGGGAAAAAGCCGATCAAGCCGAACACTTACTGTTTATCCAAACCGGGCAACTTTTGGTCCGATTCGGCCTCGCCTCATCAGACCAAAAGTTGGGCCTGGTTTTGGATAAACCATAAGCAGTTTACCTTGACTGGGCTTTATCCCTATCTCTTGAATAAATAAAAAAGTTACAATCTTGCTTTGATGGGCAAAACTATAAAATTATGGGTAAAACAGAAAAAAAAGTGTAAAACCATCTCCTCTGCCCAGGCTCCATTAAAGCTAGTGCACTTTTATCCGGATGCTTTAATGAAGCATGGGCAGAGGAGATGATTTCCGGCATTCACAACCTTTGGAATGCCGACACACGCATTCGCACAACACTTATAAATTCAATAATGGACAGTGACAGCACAATGTTATAATATAACATTAATAGAACACAGTGTGTGTGTGGCAACAGTACAGCAAATCACAACCCATTTCATTTTCTACTTATGGAAACGAAATATAAATAGAAAAATATGGGGACACTACTGGGACTCAAACTCGAACCACCAACCAAACACCAATTTGTCTTGGCCAAGACGACAAACTGCTAGCAAGTTTGCCACCCTGAAGGGCGAAGATTGTCTAAAATATTAACTATATAGCTTTCAGCTTAGTGTGGTGCAATAACCAGCCGGCTTCCTGATTGGCTGAATGACTCCCGTGGCGGCTTGCCTAGTGCACACACAGCCACACAGCCAGATGATTCATACAATGTAGTATGCTGCTCTGTGTTGTAAACAGCCTGCACTGTTAAAAAAAAATAAGCTATTGGGTTTTACACTACACAGTATTTAGTCAGCTGGTCTGTTTTGAGTATTAGTTTACTATGCTTTGAGCTTCTCAGTTTTAGTTTTATTCTTTCTCTTTCTTGTCCGTCTGTAATAACATCATTCTCCCGAAGGCAATTATTAAACCCATCTCTGTCTTTCATGTGAAAAATTACAACGACTTTGATTTGTTCACGGTAATCTTTTAATATGCTGTTATATTTTTGTGTCAGCATCCAAACAGATATATGTGCATGTCTCCCACTGAAAGCAAGCTTAGACAAAAATATTCCTTTCTTAACAATGTTACGCTCTGCTGAGCAGTGTCTATTAAGAAAGGGTTCCTATTTTCAAAGAGTTTGTAATAGTATTCTAAACACTCGGCTTAGCCTGTCAGAGGGATTTTAAACTATAATTATATTTCATCTGTCCAAATTTAAATTTTCTCTCTCTGGATGTTTATTGTTGTGCAGTTTGGACAGAATATAAACAATGATTCTCGAATGATTTTTTGTACACTGTTGTAATAAATCTTAAAACAAATTACCAGGCCGCAATGGCGCAGTGGTTAGCACCTGGGTTACGGACTGTGAAGGTCGCGGGTTCGATTTCCCATAAGAGTCATAGGGATTTTTCGGACTTCGGCCGGTCCTACCCAGAGTGAGTGTGCTGTGGCTCAGTGGGATGTCTGGGTCACACAGTAGAGCATCATCCACTTAACGGATGCTGGGTTTGAGAGTGTTGCTCAAATTACCTGACCAACACTGCAGGTGTCTGTATCTCTCGGGCCGGTTGACGCCGGGATTATTATGTTAGTAAGCGTAGATAAACCCTGTCAAAGTGAGTATCAAATGCTTATGCACTTCACAGCAGCATCATTATCGTCATTCATTTTCATTGTATCATATGCATTAAAATAAAAAAAAAAATGCCTCTGATTCGGTGGTCCCGTATTCTTGGTCTCAGGTGGGCCTAGATTCGGTTTGCCCATAACTTCTGTGCCTGTGGTGAGTTTGTGTCAAAGCCTTTTTGGGGTTGGAGGTCGCGGGGCGGCGGTCGTTGGAGGGACGTTGTTGTGGTTGCCACTTGGGTGTTGGGCACTCCTCAGTCTGGCTCCGCGACTGAGCTAATACTGTCGGTTAGTAGGTGGCTTAGTAGGTGGTGTCCTGCGTATGTTAGCTCAGAACAGGCACCACTGAACACCACCAAAGTGACCGCAGCAGTGCAGGGCCCCTTGGATGTGCCCACGGCGGCCTGATATGTGATGGGCTCCCTGTGGACTTTCCGACCCTGAGGAGAGACATAACCAAATCTGGGTGTGGTTGTGGTGGGGAGATTGGAATGAGCGGCGTGGGAACAGTAGGACGGGGGTCATCAGAAGATGAGGCAGCAAAAAAAAAAAAAAAAAAAAAAAAAAAATCTAAAACAAATACAGTCTTGCCACAGCCAGTCTGCCCGCATATTAGAGAGCAGTGTGCTTCTTTTGGTAGAAAACTTAGCTGGTCGATTAGTAAACAACTTCTTTTAGTCTGTTTTCTTTCTATGTAGTGTGATCCATCACTACAAATAGATATATTTTTATGGGACTCATCATTTCTTGATCTTTCTCTATTTGAATAGTTATGCCTTCTGAGCCGTTTTCATGGTTTTTCTCTGAACCATGCAGCATTATCATCATCTGTTGATCTTAAGTCAACCCACAATGCATATTTAGATGTTATGTGATTCATGAAGCTCTAACATCATGCAGATGTAAGATTTGCTTGTAACACCAGTAGTGGTATCATTGTGTTGACAGAACCAAAGTATTTACTTACCCTCTCAAAGTGTTGATTTGGTAAATAACCTGAGGCTAGACTTGATTTGGCATTGTCCCTCTATGTAATGATAAATTTTTTACTTATAATACCTGGATTATTAAACCTCTCATTGATTGGAAAAGGGGGTGGCTGTTCTTCATCAGATTAATATTCCTTTTTTAGAGCTTGCTGGAGTGTGCAAGATTTATGCTCCACACAGTATCTGCTTTACTCTTCATTAATGTGTATGGTTAAGCGAATCTTTCATAAATAGATAGCAAGCCTTGACTGGATATTGCTGTGCAATCAAGCGTGCAAGCTTGGGTGATTGACAACATCTTACTTAAAGATATACGAGATATTTTGTACTTTGCGTCAGCGTCACTGGATGTAATGAACCGAGCATAGTCATTAAATGGTTTTGCCATACGACAGCTGTCTCTGTGATGTGCACCTGAGTAGTATGGCATGGTGAGAGCTGAGCAGTTCAATAGTCAAGTGGATTTTAAACAAAACCTGTTACCATAGGCTTTTGCTATGGCAGCATCTTTTTTCCTGTTTCCCTTATCCAGCAGAAACCTAACTCTGTGTTTTCAGTCCCTCATTCATCCTGTATGCCTTGATAAATAAGATCATACTCTTTTTTCTTTTGTATCCATAAATCAGTATAGATAAGAATATGTCTGCTTTGTTAATGACAAGCACTTCTCTGCCTTCTAGCTTGACACTAATCTTTTTATAATAGCCCTACCTAAGTTTGCTCCACACTTCTGTTTGGATCATCTTCAGACCTCTATTTCATTCTGATAAAAAGGCAAGCCTGTTGTGCTGGAACATGACATATCTTTTCCTAAGATTAGGGAAAACCTAACAGTCAGAATCTGATTTTCTCTATAGTGGAGGGGTTTTTTGTCAAAACGATGGCTGTCTGTTTCCTTTAATGCCTAAGGGATCTTTTAAATCTGTATGGATCAAGTGATTGCTCCAAATGTTTGTTGCGCCATCTTTTTTCTATTAAGTAGACAAAATAAAAAATAAATAATAGGAATAATGGAAAAGACAGATATAGATATGATGATGTGTTTACGCCAGATGTGATATGGGTGAGCGGCCAGCATCTGTAGCACCCTTGCATTCAGTCAGAGAGAATTATATAAAGCAGGGTTTAAAGATTTTCACACAAGTTTGGGACAACACTACACCAGAAAATACTCAACCATACTGACTATGTATGGACAACAAAAGACAATCTGTATGCTATAAACTGACACAGGTCAAAAGGTTTTATTAACAAAGAAAAATAAACCCCCTCAGTTTTTAGCTAAAAAATACACTCAAGCAGAGACTAAGTGTTGCTATGAGAGAAAACTTGTATTAGTGATGCAATGGATGCTACTACTAACAGACTGGCTACGATGCAGTTCACAACTACAAAATGCTGAACTCAACATACCAAACAAACATTGAAAGTTCTACCACGTGAAGACCTAGCACTGTTGGCAAACACAACAACTGAAATAATCTAGAGTTGGTAACTAGCTTCACACAAGCAGACAAAGACACAGCACTGAAAACAATAAATGAACAACCCCTACCCATGCGAGAAATAATGGGGCTCAATCAAGCACTACAGAGTATTAGAGGCGAACTGATAAATAATTTAGCAAAGCTAAGTGATTTAAACTCACACATAGAACTAGAAAAGAAGAAGCTAGCAGAAGCAGATATGCAAATTTTGCACAGGAAGTAAAATAAAGAATCACACAGCGTCTAAAAAATCTGCAAGATGAACGCCATGCAAGATTAGAGGTCTTAAACAATAACAGACAACAACTACAATCTCAGGTTAGCAGAATAAAATGAAACAATCCACCGCATTCTTTATGAAAACACCAACACTTGTGGAATAGAATACGTAAACTGTTTCGCGAGCAAGGCATAACACTTGTCAGGTATAATTACAGCATTGAGGTTTCGCTATTAGCCACACTTGTGTATGCGCTGACAGGAAGCACATTACCGCCACCACCAACCACCACCACACCTTCCGCACCACAGGCACAGCTGGGTTAAGAAACAAATCAGCCACTTAGGCTGACTATTAAAAAAATTACCCTACAATGTTAGCAACGCACTTCCTGGTATAATTGGTTCTGTTGTTAGCTGGCTATTATCAACCGCAGGTAAAGTTGTAAGATTTATGGCAGAGCATTTGTGGGCGTTACTCGTTTTAGTTGTTGGTTTTCTTTTTTCTAAAATAAAGATAAGCAAGGCCGGTTAAAACAAGTATACTTGTTAAAGCAGTTATTTCATCATAGTGACTGTCTCTTACAAGGGGAATAATTATTGTTTTTTTTCTTTGCTCTGAGGTGGTGGTAGTAGTTCTTTCCCTTGTTCTTGGTGTTGTCGGCAATGTTACTACACTTTTTGCTTCTGATGCTACTGATACTACTGCTGCTGTATTGTTTACACTTTCATTTTTTCCAAGCTGCACATCATCTCCAGCTATAATAATATTGTTGGTGTAGCTTGTAATTGTTCCTATTTGTAACTGCATATTGGAAGGCAGCATATATAAACCATGTCCTATAGCAATCTCTACCTTAGACCGTGCATAGTGAAGAACATCTTGATAATGCTTGATGCTTAATGGTAGGTCAACGGCCGAGTTAATACTGTCTTCAAGATTTGCTAGAAACTGCTTCTGTGAATCAAACCAGTGCCACCAATATTTACTTGATCTTGTCTGTGGCCTCGTGCACCAAGCAAGCCCACTCTTAGGTCCGAACTGACAGAGTCATTAATCCTCTCTAATTCTGGGATTGTTAACCCTTCACTCTTATCAAGAATATAAAGTCGGTCCATGCATACATGTGCATTTGATCTATTGAAACAAGATACAATTCTTGCACACGTGAGAAAGATGTATTGGAGGCCACCCAGTCATATTTATACCTCCTGTGCACCCCCACAAATACAGAGTCCCCATGCCGTGTATTTTTGTACTGTGTTTGTTGAATGTAGTCTTAGATTCAATATTGAAACTCATTGCTCAGCCTCTCATACGCTTTATGCTAATCCTACTATTAAAGGGATTGAGGTTGCTTTCAGGGGGCAGTGGGTCCTTGCAGCTTGATAAAAACACACGCCTAAACTGATTGTACACATGAAAACCTGTACACAGACTGTACTAACTGGTTTGGAATGGTTCTTTATGGTTTCAGCATAGGACAACCACTCAATCCGTAGTTGCACAGTGGATACAAAGTTTAAGTGGTTTTGGTTAAAACTGTATAGGATAGACAACCATGCTTTCACAGTCGGCATCATCCTTATTGGTGGGTTTAAGTATGTTTCAGTGGCGTTAGGACTTTTACTATCGAGATTTCAATGTCTTGACACAGCAACATCTAGCTTAGTAAAGGTAATAGTCTTTTGGGTTTAGTGAGATCCAGCATGTATTTGCATCTTTATTATATTTATACATTATTATTCTATAGTAGATAAAATGTTTATAACACTAACAAAGATCCTGTCAGGTGACCTTTTTAAACTAGCCATTCCTAATTGACAACCGCTGTCAAATAAAAAAGTTTGCTTTGCCGAGGTCTTCTACAAAGTTCATGGACAAACATTCGAAGCTGCAACAATGGATTCAACGATACGATCCTATAACTTAGCTCGTTTAATACATTTTCTGTGAAGATGGTTATTATGATTTCTGACACACTGGAAAAAAGGCGCTCCTTCGCCAGCTGGTATCACAGCAATACTCAACCAAGCTAGTTTTTTAAGGAGTAACTTCTACAGTTCATCTTACACATATAAGGATGCCTGTACGTCTTGCAGGAAAGTGCTTGGTTTAGGAATCACCATTTAGAAGAAAACTGTTTGGGGATGAAGGGGAAGTTAGCCCTTTGTGGTGGTGTTGATGATGATGGCGAGAGGACTAAATCCTTTGTCGGAGTGGAGACCCATTGACTGGCAGTAAACTCTTTGCTAGTTTACATTGGCTCAGTTATATACAACACAAAACCAAGTGGTGACGAAGGCTTTTCATCATCAGTCCCTTCTGATCTACTAAGATTCCTTCCACCCAGCCAGAGGCTGCAATGTACTGTGAAACGCAGCACTATAGCTTTACTACACTTTCAATTCAAAGAGCTGGAAGAAGGCTTCCATGAAACACTCTGTATAACAATCAAAAGGACGCAACACAAGAAAAATTGACTGTAAAAATTTACATATTACATTAGAATAAATAATATATATTACTAATATACGTACATAACCATGTCACGCCGGTCCCACAAAAGAGCACTGAAAACATGTCAACTATTGAGCTTTAAAGATCTTGGTGATGTACAAGAGTTTGAGAAAGGAATGGGCGATTGGTGATGTTTTTGCTTTTGAGTACACAAATGATGGATACTACTAGTGTACGTGCAATAGAAGAAGATAAGAAACCTCAGGTTTCCTAAATTGAAACAGTTGCGTATGTTGAAGATGAAGCATTAGCAGATGATTTTAATTACATGTAACATTTTAAAGGATAATAAATGGCCTTCAAAACAAGCATCGACTGGCAGATAAGTTTGAGTTTATTGTCCATACACTCTCTATGCACCGACAGGGAACTTTTCGTAATGCCATAAATGCTGGGACCAGTAAACATAGCTCTTAGCATTTCAATCTGCAGCAGAAATGAAGTAGAAGATAATAGGCATTTAAAAACAGAATAAGGCACGTTACTTGCTTTTTAGAAAAGACTCAGTGACTAAAACCATCAGCCCTGGCTACGATTCCTGCCATACTTTCCTTGGAAAGATCAGTTCACATTGGTGTTTGGTGTTTGTTCTGGTGCAAGAGAGACAGAGCTAACGTTCTTGTTCATGGATGGGATTACTATTAACTGGAATGACCTGGACGTTGATTGCCCTCAGATTTGCAATTGCTATTCTCAACAGCGGGCGGTGGTACAATGGACATGAAGGAACATTTTCAGTATTAAAGTCAATCTGCTCTTTAGACAACACAGTGACACAATTAGAATCTTCAATCTACAACACATTGACCTGGTTGCAGTCTATTACCAGATGTTGTTTATGCCCGTCAATCAATTACAGATTACTGAATGATTACAATAAAAATTAACACGTTTTATTTTAAAACAGTATAAGAAGGAAGTGACGACTGCTAAATATCCTAATGTTCCTAGTGCACACAGATCCTGATTGACAACTCTTAATGTTAAGGCTAATGCCTTTAGTTTGGGACCAAAACATTACCACAGATGCAGCATGAAGTTGAGCAACAACTAGCAAAGTATTACAAAAGAGGCGTAGGGGACAGATCAGCATTTACTGTGTGGAAGCTCTTTTACTACAGGTTACAGCATCTCTGTCTCTGCCGCAGCAGGAACATGGCATTGCTCTCTTGGCTAATGGAATTGGAGCTCCTGCATCATAGCATTGGCTATGTTTCAATAACAGCAGGTGCCTGTTCATTTTGTCACTATCCAGTCTTCTTCGAAGAAGGTTGTGCGTAAAATAGAAAAACATGATGTGTGGGTGCCTTTGACATTAGCCAAGTTAAGGGTCATTCAGGCTCATCTTTTTAGCAAAGCTTACAGATTCACAATATCTGATGAGGAGTTCAAGCGTCTTCAGGATGTCCTATGATGGATACAAGGCGTCAAAAGTGTCGACCTCCAGAACAAACAACTCAAAGCTTTGCATGTGGAATTGATCAATAAAAAGGTATTATATAAAAAAGGGTTATCTGCTGGCCAGACAGGCTTTTAAGGATCAGCTGAGGTCTCTATTGAGGAGCTAAGATTTTACCTGTGGTAGTCCAGTCCTGCTTTCATACGGAGCAAAACATCAATTGTCTAACGCTCCGTCTGAAGATTGCTAATTCGTCTATGCTCTGTATTCCTCGGTGTTGTTAAATTGCTTTTTCCAATCGTGCGCATATTGAGTTAGAGATTTTAGTTGAGGCTCAGTATGACTAGTGGTTTCCGACATAGAGCTTAAATGTTACACATGCACAAAAACGTGGTACAAAGCATTCAAGATGCAATCGCACAAATACCGGACAACCTAAAACATAGATCCACCAGTAAAGGTGCGTTGGTTTCTGAAATTCTATACACCACGGCAATTATATAAAGATGAGAATTAAATGTTCATGTGTCAACAACAAACAATCTCTGAACTTCCTTTGAAGAGCTCCAACACAAACGTGGGCAATGATGAGATGATGCGCAACTTCTGAACATTCGCAGAAACAGCAAGTAAGGAGGGGATCAGGATGGACAGTTGGTGAGGTTCTTCGCATAGGAACTAAAGCAAATACAATGGTTTTCATCCCATTGGTGGTAGAGTTACATTCCCTTGCCACCAGATTGTTGAGCATAACGTGCTGTGCTGAACATTCTGAAACAAAGATGATAAGTGTTTTATGTGGTGTGTGCTGGCTAATACTGTTTTCATGTGGCAAAGAATGCAGAGAGAGTTTCAAACTATCATGAACATCGTGACAAGCTTGACTTTACCGGAATTGATTTTCCTATGGCTGTTAGGAGTATTGACAAGTTTGAGGAACTAAACCCACCCATCAGTGTGAATGTGTACACCTGGGAAGATACGGCCCTCTATGGACCCAGCGGGTTAAGACCACTTAGGATCTCAAAAAGGTCTCCAACAATAGATAATCCTGGTAAGAACCATGTAGACCTCTTGCTAGTGAGTAATGAAACCAGTTATCATTATACACTCATTAGAACAATGAGTAGACTTCTTGCACAGACAACAAAACATCAGCACAAACAAGAGTTTGACTGACGATGTTGGTTCGTTTACATCTTTACAGGCAGCAGACAACACAGAAAAATTTGTTTGGAGTGAGACCGAAAGCAATACATGAACTTGTATTACCAAGGCCATGGAAAGCAAGGTGTACTTCAAGAATTTAAAAAGCTACAAAATAGTTCCCTATTTAGTGTTATGTTGACTTGAGTCTATCATTGGGCCATATGAAGGACGGCACCCGGAACAATGCCTTAAACCAGTCTTACGCAGTTAATCATCATACTGATCATTTGCATATTATGTTGTTGTTAGATCGGATGGTGCACACTCAGAGCCAGTTTTGTATAGAGGACCATGACGGGGCTAAGCTTTTTCTTGAACACATGAAGCGGAATCTAACACTACTCATCAACAGCTAAACCTACAAGAGATCATTATGTCTGATAAAGACCAGGAACAGTATGCTTCTGCCACACATTGCTGGATTTGTGGTAATTTATTAACACCGCAGGTGGCAGACAATCACACAGTCAGAGATCATGACCACATCAGTGGTAAGTTTCGTGGGGCAGCACATAGTAGTTAATCTACAACTAAAAGTAGATCCAAAACATGGATAGCTCCAGTTTCTTCCACAATCTAAGAGGGCTACGGACTCACACTAATTCATGCAGTCAGTACTGATGAGTATATGGCTTACTACATTGAACACGTCATCAGAGAAGGATCCTGACTCTTTACACTAAATGCTTATCCTTCTTTGATTCTGCACAACATTGATGGGATCTCTAGAGTCCTTGTCTTCATCATGAGTACTTGCTCAAGTACAGAAAAATACTTTGACACAAAGCTTCCAAGGAAAAGGCGTCATCCTGATGAGTAATGGACTTGGGAAGCTTTGATGAAGAAGAGCTGCCGCAAAAGAAGCATACTTCGCAGTTGATGGGTAAAGGAATCAGTGTGATGACTGATCAGTATGTCAGTGGGCATGGCAAAAGATGCTATTGGCGGACGATGGGGTGATTACCATGATCAGTATCTCACGTGCTGAATGCATGTTTGCTTGCTGTTGTCTTTGAGAACTACAGAAAGACGGAATGAAACATGACGGACTAGACCCATCACAATATATCACAGCACCGGGAATGTCTTGGGAAGCTTTTCTTGAAGTTTATGGGGTGAATATTGATTTGTTGTCTGACCTGCCAATGCTCCAATGATTGAGGATGGTCTGCTCTGGTGGCTTAGTTGGCATCGCACATTACTGTGAGGCCAACAACAATATATTTAGAAGACTATGATCTAGCCATGTCTTTCTAAACTCATCCATGTACTTGACGCAAACAATCTGTATGGAATGGGCGATGTGTCAGTCATACCACTTTAAGACATACTATCATTGTTTAATGGTCCTTTTGCTGTGATGAGACTCTAAAAATGCTATCACAAATGTCTCCTGATCCAAGCAAGTGGGCTGGAGCTTAGATAGTAGATTTAGTCTATCCCCATGAACTACATGATGCGCACCAATGACTACCCAATGGCTTGTCTGAAAGGCTCAAAAACATCTTCCAAAAGAACCACCCTAGCTTGTACCAAACTTAAATGACAAGAGCCAAATATGTTTGTCACTACAGACTGCTACTGTTCTACCTAAAGGCATGGGTTAATTCTTACTGCTGGTCATTGTATCATTGTGTTTGACCAAAGAGCATTCATGAAACCCATACATCATGAAGAACCACTGATCTGAGAAGAAGGCAACCGATGAATCAGAAAAGGATTTCCACTTCAAGTCATGAACTAAGCTTCTTTGGTAAAACATGAGAACCCACACAAAAGAAAAAGATGTTTGATTAGGCACAAAAGAAATGAAGCACATTAAAGTTATCATCAAGCCAGCTATCAAGACTACACGCAATTACATGACAAGTTGTATGGCATCATGAGAAGAAGTTGCAGGTGTTTAAACTAGACCAAACCCGTATTCTTTGGTTTAGTAGTGTGCTGGAGCTGTCAAACTGTTTTGCGTGGAGTTCTTGTATGATACTTCTAGGCTATTATATCCTGCGGAAGGGTTTGTACACAGACACAGATCTCTGTCATCCTAGACATACCACAGAAGATATATTACAATGACCTTGTAGAGGACGTAGCGTTGGGATCAGAGGTCATGGTATGACACCGTTTGATTATCCAAAAGACAGTCCTTGCAATTCATCAGTAAAACAAAAAAGTTATTGGTAAGATGAAGATGAGATGAACGAGCACTATTATCAAAGATTTGTTGGTGAGGGCCATGATGTATAGCGTTGGCAAGCAAAAAGGTGTTATAAAAAAAGGCAAATAAGGGTTGGAAAACAGGTGGTCGAAACAAGGCATCAGTCATGAAACTACAAAGAGGCTGTCTTTGAAGGTAAAGTATTTCATCATGACAACCCCCAAAGCTCTGCTCAACACTGCCACAATATCAACAAACTGTGGTTAGAAAAAAGCCACTGATAGCACAGGATACCAAAACGCATATATTCTTACACCAGAGCATCTTACGCAATTGGACACTGGAGAACAATAGTAATTAATTAATAATTTTATTTTTACATTTATATTCGAGTTAAAAAAATTTGATTGAGACTCACAATTGGATGGTTTACTCTTTATCAAATTACTATGGTTAGTGGTACAATGCATCGTCGCCTGCCTTTTACACAGTTGTTGACATTCATAGACGACTTTGGCCAGCAAGTAGAAATAAAACTTGATTATGGAACAAAAGAAAGGTGCTAAATAATATTATAGGAGTTGTTAGTATGATGAGAGAGTGTCCAACCCACTTCAGTGTTATCAAAGATGTTCCCATAAATTGTAGTAATAAAAAACAGTTAGATGAGACCATACAGTCACTTACTTCTGATTGAAATAGTGACCCACCTTACTAAAGCGGGACGTATTTAGGTGGCACTAGCTGCTAGTTCCTCTATAACAAAAGCCCGCTGTGGTTGCAGGTAATGACATTAATAATATGGAGGATCCATCTCCACAATCTTTTCTTATTTCATAAGTGTCTATGCTCCAGATGGGATCTGTTTGTCGTGGTGTGACTGTCCCTGGCTTTCAGCTTCTCCAGGAGCATACAGTTATCTCAGTTTTTCCCAAGGGGATTAGTGGTTTCTTTGGTGTTGTTTGTATTGCTGCTGTATTGTTTTGCCTGTTGATGGCGGTCCACAAGGTTTTTTAATACTGTGGCTTTAGTTACCTCAGAGTTCATTGTCTCTCAAAACTGGGAGGCAGTCTTCTTACCCACTCTGTATTTCGTGTGCCTGGGATAATGGATCTTGGGTGGTACTGATATGCAAAAACAGTCTTTCTGCTAACCGCTTGTTTTAAATTTTCAACCAGTGCTTGGAAATCTGTGTTTGCCTGGTATCATCGTTTTATTGCTACTCCATGAATAGAAACAGTTGATTAAATGCTCCTTTAAACTCTTTACCATCATCACACTGTATAAGTTGGGAATATTTTTATAATGGGCCCGACTATAGATTTTTGCAAAGCAAACTGCAATTGCAGTGGCACTCTTTTCTCAGTAAGGGTCTCTGCATCCTGTATACTAGGAAGCTACGTCCACTACTGTAAAGAGACATACTTATTCCTCTTTCTTCTGATTGTTGTCATGGGGGAAGTATAAAAGTTTACTTGGTGAGTATCATTTGGCTTCATAGTTGATGAAAGGAGGGTCTTATTAATGCGGTCTTGGTGCAGGTAAATAGATCTGCCATATTGCTTGTTTAGACAGCCACTTCTTTGCTACTTCGGAACTTACTCCTGCTGCAATGCTCAGTTTATTAATAGCTGCCTGTCCTTTCCTGTACCCTTTTGGTGTGTAGTAGATCTTCAAATCCAGCATCAACAGAGCCAGACAAGAAACCTTACCCTGGAGCTGACCATAGGCAGTGACCACGACCTTGTGCTGTGGTATTCAAAATGAGCTGAAGCAAAAACAAACAGGCCTGCAAACCCACGTATCAAATTTGACGGGACAAACTAAAAGATTCCAAGATGTCGAGGAGATCTTCAAAGCTAAGCTTGGCGGACGTTTTGCGGCATTTTAACCTTCCTGGACAATGACATCAATGAACCTCACCAAACCAACTTCATGAGGCAGTCCGAGAATAGCAGAGGAGGTACTCGGTGTCAGAGGAATAAACACCAGCCATGGACTACCATGATCATCTTGGACCTCTGCGATACAAGAAGAGCACTGATGAAACAACCAGGTTCTTCCACCATAAAGAATACGGGAGGCCAAAATCTCGTGAAGAAGTCAATGTTAAAGGCCAGAGAGAAGTGGATCAGTGATCCATGTGATGAGATCGAAAAAACATGAAAGTGGGCAACAGTAAAAAGGCATAAGACACCCTGAAGAAACTCACAAACCACTTCAAACAAACATCAGTCATTGAAGACAGCTCCGGAAACCTCCTCACAGAAAGCTCAGCTGCATGTGCAGTGTGGTCCTGAATATTGTCAAGAACTGTCAACTACCCCAATCAACCTGGACATGAGCATTATTGAAGAGAAAGCAGCAACATCAAGAGCACCCTCGCCATATTACCTATATCTGAGGGAAGAAGTGGAAGATAGCCATCCGCAGCTTCCAGTAGGAAAGTCCCAGGAGCAGACAATATACCAGCGAGATGCTCAAGCAGGGTGGCGACGCGAACAGTCATCACAATGTTACGCTATCTGTCAGAAGATTTGGGAGACAAAAACAGTGGCCAACAGAATGGACACAATCACTCCTCATACCCTGCCCAAAAAGGGGAATTTTCGCCAATGCCAAAACTATAGAACAATCAGCCTCCAGCCACGCAGCAAGATCCATGCTCAAAGTTATGTGATCGATCAGAAGGAGGCAGAAGAACACCTTGCAGAGGAACTAGATGGGTTCAGGGAAGGCAGTGAGCTCAATGAACGATTTTAACTGCCACATCATGATGTGGGAAAAACTCTTCAACATCAGAGAGATGTTCCACAACTTCATCGACTTCAAGAAGGCTTTTGACAGAGTATGGCACGAAGGCCTGTGGCAGGTCCTCAGAATGTTTGGCATTGAAGAAGGGACTGTGCAAACCATTCAAGCACTATACAACACTGCCAACAGGGCAAGTCCTTCTGAACAATCAGGTCGTGAGACTACTTAAACCAACAGTTGGGGTCCGGGACAAGGATGCCTGTTATCTCAGTCCTGTTCAATTGTTCTTGGAAAAACATATGAGAGAGACCCTCCATGACTTCCACCTACCATCTCCATTGGGGGCAGGACCCCTCAACAACTTTACGGTTTTGCCGATGATCATTGTCCCCTCATTGGGCGGAAGTAACACAGAGACTGCAAGATCTTACGACCAGACTTGAGAACAGTGCGGGAGCATTGGAGATGGAGGGTGGCTCGGCAAGAAAAGTAAAGTACTGGGAACTGCAAGCAGCAATGCCACCCGACTAAATTTACATGAACGGCCAAACAATGGAGGAGGTAGACGTTTTAAAACCTCGCGATACACTCACAAAGGTCGGGCGATCGACGAAGAAATCAAAGTCACAATAGCCATGGCATCATCTTCCATGGACAAAAACTCACACATATGGAAAAGTAAAGAGGATCAGTTTCCAATCAAACTAAAGCTCTACAAAAGACATAAATTCAGACGTCCTGCTGTACGGAGTGAAACCTGGACATTGTCTGCTGAAACGCAAAGCGAATCCAGTCATTTGAAACAAAATACCATAGAAAATACGGCATATCCTGGAGAGAAACGGAAAGACCAACGAAATTTGTAAGAGTCATTAAACACGGCTGCAGGTCCACAGGAAATACCCCTTCTCACCATGTCAAGAAGAAAAAGCTGACATGGTTCGGCACGTCACCGCACAACCACCTCTGCCAAAACCAGTACTGGCAGGGAACTCTCGAAGGTGGCAGAAGGAGGGATGACAGAACAAGTCATGGTATGGACAACATCAGAGAATGGACCAGGATGAATGACTCGGCACTACTGCGCAGAGCCGAGGACCGAGATGGATGGAGGAGGCTTACCACGGCATCGTCTTTCATGTCTCCCCCACGACCGCCAAGGTCACGGGTCTGATGATGATGAGATCTTAGAGAGTTTGGCATCCATTGTTCTAATATAATAAAAAAAAAAATTGCCTGTTGGTTAACCAACCTTCTGTGCTAAGAAATATACTATTGTCATGCCCACCACAATAAAAGCAATCTCGCCTGTCTTCTGGGTTTCAGTGGGTTGATAATAATCACGAAGCTGTGGTTTAGTAATAGGAGATATTTGTTTGCCTGTTACAATGTAGTGCTCTTTATTGCACGTCAGCATCAGAAATGTTTTTGCAGCATGTCCTTGTTTCCGAAGTTTTTTCGTTAATAAAGTCTAACTGTGCAATTCTTTGTCTTTCGTATTTGCCTGTGCTTGATTCAGTTGTTCTATTGCTTTATATGTCTCTTTCATTTCTTCGTCTGTAGAAGTTTAGAAAACATGTAATTGCTGCCTGGTAAAAGCAAGAGCGTTAACTACTGCACCACCAAACCATAATCACTAAAGAAGCCTTTTTTTTAATTTTTAGTATGGACTCTTAATATTTTCTGGTATTATTCCCGGCTTAACCAGGAAGTCTTTTGTGAAATGGATGCTGTTACAAACGGCAACTAGGCTAGCACTGTCTTCAAAGTCGAAGTTTTCCTAATCAGCAGGCTCATTTGTAGGAAGCTCTTTCTAAAACATAGTATAGCCGAAACTAAAGACTGCCCAATAAACGGCAGGTGGTAGACTAAATTATACGGCGTCTTTATGTACTCATATTCTACTATATGTATAAATTAAATAATTTAATAACTATTAATCATCTGAATGGGTTGTTGTCCAGGACTGTTTGTATGGCAGTGGTTGCGGTTGTGGTTGGTGGTTTTGGCTTTTGTTCATGTTGTGGTTCTCTGTCTTGCTGTTTTCTTGTTGCCTCCATTTACTCTATAAGGTGTATAACCAAATTCCATAGCTGTTATACCACTATATTATGTAAGAATGAATGTTTGTTTTTGGGTGGTGCTTGTTTTCGTTTTTCTGTGTTTCTATATGGCATCTGTTTTTTCTAATGTTTCTCCAGATAAGGTCTTTTGCTTTGCTGGATTGTTAAGTTTTTTTCTGTCATTCCAGTCTGCTAACCTCTTGCCAGCTTCAACTCTCCCAGGTTTCCTTTGGTGACAGTTGTCACTTGTGAAAGGAGGATTGCTCTTGGTTCTTGGCATTCTCCTGTGCTTCCTGTTGTTCGATACTGTGTTCTGTGCTTCCATCTTTCTCTAAGTGGTTAAAGATTTTTATGTTTTAATGTTATCATATAGCTGTACTGGTCTACAGAGAGCCAACACGGTAATAATATTATCACAGCAACGTGTCCTCCAGCGTTCTAGACAAAATTGGATCTGGTGAGAGGTCAGATGAAAGTCAGCTTCTGAGTCCAACATTTAAAGGACCCTACTTGTTGCTTTAGCATATAGACCAATAACAGTATACCCTAGGCTTTTCACCATTTTTTTGCCCCAAGAAGAGATTATACCTATTAAAATACTTTAATAATGTCTTGTGGTGATAACTGCTGCACCGGTATCAATGTTAGTTGTGTCATAAGTAATGCTTTGTTTTACACAAGAGCAAGAGAGTACAATTCTCATTTCTTATCAGTAGATTCTCTCATCAGTTATTTCTTCTTGACTCGAACCCCGTAGACGTCTTCAATATAAAAGTTCGTCGCCAATTCATGTTGTTATCCTTTATCCAATATATTTTGTGTAAAAAAATGTTGTTGTTCTTGACAAGTTGTTGATAAGTTGTTGTCTTTTATGTGAAATTACAAACGACTTTGATTTGTTCACGGTAATCTTTTTAATATGCTGTTTATATTTTTGTGTCAGCATCCAAACAGGGATATATGTGCATGTCTCCCACTGAATGCAAGCTTAGACAAAACTATTCCTTTCTTAACAATGTTACGCTCTGCTGAGCAGTGTCTATTAAGAAAGGGTTCCTATTTTCAAAGAGTTTGTAATAGTATTCTAAACACTCGGCTTAGCCTGTCAGAGGGATTTTAAACTATAATTATATTTCATCTGTCCAAATTTAAATTTTCTCTCTCTGGATGTTTATTGTTGTGCAGTTTGGACAGAATATAAACAATGATTCTCGAATGATTTTTTGTACACTGTTGTAATAAATCTTAAAACAAATTACCAGGCCGCAATGGCGCAGTGGTTAGCACCTGGGTTACGGACTGTGAAGGTCGCGGGTTCGATTTCCCATAAGAGTCATAGGGATTTTTCGGACTTCGGCCGGTCCTACCCAGAGTGAGTGTGCTGTGGCTCAGTGGGATGTCTGGGTCACACAGTAGAGCATCATCCACTTAACGGATGCTGGGTTTGAGAGTGTTGCTCAAATTACCTGACCAACACTGCAGGTGTCTGTATCTCTCGGGCCGGTTGACGCCGGGATTATTATGTTAGTAAGCGTAGATAAACCCTGTCAAAGTGAGTATCAAATGCTTATGCACTTCACAGCAGCATCATTATCGTCATTCATTTTCATTGTATCATATGCATTAAAATAGTTCTTGTTTTAGTTCTTGTACTAGTTCTTGGCAAGTTCTTGGTAAGATCTGTATTAGTTGTTAATAAGTTCTTGGTAAGTTCTTGATAAGTTGTTGATAAGTTCTTGATAAGTTCTTGACAAAATATTTTATTAGTTATTAATAAGTTGTTGATAAAGTTCTTGACAAGTTCTTGATAAGATATTGTTTTAGCATAAATTCCCATAATTTTATAGTTTTACCCATCAAAAATAAATTAGTATTACTTTCAGTTTTAGTAGAGAGATAGGGTAAAAGCCGAGTCAAGGTAAACTGCTTAGTTTTTATATAAAACTATGCAAGTTTTTGGTCCGATTCGGCTTCGCCTCATCGGACCAAAAGTTGCCTGGTTTTGGATAAACAGTAAGTGGTTGAGCTTGACTCGGCTTTTACCCTATCTCTACTGATGAAAGGAAAATATTTCATGTACTTACTTGCAAATGTCAAGGAGAGAAGAGAAGAGAGAGAGAGAGAGAGAGAGAGAGAGAGAGAGAGAGAGAGAGAGAGAGAGAGGAAAACAGACAGACAGACAGAGAGACAGAGAAAAATAGACAGAGAGAGAGACAGACAGACAGAGACAGAAACAGATATTTATTCTTCAGGACACCAGCCCCTAGAATGGGATCAACAAAGCATAGCAAAACATAGCATAGCAAACGAGAGAGAAGAGTGAGAGAGAGAGAGAGAGAGAGAGAGAGAGGAGAGAGAGAGAGAGAGAGAGAGAGAGAGAGAAAGAGAGAGAGTCAATGACGATGACAAATTCTTTCGAGGATAATAAATAAGCATCCATGTGCTTTTTTACATCTAGTCCCCGTCCTTAGGTATATATATAATAATTAAAAAAAACCACCAATATATTCACACAGTAAACGGGAAAAAAATATCCACATACAAAAGATCGCGAAAGTCACCGAAAAAAAGAGAGAAAAGGCAACAACAAAAGAAAAGACAGCAAAACAGAGCAAAACAAAAATACAGAAACAACAACAAAAAGCAAAGAAACTAAGAGCAAAATAAAAGTAGCAACAAGAGGAGAGAGAAAAAACTGAATAATCCCCCCTCAAAAAACAACAGCAACAACAAAATAAAAGCAAAGATAAACAAAAAAAAACATCATAAAAAGGAGAACAAACAATGTAAATAGTATTATTTTGGCTCACGGAAAGAAACGTCAACATATTCACTGTAATTTTTTTATGAAAAAGCAAGAGCAATAGTAAACTACACAAAAACAAATATTATATAAGCAGACTAAGGAGATTATGCAAAAGCAATTCACATCCCCATGCACACGTACACGTACACACATACATACACACCATGCATCAATGCAAAAATAATATATTCATGAATATCAAATATATATAGTCGTAGAATAAGACATCTACACATCGAAATTAAGCTATACATCATTGATACACTCGACCTCGATACCAACATTCTGAAGAATAATAGGCCTGTCTCAAACTTACCCTTTGTCTCTAAAGTACTAGAAAAAGTCGTTCTCAAACAGCTCAACAGTCACCTTCATTCCAATGATCTCCTTCCCACTTTTCAATCTGCCTATCTCCCCAACCACAGCACCGAAACCACCCTAGTCCACACTTTAGATACACTTCTACTTGCTTCTGATGCAGGAAAAATCTCCCTCCTCACTCTTCTTGACTTATCTGCAGCCTTTGATACCATAGATCACTCAATTCTTCTTTCTCGCCTCCAAAATACGTTTGGTATTAACGGCACAGCCCTCACCTAGTTTACTTCATACCTCACAGACAGGTTCCAGAAAGTTATTGTAAACAAAATTCAATCAAAACCTGTCAAAATGGAATGTGGAGTCCCGCAGGAATCAGTCCTGCGCCCTGTTTTCTTTACCCTCTACACTGCTCCACTCTCACATATAATAAACAACCACCATATTGATCATCATTTCTATGACGATGATACTCAGCTTCAGTGCAGTGATACTGTTGAAAACTTGCCTTCACTCCTGACAAATATGTCCTACTGCCTTCAAGACATTCAAAACTGGATGACTCAGAACAAGTTACAACTTAATGCCGATAAAACCGAAGCCGTGCTCATAGGGACCCAACATAAACTTTCCTCTATCGCAAAAACTTCAATAGAATTCGGCAATACGTCAGTTCCTTTGTCCAACTCTGTGAAGTATTTAGGAGTAGTTCTTGACAACACACTCTCTATGAAAAAAATTATCACCCAGACCTGCCAGTCTTGCTACTATCAATTACGGCGCATAAGCGCGATTCGCAAGTATCTGTCCACTGATGCAACTTCCAAGCTTGTCACATCTCTCATTCTTTCACGTTTAGACTACTGTAATTCTCTTTTGGCTGGCCTACCAGCATCATCTATCTACTCTCTTCAACGCATACAAAACTCTGCAGCTTGACTGGTCCTAAGAAAGAAAAAATCTGAACACATCACTCCTCTTCTGCGATCTCTTCACTGGCTGCCTGTCTCACAAAACTGGAGTAAAAAATGAATACCCTCTGTTTCAAATGTCTCCACAAATCTGCACCCTCTTATCTCTGTAACTGTCTTCATCTGTACACTCCATCCCGTTCCCTTCGTTCAGCCTCAGATACTTTGTGCTTTCGAACACCCAGATTCAAACAAACCACTGTTGGCCGTCGCTCCTTCTCTGTTTCTGGTCCATCCACCTGGAATGACCTCCCTCTTTCACTTCGCCAAAAGCCTTCACTTGATACCTTCAAATCCAGCCTCAAAACACACTTATTTCCTACCTGAGACTTTCCCCTCAAATATATGTCCCTAAATTTCAACAGCACTTTCCCCTTCTAAGTGTTGTTCCAAATGTGTTGGTGTGTGTGTTGTGTGTGTTGGTGTGTTTTGGTGTGGTTTGTGTGTGTGTGTGGTGTGTGTGTGTGTGTGTGTGTTGTTGTTTTTGTCTTGATTTTACGTCTTTTCCTCCAGGATATTAGACGAGAAAAAAAAACCCCACATTATAAAAGGGGGTTACAGTATTGAGTGGTGGGGGGGCCCCCTACTGAAAAAAGCAAAGGGGGAAAAAGTAGTCAATCATAAAAAAAGAAACCGCACAAAGAAAAAGAACAATAAAAAAAAAAAATTAAAAAAACCAAAACAAAAACATAAAAGTTATTAACTTTAAGAAACTATAACAAATTCCATAGGACTCCCCAAGCCTTTTGCATTACAAATGCCAAATTAAAGTATTGAATATGTTTGGGGAGTTTTCAGAAATTGGGGAAAAAAGCTTTTGTATTCTTAATTTTCAAATATTAATAGTATTAGAAAATATTCCACCACACAGAACCCCCAAAGGGGCCCAGCATTCTTGCCAAAACAGGGCGGGGCTGTGCTCTTTAGCGGGGGAAAAGCCCAGAAAAAAACAAGACGTCGATTTTCCCCAAAAAATGTGTCCCATCACCTAATCAAACCCGTCTCTGAAGATTACCAGCAAAGCCAGTCTACAACCATTCCGTTTTTTTTACCAAGAGTACCATTCCCCATGGTGGAGACGACAGAGACAGGCAATTACTTTTAAGTGCTGAGAGACTGTGATGGTTTTGTACACAACTTGAGTGCACTAGCCCAGCTGTGTGTTGTTTAGTTTTTGCTCAATCCCCCGAGATCTAGCTGTTTTACTTATCTGTGCATTTTTTATCTTTTGATAAAGATCCCAAAATTTTGGGCACATAATTGTTTAAATTTTATTTGTTTAATATTTTGCATTTTTGAAATTAGATTGATTGTTTTTCTTTTTTTTTTTAAAATATTTTAAAACAAATTGATTGTATTTAAAATGCCCACCCCCTAGATCTAAAAGCCAACGTATTGAAACTAATGCAGTGGAACGCTAGATCAATTTCCACTAACTACATTATCTAATCCAACATTTTTCCCAAACAATAAATACCAAGTCCTTGTGTTACAATCCCTGAATGTAACCAGGAACAAACTACCTAAGCTGCCTGGTTACTATTACCCACTTTGTCCATCAACGGGTGGATGCTGCTACCAAAATCAGTGCAGCTATATACACGAAGAAGGGTGGATTACTGCACATGCCCCTCACCAGTGCTAACCGGGTCCTAGTATACACTCTGTGCAGCACGTGAAAAATTTTTGGGGAAAATTTTAATAATAAATACTGTATCTGTATACCTACCTAGGGGACCTAATGATATGAATACTGAATGGATACACAACCTTAAAGATAATGAAAAGTGGTTTATAGCAGGAGATTTTAATGCACATCTCCTTTTTGGTTTAAGACTGTGAAAAAATATCCCAAAATCGTTTTGTAGAAAACATAGTTGATTCCTGCCTGTTACTTACTAAATGATGGAAAGAGTTACTAAAATTTCCCGACATTGCTAGTCACGAGCATCAGCCTTAGATCTACGCTTAAAATCCCCTGCATTAGCTCCAGAAGTGAGTGGTCAACGCACAATGACACCCTTGGAAGCGATCACCTGCCTGTCATTACAACGCTTAGTGGACTAACAGCTTCCTGTGACAACCAGGAAGACAAAATTCCTAAATTTAATTACAAAAGAGCAGACTGGAAAAAGTTGAAACTTACAATACAGACAACTTTGAGACTGAAAACATAGACCATTTATATTCCAGTTTTTACTGAGACAATTATTCATGCTGCCCCTTTGTCTATCCCCAAAATAAAAACCTAAAAACAAATAAACATCTGGGAAATATCTGGTGGACACCCGCATGTGAGGAAGCAGTAAAAATCAAACGCTTTAATGTATAAAAATTTTTTTAAAAGATAAAACATCAGAAAAATATAAAAAAAAAAACAAGCAAAAAATTACTGTAACCTTGTTGTAGCCCAGGCCAAAAAAATTTTTGGATTTTTTTTGTCCCATAAATTTTTAAAATCATAAAATCTTAAAAGGTTTTTGGGATAAAAAATAAATGAAAAAAGGGTTTTTTTCCAACTTGTCCAGTCAATTGGATATAAAGAATTTTCCATCAAAATAGAAAAGCAGAGGCATTTGCAGACTTTTTTCTGAATAAATGCGTTTAAAGGGCTTGTCATTTAAACTGGAACTACAGAACAGAAAAGAAAGAAAAAGGTAACTACTAAACCCAGTCCTGACAAGGGTTCGTGCATTAATGCCCCAATATCACGGACGAAGTAAGAGAGGTTACAATCTCTTTCAACAAAAAACGTCTGTCGGTCAGAGCAGTTTCAAATGACAGTTAAAAACTTTACCAACAAATTTTTTTTATCTACTCCAAAACTATTAAATAAATTTTGGAGAGGGGGTATCCCCTAAAGTGGAAGGACCCCATTGCTTCCCATTCAAAAACGGGGAAAACCCTAAATCGACAAAACCAGCTACGCCATTTTTTTGACCTCTCCATGGAACAATGGAAAGTTTATTCAAAAAGGCTAAAGTATTTTTCCCAAAAAAATAAAATAACCCCCTGAAATAAAGCGGGTTTTTCAAAAAATAGATCTGCCTAGTTAATTGGTTAAACATCAAACAATAAAAATGCAGTTTGCAAAAAGAAAAAATTTTTGCAACTTTTTGATATTGAAAGGATAGAAAGTTTGGCTGCAATTTTTTAGGTAAACTTAAGAAGGGGGGTTTTTCTGGGCATTTGTTTTTTTATATCAAAATTTTTTTAACAACAGAAAAATTAAGTAAGATAGCTAAATCTATTCAATTGATCGTTTCTTTGGGACCCCCCAAGGTTCTGTTAGCCCTTCCCTTTTAATACCCTGCTGCATGATTTTCCCAATAAATTTATCAAAGGTAAAATTTTAGACAAATGCGGATATATATGCTGGGATGAACTTACTAAAAACGTAATACCCCAAAAAAGACGTTAAATTACATAAAAGGTTTTAAATAAACCCTTTGATAACACGAAAAATAATGTTGAAAAGGGTTTTTATTTGTCACAAAAAAAATATTTTGGTTTTTTAAATAAGGGATAACCCGGGAGGAGCTCCCAAAGTTTTAAAGATTGGGACTGAAAAAATTGAAAACAAAAACAAAAAAGTTCTTGGGTGTTATTCAATTTAAAGCTAACTTGGAATATACATTTGAGCCTTATTAACAAAGGCAAAAAGTGCAAAAACTTACTGAAGAAAATTTAGAAAACTTTTGGGGGAAAAGACATATTCAATCAAAATGTTTACTACATCTCTTGTTCGTCGAAATTACATAGGACAGAAAATTTTTTCAGCGCTCCAAATTTTACTTAAAAAGCTACAAAGTGTAAAATGCAAAGTTTCGGGCTTGCATTTGGGGTTTCCGTATCTGATCGTTTGGGGAACTCAATGAAGTGACATTCCCTTTTGGATGTTACCGCAACGGGCATGTGCTAATATGTTCTTAGAAACAAAAACGACTGAAAAATTTATTTTTGAAAGTAAAGTAAAAACCGAACTCAGTTTCCTAAAAGGGAAAAAATATAACTTTTTAATCCCCTTAACACATATGTGTCTGATCTATGGAAAAATTTTAATTCAATAACCGAAAGGACAAACAAGCAATATTACCTTTCCCCCTGTGGGAGATGAAAAGAGCCCTTCGACATAGAGGAACTAATGAAAAAAAAAATAAAATCTGAACATTTTGGGTTTCTGATGTTTGATCCCCCATCCCCAAAAATATTTTCATCATTTACAAAAATTTACGATGGATCACGTTGGATAATCAAGAAAAGGTTCACTTTTTTTTACCCCCTTTAAAAAAAAGAAAAATCATTCTATGTTGGAAACACATTCGATTTTTTTCGGCAGAATTAGTAGCAGTCTTTAAAGGCCTAAATTTGTTCTTGATTTGCCCTTGTGTATATTTTAAATCCTTATTTTTGTTGTTTTAAGTCGGTTTTGTATGCTTTAAAAACCCTTTGGACAAGACAACTTCAAACATTTCATTAGAATTTTCAGTAACACCTTTTAACCTTAAAAGGGAAAATTCATTTTTTTTGGGTGTGTTGTGTATGTGCTGTGTGTCGTGCATGCGGGAACGGCGCGCGATGGTTTTTGAAAATTTTTGTTCATTATGTTTTTGGGAGTTGCATGCCTGTGAATGATTGATGCAAACCTTTGATTTTTTTTTTTTCAAGATTCAGCGTATAAAATTTTTATATCATTAATTATAATTTTTTTTATTATTTTTTTATTTATTATTATTATTTTATTATTTTTATTATTATTTACACTCAAACAAGATATTGGAATAAAATTTTCCCCTAAATCCAAAAACAGGCAGCTTACCAATAAAATTGAAATAAAATCTGTAAAAAATTTAACAAGATACAAAAAGTAAAAACGACAGTTAGATCTATAAGAGGGGAAATTTTTTAACTAAGTATAATCCACTTCTAGCAAGGTTGTCTTCTTCAGAGGGACCAGTTTAAGAGCACGTTTATACAGACTTAATAATGGTTTCATAGGTTTGCACCAGCAGAATCCACAGGGTTGAAGTATAATCTCTTGAAGATTGTATATAAGCTTGAAAGAATGTTTTTTTGAATAAAAGTCAAAGAAAGTGTTTGATTTTAGTCAATTGGGGGAAGAGAAAAAGAAGGAGAAGGAGAGAGAGAGAAGAGAGAGAGAGAGAGAGAGAGAGAGAGAGAGAGAGAGAGAGAGAGAGAGAGAGAGAGAGAGAGAGAGAGAGAGAGAGAGAACTCAAAATACACATGCAGAACAAAGGTGTTCATCAGCGGTTGTCCTTTTCGCTGTGTGAAGTCATTGCTGGCCTGACATGTACCGTTCTGTTGTTGTCTCCCTCCCAAACCTTGCCCAGCACCAGAGGGCCCTTAGCATTTGACCTTTCCTGACCCACGTCCGTTCTGCGGGGGGGATGTCCAAAGGAGGTCAGTGAACAGTCAAGGACACAGTTTTCCCTTCCAGAGCAGGGCGGATTTTCCGTCTGTCCGTGTGAGGGTGGGGTGGAGGGGGGATCTGTCACAGTGACAGTCATGTGCGCTTTTAGTCATCATCAACATCGTCATCATCACTCTTGACATCTTAGTATCTCAACATTATTACTACCAATGGCTTTTCAACACATCTATTATAATAATAATAATAAAAATTAATAATAATAATAATAATAAAAATAATAATAATAATAATTTAACTTATATAGGGCAATATCTTGCAAAGAAAAATCAAAGCGCATGCATTCAAACTAATCTTACACGTCATACTACCAATGAAAAATAATCAATAGTTCAAACAGATTTTTAACAAACATGGTATGCAGCAGCCCAAAATCTATGAATTAAAATTGGAATCGTTAATTTTTTCAAAAGACAACACACACAAAACACACACACACACCACACACACACAACACACACCACACACACACAGGTCATATACTTTAGCAGGGTGATAGGACATGGGATAGTGAAGGGTGGGGTAGTTTGATATGAAACAGGAGGGAGAAATCTTAGGTTTCAAATAAATATGTCTTGAGGCTAGATTTTAAAGTGTCATAATAGGCTTCTGGCAAAGAGAGAGAGGAGCTCATAACATGTCAATGGACCCAAAATAGAGAAAGAGCGGGGGCCAAACGGTGGATGGTTGAATCTAGGTATTCAAAGGCACAAAGTATCTGCAGCAGACCCGAGGAACGGGGAGGAGTGTACAGGTGAAGACATTCACAGAGGTAGGGGGGTGCAGTTTTGTGGAGACTTTTGTAATAGGGGGTACTGATCTTATAATCTACTCTCTGTGGCACAGGCAGCGAGTGGAGAGATCGCAAGTAGGGGGTAATGTGCTCCGATTTTTCTTTCTGAGGGCTAGTCGGCTGTGGAGTTTTGTATACGTTGAAGGGGGTGGATAGATGATGGGGCAGACCAGACAAAGAGAATTTTCAATAGTACAGACGTGAATGAATGAGAGAAGTGACAAGTTTGGCTGTTGCATCTGTGGGCAGGTACTTCGAATTGCACTAACCCCGCCGTAACTGATTGTAGCACGACTGACAGGTCTGGGGGATGAAATTTTTGCATAGAGAGTGTGTTGTCGATAACAACACCAGATACCTCACAGCGTGGATAGAGGGACTGATGCATTGCCAAGTTCTATTGAAGCTGTTTTAATGGAAGAAAAGTTTGTGTTTAGTCTCTACAAGCATGGCTTCGGTTTTATCTGCATTTAGCTGTAATTTGTTCTGGGTCACCAGTTTTGAATATCTTCAAAGAAGTGGGCCATATTTGTTAGGAGAGAAGGCAGATTTTGGGGTAACACTGCTTTGAATCTGAGAGCCATCTGCGTAAAAGATGATTGATTTGATGCGTTTTATTATATGTGACAGTGGGTAGGTAAAGAGTGAACAGAACAGGGGCCCAGAACTGATCCTGTGGACTCCGCATTTCCCGTTTTGGGAGGTATTGATTGAATCTTGTTTACTGCAACTGTCTGAAATCGGGCAGTAAGGTATGAATTAAACCAGGTGAGGGCTGTGCCCGTAACACCCAACGTTTTGAAGACGGGAGAGAAGAATTGAGTGGGCTATAGGTCGAAGGCTGCCGATAATCGAGTAGGTGTGAAGGGAGATTTTCCCGAGTCGAAACGAGTAGAAACGGTTTTTTAAAGTATGTACTAGGGTAGTTTCAGTGCTGTGGTTGACGCGGTAGGCAGACTGAAACTCAGGAAGAAGATTGTTGGAGGGAAGGTGGTTGTTGAGCATTTGAGAACTACATTTTTCAAGGACTTTAGAATAAAAGGGAGATTGGAAACAGGTCTATAATTCTTCAGAATGTTACGGTCAAGGTCATGATTTTGAGTAGAGGGGTGACTTTAGCAGTTTTGAGAGCTGATGGAACATTTCCCGAAACAAGAGATTAGTCCACTATTTTCCCTGATAGTGAGTGTAAGTTGTGGTAGTCACTGTGTGATCAGAGAAGCAGGTATGGTATCAAATAAGATGATTTTAGTCATTTCTTTCAGAATTGTCATGATTTTTTTTCTCACTTGTGGATGAAAGAAATAGAGAGGAGTGCCAGAGAATTGGGATCAGAAGTTTCAGGCTGGAAAGGAGTCTGATCAAGTTTGGAGCGAATGTTATGGACTTTTCCCGAAAAGAATGCAGAAATATAGAAGGAAGTTCAGAATGGTTGTGGATGGGAAAGGGAGTGGGCTTGCCTTTACGATCCAAGAAGAGTAGATGTGAGAGAAAAGAGAGATTTCATTGACGTGGCATCAAGAACTTGAGAAGAGTAATACTTTGGTTTTTCTGAAAGAAATTTCAGATTTGACTTTGTTTACTTGTTTTCGGAAGAGCTGCTTAATTTCCGTTTTGTTTTCGCCACTACCGCTCTATTGCCTGCGTTTGCGCTTTGCGACCAGGATGTCAAAGGGTGTAGCATGGTGCACATGGCCTATCAGGCAGGAGACGGTCAGTGGGAGGTGCATGCTCATCAAACAGTTGGCTGAGAACATCATGTTTGTGTTTAGAGGGATTGTTGTTGTCAAAGGTTTTTTGATAGCTAAGTGTGTATGTGTTTGTGGCCATGGCAAGAAGGTGTCCATGAGTTTATTGTCATCTTCACACATGGGAAGTGTACAGGTCTTATCTACACCTAAACCCAGCTTGACAAAGCACATTCATTTTAAGTTAAATCAACAGTGCTACTGTCTCTGTATCACTGTGATAGCTTTAAGATATATTGTAGACATGTGTTTGTCTGTCGTCTGTTAAACTGTCCTTCAATCATGTATATTGTTTGGCAATCGCACATGACTTACAATCACGTGGAGGGGGAGGGGGAGGGAGGGAAAAGTTCAAACTGTCTTTGTCATCTGTTGGATGATGGCGGGAAAGTCGTTCCTTCCTTTCTGTGATCGTTGCCCACAGGGATATGTTGTTCCCTTGAAAGGCAGCGTGTGTTGACTGGTGGCTGTGTTCTGCCTCATTAGCACAGGAGTTGATTTTGCAAAACCCAAAACACTGTACTGTTGTGAACATAAATGAAGTCCAGTGTGGATCCAAATAGCCTATAGACCTTTTCACAAAGACTATAACTGCTATTGCTATTATCTGTTGTGTACGATAATAATAAAGTACAGACATTTCCTATAGGCTTTTTCACATAGACCATCATAATTGTTATATGCTATTCCATTGTGTAAACTTTCCCATCTCAGACGTTTTGCATTATATTAGGGTGTAAATCAGACAGTGTGCTACACAGGCTTGGTGTCATCATTGTAACCACTGTCAGTCATGACATGGTAAGAAATATTCAACATAGCCAGCAGCCTGTGTCACATCCGTTAGCTATGTTGTAGTTTTGCCGTGAATGGTATCACATTTTAGGGCTGTGAAGTTTCGTTCTGAGTTAGTAAAAGTAAAAAAGAGAGAGAAAAAAGTGTTTAGATGCCTGATTGTCTGTGACGTACCTCCTAAGTTGTTCTGAAGTCACTGATTCTTACTTTGACACTTCAGCCATGCCAGGTTGCCATACTGTTTTCCCAGAGGCAAGAGTTCACAGGAAGTTATCATATTCATACCATCTTCAGGGTGCCAACCAGACAGGCCTGTACAGATGCTTGTTCAATTCTCTGAAGCTCAATAGTGCTTTTTTCTTCTAATGAACGTCCATCTGCTAAACCTTCTACTGGTAACAAAATCCTCAGTCATGGAGCCAGACTAAAGGAGATAGCTGCCCTTCTGAGTGGCCATCATGAAACGCCTAGACGCCTCTCCACTGGCAACCTCCCAAGAATCTTCAGACCTTGGTGACCTGAAGTGGATACACCACCAGTGCAAATCTGTACAGGATACTGAAGCTGAGGTCACCGTGAAACAACAGCAGCGGCAGCAGCTGAATCAGACTCACTGCTCCTGTATCACACAATCGTCAAAGATTATGGGTAAAATTGAACAATAATGCTATGGAAGTGCATCAGCTGTGAGGCTTCCTGCACAGTCACAAATCCAGCGTAGTGCCCAGCAAGGATCAGTGCTAAAGTTAGCACGCCCTTCCTTGTTTAACTAAGCAAAGTGTGGTCAGTTCCTGCTCTGATTAGCTCCATCAGGGCTGGGCTGGAATGGATAACAGCTGAGAGTAGCTGAGTGTGGGGGAAGCTGACAGCTCTCCCTTCCAGGGCCATAGTCTGTACTTTCTATTCTAATTTCTATCAGCCAGGCCTGAGAGATTCACAACCAGCAGCAATTGTCAGAATAATTGATATGCAGGCATACAAGCATACAGATAACCATTCCATCAGGGAAAACATACGCAGACATAAAGACAGGTAGACAGACAGGTAGACAGGCATACAGACATACAGACAGGTAGACAGACATACAGACAGGTAGACAGACATACAGACAGGTAGACAGGCATACAGACAGGTAGACAGACATACAGACAGGTAGACATACAGACAGGTAGACAGACATACAGACAAGTAGAAAGACATACAGGCAGGTAGACAGACATACAGACAGGTAGACAGACATACAGACAGGTAGACAGACAGGTAGACAGACATACAGACAGGTAGACAGACATACAGACAGGTAGACAGACATACAGACAGGTAGACAGACATACAGACAGGTAGACAGAGGTAGACAGACATACAGGCAGGTAGGCAGACATACAGACAGGTAGGCAGACATACAGACAGGTAGACAGACAGGTAGACAGACATACAGACAGGTAGACAGGCTGCAGGCCTCACATGTGACCAGAACAGTCAGATTGCTGATTGCTGTCCGTGGCAGACGATCATCAGTGACGTCAGGTTTAGTTGTCTTCACCTCCACCTGATACACTCCACTGTCAGTTCTGTTGGCAGCCACAAGGTCAAGGTTGGTCCCAGTGTCAAGGACGATGCCTGACCGGAAGGAATCGCCAGGTACAGTCTTGTGGAGCAGGGTTGCTGTCTGCCTTACACTGCAGGTGAACACCTTGACCTTCAGTGACGTGGCAGGACGTGCCATCTGACGTCATGGCACAGCTGTTGTCCTCTCTGGGCTGTACAGTGATGTAGGGGCCGTCTGTAGGGACAGGGTCAGTGAGAGACAGTGACCACACATACACACACACACACACACACACACACACACATATATTCACAAACATACACACACTTACACTCACAACACACACCACACATACACTCACAAACTCACAAACACACACAGACACACACACACTCACAAACACACAGAACACACACACACACACACACAGACACACAGAACAACACACAGACACACACACAGACTCACCCACAGACACACACACACACACACACACACACACACACACAACACACACACACACACACACAGAGAGAAAAACACACACCACACACACACACACACACACACACACACACACACAAACACAGCAGTTTAGCATTACAAGACATATTATACACCCAGAATCATAAGAAAAAACCACCAACAATGTTTCAATAACTGCCAGAAACAAAACATTGAAATACAATAACTGATGAAAGGAAAATATTTCATGTACTTACTTGCAAATGCCAGAGAGAGAGAGAGAGAGAGAGAGAGAGAGAGAGAGAGAGGAGAGAGAGAGAGAGAGAGTGAGAGAGAGAGAGAGGAGAGAGAGAGAGAGAGAGGAGAGAGAAGACAGACAGAAGACAGACAGAGAGACAGACAGACAGACAGACAGATACACAGACAGAGACAGACAGACAGAGACAGAGACAGATATTATTCTTCAGGCCACCAGCCTAAATGGGATCAACAAAGCTAGCAAACCAAAGCATAGCAAAACAAAGCATAGCAAACGAGAAAGAGAAAGAGAGAGAGGAGAGAGAGAGAGAGAGAGAGAGAGAGAGAGAGAGAGAGAAGAGAGAGAGAGAGGAGACAATGACGATGACAAATTCTTTCGAGGATAATAAATAAGCACCCATGTGCTTTTTTACATCCAGTCCCCGTCCTTAGGGATATATATAATAATAAAATAAAACCACCAATATATTCACACAGTAAACGGGGGAAAAATATCTACATACAAAAAGTCGCAAAAGTCACTGAAAAAGAGAGAGGAAAAGGAACACATATAATAAAGAAAGCAAAACAGAGCAAAACAAAACCACATGAACAACCCCCCAAAAAAGCAAAGAAACCAAGAGCAAAATAAAAGCAGCATTAACAACAAGTGGAGAGAGAAAAACTGAATAATCCCCCCTCAAAATCCCAACAGCAACAACAAAATAAAAAACAAAAAAACCCATAATTAAAAGGAGAACAAACATGTAATTAGTGTTATTTTGGCTCACGAAAGAAACGTCAACAACTTCGTTGTAATGTTTTTTTTTAATAATAATAATAATAATAATAAATGGAACTTATATAGCGCTGTATCTTGCACAGACAAATCAAAGCGCTTGCACTCAACTCATTCTTACACAGTCATGCAACCAATAGCAAGTAATAGTTCTAACAAGTCCAAATGCACAGGTTATACACTTTGGCAAGGTGATGGAATCTTTGGCTGTTGAAAAGCAGGGATAGCTATGAAATGAAACAGGAGAGGAAATTCTTAGGTTTGAAACAAATATGTCTTGAGGCCAGATTTAAAAAGTGCACAAGAAGGTCTTTGGCGAAGAGAGATAGGGAGGCCATTCCAAATCGATGGACCAGAACGAGAAAGAGCGACGGCCAAAACAGTGGACTGGTTTGAATCTAGGTATTTGTAAGCACAAGGAATCTGCAGCAGAGCAAAAGGGAACGAGAAGGGGTGTACAGGTGGAGACATTCACAGAGGAGGAGGGTGCTGTTTTGTGGGGGACATTTGTAACAGAGGGTACTGACTTATAGTTTATTCTTTGTGGCACGGGCAGCCAGTGGAGAGATCGCAAGAGAGGGGTAATGTGCTCAGATTTTTTCTTTCTGAGGACTAGTCGAGCTGCAGAGTTTTGAATACGTTGAAGGGAGTGGATAGATGATCTGGCAGACCAGCCAAAGAGAATTGCAATAGCCCCAGACGTGAAAGAATGAGAGATGCCACGAGTTTTGATGTTGCATCTGTGGACAGGTACTTTTGAATTGCACTAATACGCCGTAATTGATAGAAGCACGACTGGCGGGTCTGGGTGATGAATTTTTGCATAGAGAGTGTGTTGTCAATAATGACCCCTAGAACTTTACAGCAGGGGGATAGAGGGACTGATGCATTCCCGAATCTATTGAAGCTGTTGTAATGGAAGAGAGTTTGTTTTGGTCCCTACAAGCATGGCTTCAGTTTTATCAGCGTTTAGTTGTAACTTGTTCTCTATCATCCAGTTTTGGATATCTTGAAAGCAGTAGGCCATATTTATTCAAGAGAGAAGGCAGATTTCAGTGTGTCACTGCTTAGAATCTGAGAGTCATCTGCATAAAAGTGATGGTTGATCTGATGACGGTTAACTATATGTGACAGTGGAGCGGTGTAGAGAGTGAAAAGAACAGGGCCCAAAACTGATCCCTGCGGGACTCCACATTCCAGTCTGGCAGGTACTGACTGAATCTTATTTACTGTGACTGTCTGGAATCGGTCAGTCAGGTATGAGCTAAACCAGGTGAGGGAAATTAACAGCAATAGTAAACTACATAAAAACAAATATTATATAAGCAGACTAAGGAGATTATGCAAAAGCAATTCACATCCCCATGCACACGTACAATACACACACACACACACACACACACCCACACACACACACACACACACACCCACACACACACCATGCATCAATGCCAAAATAATACATTTAAGAATATCAAATAATTATAGTCATATAATAAAACATCTACACATTGAAATTAAGCTATACATCATTGATACACTCAAAGCAAGATATTGGAATAAAACTTCCACTAAATCTCAAATAAAGTAAGCTTACGCAATAAAATTGAAATATTAAATCTGAATAAAGTATTCAACAGGATACAAACTGTAAACAAGACAATTATATCTATAAGCAGGGGGAAATATCTAACTAAGTATAATCCACTTCTAGCAAGGTTTTCTTCTTCAGAAGGACCAGTTGAAGAGCACGTTTATACAGACTTGATAATGGTTTCATAGTGTTTGCACCAGCAAATCCCACCGGGTTGAAGATAATCTCTTGAAGATTGTAATAAGCTTGAAAGACTAGTTTTCTTGAATAGAAGTTGAGAAAGTGTTTGATTTTAGTCAATTGGAGAGAGAGAGAGAAAGGGGAGAGAGGGGAGAGAGAGAAAAGAGAGAGAAGAGAGGGGAGAGAGAGGGGAGAGAGAGAGAAGGGGAAAAGAGAGAGAGGGGAGAGAGAGAACTCACAATACACATGCAAAGGAAGGTTTTCCATCAGCGGTTGTCCTTTTCGCTGTGTGAAGTCATTGCGGCCGACATGTCACCGTTCTGTTTTGTCTCCCCTGCCAACCTTCCCCACACCAGAGGGTCCTTGGGATTTGACCTTTCACTGACCCACGTCCGTTCTGCTGAGGGATGTCCAAAGGAGGTCAGTAAAAGGGTCAAGACACAGGCCCCCCTTCCAGAGCGGGGCGGGTTTTTCCGTCTGTCCGTTGATGGTGGGTGGGGGGGGGATTTTCACGTGACGTCACGGCAGCGTAGTCATCATCAAATCTATCATCACCCTTGACTTTATTTTCATCAAAAATTTTATTCCCCCAAATGGTTTTCAACACATCTTATAAAAATTTTTTAAAAATAATAACAACAATAATAATAATAAAATAAAAAAGGGAAAAACTTAATAGCGTATATCTTGCAAAGACATATCAAGCGCTGCTTTCAACCAAATCTTAACATCATACTACAATAAAAAAATCAATATTCAACATTTTACAAACAGGGTAGCTGCAGCAAATCTAAGAAATAAAATTGCAATAGTCAAATTTTTTCAAAAAGCCACCCCCACACAGGTCATTCTTTTCAGGGTGATAGGGCATGGGTTAGTGAAGGGTGGGAAATTTTCTGATATGAAATGGAGGGGGAAACTTAGTTAAAATAAAATGTTTGGGGCTGGATTTAAAGTGTCATGCTAGGCTTCTGGCAAAGAGAGAAGGGACCCATTCCAGGTCGAGGACCCGAAATAGAGAAAGAGCGGGGCCAACATGGATTGTTGAATCTAGGTATTCCTGGGCAAAAGGTTAAACAGAAGAGGGGGGAACGGGGGGAGTGTATAGGAAAAGACTTTCACGAGGTGGGGGGTGAGTTTTGTGGAGACATTTGTAACGAGGGACGATTTATAATTACTCCTGTGGCACGGACCCAGTTGAGAATCCCAAGAAAGGGAGGGGGGGGGGGGTAATTTTTCCGTTTTTTTTCTTTCTGAGAACTATTCACGTTTAGTTTTTTTACTTTAAGGGAGGGATAGAGACGCTGGAAACCCAACAAAAGAGAATTGCAATAATCTAGACGTGAAAGAAGATAGAAGTGCAAGTTTGGCTTTTGCATCGGGGCAGTATTTTTCGAATTGCACTAAACCCCTAACTAATGTACACGCTGACAGGTCTGGGTGATAAATTTTTTGCATAAGAGGTGTTGTCGATAACAACCCCTAGATACCTCAAAAGCGGGATAGGGGGACGATGCATTCCCGAGTTCTATTAAAAAGTTGTAAGGAAGAGAGTTTTTTTGGGGCCCCTACAAGCTTTGCTTGGTTTTTATCTGTTTAGCTGAATTTATTCTGTGTCATCCATTTTTGAATATCTTAAAAAGCAGGGGCCCCATATTGCCAGGAGAAAGGCAGATTTTCAGGGAAACCTGCTTTGAAGGGAAGTCATCTGGAAAAATGATGGTTGATTTTATACGGTTTTTTTATGTGCAGTGGGCAGGGAAAAAGTGAAAAGAAACGGCCCAGAACTGTCCCTTTTTACTCCCCATTTCAGTTTTTGGAGGGTTTTTTGAAACTTGTTTACTGCAACTGTCTGAAACGGGCTAAAGGGAAATTAAACCCGGTGAGGGGGGGCCATAACACCGAACGTTTTTTGAAGACGGGGGAGAAAATTGAGTGGTCTATAGTGTGAAGGCTGCCGATAATCTAGTAAGGGGAGAAAGGGATTTTCCCCGATCAGAAGGTAGAAGCGTGTTTTAAAGTGTGTACGAGGGGAGTTGAGTCTGTGGGTTGACGCGATAGGGCAGACTGAAACTCAGGAGAAATTGTTTTAGAGAAGGGGGTTGGGCTTTTGAGAACTACATTTTTCCAGGACTTTAGAAATAAAAAGGGTTTAATTGGAAACAGGGCTATAATTTTTCAAAATGTTAGGGGCAAGGTCAGCATTTTAGTAGAGGGGTGACATACGTTTTGAGAGCTGATGGAACTTTCCTGAACAAAGATGTGTTTTCTATTTTTTTTGATGTGGAAAAGTTGTGGGAGCACGGTGAAAAGAAAGCATTATGGGATCAAGATCACATGATTTATAGTAAAAATTTTTTTCGAATTATCGTAATTTTTTCTCACTTGTCGGGTGAAAGAAAAAGGAAGGATGAAGAAAAGGGATCGAAAGTGCAGGTGGAAAAAGTCTGATCCCGTTTGGGGCGAATGTTATGGACTTTTTTAGAAAGAAGCAGAAAATAAGAAGGAATTCGAAACTGTGGGGGAAGGGAGTCCTCCTTTTCAGACCCAAAAAGATAGATGTGAAGAAAAGAGATTTCATTGACTGGCATCAAGAAATTGAGAAGATAATAATTGTTTTTTTTTGAAAGAATTTAAAATTTGACTTTTTTTACTTGTTTTCAAAAGAGCTGCTTTTTAATTCCGTTTTTGCTTTTTGCCACTACCGCCAGTTGCTTGCGTTTGCGCTTTGCGACCAGGATGTCATGGGTGTACCATGGTGCACATGGCCTATCAGGCAGGAGACGGTCAGTAGGAGGTGCATGCTCATCAAGCAGTTGGCTGAGAACATCATTGTAGCGTTTAGAGGGGTTGTTGTTGTCAGAGGTTTGTGATAGGCGTTCAGCAGCTTGTGCAGAGAAAGTTTGAATATCTATGGCCTTGAGGTTGCAACGGGTGACATACTTTTTCTTTCTGATAGGCTTTGCAATTTTTAGAGAAAAAAACACAGTGGAATGATCAGAAAGTAGTTCATCAGTGATAGATACAGATGTGATCAGATCTTGGGAAACATCAGTAATTAGCCAGTCTAAAATATGTCCTGATCTGTGCGTTGCTTCATTTACCAGCTGAGAAAGAGAGTGGTTTGACAAAGAAAGAGAAAGACGTTTGACGTCGGAAGAAGACTGGTTATTAAAGTGGAAGTTTAAGTCACCGAGAATGATAAGCTTTCTGGGTGAGAGGCTGTAGTGATCCAGGAGTGACTGAAACTCTTGATGGAAGATGGAAGATGTCAGATTATTCTTACGGCTTGGAGATAGACAGTAAAGACAGCAGAAAGTAATAGAGTGGCCAGGTGTATTGAAGTTGATTTCACAGACTTCGAAATATTCAGGTGAATACACATTGATGTTACTGTGGAGATGATAAAGTATTTGTATTCATTGTTGATGGGCGTTCCCCAGCTTAACATGCTAGAGTTTCCCCTGCAGAACATAACTTGAATCATCCATCATGGCTCTGGGGCAAGTTCTTGGAGATACTGGTCAGATTACTACAGGCTTTGATTCCATAAGAATCACAGGGTTTTTCTGGAGCTGTGCCAGCTCTTACTTAGCAACAATTTGCTGTCAGCTCATTGGGAAGACTGGAATAACTCAGTTGAGCTTTACTTTTTTATTAATGCAATTTTCAAAGTGTTTACCAACATTGCAGGTGTCCGCATCTCTTGCCCAGTAGAAGCCAGAAAACATTAGAATAGGAAGCAAATGGTACAGGCTTGACAAGTTTGTGAAGCTGAAGGTGCTGGAAATGATGAAGAGCTGATGTTGATGGAGATGATGATTACAGAAATGACTACATTGGTGAGAAACTATGATGGTAGTGCAGAAAAAGAGCTAACTATACTCACAATAAACGGTCAAAGTCCTGGAGTCTGTCAGGGTGTAGTAACTTTCTCTGACCCACTGACCACGACACACACAGGTCAGGTTGTGGTCAGAACCACTCAGACGAGAGATCACCAAACTGCTGGACTGACCAGGGGTTGAATTCTGCGCATGACCAGGACAGGTCAAGTCACAGAGGTCACCACAGGGTCACCTCCAGTCACGGCACAGGTCAAAGTTAGACTGTCCCCTTCATAGAGAACCTGACCGTTGACGTAGCCACTGATGTGAGGAGCTGACAGTGGTGGGTCTGCACAGACATCACAGTGTGGGGTTAGGACACAATGGACCAGCAGTCTACACAGTGTGGGGTTAGGACACAATGGACCAGCAGTCTACACAGTGTGGGGTTAGGACACAATGGACCAGTAGTCTACACAGTGTGGGGTTAGGACACAATGGACCAGCAGTTTACAGTGTGGGGTTAGGACACAATGGACCAGCAGTCTACACAGTGTGGGGTTAGGACACAATGGACCAGCAGTCTACAGTGTGGGGTTAGGACACAATGGACCAGCAGTCTACACAGTGTGGGGTTAGGACACAATGGACCAGTAGTCTAAAATATTGATGATAATACATGAATTTTATTTACATTGATTTTACACTTTATCTGTCAAAACTAAAAAGTGCGTACATTCTACTTGTTCATAATATGCGACTAGTCACAAATAGTTTCAACAAATTCAAATTCAACTTCACACACATACACATACATACACGCACACAAACACACATGCATGCGCGGACGCATACACACACGTGTGCACACGTGCGCGCGCATGTTTGCATATGAAAGTGTAAAACTCTTTTAAACTCCACCATTTTCCTTATCCATAAGACCTCTTTATTTCTAGGATAATGGAATAAACACTCATGTGCTTTTTTACAACCAATCCTCGTGTGTTTTTAGTTTTGTAAATGTTGTCATCCGTTTCCACAGGCACACAGTAGCTTACTCTTCCAAAAAGCAGTACAGGTTTTATCGTGTGCGCAAGATGTTCTGCGTGCATTCGCAATGGGACCTTGGTTTATAGTCTCATCCGAAGGACTTTTGTGGAGAGCGGAGTCAGCACTGATGTTAACTCCAGAGGAAACATCCTCTGGTACGAGACTCAAACCGGGGTCAGCGGATCACGAGTGCATCACTCTGACCACCAGGCTATACCGTCTGGTCTGGTACTAGTCTCAGATGAGATTATAAACCCTTTTCCTCTGTGTAGTACAAAATAGAGTACGTAAAAGAACCCAAGGCAACAGAAACACAGCTGCCTTTGAAAACCTTTTTTTTTATAAAAGAGAAAAGTGGTATTTTACAGAAAAACAAACACAAATTAAAAGATACAAATGTGTGGCTTTGTTCTTGTGATGAAAACATCACTACAGGGGAGCAGTGCATGTAATTCAAAACAATACACTGATATACAATGCAATACAATAAAATACAATACAACACAATACAATACAATGCATTAAAATGCATTGCAACAAAGCACAATGGCTATTATTTACTGTCACACAATGCAAAAATGCAATAAAAAATATGATGCAATGCAATACAATACAGCATAACTCAAAACAATGCGATACAATACAGTACAATACAATGTCATACACTACAATACATTCAGAAACACACACACACCACACACACACACACCCACACACACACACACACACACACACACAACACACACATACACACTAACTCACATTTAATTATCAAAAGTCACACTGCGGTGTGTGTTGTTGTTAT
>CM054154.1:8697882-8765382 GCA_028751875.1 Rapana venosa
ACTTTTTCCCCAACCAGCCTGTCCCTGAGGATTCCCAGCAAACCACACGCTTGTTCTTGCCCCGCCTTCAATGCAGGGAGACATCGCTCCTGCATCTGCCCCCATGGGCACAGCCTGACCACTGTCAACAGACACCTGACACCGGCATGACTGCACTGCAGACTGTTTACTGCTACAGCTGTCCTGCATTCTGACACCTTCCCTGTTTGCTGCCGGGGTGTAGCTACCCGACATCTTCACATGCCTACATAAGTACACAAGGTGGCTCCTCATGGATATGTCTACCCCACACCGCCACAAGGGAAAGCTGTCTCGCATTGTGGCAGGGTATGTCTACACACGGCGGCATTGCCGGCACTACCACTGAGGCCACCCTGGCCTGCGGAGAAACAGGAACCCCTGGCTGAGCACACCATGCCAGAAAGCTTGGCCAGAGAGGACAGGCCCGGAAGACCGGCAGCCTGCAGGTGTGGTACAGCCTGAAGAAGAAAGCAGGCAGCAAGAAGAGGACTGCAGCAGGGATCAGGGAACAGATCTCCTGAGCCACACAGGCAAGATGTGGGCACAGATCTGGCAACAGCGTGCAAGGTTCCAGGTGGAATCCTCACTGAGCCAGGCACAGACGGCTTCAGAAAAGACAGAGGCTGTACACACGCTCGCTGTCATCTTTGCTCTTAGAGCGAAAAGACAATTGAGCACAACAAAGAACTGAGTCGTGTGTTCGGAGACCAGGAAAAAAGGGGTTGACCGAGTAGACAGACACAAGCTGTGGCCAACACTTGAAGAACACAGCATCAGGGGACAACTGCTGGACAACATCACAGCCATCCACACCAACAGTATGAGCGCAGTCCACACCCAACAGGAACTCACTGACTGGTTCCATGCGTCATCCGCAGTGAGGCCAGGGTGTGTGTCATCACCGCTCCTTTTCATCAGATACATGGACAACATCACGAAAGAAGCACACTCCAACCCAGAACACCTGAATGAGATTCGCAGACACATCAAGAGCCTGGCACGTGAGAAAGAAGAGCAAGTTCAAGAGCACACAGACCACCTGGACACACAGTGCGAGGAACTGTACATGAAGATCAGCATCAGCAAAACCGAGACGAGAAAGGTCAGCAGAGCACCTGGCAACCTCAACATCAGCATTGATGGAACGCTGCTGGAACAAGTCAGTGAGTTCAAGTATCTGCGCAGTGTGTTCTTGGATGGCGGACGTCTCAACAGAGAGACTGAGACGAGAGTGCAGAAGGCCAGCAGCGTCAGCTACCAGCTTGCCCAACTCCTCCAGCATCCCAGCATCCCCGTTGAGACCAAAGCCAAACTCATGGACTGTCTTCCTTCCCACCCTGACCTGCCAGCAGTGCCAGACACGGACCCTGACCACAAGCCTGGGACGCCAGACAACCTCCTGCTTAAGAGAGGCAGTGTCTGAGGAGAGCCGTCAGTCAACAACAACTACAACAACAACAACAAATGGAGTTTGTATAGCACTATATCTTGCAAAAATAAATCAAAGCGCTTGCATTCATCCTACTCTCACACATGCAACAAGTTACAATTAATAGTTTTTACAAATTGAAATGTAAACACTCGCGCGCGCACACACACACACACGCACACACACACACACGCACACACCACACACGCACACAACACACACACACACCACACACACACTACACACACACACACACACACACAGAGGTTGTGTACTTTGGCAGGGTGGTGGGGGTTTCCACAATTGAGGGTAAAGACAGAAATGAGATGAAACAAGAGGGGAAAGTCTTAGATTTGAAATAAAAAATTTTTTAGGCTGGATTTCAAAGTGTCATAAGTAGGCATTTGGCGGAGGGAGAGAGGGAGGTCATTCCAGATGACTGGACCAGAAATAGAGAAAGAGCGACGGCCAACTGTGGATTGGTTGAATCTAGGTATTCATAAGAACAAGGTATCTGCAGCAGAGCGGAGAGATCGAGAAGGAGTGTACAGGTGAAGACATTCACAGAGGTAGGAAGGTGCTGTTTTGTGGAGACTGTTGTAACAGAAGGTACTGATCTTATAGTTCACACTCTGTGACACAGGCAGCCAGTGGAGAGATCAAAAGAGAGGAGTAACGTGCTTGTAACAGACCTGTGTCTGTTCCTTTGGAATTGTTTTGCAACTGTGGATGTGTTGGATGTGTTTTTTCTTTGCTTTAGTGAGTAGGTGTCAATGATAGCTGTAGTGAAGTGTTTTAGTCATAAGAGTTGACATTTCATCTTCTGTCCTGGTCAAGGAAGGTTGCAGCTGTCTGAGCTGGCCTTTGGTTGCGACATCTAGTCACTTCACCTAGATGAAGTGGTATGTTGATAAAAGATTGTTTTTTTAATAAAAAAAATTTTAAAAACTCTTTTGTTTTAATTTAGGAAAGTAGTGTAGTGCATGGACTTCTGGATAGGTTTGTGAGTGTGGTGAGTTCAGTGTTCTGGGAACAACAAAACTCAAGAAAAAAAGGTAAGGAATAAAAAAAATATCTTTAACACTGGGTATTAATAGTGGGGTTCTTTTCTGCTATCTGTGTAGGCTTTTAATTTTGCCCCAGTAGCTGACCTAGTCCTGTCCAGTCCCCTAGGACAACCCCACCCGATCTGAGGGATAAAGGTGTGGCGGCGTTGGAGGCCGGGGCTGGAGCAGACGTCAGCGGTGAGGGACTTCCTTCAGGGAAGGGTCGTCAGTGATTTTTGAGAAAAATTGTGTGTAGCAAAAGTGCAGCCAGGTCTGTGGTGTTGTTGTTGTTTTTTTGTGTGCATGGTGCCAGAGTTGGACAAGGAGAGACATGTGTGTTTGTCTGGGCCAGAGAGCTTGGGACTGTCTTGTTTGCAGGAACTTTGTAAATTGTGTTAATTAGACTTCATTGCCTTTGTGAGATTGTTGTTTCCCTTTATTCAACTTATCTATTTTATGTGACTGGAGTCCGCCCCGTTACAGTGCTCAGATTTTTTTTTCTTTCTGAGGACTAGTCGGGCGGCAGAGTTTTGAATACGTTGAAGAGAGTGGATAGATGATGATGGCAGACCAGCCAGAAGTGAATTACAATAATCCAGACGAGAGAGAATGAGAGACGTGGTTAGTTTGGACGTTGCATCAGTGGACAGGTACTTTCGAACTGCACTAGTATGCTGTAATTGATAGTAGCATGACTGGCAGGTCTGGGTGATGAATTTTTGCATGGAGAGTGTGTTGTCGATAAAGACCCCTAGATATTTCACAGCAGTGGCTAGAGGGACAGACATATTGCTGAGTTCTATAGAAGCAGTTGTGATGGAAGACAATTAATAATTAATACAAATTGTGTGTTTCGTACCTACAGGCATGGCTTCATTTTTATCAGCATTTAGCAGTAACGTGTTCTGTATCATCCAGTTTGGGATATCTTGAAGGCAGTAGGACATATTAATCAAGAGAGAGGGCAGATTTTCGGACAAGACCACGCGGGACACGACCAGAAACAGCAGGATCAGAGAACTGGTGGGAACATCAACGCCTGTCCTCACCTGCATTCAGAGGCAGACAGTCAGGTGGTTTGGACACCTGACACGCATGGCACTGAGCTCACCAGCTGGCCAGGAAAGCCTGTGTACAACTACAGGATCATGTCAGGGCACAAGGCAAGAGGAATCTGACCAAGCAAGACCTGGATGGAGGGTGTGACAGAAATGCTGAAGACCCACACCACCCCACCACCCAGCCAGGCCTTGTGTCCAGCCTGCTGCCAGAGACAGCCAGTCAGTCAGCTCTTCCTCCCTCCACGCCCTGGACGGTACAAGAGGAGGGATACAGTCACGTCAGTAGCAAGTAAGTCAGTAAGTTAGTAAGTTAGTAAGTCAGTAAGTCAGTAAGTCAGTAAGTGTACCTACACTGCATCTCCAAATGGGCACATGTACTCTGCATATTTACACCCATCGTATACATATGGCCATGTCCTTTAAACAAGCTGAAACTAGATAAACAAATACCTCCGTAGAACCACCAAGCAAACAACCACCAAACAATAATGATAAACATGACAAAGAGGAACGAGCGGAAAACAACCCGCATTGAATCAAAGTGCCAGAGCAAGCGTATTCTGCAGTAAAGTTTTACTGGTAGATAGAGACATGACTTTTGCTACGTCAGTAGCTCTAGGTGTATGTATCTATACATTTCAACAGACCTTTGAAATAATCACTTTATTCATTGTCAGTGTCGCAGTTGTTATGTGAAGAATTAAAGACATGACATTGGAATAAAATATCTAAGGAATGGGAATAAAATACATACTACATTTCTGTGGAATATTTGGTGTTCCAAGAATGCAAACTAAGATTGTAAATCAAACTGAAAATATCCCCGGGATCAGTTAATGATGAACACTTCCTATGAAGATGCACATATATTATGCGGCCTTACAATGTTGTATTGATTTTAGAGGTATCGTTTCTTTTAACTTAGTATCTGAAAAAGTCTTTAATTTAGTATCTGACAAGCATCTTAATGTAGTATTTGAAAAACTCTTTAATTTAGTATCTGACAAGCATCTCAATGTAGTATCTGAAAAACTCCCCAATTTAGTATCTGACAAACTCTTTAATTTAGCATCTGACAAACTCTTCAAATTAATATTTGACAAACTCTTCAATTTAGTATCTGACAAACTCTTCAATTTAGTATCTGACAAACTCCTCATATTAGTATATGACAAAACTCTTCAATTTGTATCTGACAAATCCTCAAGTCAGCTTCTGACAAACTCCTCAAGTCAGCTTCTGACAAACTCTTCAAAGACGCATCTGACAAACTCCTCATAATAGTATCTGACAAACTCTTCATAATAGCATAGACAAACTCCTCAAAGTCGCATCTGACAAACCCCTCAAATTTACATCTGACAAACTCTTCATAATAGCATCTGACAAACTCCTCAAAGTCGCATCTGACAAACTCCTCAAGTCAGCTTCTAACAAACTCCTCAAAGTCACATCTGACAAACTCCTCAAAGTCACATCTGACAAACTCCTCAAAGTCACATCTGACAAACTCCTCAAAGTCGCATCTGACAAACTCCTCAAATTTACATCTGACAAACTCCTCAAGTCAGCTCCTGTTGCTAGTTTGTCGCCTCTACCATTCCAGTCAATACCACAGTGCAAAGAAACCCAGCAACAGTCTTCCCTGATTGCTCTTGAAATAAAGACAGCAGTGTACTGTGTGCTGCATTTCTCAACTCAGTCCTGCTGGCCTGGTACCCCGGCTTGTAAGCGCTGTCACACAGCTCTGGAGTCCACACATGGCTGTTGGCAACAGAACTGGCATGGCGGGTCACACAGGACAGTCACGAGAACTTCATTAGACTGCACAGTGTAAGATTTCAGGTGTTCTTTGATGTTGTACTGTGTGGATGTGTTCATGACCTGTTTGACACACTGTCCATAACAGACACCAGGTTTAGATTAGGGGTGCTCCAGTGGGGTAGCTGCCGTGCTACTGGCATGTCGGGAACGAATGAATGAAATATCAAGAGTGCATTCTGTAAATGTAAATATGTCATTGGCACCAGTTTGAACAGACAGAAGTGAAGACAGCTGTGGCGCTCTTTTTATAATCTTTGTGTCGATCTTCAGACACTTCGTTGACAACTTGGTTTGACGTCCAAACTCCTCTGTTCACAGAATTTGCTATGGGGCGCTTTTGTTGTTCTGAAAAGGCGTTTGTGCTTGTTGCTTGACAACTTGCTTGCCTGAATGTGTGTTTACTCCTGAAAATGCATGTTCCAAACTTAATACTGAAGTGCTGACTTAGACCAACAGTTCAAACACATCTTAGCTCATGGTAACACAACAAAACACAGCTCAAAGCACAACCGGGACCAAAGTTGATAACAGAGTTATACCTGACAATGTCAACACACGAGCATACAGAAGACAACCATCCAGTGCCGCGTACATTTAATGGCTGAAATCCTTCACAAACTATTGTATTTTTAGAACAGTTACCATACTAGAAAACTGTGCATACTGAATATAATTAAGTCAGCCTTAGGTTAATTTAATATAAACAGCTTGCTGTATGCAAACATATTGAATTACCCTGTGCTCATTCATAGCATACACCACTGTATATCATAACAAGAGAAATGTGCCACAGAGAGTAAATTATAAGATCAGTACCCTCTGTTACAAATGTCTCCACAAAACTGCACCCCCCTTTCTCTTGGAATGTCTTAACCTGTACACTCCTTCACGTTCCCTCCGCTCTGCTGCAGATACCTTGTGCCTACGAATACCTAGATCCGACCAATCTACCATTGGCCGCTGCTCTTTCTCTATTTCGGGTCCACCGACCTGGAATAAGCTCCCTTTCTCTCTTCGCCAGAAACCTAGTTATGACACTTTTAAATCCAGCCTCAAGACATAATTATTTATTTCAAACCTAAGATTTCCCCCCTCCTGTTTTATATCACAACTATCCCACCTTCATTAACCCATGTCCTATCACCCTGCTAAAGCATACGATCTGTGTGAGTGTGTGTGTTTGTGCTTTTGAAAAACATTTGACTATTGAAATTTTATTTATTAGATTTTGTCTGCAGCCACCATGTTTGTAATATCTGTTTGTTTAAACTATTGATTATTTATCATTGATTGCATGACTGTGTAAGATTAGGTTGAATGCATGCGCTTTGATTTGTCTTTGCAAGGTTTAGCGCTATATCAGTTCAATTTATTATTATTTATTATTACAATCAAAACACTGCAAGTAGATCCGTGTTCTTTGAATCACATTCGTTGCAGAACACTCTTTCAACAGCCCTCACATGCATGCATGTGTGTGCGCACCCATACACCTACACTCATCCCTCCTTACACACACACACACACACACACACACACACACACACACACACACTGGGTGCTCTACTATCACCAGCAACCGTTTGGTAGAAAATATTGTGGATTCAAAGCTTTACTTATTGAAATGATGGTAGAGTAACCAGAATTCCTGATGTTTCTAGTCATAAACCAAGTGCTATTGATTTAACATTAATATATCCAGGTTTAGCTATCAATTGCTATTGGATGTTTGAAGAGGTTTGTTTTGGAAGTGATCATTGCCCTATTACGTTGTCATTTGAGGACCTTGCATACATCAGACCCTAACACATATTGAGGATAAAATTCCTAAATTTTGATATAAATTTGGGCCCTGACTTGAGTTCTTTTCATCATTCCTTCAGGCTTACTGATATTTTGAAACGATCGAAGAGGATGATGTAGATCAGTTTTATTCCAATTTTGTGGCAAAGCTCATACATGCAGCTTGAGTTTTCTATTCCCAAACACAAAAGCAACAAGAATGGAAAGCATACGGGCAATAGATGGTGGACTAAAACATGTGAGGATGCAGTAAATCATAAATAAAGAACGATTCAAAATATGGTTTAAAAGATCAATTCAAAAGAAAACTTTATTTGGTGTGGAAGTATGCAAAAAATCAATGTAAAAGAATAATTTGCCTAGGCAAAAAAAACAAGTATTGGACTAATTCTGTAAAAATGAAGTATCAGAATCCAAGGATTTACATAAAATTTGGAAGAAAGTTAGTGAAATGAAAAATGGATTTCAGCTTCCAACATATCAAAATCTTTTTTAAAAATAATAGATTTCCAGCATAATTGAAAAAGCAGAAGCTTTTGTTTTAATGTTTTCAGATAATAGTTCATCATTAAGAATACAATCAAATATCGAATTAGAAAAAGCAAATAAATCAAAAAAATTTTGTCAGCTTATAATGCTGATTATTTAAATGCCCCCATTCTTATGATGAATTTAGTGAAACTTTAGTTTTCTTTTTACTCATAACAAGCGGCTTTTGGTGCTGATGGTATATCTTATCAAATGCTGGCCATATCCCTTTTTAAAGGAAAAGGGCTACTCTTTTCTTTTTTCCCAGAACTGTTGGATAAATGGCACTTTCCTAAAATCTGGAGGCAGTCGATTTGTAGCCCCAAATCTAAAGAAAGGTAAACTGCGGTCATCGATAGATAGTACAGGCCAATTGGCTCTTACTTCTCATGTGGGGTAAAGTAATGGAAAAAATTTTATCATAAGCGTATATTTCATTTTTGTGAAAAGAATAATGTAATCCCAAAAAATCAGGCTGGTTTTCGAAAGGGAAGATGTACTTCTGACCACTTATTTAAACTAACACATCAAATTAAAAAGAAATTTTTCCCAAAACGAAAAAGTGTGTTAGCCAAAATTTTTTGATGTAAAGAAAGCTTATGATAGAGTTGGTCTGATAAATTTGCTACAAAAATTTAAAAATTTCATTGGTATTAATGGCATATTATTAATATCTGCAAAATTCTTGTCGGTTAGATCAATTTGCACTAAGTTAGGTTCAGTGTACTCATCTTTGAAACTATTGACTTGGGTTACCACGGGATCAGTACTTGCACCTATCTTGTTTTCTATTCTTGTTCATGATCTCCTAGCTTTTTTGTCACCTAATACTCAAGTTGTTCAGTATGCAGATGATATTGCTATTTGGATAAATACGTCAGTTAGGAAAAACACGAAAAGAGAGTGATCAATTTTGTTGAAAAAATATATCAGGAAGAATTAGATAAATTCTGTAGTTATATGAAAGAAAACAGATTAGATTATCAGCAGAAAAAAAACGTGTCTAGGCTTTTTAATAACGGTGACAACCAATTAAAATTACCAATACTGAAATTAGAAGGAAAAGGTGCTTCAATACAAACAAGAGTCAAATTCTTAGGTGTATTTTTAAAATAGAAAGTTGATATTGGAAGGTGCACATCAACCAAATGATAACTGAAGCTAGGAAAAGACTTAATTTTCTAAAGATAATAAGTTTCAGGCATGAGTCAAAACACTACGACTCTGATACATCTGGCTCTGTCCTTGGTACGTTCAAATTAATATACGGACAAGAAGTTTTTTTTATGCTGCGTTATCTACTTAAAAATTACAAAGTCTAGACAGTAAAGCAGTAAGATAGCTCTTGGTGTTCCGGTTCATGCAAATACAGCTAATACTTATAAAGAAGCTCACTTACTATCTCTTTTGATCAGCGAAAACTGGCAGTATCAAAATATGTGGTTGTAGTATCTCTATTCCAAATTCAGTGAAAGGGAAAAAATTTATTAATCAAGACCTCATTTGCCCTTTAGGGCACGCAATATTTCATTTCTGCAGCCAATTAAAAATTATACAGACCCCATTTATGAAAGAAAATGACATCGATATATCAACAATTCCAATTTTACCGGTTGTTCCTCGTTTCCTCCTTGGGAACATATTTCAGCTAAATTTGACATCGACTACACGGAAATAAAGAAAAATGAAGACAAAATCTTCTCACCGTTGATTTAAAAAATGTCACTTTGAAACTAATTATTCTAATTTACTTAAAAGTGTATACTGACGGATCTGTATTAGAACAGGCAAAAGTTGGGTGCTGCTATGTGATTCCGCTTTAAAAGTTCAAAATCTTTTCATTTAGGACAACATTTTTCTATTTTACTTCTGAATTATTTGCAATTCTTATGGCTTTGAATTTTTTGTCTGATACTGCTGTGATGTTTGCCCCCAAAATTTTGTTTTGCGTTGACTCAAAGGCAGTGTTAGTGGCATTAAAGTCATGGCATGGTAAAATAAGGATTGGATATTGTATTTGAGATTAAAACTCCTGATACATTCTATTGCAAGCAGAGGCATCAGCATAACTTTTTGCTGGATCCCCTCTCATTGTGGATTTATTCGAATGAGCTGGTTGATCTTTGGCAAAACAAGGTGCCTCTGAATAAGTACTGAGTGTTTGATTCTAATCTTGCATTGTCGTCTTATGAAATTTATTCTAAGTTAATGAAATACATACATTCAAAGATTATAGAAAAACATTTATCAGCAGTTTCCTTGCCCCCGGAAATTAAAATTCTAATACATAAAATGAGATTAAATGAATGGAATACTAAATATTAAAAAAATGTAACATGTTGTTGTTCTATTCCATTTTCAGTCCACCAATTTGTTGTTTGATTGCCCAATTCTTCTTGACATGTATAAAAGGAAGGTTTAGATATTCATAAGAAATATGCCACTAGTCAAGAAGTTTTATATGACTCTCAGCAATTTCATAGTGTCAGTTGCTGAAGTCATATATTCTTCACCCGTAAAACCTTTATTGTAATTCATATATATTTTTATATATATATATATAATATAGATAGATATGTATGTTTGCATATGCATATATATATATATATTTATATATATATATTTATATACTTATGTGTGTGTGGCTGTAGGTGCGTGTAGGGGAGAGAAAGAGAGAGAGAGATGCAGTGTGTAATAATAGGTACTTTGGTATGAATGCGGATGTGTCTAAATCACCATGTAGTGAATAGACATTAAACAAAACAAAACAAAAAACAAAAAACAAACACACACACACACACACACACACACACACACACACAGTTTTATATAAATAAAAGCAAAAATAGGCACATGCTGTCTTTTTTGGTAAACCCGGTAAAAAATGTACTTAAGACCAGCTTAGCATATTCTAGGGGAAAAAATCTGGGGGCAGTTTTTCTTCCCTTTCTGAAATCAGCACCCTCAAAACAAAGCTTCAAGCAGGCCTGAAAAACACCAAAATGTGGGGAAGTTTTTGTCAACTGTCTTTGTTTCGGAATGAGTCTCCAACGGGCCAAATATCTTCATTACGTTTTTGTGTCTCCGCTTTTTTTGTTTGTTAATTTGGGCGGCTTTGTTTTGGGGGGACCCCGTGAGGTTTCCCCGATTCTTTTTAGAACTTCACCTCATCTACTATTTCTGCCCCGTTGTTGAGCCGGGGGCACCCCTCAAGCTCAAAACCTTCCCCCTTTCCCCGCTCTCTTTTCCCCTTTTTCTCAGGGTTTTGTTGAGTTCTGGGCCCTGTCCTTTCGCTGATTTTTCCCTCCCACCCTTTTTCCTTTGGTCTGCCTCTCTTCTTCCTCCTTGGACAGTGCCTTGTAAAATGTCTTTGCAACCTTTGATTTGTAAAATCCCATACCATTTAAGTTTCGCTTTTTCACGATCGTTCGAAGGTTCTCTTGGGTCCAATTTTTTTGCTGGTTTCTGTTAGCACGCTTTTTTTGGGTTATGTGGGTTTTTGAGGAGATGCAAGGAGTCTCCGAAAGCTTCATCTCCACCCCCTGTATTTTCTTCCAAATCTCAGTTAGGGTCCTGTTCACAGGCATACAGAAATAGGTTTGAAAGGGAGCCATTAGTCTGATCTTGGAGATAAGTAAATATTTTTATCCTCCAGTGGTTTTAGTTTTGACAAAGCGTTATTGCTGTGCAGCCTGCTATTTTTTCGGGCTTGGCCCCCGGTCGTTAAATGGCCCCCGGGTATTTGAAGCTTTAAAATGTTTCCAGCTTTGGGTTTTAAACCCCTGATTTTTGTGCAAAATGCCTTTGGGGTGTTATTAGTCTCGTTTGGTTCTTCTCTGCACTGTTTTCCATGCCGTTTTTTGGGGCCTTATTCAAGTGTTCTTTGGCTGGCAAGCTCTTTTTCTGACCCTGCTTTTCCATCAATGTCTTGCGAAGCGGGGTTTTGTGATCGTTCTGCCCCCAATGCGAGGGCCTTCATAGTTCCAGTGATCACCCATGATTCTTAAAGGAGGTTGAAAAGAGTGGGGAGAGTGCAGCCCCCCCTTACCCCAAAACTTTTGTCGAAATTTTTGTTGTTGTGTACACTGCACTGGGGGCCCTCGCTGTACTTGATCAGTTTGTTTTGATGCGCAAATTCATGGTTGCCCACAAAAGTGCGCCACACCCGTCAATTGCCTTTCTTAAATCGATAAATACGTAGAAAAGGTCGTTGTGTTGAAGGACCGCTCAATAGTATTCTGGGGTTTGAAATCGTTTGTTGTGCTGTGCCTGTCTAAACCTGCTTGCCCTCGCAATGAGGCTTGTTGGGGGCTTCGTCTATTCAATTTATCTGCAGCTGACCTTGTTTGGGGGGGGCAATGAGGTGATTGTGGGGTTTTTATGGCATTGTTGAGATTTTCCTTTTTTGGGGGGGGTGGATGAGTGACGTTGTCCAGGGTTGTTGGCCCTTTTTCCTGTTCTTCCAGTCTTTTGCAGATTCTTAGTAGGGGCGCCTATTCAAGGGCCCCTTTCCCCCCCGTTTGAAAACCAGTAATGTTGCAGTCTCTGCGATTTTCCCTTTTTCGCATCTGATGCTGCCACTTCTTTGGGGATAGGGGAAATGTCTGTGATTTGTTGCGGGTTTCTTTAAGGACTTCGGATCCCCTGGGTTCATAGTTTACAGGTCGGGCAGATTTGTCCACTGTTCAGAAAACCTGGTCGTCAAAATATCGTAATAAAGCAAAATAAAACAAGATAAAAACCCTATCCATTTCAACGGGAAATAATTCATAAAAAGGATAAACAGTGATAGGTTTTCATCGTCTACCCGGTTGTAAAAAAAAGAGAGAGAGAGAGAGAGAGAGAGGGGGAGAGAGAGAGAGGGGGGAGGAAGAAGAAGAGAGAGAGAGAGAGAGAATGAATGAATAAATGAATGAATATGAATGATTTTTATTTTTCAAGATAACAAAAAAGATGCGCAAATTTTTTCCCCACCCCCCCCCCTGATTGGGGCCCCTATAAAAAAAAAAAAGAAACAAAAAAAAAAAAAAGGGAAAAACCCTGCTACAAAAAAGGACTGGTTTTAAAATTTTCGAAATCCTGACTTCATTCAGGTCTGAAATTGGGTGGATGGGTGGTTCTAGGGTAACGCGCCGTCTAGAAACGAAAGGGGGTCTGAAGTTGCGGGGGTTCGCCCTTTGGGACCGGAAATTTCCCCCCCATCCATTAGACCATGATGGGGTTTTGGGCGCTGTTTTGATGAGACGAAAAACGAGGTCCGTTGTTCCGAAAATTATTTAGCGCACGAAAAAAAAACCCACGGCAACAAGAGAGTTGTCCCTGGCAAAAAATTTTTAGAAAAAAAAGCCACTCTGATGGGAAACAAATACGCTGCAGGAAAAAAAAAAAAAAAAAGGGTTTTAAAGGAAAAGGGGCAGCGCTAAGGGCGACCGTTTCCCGCTCTCCCCGGGGAGAGCAGCCCGAATTTTACGGGGAGAAAAACTCCGGACTTAAAATGGTTTAAATAAAATTGGGGCTTTGATTTGTTTTTTTACAAGTTTAGCGCATAAAATTCCATCATTATTATTATTATTTTTAATTACCTGTTTCAGGCGATCATTTCTGGACTCGTGTTGACGTTGTGTTGCTTTGTTTTTTTTCTTGCGATAGGTTTGCGAAATGTTTCCCCTGCTTTTAGGTGTTGTGCGTGTTTTTTGAAAATGTGTGTGGGGGCAACACCCGCACACACCAACCACACACCCCACGCGCGCGTGTCATCCAAAAAAATTGTTCAAAAACCCCTTTCCAATCTTTAGATGGTGCAAGGGAAGGGGGGTTTGGGGCATGGCACTCAAAGGAATAAGGTGGGCCACCCAGGGGGGTTTGTGGAAAAACTTTATTTTCAAATTTCCAAAACAACACACACCTAAAGCAAAGATAAAAAACAAGTTAAAAACCCATCCTTTCCTGGTACATAATTCATGAAAGGATACACAGCAGATTCGATTCATCGTCTAGCCGGTTGTAAAAAACCCCAAATTCCCTTCATCATCATACCAAAATACCAAGTTTTTCCCAGGGAACCACAGGAGTTTACAATTGTAAATCAACCCCAAGAGGTCACAATTTACCCAGAAAATTTTATTTTTAATGAAAAATGTTTTTTAATAATGCAAAAGAATTGGCAATTTCAGATCTCTTTCAAGAATTTCCTATCTCTTGGATTGTAAACCCCCGGATAGGGGGAAAAAAAAACCTTTAAAAAAAATAAAAAATAAAAAAAAGAAAGGAAAGGAGGGGAGAAGAATGAAGAAGAAAATGAATGAATGCTTTTATTTTTTAAGGGTAACAAAAAGATCCTTATTTTTTAAACCCTTGGTGATTTGGGGTTTTAAATAAACAAAAAAAAAAAAAAACCCAAAACAACAAGGGAAGTTTTCAAAAAAGTATAAAACAATACTGATCCCAAGACTTTAAATTAGTTTGATAATAAATTTTTTTTTTTAAAGTATATTAAAAAATTTAAATTTAAAAATTTTGTTGAAAAAAAAAATGTTTAAAAGTATAGGTTTTTGGAGGGGTTTGGGGAAAGGTTTGGGGGGGGGAGGAGGAGGGAAGTTTTAAGGGGAAGGGGGGAGGGAGAGAAGGTTTGAAGAGATTTTTAGGAAATTTAAATTAAAATTAAAAAGTTAAATTTTTTTAATTTCCATAAAACTGGGTTTTATAAAAATCTATAATAAAGACAATTTTACGAATGTGAAGAGCCGAATAAAAAAGTTTTAAAAAGCCCCGCCCAACAACACATCAATACAACAATTTGGGAAGTTTGGAAAATGTTTTAAACTCATCAGTACATTTCCCAAAAGGATGGTAATTGATTGAAGGAGAACAACATTGTATGCATTCTGGACGATGAAAAAAAAATAAATCACTATAAATGTATAACCCAAACATTCATATAAAATATTACAATTCTATATAAGAGGGAATTACCAAAGGAGAGAGAGGGGAGAGAGAGAGGAGAGAGAGAGAGAGGGGAGAGAGGGGAATGAAAAGAGGAAAAAGGGAAAGAGAGAGAGAGAGAGACGCTTTGACCAATTTATTGTCATTGCCCAAGTGCCTATTGAAAAGGGGGGTTATACACGACTTTCTTTTGTAATACAAATAAATACAAGAAAAATCACATGATGCATTTAAACCAAAAAACCAAGAATGAGCTCTTATGAAGGGATACGACTTTAAGCTCTGACGTAAACTCGGTTTCAAAATGAACAAAAGTATAAAAAGGGAAATGAACAATAGGAACCAATAAGCAATAACTAAAATAATGAAAAGAAACATTCTAGAATGTTTATTAGACCATCCATTGACATTGTATGTGAAATTTCAAAAAATATTTGCTGGAGACTACAGCGTAATTAAATGTTTCTTATGTGTTTACAAAATGCTGGATTTACATAAATAAATGTTACTTTAGTTTAGTCACCCAAATGTTAAGCTAATGGGGAAATTAGCTTAAGCTGTAAAGCTGAGAGAGAGAGGAGGAGGAGAAGGGGAGAAGGAGAGAGAGGGGGGAGAGAGAGAGGAGAGAGGGAGGACGAGGAGAGAGCGAGAGAGAGATAAAGAAAAGAGAGCGAGAGAGAGAGAGTACATTTCCAGGTTGTTTCTCACCTCATCTCTCACCTTAAGTAAGATATATCAATAATAAACAAGCCAAAAGGTAGCCTGTAAAAGAACACCCGCATACAAAAATATGTCTAACAATTAAGACAAAATAAATTTAACAATTTCCAATTGTGTAAAATGCATATTTGTATATAGAAAATAAAAATTGCATGGTTTAGAACAACAACAGTCAAGAAAATTTCATAACAACGGAATTACTGCATTTGTAGCAGTTGAAGTTTTAAGAAGAATGGAGGGATGAAGGGAGAGAGGGTGGGTGGTAAGGGAGAGCGACAGACAGATAGGCAGAGGCAAATAGTGCATTTTTAATTGTTTGATGGATAATATGTTATCTTTTACAACACATACACCAGCTATCTTATCATAAAATATTGCTACCATAGTATATAGTAAAAATGATATTAATTAAACAAAATATAACATAAAAGGGACATACATAAATCTATCTAAAATTATATCAAAACAGTCTAACGAGTTTCCATAGCGTAGTAGCTCTTTATTTATGACAAACAAATACGATAGCGTCAAATTAGTACGATAATAAACACAATATTACACAACTTAACATAGCCACTAAATAGTTATCACTGATACACTTTTTTAGTCATTAACCAATATTATACATTTCAAAGCCATAACGCAATGGCTAATTTATTGATTCTATGATCTAGGTGACATGCTGTGACCATTCTTTGAACAGAAATTTACTAGCATACATGTGGCAAGAGAACTGCTGTGTTAGCATATCAGTTAGTACTTTTGAGCAGGGTATACATAGCTTTCTTGAAAAGGCTACATGAATAGCGTAAAAAAAGGTAACAAGCAAAGTACACAAATATACATACAGATGACCATAACTATGGGCAAGTAACACTGCAGAAGGAACATGGTGTGCCCACCCCAGTGTTCATAGAAGTATCACTACCTGGTTGCCAGAACAAAGCAGTACTGGCAAAACGCCATATCATGGACAAAGAATGTTTACACTGAGGGAGGTGTTCGTGTGTGCGTGTGTGTGTGTGTGGGGGGGGGGGGGGGAACTAAACAACTCCGTCTTTTGAGGGATTTATGCAGAAGCATGGCAAGATTATGGATAATAGTCTGATAATCATAATGATGTCAACAGCAACACCAATGGATGAAACAGGTTTTCTGCCATATTACTTTTAGACACATGTTCTTCGTTTCTTTCAGGTCACCTAATACAACGTAATACAAAATGAACTGTGTCTTTCTTTGCTGATCTGTACAACGGACATCCATCACTTCTTACGGCTAGGGATTTAAACATTTGACTGTGCATCTAATTGAAACATAGTGTATTTCTAACAAAAAGGTTCAAATTCATCACAAGATATTGTTCAATTAAATGATTGAACACATTTTACTTTCTTGGATATGCAATATCCAATGTTCCCATTTACAATTTATTATTTAATGTTTCTAACACGTTAAAGATATTTAAAGTTTTGAATACGTTAAAAAACCATTGATTATATCCCACTACCTGATTCAACCATAAAGAGAAAGAAAGCCGTTTCTAGGTAAACATTCATGAATGTCTGTTACCCAAGTTGCTCTGTCTTTAGCATCAAGTTCATATGCTGCGTTGTTAGCTTTCTGAGGTAATATGCATTCGTTCATACAACTCAGTTCTAGCAAGTCCTTAGAACATTTGATGTTATGAGTCAAACAGATTGGAAATCAGCCAAGTATGCAATAAACCAGGAGAGAGGTGAGTGAGAAGAGAGGAGAGATGAGAGAGAGAGGAGAGGAGAGAGAGAGAGAGAGAGAGAGAGAGAGAGACAGACAGACAGACAGACAGACAGACAGACAGACAGACAGACAGAGAAAGAGGGAGAGTATGAGAGAGTGAGAGAGACAGACATAGAGAGAATGCGAATTCGAATGCGAATGCGAAAGTTTTATTCATTATAGGCCTTGGCCCCTCATGAAGGGGGTGTGTGTATATAATCAACATTCCAAAACATGTTGCATAAGAAACATATATGAACAGAAGAATAATACCTCAAGTACAGATAGTATTTCTAATTTTAAAAGCTTTATACAAATAAATTGCTAGTCGCTTATTAATTCGTTTGTTAGTAGATGACATAAGTATTACAAAGTCTAAACATGGAAGGACAGCTCACATATTTTTGCGGTATCAACTGAGTTCTAAGGTCATTTAACATAGGACAACATAATACAAAATGAACTTCGTTATCGACAGACCCCTTACATAATGGACAAAGGAGATCTGTAACACAGTGTTGTCTATAGCAAAGATTGTGCTTAAACAATTCAGACACTCCAAATCTAAATTTTGTCATAATATGTTTAAGATGCCTATCCATGTTCATTGACAAATATACAGGAATTTTACCTAATAAACTAAACTGACTATACAAACTAAAACGATCACTCTACTGAATATGACTGGAACACTCCTGCCACCTACAATCTATCAATCTAGTGCGCAGTCTTCATATAAACCCATTTATATCCTCTACTCCTTGATTGAACCATATATAAGTGAATCCTAACTCACATAATTTGAACCTCAGTTTTGATACCCAATTATTTTTCCCCCTTTCATCTAAATTATATAACATATGATATGCTTTTTTTGGTAACCTATGATTATCCATTCGTAATATTTTCATCCAGTACAAAACACATCTCACGATGGAATTCACAATAATTGGATAGCGATTAGTTTCTGCATAGACTCTCTCTCTCCTCTTCCACATAATCTCCTGAAGTCTGCTTATATAACATTTGTTTTGTGTAATTTACTATTGCTGTTGCTTTCCCTATAAAAAAAGTACAATGAACTTGTTGATGTTTATCTTTCTCCAAATATCTACCATTGAATTCATCTTCCTCCAATGATCAGTTGTCCTAACTCATCCCTCTCTTCCTCAACCTCTTTTCCTCATTCAAATCTTCTTCACATCTGTTTGTTCAATGTACAAGCTGTCTGCCCAGATGGAAAGACTGATTTCCTTTTCAATTTTCTCTCTGAACAAAACCTAGATTTAACTTTTTGACAGAAACATGGTTAAAACCACAAGGCGACAAACTAAGATAAAACAGCTAACACCACCTGCACTGGCTTTAAGATTCTTTCCATTCCCCGACTCTCCCATGGAGGTGGCATTGCTGTCGTTTACAAAGACACACTGCATCGGCTCTTTCAGTCTGCCACTCCCTTTCTTTCTCACGGGAATCTGTCGAAGTCTGTGAACTCAACCTCACCTTACCCGGCCATTCTATTGCTTTCTGCTGCATTACAGTCCACCTCCTAGCCGTAAAAACAATCTGACATCTTCCTTTTTTATCAAGGATTCCAGCCACGTTTTGGTAACTACAGCGTCCCTCCCAAGAAGCTTATCATTCTCGACAACTTCAACTTCCACTTCGACAACCAGTCTTCTCCTGATGTCAAGCGTCTTTCTCTTTCTCTTTTGAATCACCCTCTTTCCCAGCTGTTAAATAAAGCTACACACAGATCAAGTCATATCTTAGATTGGCTCATCATCGATATTTCACTCAATCTCATCATGTCTGTATCAGTCACTAATGAACTACTTTCTGATCATTCTGCCATTCTGTTCTTTCTTTAAGTTGCAAGGCCTATCAAATCGAAAAAAAGTGCATCACCAGTGGCAATCTCAAAGCCATAGATATTAAAACTGTCCCTGCCCAAGCTGCTGAACGCCTATCACAAATCCCCGACCACACTAACCCTTCTAAACACTACAACACTGTTCTTGGCCAACTGCTCGCTGAGCACGCGCCTCCCACTGACCTCATCCTGCCTGATAGGCCCTGTGCCCCATAGCACACCCATGATATCCTGGTCATGAAGCGCAAACGTGGACATTTAGAGCGACAGTTGCAAAAAACTCAAACTGAACAAAATAAATAGCTTTCGAAAACTAATCACGAAAGTCAAAACCTTGATCAATTCAGCAAAGGCAAAGTATTATCTGCTCAAGTTCTTGACGCTACGTCCATGAAATATCTTTTTTCCCCTCACCTCAACTTTTCTCTGTCTGCGAAAGCAAACCCTCTGCCTACTGTCCACAGCCACTCTGAACTTCCTGTTATATTTTCTTCATTCTTTCCTGACAAAGTCCACAACATCCGCTCTAGACTGGATCAGACTCCTTCCCATCCTGCACCTTCTGATCCCCAATTCACCGGCACTCCTCTCCTTTCCTTTCAGCCAACAACTGAGGAAGAAATCAGGAAAATATTAAATGAATTCACTGAGTTTTTCCCTCGCTAAAATTTTAAAAAATTTTTTGACGGAAAAACAAAAGGGCAGAGTGAAAACACCAACAACAACAAAAAAGTACCCCAACAGCCCGGAAACGAAAGGATGGTCCACGCATTTTGTTTTTCCATAAAAATTTGAACTCCCATAAAACGGGAAATAAGTGAACAGCCCCTGAAAAAGGGCCCTGAAAAAATGGTATGCCAAAGAAATAACTATAAAGCTTTGTAATTTTTTTCCCAATGACAAAAGAGCTCTTAGAACACAGGACCCCCGGATGGTAAAAAAAGAATTTCCATTGACGGCAAAAAAAAATGAAATTCAAGCAAAAACAAAAAGAAATCGCAAAAAAAAAACAGCAACTAAGGAAAAAAGCAAAAAATTTAATTCCCAAAACAAATGTATCAAAAAAAACCCAAAAACCCCAAAAAAACCACAAAAACAAAAGCAACAACAATACCCCAGCAAAAAAACCCAAAAAAACCACCACAAACAAAAAGCAAAAAAAATAAACCCCAAAATTTTTATTTTTCTAAACAACCCTTTCCAGACAACCGGGTGTGTATTTTAAACCTTGCCTTTGTCATTTGATCTCTGAGGGTTTTGTGGTGTTGTCTGGGTTGCATTTTGATCCCTGCCCGTGGGTGGGTTTTCGGTTGTTATAAGTTGATCCCACGTCGGTTTTTGCCCTTTTACCCTAAACGTTGTGGTGTTTATCTGGTGTTTCGTTGATCCCCTAAACCGTGTGTGGGTGTCGGGAGTTGCCATTTTACCCTCTGCCCGGTGGGGTGGTATCGGTTTTGGGCCCAATTGTCCCTGACGGTGGTGAAATCTGGGTTTGCCCAGTTAAACCCTAAACGTGTGTGGGGCTGTTTTTGCCCTTTTTTAAATCCCTGACGGGGTGGGGGGTGAAAACCCTTTTGTGTTGTCATTGTTTCCCTGACGGGTGGTGGGGCCCGGGGTGTTGTCATTTTGATCCCTGACGTGTGGGAGTATCTGGGGGTTGCCCCCCAGTTGACCCTTTGACGTGTGGTGTATCTGGGTTGTCATTGATCCCTGACTTGGGGGGTGGGGGCGGTGTTGCCCCTTTTGACCCCCCCTGCCCGGTTTTGTGGTGTATCAGGTGTTGTCATTGATCCCTGACGTGGTGGTTTCCGGGTGTTTCATTGGTTTCCCTGCCCGTGTTTTGGTGTATATCGGGTGTTTGTCAGTTTTCCCAGGGTGTGGGGGTGTATCTGGTGCGGGCATTTGATCCCGGGACTTGTGTGGTGTATCTGTGTATCGGGTTTGTTTCATTTTTACCCCGACGTTGTGGTGTAAAAGGGTTTTGTCAGTTGACCCCTACGTCGGTGCGGCCCAGTTAAACCCTTTACGGGGTTTTGTGTAACTGGGGGTTTTGTCCATTTTGACCCCTGAGGGTTTTGTGTGTATATCTTTTTTTTGCCCATTGGATCCCGACGTGGTGGTGTATCGGGTGCTGTCGGGTTATACCCCAAAACGTGGGGTGGTGTATATCTGGTGTTTTAAATTAATCCCTAAACGTGTGGGGTTATACTGGTTTTTAATCTTTGATCCCTAAACGTGTGTGGTTCCGGGTGTTGTCATTTTGATTTCCCCTGACGTGTGGGGTGTAAATCGGGTGCTGTCAGTTGATCCCCCCGAACGTGTGTGGTTTTAAAACGGTTTTGTCAGTTGACCCCTACGGGGTGGGGTTTAAATTTTCTGGTTTATTTTTTTGATCCCTACGTGTTTTGGTGTCCCTTTGTTTTTGTCATTTTACCCCCGAGGGTGTGTGGTGAAAAACGGGTTTTTATCATTATCCCGACGTGTGGGGTTTTATCGGGTTTTTGCCCTTTTAAACCCCTGACGGTGGGGTATATCGGGGTTTTAAACAGTTAAATCCCTGAGGGTGGGGTTGTGTGCCTGGTGCGTAAAGTGGTGTAAAACATCACGAAAGGTGGGGGGGGTAAAGGTTTTGGAAAGGAAACGTTTCTCATACAAAAAAAGCGTTTTCTCTCCCCCTGTGCTAAAAACCCCGGGGCCCTCACGGTTCAGAAGGGGTCGAATTTTAACATGGGGTTGGTGTTCCAACACTGAGCCAAGTTTCCATCTCACACAGTCTGTTTGGACCCAAACACAGCTTTTGCAAAACATCGTTATTGTTTGGGGAAAAAACACTGAACCCAAATTCCAAAGCTTCACACAGTCTGAGGGACAGAGCTTTTGATGACACCCAGGGGTTTTTGGGGGGGCTTTTTTCCTTGCATGGCGCAAAAACCGGGGACACCAGGAACATGCACTATCCCTTTTCAAAGGGAGTCTAACCTTTTTCGGGGGGGTGGGGGGGTTCACTAAGGTATTTTTGGGGGGAAGGGGCTGTTTTTTTGGTGTAAAAAAAATTTGGGCTGGGGATAAAGACAATCCCCCAAACTCCACCCCAAACGAAAAAGCTTTAAAAAACGGGGGGGATAAAGGGCCCTTTTTTGAAATTTTGTTTTAAAACCCCAGAAACTAAAACGAAGCTTTTTGCTCTGAGCCTCCATAAATGAATGAAAAAAACCTTTCTTTGACATAAACTCTAATAAAGAAAAACAGCATCTTGCTGAAAATGCCCCTTAGAATTATTGTAGGGGTGGGGCAAAAAAGGATACACAGAAACAGAAAAAACCCCCCCCAAAGGAAATGCAGGGGAAAAATTTGACAGGGAAAACCCGGGTTTTTTGGCCAAAAACTGAAATACAGGGACCACTCTGGTGACAACTGCTCAACGCAATTTTTCTAAATTCGTCTGTTACACCTGTTTTTCCTGGGTTTGCCAAAAGCCTTTCTTTTAAACAAACTGTTTCCCTTTCATTTTTTATTAAAAAAAACCCCCCCCCCCTGTTGCCCTTCTCTGTCCCTGTTCCATAAAGAGGTCATCGTACACTGTAAACTGACAAGGCCCGGGATGTCACTGTACTGGACCCCGGGGCGGGAAAAAAAAACCAAAAACGAAAAATTAAACCCAAAACACGAAAAGGGGGTCAGTTGGCTGAAGGATGATTTTGGGGTAAAGGGGAACCCATGTCACGCCTTCCCCGGTGTCAAAAAAAGGGGACGGGTAAGACCCCGGGTCAATTTGGTTTTGTTTCAAAAATGGGTCTTACAGCTAAAAAAATTTCCTATTTTTAAAGTAAAAAAGACCTAATCTTTTAAAAATCAGGAAATCTCGTACACTTTTTGATTTTAAGAGGGAAGTACTGTTACTTTTTTGCTGTGTCCATCAAAACACTATTTATTTTTTTTTAATTAAAAAGTATATAACCCTTTCCAAAATATGGACGAGAAAAAAAAAAGTTTTTTGTTAAAAAAACAAAGTCCTTTTCTCTGCATGACGGATACAGCTTCTACAAAAACCTTGCTGGAAGCACTTCAGAAAAAAAAGAAAATTTTAATTCCCCGGGGTTTTTGTCTTTAAAATTTGGGTGTACAAGCCCAAAATGATAGATAAACGAAATGCCTTTTTTTCTAACAAAGTCTGAGGCTGGTATAAAATTTTAGAAAAATAAAAATTTTTAAAAACCCCTTTTTTGTAAAAATGCTTTTAGACAAAATTTCGGAAAGAAAAATGTAAACGTATTTTTTTGGGAAAAAAATTTCCAAAGTCTGTTTATTTTTGATTTTTGGAAAATTTTTAAAAACAAAACTTACTGCGTTAACCCCCAAATTTGTCACTGGATTAGAATTTTTTTCTGAACCATCGTTACTGCTGGACATCCGGGGTTAGGGTTGGTAAAAAAAGCCGAAAAATTTTATTTTGTTGTATGTTAAAGTTTGTTTTTTTAGAAATGTTATTGACACTGTTCGTTTATGGTTTGCATTTTCCCCTTTTCTTAGATTAAATTTTTTCCCCGTCTAAAAAACACTAAAAGTGAATAACGTTAAACTGAAAATATCACAGGGTTTCCCAAAGCTGACCTTAAGGTTTTGGAAAAACATTTTCCCATTTTGGGGTTTCAACTACAATGGCCTGGGGGCCCCCCTTTTTCCCCTGACCCCCCCAAAATTTCACTCTCATTTTTTCAGTTTGCCAATTTAAAGCGAAGGATTTGGGAACCCCCAGGGCGGTGGTTGATGACCCGACAGGGGAAAAAAAAACCAAAACAGAGCACGGGAAAAGTTTTGGAATGATGGAAATTATATAGGTGAGGGTACCCCAACACTTAAACTGGTGTTCAAACCCTCTCTAGGGGATGGATAGCAAAATGCAAAGGCGTATTGCGTCTAAACCCTTGGGAAAAGCCTCACACGCTGACTGGTTCCCCCGGGACAAACCCTTTCCTAATGTGACAAAACAAAAGAAGGGTACCCAGGGGAGCAACCAGGGGGGAAAGACATGGATAGACAATTTGGGTTTTTCGTTTTTCAAAAAAAAGAGAGAGAGAAGGGGAGGGGAAAAAGAGAGAGAGAAGAGAGAGAGAAAAGAGAGAGAGAAGGGGAAAAGAACAATACGAGACAAAAAAGAGACAGATAAGAGAGGAGAGAGAGAAAAGAGAGAAAGAAAAAGAGAGAGAGCGACAGAAAAAGAGAAGGGGAGAAAGAAATTTTTGAGAGAGAGGGCGGGGAGAAAACAGAATGGGCCCATTTCCACAACCCCCCCCAGGGGGCAGACAAACTCCCAACATTCTGATAGGCAAAAAGGAAACTGACTGTAGACAGAGGGGAAATCCCCCTGTCACTGGTCTCAGAATTTTTTACACAGAGGAGGGCGGCCCTTTTGCACACACACACAAACACCAAAAACAAAAAAAAAACACCAAAACAAACAATCACACCCCAAACACAATCACACACACACAATATACACAAACAATCACAAAAACATACATACACACATACCCACAAAACCCCCACTACAGTGCATAAAATTTTTTTTATTGGGAAAAAAAAAATAAATTTTCCACGAACCTATAACACTGGGCAGTAAAAACTTTTTTCATAATTATATCACTGCACACAAAACGGGTTCCTATATCACTACACCCTTTTACTGAATTTCCCATATCACTTCCACTAATTTTCCGATACCCCATAATTTTTTATCACTGCACCCCTAAAAAACTCATTTCCCATAAACCAAAAAACAACCCCTATACCCCAATCCCCACACTCTGCACACTTAAAACCATTTTCCCATAATCTTTGCAAAACTAAAACTGATTTCCAAAAACACTAAAACCAAAAACTGATTCCTATATCACTAAAAACTTTACGATACCTATAATTGGGTTTTAACCGGGACACTAAAAATCAAAATTTCCCATTCAATCCCCCTATAAATCCCCAAAACCTACATCTCTGCAACACTATACCTTCCAAAATCTTTTTTCAAAAACTATCCCGATTTCCTATATCACTGCACACTATACGATTTTTATACACGCCCACTATACTGATTCCCATAAACACCGCACCCAAAAATGAATTTCCCACATCCCCTACCAACCTATACTAATACCTATATCACTGCACAAAACCTCATTCATAAATTTTCTCACAAAATACTCATTCCTAAATCCTTCACACTATACTCATTTCCCAAAAATCGCGGCCCCACTATCACTTTTACGGGGTTTACTGGGTCCCTAACCCCCCCAGGGGGGGGAGGGGCCTGAATGGGGGGGACGAACGGTGGGCCCTTCTCCACTTTGCGCGGGGTTCGTGGGGGGGAAATGGGCCCGGGTTACACTGAATCCCCCCCTGACTAACACGGATGTCGTCGGCCCCCTTTCTTTCTGGGCCCCCTCTTTTCTTCCCCGGGGCTTTCCTTGCAGGATGGTCTTTTTTTAATTTCCCTTTTGAGCGGTTACTTCCCTGGGCCATCTGGGGTTTTTTCCCCTTTTTTTTGGGCCCTGTCATTTGGGCTTCATATCCCGGCACCTGTTTTAGATCATTCTGCGGGCTTTTTTGTTGGTTTACAGGGCCTTGTTTTAAAAATTTCCAAGGGGCCTTCTGGGCATTTATTTTACTTTCTTTGGGTCCTCCTTTGGGAGGGCGGGGTTTAAATTCCCTGGGCCCCACAGTGTAAACAAGAGGAGGACTGCCGGTTTTGTAACTTTAAAACCCCGGTTTTCCGAGAGGGGGTGTTTCTTCCTCCATATAGCTTTAGTCTTTTCCATTGCTGCTGCGGGTTTGTCCGCTCTTGTTAGGGTTTTTTCGGGCTTCAACCCCCCCACTTATAAGGCTCCAAGTACTTGAAATGGGGCAACTGTCGCCAGTTCTTTTTTCCCCGAGAGTGATCCTTTGGGAATGTTGGGTGGGGACGTTTGACCCTAGCTTGGTTTACCGGCGCCCATTTCCCTTCCATCGTGAGGGGGTTTCTTTCCCCCCGGTAAGATGAACAAGAAAGAAAATCTTTTTAATTCCCTCCAGGGAACTTTAAAAGCCAAGGGGGTCGGAACCACTGAAAATTGAGCAAATTCCCGTGTCCCTTCTGTAATGCGAAACACCAATAGCGAGGAACCTTTCCCCACTAAATGGGGGAATTTGCCAGCTACAAAAGACAAAAGGCCCGCCAATAACCCTTGGGGAAAAACCAAGGGGAATCCCCACCCTTTACATGATTCCCCCCCATTGGGGTCCATCACACCCAAATTGAATACATCCTGGTCAAACCGGGGGTTTTGATCTGGCAAACAACAGAGCCCAAAACAGGACATTCCCCAGGGGGAGAAAATGGGGAACGATCAGACCCCCCCCCGGGGCTCCTGAACTTTAGAGTCCGATTTAAGAAAACCAAAAAGGGGAAAAAAACAAACCAAAAACCCAAGTTCCAAAACCCGGGGCAAACGAAGGAACCCCCCCCCATCGCCCGGGCCCTTCCAAGCAAAAAAGTAGGAGGGAAAATTTGCACCAAAAGCTGGCACTTAAAAGATGCCCGAAAAAAGATGACCACCAGTTTTTAAAAACAAACGATTTACTGAGACAGGCAAGCATACTCTTGGGAAAAATCGCCGAAAAAAAAAAACAACCAAAGGGGGGCACAGTAAATCTTAATGGGGTGACAAAAGACGAACCTAAAAAAAGCAAAATACTACAGGGGGCATTGATACAGAGAAAAAAACAAAAGATCAGGGGAAAAAACATGAGGGAAACCAAGGAGGAATGGGTAAAAAACAATGTACAGAAATCGAAGAGGCCTGACAAAGAAAAATAACCCGAAGAGCCCTACCAATTGGGGAAAGAGCCACCAAACCCGAAACAGGGGAAGAGTTAAATAACCTCCCGTAAAAAAGAAGGGAATTCCTAAAAAAAAAAGAAAAAACGTTGGGGGAAAGGACGGAAAACGTTCCGAACTCCCCACAATCACGACCCGGGGGAGGGGAACCCCAAACTAAATTGCAACCAAGCCTCAAACGAATAAAGACCCAATTTTTCCCCCAATTTTTTTACGCGAGGAAATAAAAGTACCAAATTTGATCCGAAAAAGAAAATCAGCAGGGGAAACGACAACATCCCCGCAAGCCCATCCAAAAAACGGGGAGAAGCAGTGAAAAAACCTCCCCTTTTCAAGTACTGCAACAAGATTTGGGAGAAACCGGGGAGTGGGCCCACACCAGGACCCAAACACCAAAAAAAAACACTCTCCCCAAGAAAGGAAAAATCCACAGTGGGCCCAAAAATACAGGACAATCACCTCAAAAGTCAATTGGGGGCCCAAAAACAAAGCCGAAATTGGGCCTGAACAGGCCCGAAACCACAGGCAGAAAAAAGGGGTTTATCGCCCAAAAGCAGGGCCGGTTTTTTGCCCAAAAAAAAAGCCCCACAGAAAAATATATTTAACCCAGGGTTTTTTTTTGTGAGAAATTTCCAACCCGCCCAATCCCCAACAAAGACCCCTCTTCCCCTTCTTCCTTGATTTTTAAATAGGGCCCTTTGATAGAAATGGCAGAAACCCCCTGTGGGCCACATGGGAAAAAAATTCCCAAAAAGGGGCCCCGAACTGATCCACACCATCAAGGGAAATCCAACTCCCAAAAGGGCCCCCATGCAGTTAACTCGTACAGGGGAAAGGTTTGGGAAAAAGGGTTCCCCCTACCTCCCGTTTGGGGGCCCGACCAAAGGGGGGTTCCCGCGTCGGGCCCAAAACTAATTTTAAAATTTCCTCGAAAGCATCATGACTGACCCCCCTTGGAAGACCACACAGGGACAGGGCAGGGGATTGGGGGCGGAAAAAAAATCAAACCCAAACCCGATTTTGGGCCCATTAAAAAATTGACGGTCCTGGCAGGAAATGAAAAGGAACTGGGGGCCCCAAATATAAATGTTCCCTATATCACTACAAACTATACGATTTCAATAAAACACTGCATCCTTTGCTCATTCATATATCAATACACACTATACTGATACCTACATCAATGAACACTATATTCATTCCTATATCACTGCACACTATACTCATTCCTTTATCACTGCGCACTATACTCATTCTTATATCCATGCACACTATACTTACTCCTACATCACTGCACACTATACTCATTCCTATATCACTGCACACTATACTCATTCCTATATCATTGCACACTATACTCATTCCTATATCACTGCACACTATACTCATTCCTATATCACTGCAGACTATACTCATTCCTATATAACTGCACACTATACTCATTGCTATATCACTGCACACTATACTCATTCCTATATCACTGCACACTATACTCATTCCTATATCACTGCACTCTATACTCATTCCTATATCACTGCACACTATACTTACTCCTATATCACTGCACACTATACTCATTCCTATATGACTGCACACTATACTTACTCCTATATCACTACGCAGTATCTTAGTGTCTATCACTGTGCAGCACACTGGTTTCCATACTTCACTGTAAACTTGTTTATGTTGCTTCAGTTTTATTGCTCTTACTTCAATGTACGGTGATTCCTCTTACTGTATGTTGATTCCTCTTACTGTATGTTGATTCCTCTTACTGTATGTTGATTCCTCTTAATGTATGTTGATTCCTCTTACTGTATGTTGATTCCTCTTACTGTATGTTGATTCCCCTTACTGTATGTTGATTCCTCTTACTGTATGTTGATTCCTCTTACTTCACTGTATGTTGATTCATCTTACTTCACTGTATGCTGATTCCTCTTACTGTATGCTGATTCTTCTTACTTCACTGTATGCTGATTCCTCTTACTTCACTGTATGTTGAATCCTCTTACTTCACTGTATGTTGATTCCTCTTACTTCACTGTATGTTGAATCCTCTTACTTCACTGTATGTTGATTCCTCTTACTTCACTGTATGTTGATTCCTCTTACTTCACTGTATGTTGATTCCTCTTACTGTATATTGATTAATCTTTCTGTAAGTTGATATCTCTTACTGTATGTTGACTCCTCTTACTTCACTGTATGTTGATTCCTTCTACTGTATGTTCCTCCTACTTCACTGTTGTGTGATTCCTCTTACTTCACTGTACGTTTATTCCTCCTACTGTATGTTCATTCCTCTTACTCTATGTTGATTCCTCTTACTGTATGGTGATTCTTCTTACTGTATGTTGATTCCTCTTACTTCATTGTATGTTGATTCCTCTTACTGTATGTTCTTTTCTCTTACTGTATGTTCATTCCTCTTACTGTATGTTGATTCTTCTTACTGTATGTTGATTGCTCTTACTGTATGTTGATTCCTTCTACTGTATGTTCCTCTTACTTCACTGTTCTGTGATTCCTCCTACTTCACTGTACGTTGATTCCTCTTACTGTATGTAGATTCCTCTTACTTCACTGTATGTTGGTTCTTCTTACTTAACTGTATGCTGAATTCTCTTACCGTATGTTGTTTCCTCTTCCTGTATGTTGATTCATCTTACTGTACATTTATTGTTCTTACTTCAGTGTCCAGCATCTTCTTGGATGGTTTTCAAACCATGTGTTTATGACAGCCGGATTTTGTTCCTTGCACCATTCCGTGAGCCGCTCTCCTCTTTCATTTCTCACTCCTATTCCAAATGGGCCAACTGTGGTTTCATTTTTCCCTTTTCCTACCTCTGAATTGAGGTCACCCATTATTATTCTGATATCTTGAGACTTCAGTTGCTTCATTGCCTTTTCGATATTTTCATAAAACTCCTCAATTTCTGCGTCATCTTTATCAGCTGTTGGTGCATATACTTATACTATTCCAATGTCGAAAGGTGTGCCCTTAAGTTTTACTATCAGGACTCTGTCATTTACAGTCCATAAACCTTTGATGGTCTTTGAGGTTTCTTGATCTAGAATCATGCCAACTCCTTTATGGTGTTGATCTCCTCCTGAGTAAATAATGGTGTAGTTGTCGGATGTTATGCAGCCTGCTCCTTTCCATCTCACTTCTGAAAGTCCTAGTATATTGAGGTTCATTCTTTCCATTTCCTGTCTGAGATTTTCCAATTTTCCTTTTTGTAGCAAAGTCCGTACGTTCCATGTACCCATTCTGAGAGGTTTTCTGATGCGGACATTCGCTGGATGACGATCGAGGGTTACCTGTCGCACATAATCCACCCTACCGAGCGAGGAACTTCCAGATAAACTGGAAGCCCCCTTCACGCTGTTATCTGTATTCTGTTTCTTTCTGATTACCATGACATTCTTTGCAGAAGTATACCTATAGTAGGCTCAATTACTTTCTATGGAGCATGCTCGTACTGAGCGGATTGTCTTAGCCATTGTACTCAATATGTATCATCTGCCTAACACATTGAAGTGCTGACCAGTTCCCAAAAACTATTCGGCTGCTCAACACATCATCCGTCACCTGCCTTCCATGACTTCACGTAACCCTGATCGGGAGGCTAAGTGGGTACCCGATCTTGCCCAAGGATCTCCCACAGGCTAGCGGAGGGAAGGAGGCACCTTACTTCTCCTGTTGGTGAAACAATTTCACCCCGCCACCCAAGATGCTGGACATGGAAAAGCCCTGGCGACAGAACCAGGAATCAAATAGATTACATCCTGATTCAAGAACGCTTCCGTAACTCTATAACATCTTGTAAGTCCATGCCAGGTGCAGACTGTGGAAGTGATCATGTCCCAGTTATCGGGACAATGCGACTAAATTGAAAAAGTTGTCAAAGCAAAAAGAACACCAAAACTGCAAATGAACATGCTACAAAATGACGAAGAAATCAAGAAAAATACAAGATCAAGTTGGAAACAAATTCGATGGCCTAGATCAACTCACCACTACAGAGGAAAAATGGCAGATGATGAAAGATAGCATCAGCGAGGCAGCAAAAGAATATATACCAGTCATAAATAGAAAAAAACATAAGAAGTGGATGAGGTCCGAGATTTTAAACCTAATGGAAAACAGGAGAAAGGCAAAAGCAGATGAAAAGAAGTATAAAGAACTTGACAAACTGGTTAAGAAAAAATGTAATGAAGCCAAGGAAGAATGGATCAATATGCAGTGCAAGGTAATTAAAATGAATGCAAATTTCGATAGCAAACTTATGCATGAAAAAATAAAAGATGAGACAGGAAAGAAATCATCTGCAAAAACAGGTTGTATAAGGTCGAGAGATGGAGATATACTCATGGAAAAATAAGATAATTATTCTTAGCAGGTGGTCAGAATACATCGAAGAGTTATACCACGACAACAGAGGTCCACCTCCTCATATTAGCAATGAAGATGGCCACATAATCATGGAAGACGAAGTGAGACATGCACTCAGCAAGATGAAAAGGGGTAAGGCGCCAGGACGTGATGATATCCCATCTGAATTGATAACAGCCCTGGATGAAGTGGGAATTAAGGCAGTCAAGAAACTACTAAACAATATATATGACACAGGAGAGATTCCGACAGATATGAAGAAGTCCATCTCATTGCGATCCCTAAGAACTGGGTACAGCTGAATGTGACCACATCGTACAATCACCTGATGATCACCTCACCAAAGTTCTTTTACGAATACTCATGAAGACAATGAAATAAAATACTCCCAGAAATATCAGAAAACGCAATTTGGATTCATGGAAATAAAGCACCAGAATGCAATCTTCGCATTGAAAACTCTCATGGAAAGATCCATCGAGGTCCAAAGACATGTACCTCGCTTCATTGACTACTCAAAAGCGTTCGACAAAGTACGATACTCCGACTTGTTTGATATTCTGGCAGGGCTATACATCGACGGAAAAGATCTTCGAGTCCTCAGAAACATATATTGGGAACAGAAGGCAGCCATTAGAGTCGACAATGACATCAGTCAATATAGACCAATATGCAGGGGTGTGAGGCAGGGCTGCGTGTTCTCGCCTGATTTATTTAATGTATATAGTGAAATAATTCTACGAAATATTGAGAATCATGAGGGAATTTGTGTAGGTGGCCACAACATCAACAACCTGAGATATGCAGATGACACAGTCCTTATCGCTGACCTCTGAGAAAAACTGCAAAAGATTTTAACAACAGTAACAGACGAAAGCGAAAAAGAAAGGATACAGCTCAATGCAAAAGACAGAATGCATGGTGATCTCGAAAAAAGCTGTTAACCACAATGCAACATAACCTGTAAAGGAGAGAGAATCAGACAAGTAAACACCTTTAAATACCTTGGTTGTACTATCACCCCGACGGCAATTGACCAGAAATCAAGAAGAGAATCGTCAATCTAAGGCAACTTTAACAACATGAAATGCATTTTTTACCAACAGTAAGATAAGCTCAAGACAAAGATCCATGTTTTGAGAGCCTACGTATGGTCCATTCTTCTGTACGGATGTGAGTGCGGACCTAGCCAAGAAACAAGAACAGCGATTAGAAGCGTGGAAATGTGGTTCATTCCGGAGAATATCAGAAAGTCTCAGGACAAAAGGAAAAACAAAATGCAGAAGTAATGGAAATGGTCTGTGTACAAGAATCCCTTCTCAAACACCATCGGAGAAAGACAGCTCAAATTTTTCGGCCATATAATCAGGGCTGACAGACTAGAGAAACTGTTATGGAGTGGCAAAATCTGTGGAAACAAGAGCAGAGGAAGACAACGCACAAAATTCACAGACAGCTTAAACAAATTCGCAAAGAATAAAGAGGGCACCAACAATGAGCTCATGAGAGGGACCGAGAACAGAGAAGAATGGAGAGTCATGATCGTAGATGTCTGCAGGACCAGACCGGACACTTAAAGAAGAAGACTTCAGTGTATGTTGATTGTTCTTACCTCACTGTATTTTGATTCCTCTTCCTTCACTGTATGTTGGATACTCTTACTGTATGTTGATTCCTCTTAATGTATTTTGATTGCTATTACTTCACTGTACGTTGATTCCTCTTACTTCACTGTACGTTGATTCCTTTTACTTCACTGTATATTTATTGCTCTTACTTCACTGTATGTTGATTCTTGTTACTGTATTTTGATTGCTCTTACTTCACTGTATGCTGACTCCTCTTACTGCATTGTATGTTGATTTCTTCTACTGTATATTCCTCCTACTTCACTGTACGTTGATTCCTCATACTGTATGTTCATTCCTCTTACTGTATTTTCATTCTTCTTACTGTATGTTGATTGCTCTTACTTCATTGTATGCTGATTCCTTCTACTGTATGTTTCTCTTACTTCACTGTTCTGTGATTCCTCCTACTTCACTGTACGTTGATTCCTCTTACTGTATGTTCATTCCTCTTACTGTATGTAGATTCCTCATACTTCACTGTATGCTGATTCCTCTTACTTCACTGTATGTTGAATCCTCTTACTGTATGTTGATTCCTCTTACTTCACTGTATGTTGATTCCTCTTACTGTATGTTGATTCCTCTTACTGTATGTTGATTCCTCTTACTGTATGTTGATTCTTCTTACCTTACTGTATGTTGATTCCTCTTACTTCACTGTATGTTGAATCCTCTTACTGTATGTTGATTCCTCTTACTTCACTGTATGTTGATTCCTCTTACTGTATGTTGATTCCTCTTACTGTATGTTGATTCCTCTAACCTCACTGTATGTTGATTCCTCTTAATGTATGTTGGATCCTCTTACTGTATTTTGATTCCTCTTACTTTACTGTATGTTGATTCCTCTTACTTTACTGTATGTTGATTCCTCTTACTTCACTGTATGTTGATTCCTCTTACTTCACTGTATGTTGATTCCTCTTACTTCACTGTATGTTGAATCCTCTTACTGTAAGTTGAATCCGTTTACTTCACTGTATGTTGATTCCTCTTACTGTATGTTGATTCCTCTTACTGTATGTTGATTCCTCTTACTGTATGTTGATTCCTCTTACTTCAATGTATGTTGATTCTTCTTACTGTATGTTGATTCCTCTTACTGTATGTTGATTCCTCTTACTTCACTGTATGTTGAATCCTCTTACTTCAGTGTATGTTGATTCCTCTTACTTCACTGTATGTTGATTCCTCTTACTTCACTGTATGTTGATTCCTCTTACTGTATGTTGAATCCTCTTACTTCACTGTATGTTGATTCCTCTTACTTCACTGTATGTTGATTCCTCTTACTGTATGTTGAATCCTCTTACTTCACTGTATGTTGATTCCTCTTACTTTACTGTATGTTGATTCCTCTTACTGTATATTGATTCCTCTTACTTCACTGTATGTTGATTCCTCTTACTGTATGTTGATTCCTCTTACTTCAATGTATGTTGATTCCTCTTACTTCACTGTATGTTGATTCCTCTTACTTCATGTTGATTCCTGTTACTACACTATATGTTGATGACTCTTACTGTATGCTGATCCCTCTTACTGTTTGTTGATTCCTCTTACTGTATGTTGATTACTTCACGGTACATGGATTTGTCTGACTTCAGAAATCGTCTTTTGCTGTTAGCTGATAGTCTGGTGATTCCTGGCTTTTTGAGTATGTAGATTGTATAAGTGGATAATATTAATAATGATAATAATGTATGGAATTTATATAGCGCTGAATCTTGTAAAGCAACAAATCAAAGCACTCAAATGACTTTTTTTTTCAATATCGAGGATAATGGAATAAGCACTCATGTACTTTCTTTTACATCCCGTCCCTGTGTGTATGCTGTTTTATAAATTTTGTCATCTGTTCCCACCGGCACACAATGGCCTACTCTTTCGAAAAGTGGAACAGGATTTAACGTGTGCGCAAAATGTTCTGCATGCGTTCGCACACGGGGCCTCGGTTTATAATCTCATTCGAAGGATAACAGAGTGAATTAAATACTTCATGGCTTGTTCCCACCCTGACCCCCTCTCTCCATTCTCCTCACCCGCTCCCTACCTGTGGTATGACGTGGTGACCCGTCCTCCATCAGTTCATATACATCAGACAGCGGACACCCTGACTGTGCCTCTGCTCCCCTCTCTGCCTTGAGTGACCTTGGACAGGTGTGACGTCATGTACAGTTACAGCATCACTGGCATAATTATTCCATGCAACACAATGTGGAATTGGAGTAAGGTATAATGCAGGTTTATAGGATCACTGACACATATCATCAACATTTTGTATGTTTACAACATCACTGACACATGCCATCAGCATAATGTAGGTTTATAGGATCACTGACCCATGTCATCAGCATAATGTATGTTTCTTCTTCTTCAAGTGTCCGGTCTGGTCCTGCAGACATCGACGATCATGGCTCTCCATTCTTCCCTGTTCTTGGTCCCTCTCATGAGCTCATTGTTGGTGCCCTCTTTATTCGTTGCGAATTTGTTTAAGCTGTCTGTGACCTTTGTGCGTTGTCTTCCTCTGCTCTTGTTTCTACAGATTTTGCCACTCCATAACAGTTTCTCTAATCCGTCAGCCCTGATTATATGGCCGAAAAATTTGAGCTGTCTTTCTCTGATGGTGTTGAGAAGGGATCTCTTGTACCCAGCAATTTTCATTACTTCTGCATTTGTTTTTCTTTTTGTCCATGAGACTTTCATGATTCTCCGGATGAACCACATTTCCACTGCTTCTAGTCGCTGTTCTGTGTCCTTGGCTAGGGTCCAGCACTCACATCCGTACAGAAGATGGACCATACGTAGGCTCTCAAAACATGGATCTTTGTCTTGAGGCTTAATCTTACTGTTGGTAAAAATGCATTTCATGTTGTTAAAAGTTGCCTTAGATTGACCGATTCTCTTCTTGATTTCTGTGTTACACTTGCCGTCCGGGGTGATAGTACAACCAAGGTATTTAAAGGTGTTTACTTGTCTGATTCTTTCTCCTTTACAGGCTATGTTGCATTGTGGTATAACAGCTTTTTTCGAAATCACCATGCAATCTGTCTTCTTTGCATTGAGCTGTAATCCTTTCTTTTCGCTTTCGTCTGTTACTGTTGTTAAAATCTTTTGCAGTTTTTCTTCAGAGTCGGCGATAAGGACTGTGTCATCTGCTTATCTCAGGTTGTTGATGTTGTGGCCACCTACAACTTACATCACTGATACATGTCATCAGTATAATATGTTTTCACAACATCACTTACACATGTCATCAGTACAATGTATGTTTACAACATCAGTGACACATGTCATCAGCATAATGTATGTTTACAACATCCCTGACACATATCATCAGCACCGTTCAGGTATTTTTACAGAGTGGACATGTTTAATAATCTCGGGTACAAGGCACAGTCTCACAGTCAGGATGTGGCCTCTACGAAGAAGCTGCATAAGTTCTACATGTCACCATGTGGGCCAAGTGCATGCAACTGACGGCTTTCAACCACCACCCGAGGATATAGAGTACTGCACAATTTGCAGGTGTGTCCCAAAATAGTAACACGTGGCTCTGATCCCATGGGAGTTAATCTAATTACCGCACCATCACAGCATCAACACACTTTACTCATATGACAGACATAAATATTTGCTATCTTGGCGTTTAACGAGCAAGAAGGACAATCACTGATTCATTTCTATAATATTACTGACACATTTTTTCCAACATGAAGTACGTTTAGAACGTCATTGACACATTTCAGGGGCATGAAATGCATTTATAACATCACTGACATGATATATCTCATCAACATAGCGACCGTTTATAACGTCACTGACAAATTTCACGGACATGATATACGTTGATAACATCACTGACACATTTGGCCGACACGATGTACTTTTCTAACGTCACTGACACATTTCATCAACATGAAGTAGGTTGAAATCATCACTAATGTACCTGAATTTATAATGGAGGCGTATAAAATCACTAAAATGCATCATGCAATATTGTATGAGCTTATGATACCACTAAGACACTTCATTACAACAATTATGTTTATAACACAGTCCCCCAGTTCACCCAGCTGTAAATGGGTACCTGCCTCTTTAGCGCGAGGAAAGGAAAGACAGTGAGGGAGAGGAGATGGATGCCACTTTCAATATGCTGGCCCCTAGAGAAGTGAGGTCCCTGATGTCTCACTCCATTACGACTACATAAGTTATGGGATACCTTTACCTTTCATGTTTATAACATATTTTGTATAGTTTTTGTTTTTGCGTGTGCTGTGAATTGAATGGTCTGTTTCGAAACTGTGACAGGGACCCTGTGCGAATCCACAGCGCTGTTTGTGCAAAGAGAGGCAGGCAGACAGGAGAGACAGCCAGGTTGCTGAGGAAAGGACGGAGACAGACAAACAGGCGACTGTGTTTTCAGGCACAGGGCGATGCAGAGACATGAAGGCAGGTAGATGAAGCAGCAGGCGAACAGACAAGGAGTATGCAACACATGGCCAGCCAGAAATATGAGGTAATCAGACAGACGAACACAGAGACAAACGGGCCCCAAGCAGACAGCCCAAAGCACAGAAGACATTAGAACTGACCTGCTGCTGCTGACTTGCTGACCTGGGTCACCACCTGCATCAGTATGCAATTGTTCAGACAGACAATACATCAGTATGCAATTGTTCAGACAGACAATACATCAGTATGCAATTGTTCAGAAAAGGTGGATCGGTGGTCTAGAGGTAACGCGCCTGTCTAGAAAGCGAAAAGTCCGGGTCTGAAGTGTGCGGCGGTTCGTACCCCGTTTGGACCGGAAATTTTTCCCCCATCCATTAGACCATGAGTGGTGGTCTGGGCGCTAGTCTTTCGATGAGACGATAAACCGAGTCCCGTGTGTTCACGTAATTATTTGCGCAGTTAAAAAAACCCCGGCAACAAGAGATTGCCCCCTGGAAAAATTCTTGAAAAAAAAACCCCACTTGATAGGGAAAAAAAATACGCTGCAGAAAAAAAAAAAAAAAAAAAAAAGGGTGAAAGGGTGGCGCAGCGCAAAGGGGCGACGGTTCTCCCGCTTCCCGGGGGAGAGCCCGAATTTCACGGGAGAGAAAAATCTCCCGGACTTAAAGGGGTTTTAAAAATAAAATTGAGCGTTTGATTTGTTGCTTTAAAAAGATTCAGGCTATATAATTTCCATAATTATTATTATTTTTTATTTTAGAAAGACAATACATCGTAGAAAATTGCTCAGACAGACAAACTCATTTTGAAAAAGTTAGACGACAAAATCTCAGTATGAACTGTTCAGACAGACAATTAACAGTATGAAATTAGTATAAGACAATACTCAGTATGAAATTTTGTTCAGACAAGCGATAAATCATATGATTGTTCGAAGACGTAAACATTGAAGATTAAATCATATTTTTTTTTTTAAATTTTCGAGGAAAATAAAATAAACACCCCCCGTGGTTTTTTCTATAGGGTCAGGTCCAGTCAAGGATACATCATTATAAAAAAGGGGAAAAAAAGCATATGACCCCCCGCCCCCCCCCCCCCCCCCGGCCCCCCCCAACCCTTCCCAAGAAAAACTGAAAAACCAAAAACCAATAATCTGTGTTTAGATTTGAGAAACCCAGCTTCCTGTTTTTAGGTAAATTTCACTTGTAAACCAGAAAAGAAAAAAATTTTTTGAGAAGCTTTTTTTTTTAAAAAAACAGCAGCTCAACAGAAAATATAAAAACATCAGAACTAGTCAAAATTAAACTAGGTACCACAAGGGTCATTTTTGGGTTACTTCTTTTTTAATCTATGAAAATGACCTTCCCCCACTTTCAGAATGTAGCTGTGAAATGTTTGTGTGGCACTTCCCTATGTGTGATTTAGCCCCCGCAGATTAACTAAACTTCAAAACGTTTGTCAGTTTTTGTTTACTTGGACTCAGCAAACCATATGTCCTAAATAAAAAAAAACCCTAAGTGAATGTATTTAGCAAGAAAAAAGGACAAAATAGAAATAAAATTTCCCGACTATTTGACAGGTAAACGTAATTGAAGAAGTTGACTCCACAGAATCGGGGTTGAATTCTTGATACAAATCTTATTGGACTGACACGTGGTGGCACTAGGAAAACGTCTCGCTTACAAACTACTACAGTTATTAAAATAAAAATTTTTTGAAAACCCCTCTCCCAAGAATTTTTTTTTGGCCCCATTTTGTTTTATTTGACTATGCTTCTCATTTGGGACAGTCAGTGAAAAAAAAAATTTAAAATTGATTTATTTTTATATAAAGAGCACGAAACTTGTTCTCTTTTAAAAAGAAATCTTATTCATCAACGATTTTAAAACAAACTATTCTAACCTTCAAAACGGATTTAAACTAAATAAAGCTCTGTTTGTAACCCAAAATTTGTCAATGGAAATTCCCTTCGAAGATCATTAAAAGCTTCAAAGAAATGACCCCCAAAACAAAAATTATCTAAAATTTTTTGAGAACCCCGAAATAATCTTTACAAAAAAGCTTCTTATACTAAAGGGAGTGATTTTTGGAACAAGCCCCCAAAAAAGTTTTTAAAAAATATATAAAACAACAATAGTTTTGACCAGCAAAAAAGCATTAAAAGCACAAATCCTGAAATGGACTTTTAAAGGCAAATTAACCGTGCTTAAATTTCAGCACTTTCTGCTCCCTTAAATAAAATTTCAATTATGTTTTTCTGTGATGGAAATTTTAACATTACACGCTGTATTTGTGGGAGGGAGGGGGGGCGGGAACGAGGGACCCCTTTATTAAGCAAAGAAATAAAAGTAATCTATTAAGCCGTTACAATCTACAAAATTTTTTAAAACAACATGGAAAGGAGGGGGAAAAAAAATGGTGAATGATGGCTAGTATTGTGACATCTCTCTCTCTCCCTCTCTCTCTTCCTCTCTCTCTTCTCTCTCTCCCTTTCTCTCTCCTCTCTCTTCTCTCTCTCTTTTCTTCTTCTCTCTCCTCTCTCTCTCCCCTCTTCTCTCTTCTCTCTCTCTCTCTCTCTCCTCTCTCTCTCTCCTCCCCTGCCCTTTTTCTTGTCCAATTCATAGGTTTTATCGGGGTATTGTTTTTATTGCAGTTGAGTGAATCAATAGTATGTTTTAATGATATTGGTTTGGTTTGTAGTTTAGTTTATTATAAGCTTTCCGTCTTTGTATTTTGGTAGGGGTTTTTTTGTTTGCTTTTTTGCTCTTTATTTTAAATTTTATTTTTGATTGAATGTGTTTTTTCCCCTTCCCCCTTTATTCTCCCTCCATCCTTTTCAACGCTTTTTTGTTGTTATTGTTATATTGTTGTCTAATGGTGATGGGTGTTATTTGTTATGTTATTGTCTCATGGTGATGGTGATTATCATGATTATTGTATCTCTATTATAATTATCATTATCATTGACTAATTTGATTGATTTTTTCTTGGTGGATAATTATTATGTAAATATATTTAAAAAGCGCTACTTTAAGAGTATGAGCGCATAAGAGCACTTTTGCATGGGTGGAGGAGGAGAGGAGAGATGTCATTGCAGGCAATAATGTCAGTACTAACTACAATGAATGCCCAGTATTTTCTAACGTTTATTTCCTGTACCTTTTTATTTTCTTAAGTATGAAGTGAAAGAATGCATGATATAGTAGGTAAAGTAATTTGTTTGTTTGACGTGTTGTGATTTTTATATCTTTTAATTATTAGACATTCTCTACCTAAGTGTGTGCGCGTGTGCGCTTGCGCGCACGCGCGCATATGTGTATGCGTGCGCGTGTGTGCATGTGTATATGTATGTGCATGTGTGTATGTATGTGTGTGTAATTTGTATTTTGCAGTGTATTATTTTATTGGTTTTCCTCTTTTTTATTGGTACACTTTATTGGTAAAGGTTGTAATAATGTAGTACTTCAGTATTATCATAGACAAATTTGTTGTTAGATAGATAGCTTGATGAAATAAAGCAAATGCATTGCTTATTCAATGTACCATCTGGAAATAAAATTTTTACTTGACTTGACTTGACTTAACACACATATGCACGCACACACCCACAGCAACACAATGCACCATACCACACACACACACACACACACACAACACACACACAACACACACACACACACACACACACACACACACACACACACACATAATATACACACACAGTCGAGGCCCTGTGTGCCCCTTGCGCACACAGTTAAATCCTGTTCAGCTTTTTGTAAGTGTAGGCCATTGTGTGCCGGTGAGAACGGATTACAAAAGTTACAAAACACATACACACGAGGACTGAATTTTTAAAAAAGCATATAAGTGCTTATTCCATTATCCTCGATATAAAAGAATAAATGAATAAAATAAAACTAAAGAAATATTGAGAGAGAGGGAGAGAGTATGGGGGTAAGAAAAACAAGAACAGAGATATAACTGAATGTTTCAGACTCAGTTGGTTAATAATGCCAAACTGCCTTTTAGAACAGACATTACAAAGTCTGCCAGCAAATAATCTAAAAAAGCAAAGTCCATGGGAACTGAGAAAGTCATCTAGTGACCAGTACAGTCTCCATGTGCAATGTCAGAGTTGGCACAGGTGTCAGCAGTCAGGTCAGCCAGACAGACACAGCATGACGTGGCGCTGACCAAAGGACAGAACTGGCAGACAGTCAGGTTGAAGACGGCGACAGACCAGACACCAGAAGAGGAACACTCCCATGCCAAAGCCATAAAGCAGGAGGTCTTGAAGGGCGACACAACGGTTCTGTCCTTCCCAGTGCTACAACCAACCTTCTTGCCACTCACTGACCCATCCCTCCTTCTATCTACTCACTGACCCATCCCTCCTTCTATCTACTCACGGACCCCTCCCTCTTTCTATATCACCCGCTGACCCATCCCTCCCTGAACCCCTTCCTTTGTTCTTCCTTTCATCCCCATTCCTCTGTCTCGACTTGTCTTCCTCTATGCAAACACCCCCCCCCTCCCTCTTCTTCTTTTCATCTTCCTTCCCTTCTCCAACATCTGTATCTTCTTTCCTCGGCCAACCGTTCCTTCGTCAATCCATCCCTCCACCACCACCACCCCTTTCTCCCCCCCCCCCCATCCCCTGTACTGACCTTCAGCAGCGGCAGCAGCAGCACAGGGCAGAATCCAGTGACGTCGCCACAGGACCAAGACGAGGACGAGGACGAGGACGAGGACGATGACAACGACCACAGCCACCGTCACCCCAACAACCGCTGCAGTTCCCAAACTCGGGCAAGATGAGGAGTCTGCAGATCCTGGAAACACTTGTTTACTTATTTATTTATCTATTTATTTATTTATTTTTTATTTATCTATCTATTCATCTATTTATTTATCTATTGATCTATCTATTTATTTATCTATTTATTCATTTATCTTTTCATTTACTTATTTATTTACTTATTTAGTTATCTTTTCAGTCAGCTATTTCCTTATGTTATACCCATCATTCTTTTGTCGTTTACTTAATGATATAGTCCATTCATCTATTCATTAATTCGTGATATTTATATTCATTTGTGCTACTTATTCATTTTAATTATCTATCTATCTATCTATCTATCTATCTATCTATCATCTATCTATCTATCTATTTATCTATCTATCAAGATGTAGTCAGTACCTGCCAGACTGAAGGGATCAGTTCTGGGCCCTGTTCTTTTCACTCTCTACACCGCTCCACTGCCACATATAATTAACCGTCATCAGATCAACCATCACTTATATGCAGATGACTCTCAGATTCTAAGCAGTGACATTCCTGAAAATCTGCCTTCTCTTTTGACAAATATGGCCCACTGCTTTCAAGATATCCCAAACTGGATGATAGAGAGAAAGTTACAACTAAACACTGATAAAACTGAAGCCATGCTTGTAGGGACCAAACACAAACTCTCTCATTACAACAGCTTCAATAGAATTTGGCAATGCATCAGTCCCTCTATCCATTGCTGTCAAAAATCTAGGGGTCATTATTGACAACACACTCTCTATGCAAAATTTCAACACTCAGACCTGTCAGTCGTGCTACTATCAATTACGGCGTATTAGTGCAATTCACAAGTACCTGTCCACAGACGCAACATCCAAACTCGTGGCATCTCTCATTCTTTCATGTCTGGACTATTGCAATTCTCTTTTGTCTGGTCTGCCAGCATCATCTATCCACTTCCTTCAACGTATTCAAAACTCTGCAGCTCGACTAGTCCTCAGAAAGAAAACATCTGAGCACATTATCCCTATCTTGCGATCTCTCGACTGGCTGCCTGTGCCACAAAGAATAAACAATAAGATCAGTACTGTCTGTTACAAATGTCTCCACAAAACAGCACCCTCCTACCTCTGTGAATGTCTCCACCTGTACACCCCTTCTCGTTCCCTTCGCTCTGCTCCAGATTCAGCCAGTCCACTGTTGGCCGTCGCTCTTTCTCTGTTTCTAGTCCATCGATTTGGAATGGCCTCCCTATCTCTCGTTGCCAAAGGCCTTCTTGTGACACTTTTAAATCCGGCCTCAATAAATATTTGTTTGAAACCTAAGATTTTCCTCTCCTGTTTCATTTCATAGCTATCCCTGCTTTTCAACAGCCAAAAATTCCATCACCCTGCCAAAGTGTATAACCTGTGTGTGTGTGTGTGTGTGTGTGTGTGTGTGTTAAAATTCATTTAACGTCTGTTAACGAGTTGTGATATTAGACGGGGGTGGGGGGGCTGCGGGGGTGGGTGGGTGGTGGTGGTGGGGGGGAAGTAATGGAGGGTGTATGGGTGTATGAGTGTCAAGTGAGGAGGGTGTACTTGGTACTGTATAGGAGAAGGAATTTCAAGGGATCAATGCATGCGAAATGATAAACAAAATTTAAAAATAAACAAATTAAAAACCAACAACCAAAATAATAGGAAAAACCCACACTTACATTACTAACCTATTTAACTACAATACACAACAGGAAAATGCAATTCTAACACTTTTTAAGAAAATCAGTAATTCAAATAAAATATGTAAATACAATTTCAACTGCTGAATTTCAAGTGAAAAAACCCAAACCTATCTTAATGTGTTTAACCCCCTTCCATGCCCTCAAAATAAACCCAAGAAGCAACTCAACACCCCCCCCCCAAAAAAAAAAAAAAAAAAAAGAAAAAAGCTCAACCCTTAAAACAAGAGCGAGAAACACCCAACAACAGCCAAAAACCAAGTACAAATACAATATCTCTAGCCCCCCTGCCCCCTCCTATAAAACAAACAAGATAAACAATAGGAATGCAACAACTGTGAAATAGGAGATATATAGCAAAGAAAAAGGATTTTTTTTAAATCTAACAAGCTCGAACAAAAATTCTGGACTACATCGTCTTTAAAGCGCTTTCAAACCAACTGGACTATGCATTAGGGAGCTAAAAAAGTCGTACATAAGTGCCAGACTGCTAAATATTGCTAATGGAGAGGTTGCCATCAAAAGGGGAATGTGCCCTTTAAAACTGTAGCATGTTAATATATTATCTGCTTTTTTTTTTTTTTTTTTTTACTGCACATGCAAAAAGCATTTCCAGCATATTTTGTTTTGAAGCAATTCAATTTCCATCTACCAGCTAAGGAAACAATCTGCTTTGAACAGTATACATCATGTTCTCGTATTTTGACGAAAGACTCAAATTTACGTAATTCTTAGTGTGGGTCTAGACAACCAAGTCTTCTTTCCTCACACTGAAATAGCTTTTGTTGTGATTTTATTACAATATGATAACACTCTTGCAATGAAAAGGGGAGTACTAATTGTGTCACCTCTGAAGAACCCTTCCCTCTTTTTATTGCAAGATTGTCAACTTATTCATTGTAGTAAGATTCAATGGGGGATGGAATCCAATAGAAAGTTATTCCTGAGCCGTTTAATGATACAAATAAATCAAATGGCATATTTCAATGACGACTTCAGATCTAACATTCGTTTTCAAAGAACTAATTGCATAAATTACTGATTTGGAGTCTACACAAAAAAGTATTTGAAAGATTGTTTGAGGAAAACTGATGAGAAAATTTAGGGCCATCAATATTGCGATTAGTTCTGCTGAAAATATTGATATACCTTCTCCAAGATTAAATAGGTTTTCAGCTTTTAGATCTGGTATAATATAATTAGCACCAGCCTTATTATCTAATACTGAGCCATCTGTGAATACTTTTAAGTGATCAGGGTAGTTGTCTTCCAAGTGATATTTGGCATGAGAAGATACTAAATTGATGTTGTCCTTTTTCACTAGATCAATATAATTGATGTCAAACCTTGCTAGTCTGAGTTCCCAGAATGGAATAGGGGGTAATACATCCCGTTGTGCTACATTTTCTGTTTGCTCCCAAACAGCGTTTGTAAAAATGTTTGATGTGTATGTTCTCAGTGTAGTTTGTGATGATATAGATTTAGCGCTCTTAGGAAAATCGGTGTCAGACTTGAGATTAACCACTGATTCCAAAATGTTTTGAACAGGCAGGCTTCGTAACACAAATTTACTGCAGGCAACACTCCTATAATCTTCCAGTGGTAAAACCCCTGAAGCACTGTGTGTTTTTAAAGATGAAGTATTGATAGATAGACCTAGGGCAAGTTTATATGCCCTGCAGTCTATGCTTTGAAGTTTTTTCATAAGGTATTTTGGGGCACAAAAAATACTTCCTTGGCAAAGGTTAATTTTGAAGAATGAGATTTTGAAAGATTCAACAAGGTAAACATATCTTGGACCCATGACTGTTTATTAACAGTTTTCAAACTTTTTAAGCTTTTTCTTGCTTTAGCCAAAATATATTCAATACGTTTATGCCATGTAAATTTAGATGTTAGGGAAACTCCAAGGAATTTAACTACTTGTTTATATTGTAAAATTCTACCATTTATTTTTAAACTAGGCATTTCCATTGGACTTGCTCCATTATTAAAGAGCATCATATGAGTTTTATCACATGACAGTTGAAATCAATTTTCAGTCATATAATTAGCTATGGTATTTAAATCATGTTGATGCAACCTTTTTGCATAATTTAGAGATCTAGCAGGTGTGTTCTATTTAATAATAATAAAAATGATAATAATAATAATAATAATAATAATAATAATAATAATAATAATAATAATAATAATAATAAAATATTAATAATAAAAGTAAATGGAGCTTTTATAGCCCTATATCTTGCAAAGACAAAAAAAGCGCATGCATGCAACCTAATCTTACACAGTCATGCAATCAATGATAGATAATCAATAGTTTAAACAAAAAGATATTACAAATATGGTGCGCTGCAGACAAAGTATATTAAATAAAATTTCATTCGTAAAATGTTTCAAAAGCACACACACACACTCATACAGGTCATATACTTTAGCAGGATGATAGGACATGGGTTAGTGAGGGTGGGATAGTTCTGATATGAAACAGGAGGGGGAAATCATAGGTTTGAAATAAAAATGTCTTAAGGCTGAATTTTAAAGTGTAATAACTAGGCGAAGCGAGAGAGAGAGCTCATTCCAGGTCGATGGACCAAAATAGAGAAAGAGCAGCGGCAACGGTAACTTGGTTGGATCTAGGTATTCGTTGGCACAAGGTATCTGCAGCAGAGCGGAGGAAACGTGAAAGAGTGTACAGGTTGAGACATTTACAGAGGTAGGAGGGTGCAGTTTTGTGGAGATATTTGTAACGAGGGTACTGATCTTATAATTTACTCTTGTGGCACAGGCAGCCAGTGGAAAGTACGCAAGAGAGGGGTAATGTGCTCAGATTTTTTCTATCTGAGAACTAGTCGAGCTGCAGAGTTTTGTTCACGTTGAAGGGAAGGAGAGATGATGCTGGCAGACCAGACAAAAGAGAATTGCAATAGTTGAGACATGAGAGATTGAGAGAAGTGACAAGTTTGGCTGTTGCATCTGTGGACAGGACACTTTCGAATTGCACTAATAGCCGTAATAGATAGTAGCAGGACTGACAGGTCTCGGTTGTTGAACTTTTGCATAGAGAGTGTGTTATCAATAATGACCCTAGATACTTCACAGCAGTGGATAGAGGGACTGATGTATTTCTGAGTTCTTTTGAAGCTGTTGTAATGGAAGAGAGCTGGTGTTTGGTCCCTACGAGATGCTTCGGTTTTATCTGCATTAAGCTGTAATTTGTTCGGTGCATCCAGTTTTGATATCTTCAAAGCAAGGGGCCATATTTGTCAGGAGAGAAGGCAAGATTTTCAGGAGTAAACACTGCTTTGATCTGAGAGTCATCTGTGCAAAACATGATGGTTGATTTGATGGCGGTTTATTTATATGTGACAGTGGGGCTTCGTAAGGAGTGAACAGAACAGGGCCTAGAACTGATCCCTGTTGGACTCCGCATTCCAGTTTGGCAGGTATTGATTGAATCTCGTTTACTGCAACTGTCTGGAAGCGCTCAGTAAGGTATGATTTAACGAAGTAAGGGATGTGCCAGTAACACCAAATGTTTTTTGAAGTCGGAAGAGAAGAATTGAGTGGTCTATAGTATCCAAGGCTGCTGATAAGTCGATTAGAGTGAGAAGGGAGATATTTCCTGAGTCAGAAGTGAGTAGAAGTGTGTTTAAAGTATGCACTAGGGTGGTTTCAGTGCTGTGGTTGACGCGATAGGCAGACTGATACTCAGGAAGAAGATTGTTGGAGAGAAGGTGGTTGTTAAACTGTTTGAGAACTACTTTTTCAAGGACTTTAGAAATAAAAGGTAGATTGGAAACAAGTCTGTAATTATTCAGAATGTTAGGGTCAAGGTATTGCTTTTTGAGTAGAGGTGTGACTATAGCAGTTTTGAGAGTGATGGAAACATTTCCTGAAACAGGAGATGAGTTTACTATGTTCGTGATAGCTGGTATGGAGTTGTGGTAAGCACTGTATGAAAGAGAAGCAGGTATGGGACAAGATCACATGATTTTATTGTCATTTCTTTCAGAATTGTCACGATTTCTTTCTTACTTGTCAGATGAAAGAAATGGAGGAGGAGTGCCAGAGAATTGAAGATCAGGAAGTGCAGGCCGGAAAGGAGTCCAATCAGTTTGGAGCAAATGTTATGGACTTTTTTTTGAAGAGACTGCAGAAAATATAGAAGGATCTTCAGAGTGGTTGTGAATGGAAGGCAGAGAGCTTGCCTTCACAGATCTATAAAGAGTGTTGTGAGGGAAAAGAGAGCTTTCTATAAATGGTGTTCAAAACTTGAAAATTTAGTAATACTTTGGTTTTTTTCTGAAAGAATTAAAAGATTTGACTTTGTTTACTTGTTTTCGATAAAGTGCTTATTAATTTCTGTTTTTGATTTTCGCTGCTGTGCTCTGTTGCCTGCGCTTGCACTTTGTGACCGGATGTTCATGGGTTGTACCATGAAGCACAGGCTATCAGGCAGGAAGAGGGTCGGTGGGAGGTGCATGTCATCAAGCATTTGGGGCTGAGAAAAACCATTGTAGTGTTTAGGGGGGTTTATTGCCCAGAGGTTTGTGGGGAGGCGTTCGCGGCTTGTGAAGAAAAAGTTTGAATATCTAGGGCCCTTGAGCTTGCCGGGTAACATATTTTTCTTTCTGGTAGGCTTTGCAATGTTTAGAGAGAAAAAACAGTGGAATGATCAGAAAGTTGTTTATCAGTGATAGATACAGATGTGATCAGATTTTGGGAAACATTGGTAATTAGCCAGTCAAAAATATGTCCTGATCTGTGCATTGCTTCGTTTATTAGCTGAGAAAGAGAGTGGTTTGACAAAGAAAGAGAAAGACGTTTGCCCATCGAAGAAGACTGGTTATCAAAATGGAAGTTAAAGTCGCCGAGAATGATGAGCTTTCTGGGAGAGAAGCTGTAGTGATCCAGGGTGACAGGGAAACTCTTGATGGAAAATGGAAAATGTCAGATCATTCTTAGACTTGGAGGTGGACGGTTAAAAACAGCAGGAAAGTGACCAGACGTGTTGAAAATTGAGTTCACAGACTTCGAAAGATTCAAATTTAGAAAGGAAGGGAGAAAACAAAAGAGGGGAGCAGGTTCGGGTGTATCTTTTAAAGGATGGCAATGCCCCCCACGGGGTGGGGGAAAGAAAAGGGGGTTTTTATAAACCCTTTGTCAGGGTTTTTTTTTGGTTCATGGGGGGGGTGGGTTTTTAAACCCGGTTTTTGTAAAAATGGGAAAATCAATTTTTTTTTTCAGAGATAAATCAGAAAAATTATCCCCTAACCCTTGGGGGAAACCCGACTGCACTTGAACAAAAACAAATTTAAGGATGTTTTAAGGGGGGCAGAGATTTAGATAATGTGGTGAAAAAAGGGTACTTTTCATTTGGAAAAGGGGTGAAGGGGATGGAAAGATGTTGAGGGCAAGAGAGACAAAAGTTTGGGTTTAAGGTTTAAAGTGTGGGAAAAACTGGGGAAGTTTTTTGGGTTTTTCAGTTTAAAACACACCCTGATCACATTACCCGAAAAAGTTTTTTTTCAAAGTCATAAATACAGGGGAAGCAGGTTGATCAAGGGGGAAACGAAGGGATGTTGATTTGAAATTGGTAGTGGTTTGTGAGTCATAAATAGGTTTGAGAGGGATGTAGGGGGCCCCGGCGAAAGAGTTGCTGCAGGGTATCTTAGTTTTTTTGGGGAGTTGATTTTTAAAAGGGTTGAAAATTTGTTCAAGTCTGTATCTTTTTTTTTCTTCTTTCATCTTCCGTGGTGCCCTTTTGGCGTGTGGGAGAAAGAGTCTGTTGGCTAGGCGGGAGGCTGATGTAGTGACGGTTTATGGCCCCCCAGGGTGTCAAACCACGGAGTTTGCTCCAAAAGGCTCCTTGGTCTACCTCTGGGTTTCCCCCATTGTATTTGGGGGGTATGCCCGTAGGGTGATGGTTTGGGGGAGATTAGTGAGGGGGACCAAACCATGACCTTTTTTGTTCGAAAATGGAGAGAATTGGTGTTAGTCCCGACCATGTCTCTATTACCCATTTTGATTTGTGGTTGGTTTGTTGAAGCTTTTCTAGGGGAGCGGTTTCAATGTGAAAAATTTTTTCCCCAAAGGGTTTGTTAGGGGCCCTGTTTTACATGGTATGTGGGGTTGGAAAAGAAGATGGCGTTGGGGAGTTTTGGGCCTTTGGTTTTCATTGGTATCTGGGAAAGTTTTAGAAGGGGGGGGGGTTTGGGAAAATGAGGGGTTCGCTTTCTGGCAAACTTGTTTTTATCCCCCTTTTTCCAATTTTCCATCTTCATTTAAGAGGTGCCCAAAGGGAATTTTAATTCTTTGGTCGTTTCAAACTGGGGGCCGTTATGTTGGTCCCGCTTTCCGGGTTTTCTGAAACTAATCTTTTTTTGGTGATACTGATTTTCATGTCATATCTACAGGGGTGTGTTGGGGTTTTGGGTTTTTGTGATCTTTAAGAGTGCTTTGTCCTGATTTATCAGGGACTGGGCGTCCGCAAATAATAGTTCGTTAGGGTAAGTTGGGGTTTGGTTCCCTTTTTGAAATTGGGCCATGTAGGGCACGAAAAAGGAAGGGGGGAAAAGTAGCAGCCTTTCCCGAAACCCAGTAAAAGGGGAAAAAGTCGGATGTTCCCCCGGGGTGGGTTTTGGGCCCGGGGTATACGGGTTTGGGATAAATTTCTTGGTTATAAAAATTTCCCCCTTCCTGTATGCTCCCGGATTTCCAGAGCTTGTTCTGTTGACTCGGTCGAAAACTTTTTTTTTGATAAAGAATACGGGAAAGAGGTCTTGGTTGTATTCGTGGCTTTTTCCCCAGGTCGGGGGGCGAAAAAAGGGATTGTGCCCCTCCCTTTCCCAAAGCCCAAAAAAGGGGATTTTTCAGTAGATGTTTGTTTGGCTCTTGTGCGTTTTCCCAAATTTTTCAACCCTTTTCCCAAAATGGCTGAGAAGTTTAAAAAGCCCCGGTAGGTGTGCAAATCCCCTTTTTTTGCCCTTCTTCTTCCAAATTGGGGACCAATATTGATTTTGGGGCCCGGGCCATTATACTTTTTCTTTTCCCCTGCTTTCTGGAAGATGATGGTGAGCCCCTTAACTCCCTTTTTCCCCTTGATGGGAGAAACCCCCAGTGGATTTCTAACCCCTTTAAAAAAAACTGAAAAGAGAACAAAGGGGGGTACCCAAAGGGAAAAAACCCCCCAATGGGGAAAAAGGGCATTGGAAAAGGAACAGGTAAACCTTGGGGCATGGAAAATTGGGCCCAAAAACAAGAACCGAAAATTGTGGATTCATGACCAAAAGAAGATCCCTTTATGGGGAAAATTTTTGACATTTGGGAAAAAAGGGGAAAAGGGTCGAAAAAAAACCATTCAAATTTTTTTCTCATTGAAGGGGGGGTCGAAAGACCAAAAGCAAAGGAGGGGGTGGGGGTTTATCCTACTTCCCGACTAGCAAAGAACTCATGAGTAAAAGAAACATATCAAGGGAAAAACTGATTTAAAACGGGGTAAAAAAGTCCAAAAAAACGGATAACGAAACATATGCCCCTTAAGATGGTTTCTCAAAAAAGAAAAAGATCCCTTTATTTAAAAACTTCCCCCTCTCAAAAAGCACCCCCCACAAAGAGGACCCCCTAAGGGCATGGGGGTTTCAACGGCAGAGTTGGTGAGAGAAAAAAACCCCGGAAAAAAATTTGGGCCCCAAGTGGGCCACGAAATTGCAATTACAAGGGAATACCCTGCTGGAAAAATTTTTGTCAGAGCATGATCTGATACACCCACCCTTTTTAAACCCGGGCCCCCAAATTTAACCCCGGTACAAAGGAACGAACCCAAATCTGTTCAAATCGATTTATTCTTGCAAGATCTTGGGAAACCTTACGCCTCAAAGACTCAAAAACCCTTCCCAACGCCAACCTTTACATGACCCCGGCCCGTCATTCTGGCCCCCAGTACTCAAAAAGAAAAAAACAACTGCTAGGAAGAAACCCGTTAAAAGATCAACCCCCCTCAAACTGGGAAAAGAAAAAGTGCAAGAAAGATTCACAGTTTCTATCAAAGGGGAAATTGACTCCCTTGATACAATCCCCTAAAAAAAGGAGAAGGTTGGGGCACCCTTAAGCCACTCTCTTTAACCCTTTAGGGAAATTTTTGGGACAAAGGAAAAGGGGAGGTTTTTAAAACAGGGGAAAAACCCACAGTTGGTGGAACCCAAAAGGGGAAAGGAAACCCTCAAAGAAAAAAAGATATACAAAGCTTGGGCAAGACCAAACAGAAGGGATTTCCCAATTCAGAAATCGCAAAAAGAATTTGGAATTGTTTGTGAAAACCCCAAAGAAAAATTTGGGCGTTTTTGGGGGAAAAATTTTGTGAAATTTGCCCAAAAAATTCCCCCAAAAGGTTTTTAAAGTGTGAAGACTGAGAATTAAAATGGAAACCATTCCCTTCCAAAAACATAGTGGGAAAGATGCAAAAAAGGAGGGCACGGGACCAAAAAAAGGAAATTTGAAAAAGTGGGGAAAATTAATTTAAAGATCTTTTAAAATTTGGGGTTCAAATTTCCAAACCCGTTTCAACCCCGCTATAAAAACCCGTTAGGGGCCCCAAAACCTTGAAGCTGAAACAAGGAAAAAAACAATTTAAAACCCGCCCCAAAAGGGGAAAGGGCAGGTGATACGGGTTTAAAACTGAAGCCATCCCTTTATGGGGGAGAAACAGTTTAAATGGTCACCCTCATTCCAAAAGCCTGGGAAAAGGAATTTTGTATGGTAAGTTTAAAAACCCCCTGGAAGCAAATCTCTTCTTCAATTTAGTTTTCCTTTTGGGGGAAGGAGGAACAATGGTAGTTTTGGGGGGAGATGAATCCGTGTTTACTTGTCAATAAATACCCTTTTGGGGTTTCCCCCTTTTTTAGTAATCTTGTAATTAAAATTAGTCCCCATTTTTTGCCTTAATGTGTTGTTTTTCCCCCCCAAAACCCCAAAAAAACCATGAAATTTCCCTGGGCAAACCAATTTTTTTTTAGGTTTTTTAAAAAATAACCCGGGGAAAAACCCTACCTTCGTAGCCCTTTGTTTTATAAAGAAAAAAGTTTTTGGAAACTTTCAGCCTCGAAACTGATAATTGACCTGAGTTGTTATTAACTGGATGATCCCAAAAGATGATTGGGCCCTTTTTAAAAGTGCTTGATTTTCAGGGAAAAATTTTATTCTTCTCAAATAATAAAAGTCCCTTTAAAAAGATTTTTTTTGCAATTTTCAACCCTGATCTAAGTAATGGGGCCCAAAGTTTCACATTTGTTTTTTGGTTTTTTTTGTCCTTTTTGCACAGGGACCAAAAATTATGTTTCAAAATTGAGGGGTTTACACCCCCTTCCCCCAAAACTTTTGAAAAAATTTTGTAAGAATGGTATCCCCTTGGGCCCGGGAAAGGGTTTTTTCCTTATTTTAAAATGCATCAAGGCCCAAAATGATGGGTTTTTTGTTTGCCAATGGAGATTAATTTTTATTTTTGGACGGTTAATGGACATTGAGGTAATGATGTTATAGGAAAAGGGTCGTCAAAAACTGGGTGATTTTTTCCTTTGGGGTTTGTAGAGCTTTTGTGTTTGGGGGTTATCATGGAACATCTGCGGCCTAACAAACAAGGAACCAGAAATTGTGGAATTCATGACCAAAAGAAAGATCTCCATCATGGGCATTTCAGACACTTGGAAGAAAGGAGAAGGATCGAAAGAAATCCATTCAAACTTTGTTCTCATCTGAAGTGGAGTCAGGAAAGACCAGAAAGCAACGCATGGTGTGGGATTCATCCTACATCCAGACATAGCAAAGAATCTCATGAGTACAGAACACATATCAGAAAGACTGATTAAAATCGGTGTAAGAAAGTCCAACAAAATCGTCCACTATATCGAAGCATATGCACCGTGTAACGATTCGTACTCAGAAGAGGAGAAAGACTCCTTCTATCAAAAGCTCTCCGACCTCATCAACAGCACCCCTGACAAAGAGGACCTGTATGTCATGGGTGATTTCAACGGCAGAGTTGGTGAGAGAAAAAACCCGTGGACAAAACATCTTGGACCCCACAGTGACCACAGAACACCTTGCAATTACAACGGGAATCACGTGCTGGAACTATGTGCAGAGCATGATCTGATCATCACCAACACCTTTTTCCAACACCGAGCCTCCCAAATTTACACCTGGTACAAATGGAACGATCTCAACATCTCGTCTCAAATCGACTTTATACTTGCAAGATCTAGAACACGTTACGCCATCAAAGACTCAAAAGCCATTCCCAACGCCAACCTTGACACTGACCACAGGCCTGTCATTCTAGCCTCCAGTACTCAGAAGAAGAAAATAACAACTGCTAGGAAGAACCAGCCTGAAAAGATCAACCTCCTCAAACTGGAAGAGAAATAAGTGCAAGAACAGATTCACAGTGCTATCAAGGTGAAACTTGACTCCATTGATACAACCTCCTCTCAACATGGAGCAAGTCTGGGACACCTTCAAGCCAGCTCTCTTGAACACCTTAAGGGAAGTTTGTGGGACAAAGAAATGTGGAGGTAAAAACAGGAAAGCTACAGCTTGGTGGAACCAAGAGGTGAAGGAAGCCATCAAAGAAAAAAAGCAGCTATATAAAGCTTGGGCCAAGACCAAGACAGAAGAGGACTACGCCAAGTACAGAATCGCAAGAAGACATAGTAATCGTGTTGTGAAAGCCTCCAAAGAAAAATCTTGGGCGACTTATGGAGAGAAGTTAAGTGAAATTTGCAAGAACTCCCCAAGAGAATTTTTCAAAAGTGTGAAGACGATGAGAGTAAGAGATGAGCCATTCATTCCAACAACAGTAGTGAATGATGCAAATGGAGAGGCACTGCACAAAGAAGAGGAAATTCTGAAACGATGGGAAGATTACTTTAAAGATCTTTTAAACCCATTTGGAGTACAAGCTTCCAGCTCTCAGTTCTCACCACGCTATAAAGACCAGTTAGAGCCCCAAATCCTTGAAGCTGAAACAAGAAAAGCAATTAAGACCAGCCCAAAGGGCAAAGCGGCAGGTGATGACGGCATAACAACTGAAGCCATCCTTGCATGCGGAGAAACGGGAGTTAAGTGGCTCACCATCATCTTCCAGAAAGCATGGGAAGAGAGGAAGTCTGTATGGTATGTTGTAAAACCCATGTGAGAGCAAAACTCTCATGTCTTCAGCATTTAGTGTCATATTGGTGGAAGGAGGAACACTGGATAGTTGTGGTGGGGGAGACCTGAGTCCGTGTTTCACTTGTCAATAACTGGACCTTGTGGGATTCCCATTTATAGTAATCTTGTAGATGAATATGTAGTCCCTATTTTAGCCTTAATGTGTCTGTTTTCCCCCCAAACCTTAAATGAAACCATGCATCTGCCCTGACAAACCAATATTTTTTAGTTTAAACAATAACCGTGAATGCCATACCTGGTCGTAAGCCTTAGTTATATAAAGAAAATGTTTCTAGTAGACATTTCAGCCTCGCAAACTGATACTTGACCTGAGTTGTTAGCTTAACTGGATGATCAATAGATGATCTGCCTTTTCAAAAAGCCTGCTTGATTTACAGGAATAATTTTATTCTTCTCACAATAATATACAAGTCCCTTTAAAACGATTTTTTCTAGCAATTTACAGACATGAGTCGTAAGTACTATGGGCCTATAGCTATTCACATTTGTTTTTGGTTTACCGTCTTTGTGCACAGGGACAATAATTGACTGTTTCAAAACTTGAGGTAGTACACCACTCTCCCAACACTTTCGAAAAATATCGTAGAGAATGTGTATCCACTTGTCCGGCAAATGTTTGATCCTTTCATTTGAAATAGCATCAATGCAAACTGATGTCTTCTTGTTTGCCAATGACGAGATTACATCTTTTATTTCTTGGACGGTTAATGGAGCATTGAGGTAATGACTGTTATCAGGAACAGGGTCGTCAAAGCTGGCTGATTTTTCTCTTTGGGTTCTGTAGAGCTTTTGTGTTGGAGTTAAGCCATCAAGTCTGCTTGTGCTGGAAAAAATATCCCCAAATGATTCGGCGTTTTTCATTAAAGAAGGGAATACAATGTTATTTAATTCAATAGGAAAAGTTGGTAATTTTATGCCATTTTTCATTATGTTTAGTTGTCTCCACATCTTCTTGGTATCCTTGTGATTTGATACTTCTGAATTGCAAAATGTTGTCGATAAGTTTTCTTAGCTTGCTCTATTACTCGGCTGCATCTGATATTAGCATTTTTCATGGCCTTGTGATTTTCAGTCGATTTATCTTTATTGTATAGGTTGAACATAAATTTTTTCTCAGTGACTGCTTTTCCACAGTCGGCATTCCACCATACATTACCTAAATTACTGTAATTTTGTGTAGTACTTGTGTTTAGTTTTGGAATTGTTTCATCAATTACATTTAAAACGGAATTGCGGAAAGAATTGTACATTGTGTCAATATTATCATGGCTGGATGTAGTTACTACTAAATTCCGTAAGATGCTTGTAAAAGTGAGTCAGTCTGCTCTCTTATAATTGTATTTAGGAATGAAATCAGGATAATTATTTTCTATGTTAAACTTGTCATTAATCTTAATAGAAATAGGAACATGATCACTACTTAATGTTTTATGATACATTTTTTGGAATGTCACAATGCTAACTTAGGAGAAACTAATGTAAGATCTATAGCAGTTGGTTGATGGGTGGGTACATCAGGTATTCTGGTGTAGGACCCATCGTTAAGCAAAACTAAGGGCGAGTCTACTATGTTTTCAACAAGCTGATATTAGTAATGTGAAGACACTCTTTTTTCCAAAAAAGGTGAATGGCTATTAACATCACCGCCTATAATCCATTTATGTTAGTCACTTATAGTTCTCAGCCAGTCAGTATTTTCATTATCATGACCTTTAGGTAAATAAACAGATACACAGTTGATGATGAGTGATTCCGAAAACTTTACATTAATAGCACATGATGAAACATTTGCTATATTTGCTGGCACAGGAGACTGTATCATGCAGTGTTGTAAACCAACACGAGTATAAATTGCAATGTAATCTTTCCATCAGAGTGTTGTTGTTCACAAACTGGCGGAAGACAAACTGCTTCAGTCATGGAAGCTTGCTCTTTTTAACATTTAAAGACTGAGGGATAAGTACTTGATAACAATTTGACATAAGATGTTGGTGTAAGTAATCAACATTTGTAGCAATAGATCTGCAGTTCCACTGCAGTATTGAGATCTTATCATTTTGGTGCATTACTATTCAAACTGTTATGTTGATATATAAATCTATACAAGAAGGGGAACCAATAAATAGGGCATGTAAAACAAAAAAAAACACCCAAAAGAGAAAAAACAACAAAAACAAAAATAACAAAATATAAACAACCACCAATAAAAATCTACCCCAATAACAGCAAAACCAATAACCTCAATACAAACTAATCTTATTACTAATATAAAAATGTTCTCAAATACCACAACTAAGTTATTTCGTCCAAAAGTGTACGTCAGATACAGAATGTAATATAGTCAACAAGATATCAACTTGATTTTGTTGTTACTTAAACCCCTACAAAATAACCACAATATATAGTTTCTGTTCATATACTATTCCACAATGACAGAAAAAAGTCTCATTTGTATGTTCACTTTTCCCTCTTTCCACGTGGACTGGTAATAATGAAGAGGTGAGCACACAGCATACTTCAGTACCAGTGACTGAGCGCATGGAACCTTTACACCCAGGGTGTCTGGGACTGTAGGCACGCCATGGTGTCAGTTCCTGCTGCTGGAAGGGAGTCACCCCGGGCAGTTGTGCAGACCTCACTGTTCTTTTTGGTTTCGTCCAAAACAGCTGACGAATTTGACAGCCAAGGTTGACTGCCAGGATTTGGTAGAGCCCTTCATGGTGGGGTGTATCCCATCCTTCAGGTGGCTGGTGCCTAAGTTGTCACTGGATACAAATGATACTCTCTTCACCCCCCCCCCCCCCCCCCCCAGGAAGGCCTTTCACAACTGAGGCATTGAACAGCTGCCTGTTACGTCTAGCTCATCATCTTGAACTGGTGACACTTTATTTTATGACAATGAGCGTGTTTAGATGCTGTTTGTTGATTTGTTTTACTGAGTCAACAAATCTTGTACTAGCAGAATTAGCCTCTTCTGTTCTTAGATTGTTTACTCCACAATGTAAAACAATGCTGTCAAATGACTTTCCTAGATTACAGGAAGCAGTCTTCACATTTTCTTGGATATCTTTTATTATGTGGATCTTGTGGTGAACAGCAGAAAAGCCATATGCAGGCCCCAGTCGTTTGTACTGAGCTCCTCTTAAGACAGAATCATGCAAGAACAGAACATTTCGGAATCTAGCAGAGTTCTTGACGTTTTCTCTCATGGTCTTTGATGTCATTGAAACCTTGGCGTATTTTAAAATTTGACGTCATTACATGTTCTCAGCTTAGTGGGCTTTTCTTTATTTTGTTTTGGGCCCTGCTGTCTGTTGGTAGCAGGAGGCACAGGAGGCCTGAGTGGTGCCTTGCTTGTGCTGCGTGCAGCAGGCGTGGATTTGGCAACATCAGCGTAAGTAGGAGAAACATTTAGATCTGTTTGTGTACTTTCGTGGTGACGACATGTTTCCTTTCTTTCTGACTTCTCCCTGCTCAGCTCCTTGATGATCTTTTCCAAAGAGAGAAGACAACATGAAGCTAACGAGAGCACCTTGTCCGGCTTGTGATTGGCTGCTGCAATCACGTGTCCGGAATCCGCCATCTTGGTTTTCGTCTGCTATGACAGAACGGCCCGACAGAACGGCCTGTCGTATTGTTTGATAGATGATAACTTTCCCCATCTCCAATGAAGAGATGCTGCACTGGCTAAGTAGGTAAGTGATGCTTACCGCGTGGTCTTTCCGCGCGTTTTTCCTCCATTGCGTTCGATACGACGGAAGCACCTCAAGTACAAGCAGTTTTCTTAACTTGTTTGTGTTTTCTACCACTCAGCACCATGAACTGCTCAAGTGAGTTTTTTCGTGTTTTGATCGAGAAGCGTTAAACTATTATAAAAAGTTAGATGACATGTGTAGTAAGATGTGTGGATACCATAAAAATTGTTATAATTGTCAGAATTGTGTGTGTGTATGGGAGGGTGGGCGGGTGTGCCCGCGTGGGCATGCCAGGTGCAAGTGTGTGTGTGTGAGAGAGAGAGAGAGAGAGAGAGAGAGAGAGAGAGAGAGAGAGAGAGAGAGAGAGAGAGAGAAGAGAGAGAGAGAGATCCAAACACTTGTACTGAAAGATAAGGCCGTTTTAGGAACACAGAAGAGTTTCAGTTTCACACTGTGGCAAGATTTGAACTTCAAGAAGTACTCTACAACTTGAACTTCAATCTGTGTCGCCGTGTTCTGTTGTCTGACGTCACACTGACATTTTTCAAGTAAAAGTAAACTGGCTTACTTTATCACACTCTCAATATCAACTGAAGCATAGAAGTAGGCCTAGAGAGGTTCCTGAAATGGGAGGAGTTCGACAACAGAGTTACTGTTTATTAGCGGACGAAAAACCAAGATGGCGGATTCCGGACACGTGATTGCAGCAGCCAATCACAAGCCGGACAAGGTGCTCTCGTTAGCTTCATGTGACGATCAGTGAGGTGTAGGATAACAGATTTACGATCACTGACCGTCTCACGCAGGCTGGAAATCATCTGGGTGGTCTGACTCCCTCTGGCCTCTTGATCTGCCTCATTAGTTGGGGTGGTACTTTCTGTACTTGTAGATGGTCCAAGAGCAGGGCTGTCAAGGGCTCTAGACTTCTTGCCCTCTTTCGCTCTTACTGTGGGCTCTTGTTCTCCAGAAGCCTCATGTGTGGACGACTCCCTGTTACAGGAACTAACCTTTCTGCTTCTGGAGCGAGTGATCTTAGTCATTGTAGGGTTTAAGTAAAAACGTAACAGTTGAATACTGGTTACTGACCAGTTCCGCTATCTTGATGACGTGTTGTGTGTGTGTGTGTGTGTGTGTGTGTGTGTGTGTGTGTGTGTGTGTGTGCATTTGGACTTGTTAGAACTATTACTTTTGGTTGCATGACTGTGTAAGAATGAGTTGAGTGCAAATGCTTTGATTTGTCTGTGCAAGGTACAGCGCTATATAACTTCCATTTATTATTATTACATTGTTGTTGTTATTATTATTATTATTATTATTATTATTACTATTTATTTGTGTGTCTGTCTCTCTGCTTTTGTATGTATGTATAAATGTATGTATGTATGTATTATGTATGTATGTAGGTGTGGATGTGTGTGTGGATGTATGTATGTATTTATGTACGTATGCATGCATGCATGCATGCATATATGTATGTATGTATTATGTGTGTATTATGTATATATATATATATATATATATAATATATATATATATATATATATATATATATATATATAAATGCATGTATGTGTCTGTCTGTCTGTCTCTAGGTACGTAGGTCGGTAGGTAGGTATATAGATAGATAGGTTGATAGGTAGGTAGGTAGGTATGTCAGTAGGTAGGTAGGTATGTAAGTAGGTAGGTAAGTATGCAGGTACGTATGTAGATAGATAAGTATGCAGGTAAGTACGTAGGTAGGTAGGTTGGGAGAGAGAGAGGTACAGAGGGAGGGAGACCAATCTGTCAATTCTAAGGTCTTCAAAATAGTCACTAATTATTGAAGTCAGAAAGGAAGACTCTGAATATAAAGAAATAATGTGCATCACACGGCTGTGTATTGGAAAACACAGACGATATAATCTGTAAAGAATGCAAAGCTTCATCATCGTTTAGTAGACAACTACGTGATGGAATGGACTCTGGGGACTTGTGCACAAGACGAAGCAAAGACGCCACACGTCTTTAGTGACTGCAAGGAACAAGCAGAAGCGAAACAGGCGTCTTTGAGAAAAGCCTGCAATAGTCACCCGGTGTCTTTTGCCAACCAATGCAAGTACAGACAGGGTAAGCATTAGTCATCTGTGCCTATAACTCTCTCACGTTAAATCCTGTTCCGCTTTTCGAAAGAGTAGGCCATTGTGTGCCGGTGGGAACAGATGACAAAATTTACAAAACCGCATACACACGGGGCTGGATAAAAAAAGCACATGAGTGCTTATTCCATTATCCTCGATATTTAAAAAAAATCAAAAGTCATCTCTCATGAGATACTTTCTAAAATAACTATATTAAGTTTGCATCTAGCTTTACACCTTAACCAAGTGAGATAATGAAACAATGTGACATGTGCATAGCAATGTGTGACAAAATCCAGGCAAAGGTCACATACTGCAGTCAACCAGCAAAACGTCACATACGGCAGTTAACAAGCTTAAGGTCAAATACTGCAGTCAACCAGCAAAATGTCACATAATGCAGTCAACCAACTTAAGGTCACTTACTGCAGTCAACCAGCTAAAGGTCACATACTGCACTCAACCAGCTAAAGTTTGCATACTGCAGTCAACCAGTAGAAGGTCATATAAAGCAGTCAACCAGCAAGATGTCATATAAAGCAGTCAAATAACAAAAGGCCACATGGTGCAGTCATCAAGTTTAAGTTCAAACAGAGCAGTCAACAGCAAGTTGGCAAACATCGCAGTCCCACAAGTCCCCACAGACAAAGCAATATTGCTGCTCACCATTCACTGTGACCTGGAACACAAACTGTTCCTGTCCAAAAGCGTTGGCAGCAGTGAAGATGTAGAATCCTTCTGCTGAAGAGTCTTTGGCAGAGTTCACACTGACGTCACACTGCACAGCAAAGGCAGCAAAGGTGTTGGTGCACCTGGCTGTCACCTTGATGCTGTCTGGCACAGGCTGCCTGCTGCTGAAGTCCTGTGTAGTGCCCAGGTACTGGAAGGTGAAGCTGTCTGGCAGGGGAAAGGCCTGCAGGTGGAAAGCTGTACTGACTGGTTTGTGGATGAAGTTGATCTTGGGTGGAGGTGCTGGTGCTGCTGTCGTCTGACGTGGCTTGCCTGGAGAGGTCAGCACATCATTGTAGCACTAGCTTCTGTGAATACCCGAATGCCCCCACAACACATCAACCACTTTCTTTCTCCTAAGTATTTCATTCCTTAAAGGGCATGTGCACTCATGAACATGTACACTGATATACCAGTCTCCCACTTGCTCCTTCCACAGTCCAACCTACATACATAAAAAGATGATGGACAGTGATTAATATTCATGATGTTATCATCTAACAGACCAGTGGGAGCACATCTAAGTGAACGGCATGTCTTTTGAACTCCCACATACATAAGTATGAGCTAACCCTGTGCAACGTTTGTCACCACGCCTGTCTATCGTGCAGACTGGGCAGAAAGGGCTGCTCCCTTTTTACAGACTGGTGCATCCTCTACTCACTGGACGTGGTAAAGAGTGCTGTTCTCATCATGACTCCATGTTTTGGAATTATGGAGGTGTAAGGAGACTTGTTTCTACACCGTCAGAGTTGAAAGCTCTTCTATGGGGTATAGGAGAACCGTGTCCTCTGACGATGTTTTGAACAAAAAGAATCACTCCTTATTCACAGTACTATTCCTCCTATTGATGCACACCGCTTCTGCACAACACTTTGTGCCTGCGTTAAATACCCATCTATCGTTTGTAGAGGAGTCCAGCAGCAATCCCTGACAGCATCATTACACCATCACAAAACTAATCTGCAGAGGGATGTAGTTTGCCAAGTTCAAGTTGTCCCAGACACACGACTGAGAAAAACTCCAGTGCAGTGTCTCAACGACTCCTGAAGGAGTTAAGGGGAAGTCAGGTCACTGGAAACATGACTTTCTTCCCTGTGGAGATATAGGGGGTGTGTCAGTTCAAACAGAACCACCACCTTTTGGAAATTATGTGCTAGGAATTCTTCTTTTCTATCCCTCTCTTTGTTTCTGCCTTGTTCCTTTTTTACCTACCATGTCCCCCTTGTCTATTTTCTGCCTTCTTTGTCTCCTCGTCTGACTTTTTTCAGAAAGACTTAAGACATGAACATTTTCTCATATGACAATGTCGGCTGTTGAAAGAAGAACAAGAGGAAGAAACACATCAGCACAGTGAACTGAAATTTGCACCCCATTTAAAGAGCTCTCAAGCGGGAAAGATAAAAATAAAATAAAGTTTGATGTGTGTAGCAAAACAAAAGAAAACAAAATCAATCCACAAACAACAAACACATATAGCAAATGAACTAGTACACATACAGTTGACGTAGAGCTGTACAGAGACACAACAAACACGTGTAGCAAACGAACTAATACACATACAGTTGACAAAGAGCTGTACAGAGACACAACAAACAGTATAGCAAACAAACTAGTACACTCACAGTTGACGTAGAGCTGTACAGAGATGTCTTGGACACTTCCCACCCGGTTATCAGCACGGCAGATGAGGGTACCCGTGTTGTCACACCTTGCAGCTGTGTGGTGTGACAGCTGAGTTATCTCCTCTGACAGACTCAGCTGGCCGCCATCTTGACGGGCTAACTGCGCGTCTCTCTGAAGCAGCTCCAGTCCGGGTGTTGGTCGACCACGTGACTGACACGTCAGTGTCACAGCCTCCTTCTCATTGACGGTGATGTTGATGCTGTTGTTCACTGTGAGGTGGGTGTGTGTTGGCGGATCTGGATAAATAAAGCATAAAGGAGCTGCAGACATAAACACACACTCTCTCTCTCTCTCTCTCTCTCTCTCTCTCTCTCTCTCTCTCTCTCTGTAGTTTTTAAATTTGCTTGAGAAGAGATGTCTCTACTCCTTACTGAAATTCTGACTGTCACTTGAATACATCAATGTTGTAGCCATGGTATGCACATTCCACAGAAAAACGAAAAGACAGCAGTGCTGTGACAAGTTCTCCTTTGTCCACCATGATGTTGCGCTAAGTGTGTGAGGTGTTTGTGGCCATGGCAAGAAGGTGTTCATGAGTTTATTGTCATTTTCACTCACGGTAAGTGTACAGCTTTTATCTACACCTGAACCCAGCTTGAGAAAGCACATTCATTTTAAGTTAAATCAATAATGCAACTGTCTCTGTATCACTGTGATAGCTTTAAGATATCTTGTAGACATGTGTTTGTCTGTCATCTGTTAAACTGTCCTTCACTCATGTATAATGTTTGGCAATCGCACATGACTTACAATCACGTGGAGGGGGAGGGGGGGGAGGGAGGAAGTTCAAACTGTCCTTTGATCATCTGTCTGGATGATGGCGGGAAGTCGTTCCTTCCTTTCTGTGAACGTTGCCCACAGGGGATATGTTGTCCCTTGAAATGCAGCGTGTGTTGACTGGTGGCTGTGTTCTGCCTCATTAGCACAGGAGTTGACTTTGCAAAACCAAAACACTAGTACTGTTGGGAACAAGAATAAAATCCAGTGTGGATCCAAATAGCCTATAGACCTTTTCACAAAGACTATAACTGCTATTGCTATTACCTGTTGTGGACATGAACAATAAAGTTCATTGTGTACCGACATTTCCTATAGGCTTTATCACAAAGACCATTATAATTATTATATGATTTTCCATTGTGTAAAATTTCCCATCTCAGACGTTTTGTATTTTACTATGGTGTAAATCAGACAGTGTGCTACACTAGGCTTGGTGTCATCATTGTAACCACTGTCAGCCATGACATGGTAAGAAATTTTCAACATAGCCAGCAGCCTGTGTCACATCCGTTAGCTATGTTGTAGTTTTGCCGTGAATGGTATCACATTTCAGGGCTGTGAAGTTTCGTTCTGCGTTAATAAAACAAATATCTAGGAAAGTAGAACAAATTGTTTAGATGCCTGATTGTCTGTGACGTACCTCCTCAGTTGTTCTGAAGTCACTGATTCTTACTTTGACACTTCAGCCATGCCCAGGCTTGCCATGCTGTTTACCCAGAGGCAAGAGTTCACAGGAAGTTATCATATTCATACCATCTTCAGGGTGCCAACCAGACAGGCCCTGCACAGATGCTTGTTCAATTCTCTGAAGCTCAATATGCTTTTTTCTTCTAATAAACGTCCATCTGCTAAACCTTCTACTGGTAACAAAATTCCTCAGTCATGGAGCCAGACTAAAGGAGATAGCTGCCCCTTCTGAGTGGTGATCATGAAAACGCCTAGACCGCCTCTCCACTGGCAACCTCTCAAGAATCTTCAGACCTTGGTGACCTGAAGTGGACACACCACCAGTGCAAATCTGTACATGATACTGAAGCTGAGGTCACCGTGAAACAACAGCAGCGGCAGCAGCTGAATCGGACTCACTGTTCTTGTATCACAGAATCGTCAAAGACTATGGCTAAAATTGAACAACACTGCTATGGAAGTGCATCAGCTGTGAGGCTTCCTGCACAGTGCACAAATCCAGCATAGTGCCCAGCAAGGCTCAGTGCTAAAGTTAGCACGCCCTTCCTTTTTAACTAAGCAAAGTGTGGTCAGTTCCTGCTCTGATTAGCTCCATCAGGGCTGGTCTGGAATGGAATGGATAACAGCTGAGAGTAGCTGAGCGTGGGGGGAAGCTGACAGCGCTCCCTCCCAGGGCCATAGTCTGTGCTTTCTATCCTAATTTCTATCAGCCAGGCCTGAGAGATTCACAACCAGCAGCATCTGTCCAAAAAAAATGTTATGCAGGCACACAAGCATACAGATAATGATTCCCTCAGGGAAAACATACGCAGACATACAGACAGGTAGACATATACAAACAGATAGACAGACATACAGACAGGTAGGCAGACATACAGACAGGTAGACAGACATACAGACAGGTATACAGACATACAGACAGGTATACAGACAGGTAGACAGGCTGCAGGCCTCACATGTGACCAGAACAGTCAGATGGCTGCCTGCTGTCCGTGGCAGACGATCATCAGTGACGTCAGGTTTAGTTGTCTTCACCTCCAGCTGATACACTCCACTGTCAATTCTGTTGGCAGCCACAAGGTCAAGGTTGGTCCCAGTGTCAAGGACGATGCCTGACCTGGAAAGGAATCGCCAGGTACAGTCTTGTGGAGCAGGGTTGCTGTCTGCCTTACACTGCAGGTGAACACCTTGACCTTCAGTGACGTGGCAGGACGTGCCATCTGACGTCATGGCACAGCTGTTGTCCTCTCTGGGCTGAACAGTGATGTAGGGGCCGTCTGTAGGGACAGGGAAAAGACAGTGACCACACACACACACACACACACACACACACACAGACACACACACACACACACACACACACACACACACACACACACACACACACGAGACTCACACACACACACAGACACACACACACAGACACACACACAGACACACACACAGACACACACACACACACACACAGACACACACACAGACACACACAGACACACACAGACACACACACACACACAACCACACAGACACACACACAGACACACACACACACAGACACACACAGACACACACACATCACACACACACACAAAACACACACACACACAGACACACACACAGACACACACAGACACAGACACACACACACACACACAGAGCAATTTAACATTACAAGATATATACACCACAGATTCATAAAAAAAAAAAACACCAAAAAAGTTTCAATAACTTCCAAAACAAGAGACTGAAATACAATAACTGATGAAAGTAAAATATATTTCATGTATTTACTTGCAAATGTCAGAGAGAGGGAGGGTAAGAGAGAGAGAGAGGGAAAGAGACAGACAAAGAGAGACAGAGACAGAGATTTATTCTTCAGGCCACCAGCCCCTAGAATGGGATCAACAAAGCATAGCAAAGCAGAGAATGCAAAGCAAAGCAAACGAGAGAGAGAGAGAGAGAGAGAGAGAGAGAGAGAGAGAGAGAGAGAGAGAGAGAGAGAGAGAGAGACATAGAGAGAGACAGAAAGTGAAAGTCAATGACAATGACAAACTCTTTTATTTCGATGATAATAAATAAGCACCCATGTGCTTTTTCATAGCCAGTCCCTGCCCTTAGGGATATATATGATAATAAAATTAAAACAAAACAATACCAATACATTCACACAGTAAACGGGAACAAACTCCGCATACACACAAATCACAAAACAATACCGAAAAAGAGAGAGAAAAAAGCAACAACAATTAATAAAAGGAAGCAAAACAGAACCCCCCCCCCCCCCCCCCCCCCCCCCCCCCCCCCCCCCCCCCCCCGAAACAACAAAAATAGCAAAGAAAGCAAGAGCCAAATAAAAGCAGCAACAACAACAAGGGAGAGGGCACAACTGAATAATTCCCCTAAAAAACAACAACAACAAAACCAAAACATAGCAAAGCAAAAAACCTCCATCATAAATAGGAGAACAGACCATGTAAATAGTATAATTTTGGCTAACGGAAAGAAACGTCAACAAATGTGTTGTAATTTGTGTGTGGAAAAGCAACAGTAAACTACACACAACAAATAATAGATAAGCAGACTTAGGAGATTACGCAAAAGCAATTTACATCCCCCTGGACAAGTATACACACACACAAACACACACACACACACACACACACACACACACCATGCATCAACGCCAAAATCAAATCTGCATGACT
>CM054154.1:8772882-8810809 GCA_028751875.1 Rapana venosa
TATCAATTATCACTTTTATGCAGATGACTCTCAGATTCAAAGTAGTGTTACACCTGAAAATCTGCCTTCTCTCTTGACAAAGATGGCCTACTGCTTTCAAGATATCCAAAACTGGATGATACAAAACAAGTTACAGTTAAACGCAGATAAAACCGAAGCCATGCTTGTAGGGACCAAACACAAACTCTCTTCCATTACAACAACTTCAATAGAACTCGGCAATACATCAGTCCCTCTATCCACTTCCGTGAAGTATCTAGGTGTCGTTATCGACAACACACTCTCTATGAAAAAATTCATCACCCAGACCTGTCAGTCGTGCTACTATCAATTACGGCGTATTAGTGCAATTCGAAAGTACCTGTCCACTGATGCAACAACCAAACTTGCCACTTCTCTCATTCTCTCACGTCTGGACTATTGCAATTCTCTTTTAGCTGGTCTGCCAGCAGCATCTATCTACTCCCTTCAACGTATACAAAACTCCGCAGCTCGACTAGTTCTCAGAAAGAAAAAATCTGAGCACATTACCCCTCTCTTGCGATCTCTCCACTGGCTGCCTGTGCCACAGAGAGTAGATTATAAAATCAGTACCCTCTGTTACAAATGTCTCCACAAAACTGCACCCTCCTACCTATGTGAATGTCTTAACCTGTACACTCCTTCACGTTCCCTCCGATCTACTGCAGATACCTTGTGCCTACGAATACCTAGATTCAACCAATCCACTGTTGGCCTCCGCTCATTCTCTATTTCTGGTCCATCCATCTGGAACAACCTTCCTCTCTCTCTTCGCCAGAAACCTAGTTATGACACTTTTAAATCCAGCCTCAAAACATATTTATTTCAAACCTAAGATTTCCCCCCTCCTGTTTCATATCTAACCCATGTTCTATCACCCTGCTAAAGTATATGGTCTGTACGAGTGTATGTGTGCTTTTGAAAAACATTTGACTATCGAAATTTTATTTCATAGATTTTGTCTGCATCGCACCATGTTTGTAAATATCTGTTTGTTTAAACTTTTGATTATTTATCATTGATTGCATGACTGTGTAAGATTAGGTTGAATGCATGCGCTTTGATTTGTCTTTGCAAGATATAGCGCTATATAAGTTCCATTTATTATTATTATTATTATTATTATTATTATTATTATTATTATTATTAATGTCTACACAAGCATCACCCACACCTTGATTCAACCACACATCTCCAAAACCATTTTCATTTAGACAGACACGCACCCTTGATACCCAATTTGTCTTTCCTCTTGCATCTACTTTATACAACATTTTATACGCCTTATGTGGTAGTCTCAGATCTTCCATTTGTAGCAACTTAATCCAATAAGTATACAGTTAACTGCAGAATTGATGTACAAAGGATATCTGTTACTTTCACCATAGATGATATCATTGGGTGTTCATCTATCAACTCCTAAATATTTCTGTATTGCAAACAAATGAACAGATTCACAGTGAACTGCTGCTTTCTCCAACCCCATAATTCTGACCCATACTGAAGAACTGGCTGAAACTGTAAGTCAAATAGCTTCATTAACAGCCCAAAAGAATTGGTGTTAAGTGTATACAACCTTTGCATTATATATACCAACACATTATTTGCCCTACTAGAAAGGTCCTTACAAGCGGCAGTGAAACTCAGACGTGTAGAAAACAATATCCCTAAGTACTTATAAACTATAACTACAGGTAGCAAATTTCCACTATATGTCAATCTTTCTCGTATACCCAAATAGCCTCCCTTTTGAAACACAATAATGTTACTTTTCTTCATATTTGCTTTTATTTGAAGTGAAAAAGCAGTGTGATACAAGTTGTTACTGATTTTGTAGCCCCACAATAGTCTCTGATAACAGCACTACGTCATCAGCTAACAACAGGATGAACAACTCGAAGGCAGCATGTGACAAAACAGCACCATGTTTTCCATTATTGATTACTTGTAATGCTAATTCATTTATGAAAAGTGAAAATAAAACGGGGCTACATACATCTACTTGCTTGACTTCGGCTTTGCATCTAATGTAATCTGTCAATTTAGAACAACATCTTATTTTACATTTTATATTGTCATACATTATTTTAATACATGTGTGGATTTTACCTCTAATACTGTTTATTTAGCAAAATGGGCCAAAGTAGATATCTGTTAATGGAGTCGAAAGCTTTGTCAAAATCTATAAAAGCTACATATAACTTACGGTTGCATAAAAACTGTTTCTGTAGCAATGCTAATAAAGTGAACATGTGATCTAATGTCTAATGTAATACCCCCTTCTAAATCCTGCTTGATACTCTCCAGTAATGTTATTTTCTTCTATTCATTCCTGTAGTCTTCTGTTAATAATGGAACTAAACATTTTGCTACTTATATCACTAAGTGAAATACCCCTGTAATTGTTAGGACCATTAACGTGTCCTTTTTTGTATAAAGGTAAAACAATGGACTCTCTCCAATTTTCAGGGAACTGACCAGTCTCAAACAATGTATTAAACAAATTTATAAAGAAATCCACTATATGTTCATTTGAATATTTAAATACTTCGCCAATAAATCCATCTGGCCCTGCTGCTTTTCTACTTTTCAGTTTTCTTATGGCTAACAATACTTCTTCTCTTGAAATGGGACGATTCATATAGTCATCACCATCATCGTCAGTTATATCTTCATTTAAAGTGCCATTACTACATCTAATAAAGATTTGAAATGTTGGTACAACTTCTCAACAATAATATTGGGTTTTTGCTGTTTTCTTTTAAATGAAACTTTACAGACATTTCCCAAAATTCTTTTCGACCAGTAACTGACTTGAGAAGTTTATCCAACATTGCAATATTAAACTGTTTCTTCTTTCTTTTCAGTAGATTTTTATAGTCATGTCTTGCAACAGTGTATTTTTGCTTATCTTCATCTGTCAATGACCTTCAACTCTTTCTCAATAATTTTCTCACATTCTTTTTACTGATCTCAAACTCTTTATCATACCAAGCACTTCGAATCCTACCGTTATTAATACACATACTCTTCTTCATACACACAGTGGTATCCCTAATGCATTCATTAAATAACTGTAATGCCCCATTAATATCAATGTTATAGTGTGCACTTTGCGCACTATAACGTTTGAACTACAACCCCCAATTCCTTACCCTCTTCTCCCCCCTCTCTGCTAGAAAAAACTGTTTAACTTGGATAGACTTCATGATTTGCTTAGTTCAGCAATTCTAAAAGACAGAGTTAGGTTTCTTTGACAGCCTCTAAGTTACAGTGTTGTGCTCAAACAAACAACTTCTAAGTCTGTTTGGATACTCATGGGTTGTGAGCTGAGGAGTCTTTTAATCCACTTGAGACTTTAGTTAGGGAGGCCCATTGGGGTCTGTGTTGGCGGCCCTTTTCTTGGCTTTGGTGTCCAGCATGTCTCCATGAGTTTGGAGCATTGGCAACCAATCCATGTGTGAATTGTCACTCTCTTAGCTTAGGTGCCATGAGTGTCTCAGTGGACTGGGAGGCCTAGCAAACAAGTGAGGCCTATGCACTGTAGCACCATCTCTCACCTGAAGTGTCCAACATGTCTCCCTGAGCTAGAAAACTTGGCAACTTAGTGTGATGGTATAGGTAAGTGCTATTACAAATAGACCTATAGTCCTAGAACTAGCAGCTCAGATTTCGTCTTTTTAAACAGTCCCTACAACAATCTACAAGGAAATCTAAAACAATGCCATAATTACCGCACAATCAGCCTCATATGCCACCCAAGCAAGGTCATGCTGCAGATAATATTAAATAGACTGAAGCCACAAGCAGAGACCATCATTGCTGAGGAACAAGCAGGTTTCAGAGCAGGGCGCAGCACAACAGAACAGATATTCAACCTCAGAATACTATGTGAGCGGTACCTTCAACATCAACAAGACCTTTACCATGTATTTATCGATTTTAAGAAGGCATTTGACAGGGTGTGGCATGCAGCTTTGTGGGCAATCATGAATTTGTACAGCATCGATGCAAACCTGATCAGAGTCATCAAACAGCTGAACAGCGAGGCCGTCAGTGCAGTGTACTACAACAACAACATTGGAGAATGGTTTCGAACAACAGTTGGAGTAAGGCAGGGCTGTCTACTCTCACCCACTCTTTTCAACATCTTCCTTGAGAGAATCATGGATGATGCACTGGAACATCATGAAGGATCAGTCAGTATTGGTGGCAGAACGATCAAAACCTCCGCTTCGCAGATGACATTGATGGAATAGCAGGATCAGAAAAAGAGCTTGCCAGCCTAACAGAACACTTGAATAAGGCCTCCAAAACATACGGCATGGAAATCAGTGCAGAGAAGACCAAACTGATGACTAATAACACCGACGGCATTAGCACTGATATCAGGGTTAATGACCAGAAGCTGCAAACAGTTCAAAGCTTCAAGTACCTGGGAGCCATTGTATCAGACCAGGGATCCAAGCCAGAAGTAGTATGCAGGACTGCACAGACAATAACAGCTTTGTCAAAACTAAACACCATCTGGAGAGAAAAAAATATCTCACTTATCTCCAAGATCAGACAAATGCGCTCCCTTGTCATATCCATATTTCTGTATGCCTGTGAATCATGGACCCTGACTGTAGATTTGGAGAGACGAGTACAGGCGGTGGAGATGAGATGCTTTCAGAGACTCCTTGGCATCTCCTACAAAGACCGCATAAGCAGCGAAAGCGTGCATAACAGAATCCAGCAAACCATTGGACCCTATGAGAACCTTCTAACGATTGTGAAAAAGCGTAAACTTAAATGGTATGAGCATGTCACAAGATCCAAAGGACTTGCAAAGACAGTTTTACAAGGCACTGTCCAAGGAGGAAGAAGAAGAGCCAGACCAAGGAGGAGCTGGGAGGATGACATCAGCGAATGGACAGGCCTAGAACTCAACAAAACCCTGAGAAAGGCAGAACAGAGAGAGAAATGGAGGGAACTGGTTGTTGAGTCTTTGAGGGTGCCCCCACGGTCGTCAGACTATGGGACAGATAGATAGATAGAAACAGTCCCTTTGTCAGCTACATCAGAGTCCCCTCTATTCATCGCGTGAGACATTGTTGTACAGTTGAATACCCTTACCCATCTGAGACCTAGAACTTACTACAGCTGGTCTTATTAAACAGGATTGAGGGGCCTTTTACCGGCTGAATAGCATCCCCCCTTTCCTCTCTCTAATCCCCCCCCCCTTCCTTCCCCCTTCCTGTACTAAATCAGCAGATTTGTGTTGAAGTCAGATTATTGGTGTAAATAAGTTTGTTGTGTGGCCAGGATTGCTTGCATTAGCTCCCGGAATTATTCATTGGTCAGCTGAAATCAGAAGTTTTGTAGGGTCAATCATTCTTCCGTACCCTACCTGAAAAACTAAGTTAAAAGGTCTGTCAGGCATTTTTAGTACTTCTAACCTTCCACTGAACCAGCATCTTCAAGGCAACAGAATACAACTGAGTGGGCTGTAAGTACATTATTTCTAATGTATTGAATTGGCAATTGCTATCTGGGTATCCTACCATGCAGCTAAGGGCAATCTATCTAAAGTTTTCATGTAATTTTTTATTAATTGATATATGAAGTCTTGTTATTAATGAAAGAGTCTTGTGGTTGTGTGCTGTTCTTTTATTATCTATGTTAGGCTTGAATTAGTGAATTGAGGGAGAACAGACTAAGGTATCACTCATAAGCGTGTACTAGCTGATTTAGGATTTGTACTTTTGTGACTGGTACAGTGGAGAATGTGTGTTGCTGCTTTACATATTAAAGTCGGCTAGAGTCATAGACTTTTACTATTGGATGTTCATGTGAGAAGTGGAATTTTATAAGTAAGTAATTATTTAATGTGTATTTCATGTTGAGATTAAGTTTGTGAATTGCACTGATCAAAAAAATGTGGATTTGGTAACATGGCATTGGGATAGACTATTATGGCAAAGTTGAATGGAGATAAGAGTTGACTGCTAAAACTAAAAGAGTTGAAGACTTGAAGGTTAGACTTGAATGCAGTACAGGACTAGCCTTAGATAGGTCATTGTAGTATTGCCCTGATAAAGTAGGGTAATTCAACATGAGTGCCTTTGTGTATGGTTAGTCATTTGTGTCAAAAGAGGATAAATGTATTTGTATGTGACTATGTGATTTGTATCAAATGGTTAATTTGGTAGGCCTATGTGATTGTTTGTATGGTTTGTTAATGTTTTAAAGTGCTTGTATGGTTTCTGTGACAATCTTAGATCATCCATGTTCTGTGTGTTCTTTGTATTTGTCTGTGTCTTCTCTGTGCTACATTAGTGGCCTTGTGTTTGTGGAAAAGTTCTTAGTGGGATTAAGTCTTGCTAGGCATTATTAAATGTCAGTTGAGAGTATTAAGGATTAGGGTTTTCCTATTTAATTGTATGTTTGGGTTATTGATTTACAATTGCATACTCTCAGTTGGTTCCATGTCATTAGATGGACTGATGGAGATGTTTACTTTGCTTGAATTCCCACAGACGGCAATACAGCTGTTTGTTGTCTTACTGGCTTTCATTGATTATTGTACCTGATTTAAATGGTTAATATGGGTACTTTTGCTACATGAGGTTTTATGTTTTGGGGTTTAGGTGTGTTTTTCTTTATATTAGGCAAACACACAAATCTGCAACTACTGCACTCTGCCTTGCACAGAGTGAATTTTGTGCTGAGAGAACTATCATTATTGCAACCTTGCAAAATCAACTCATTAATTCATGCACACTTCATTTTACTTTTGAATTTTCTTGACATTGCTTATCGTTATACGTAAAGCACAGTCATCATTTCAAATCAATGTTTCAATCACCATACGTGTATCGTCTATCTTTCATCAACACTAACCTTGTTTTCATATGGAAATACTATTTTGGCATAGCAGGCTTTATGATTAGAATTTATTCTTTCATCTATCAACAGTTCACAGAAATCAAATCAAAACACAGTAAATCATTGAAAGAATAAAATAATCATTGACACTACACCCTGGATCTGAAATACATGTATAGCGACCTGGAGGTCACTGTGAATTAATCGTTCAAAATACATAAGTCTAAAGTGGTGCACATGTTCAACAAAAGTTGTCCATAGTTATTCAAAGATATATCCTGCGAACATTGCTTGTGCATTAATGACTGGCTTTTGCATTGCAAATCAGCAATTCCACTGTCTGACGATTCCTGGTGCGAAATATTGGATATTTTACTATTAAGATCCCCACGCAGCATTATGTAAACATTTGTTATTGTACAATCAATCAAGCAATCTTCCAACATGCTAATTTCGTTATCTATGTCAAAGTGAGCATAAAAAGGTAAACACTCTGGTGGGACATATGAGCACACATGCAAAACATCTTTATCTAATCCAAACAAACTTTTGTCAATAAGAAACACACAAGCATTCACATGGTCATTGATTTCAATATGTTTCAAAAAGGAAATTAATTTATTTTTAATGAAACAATAATGCCCCCTGATCGTCTCCCCTTGACAGACAGCTTTACAGCATGTTTGCAGAATATCTTAAAACCCGGAAAGAAGATTTGCTCACACTCATCCATAAATGTTTCAATCAAACAAGCAAAGTCAAAACGAGAAACATACGAACTAAAATCTTGCTCTGCAAGTTTTGACATCAGACCATTGACATTCCAGGATAGAAAAGAAAAAGGCCGCTTTGCCTCTGACCAGTGTCATTCGGCACGTGCAAACTGTCGGAGGAGCGCTCAGTTTCCCTATCGTGCTCGGGATGCAGGTGTTCGTTGACTGTGCTAGTCCAAGGACAGAAGACGGTGTGACCTCAATTTGATCCACTGTAAAAATCGTCACATGGGAACAAATACTTTCAATATGGACCGGCCTATTCCCTATTCGTTCTGTGCAGACGAATGGAAGTCTTTCAGATACATTTTCTTCCCATCAATGAGAAGATGGTCACAGACCATTGTTGCCCTTTGTCCATTCTGTATGGCACATTTTAGGTGAGGTAACAGCCTGCGCCTTATTTCCCTGACCCAACTGGAGAAATCCTCTCCAACGAAAACATTGCTGCCCTGCAATTTCTTTTTTGCCTTAAGAATCGCTACTTTGTCTTTGTAAAAGCAGCAGTGAGCAATGATCGGGGAGTCAGGCTTGGCGCTAAGGCAGTGCACACGGTCAAACTCAACAGTCCTGGTCATGTCCATATTATCAGTAAATAAGTCATGTAACCTGCCTTCATACTCTTCAATGGTTTCATTCGAATCCCTTGTCCTGCATTTAAAAATCAAATTATTTCCCCTAGATCTTCCCTCGAAGTCATCTGTTTTCTTTTCTAACTCTTCAACTCTATTGGTCAGCTCTGTGTTTTTCTTTACAAGGTCCTGGTTTTCCTGCTTAAATACCGCCACCTCCTCCGCAAGTTCCTTCACAGTACCCCGTATGGTCGCACACTCTTCCGTCAGGTCCTTTATCGCCCTTTCCACGCTGTCAAACTTACAGTTCATGGTGGAGTTCATCTCGTCCAGTCTTTCCACAATACCGTTCAGAGTCAGCTTCATGAAAGTCAGTTCCGTAGGAGGAGGAGGAGAGGTTGCCTGCCCGTGTCGCCCACCTTCCGCACTGGTCCGGCGTCCGCTGCCACTGGTCAGCCTGGTCTGCCTGTAGCTGTCAGAGCCAGGAGGAGGCTTGGGTCCAGGGTTCGACTCCACGTCTTCACATTGCAGAAGAAATCCGCCCCAAAATGTCAGGGTGAGGAGCAAGCCACGTATGACACCGTCTGCTCTGTGCCGTGGTGACAACATGGCTATTCTCATAGCTGCTTTCTCAGTAGCCCTTTTACACATGAAGGCTTGGTATACCGGGAGAAAGAAGCACATGACGAACGGAAAGTCAGCGCAGCGATGGCATGGTTTGTCATCTATCTGTTTGCCAAATATTGTGACAAAACAATGCGACGTCTGTTGAAATAGACAAGCAGTATGACATTGACAAATGCGACTTGCACGCATAGGTTGCCCGTTCACCCCTCCCCCCCCCCCTTCCCCACCGAGTGAAAGAGAGAGAGTGAGACACACACACAGACACACACACACACAGACACACACACACACACGCAAACACACACACACACATACACACAGAGAAAACTCACAATACACATGCAGAAGGAAGGTGTCCATCAGCGGTTGTCCTTTTCGCTTTGTGAAGTCATTGCTGGCCTGACATGTCACCGTTCTGTTGTTGTCTCCCCTGCCAACCTTGCCCAGCAGCAGAGGGTCCTTGGCATTTGATCTTTCACTGACCCATGTCCGTTCTGCTGAGGGATGTCAAAGGAGGTCAGTGAACAGTGTCAAGGACACAGTGTCCCCTTCCAGAGCAGGGCGGGATTTTCCGTCTGTCCGTGTGATGGTGGGGGTGGAGGGGGGATCTGTCACAGTGACAGTCATTGTGCAGCTGTAGTCATCATCAACATCGTCATCATCACCCTTGACAGCTTAGTAATCATCATTCATCATCATTACCACCAATGGCTTTTCAACACATCTATATATACACTGATGTTACTGTGGAGATATACAAGTATTTGTATTCATCATTGACGGGCATTCCCCAGCTTAACATGCTAGGGATTCCCCTGCAGAACATAACTTGAATCATCCATCATGGCTCTGGGGCAAGTTCTTGGAGATACTGGTCAGATTACTACAGGCTTTGATTCCATAAAAACCACAGGGTTTTTCTGGAGCTGTGCCAGCTCTTACTTAGCAATAATTTGCTGTCAGCTTATTGGGAAGACTGGAATAACGCAGTTGAGATTTACTTTTTTATAAATGCAATTTTCAAAGTGTTTACCAACATTGCAGGTGTCCGCATCTCTTGCCCAGTAGAAGCCAGATAACAATAGAATAGGAAGCAAATGGTACAGGCTTGACAAGTTTGTGAAGTTGAAGGTGCTGGAAATGATGAGGAGCTGATGTTGATGGGGGTGATGATTACAGAAATGACTACATTGGTGAGAAACTATGATGGTAGTGCAGAAAAAGAGCTAACTATACTCACAATAAACGGTCAAAGTCCTGGAGTCTGTCAGGGTGTAGTAATTTTCTCTAACCCACTGACCACGACACACACAGGTCAGGTTGTGGTCAGAACCACTCAGACGGGAGATCACCAAACTGCTGGACTGACCAGGGGTTGAATTCTGCACCTGACGACCAGGACAGGTCAAGGTCACAGAGGTCACCACAGGGTCACCTCCGGTCACGGCACAGGTCAAAGTCAAACTGTCCCCTTCATAGAGAACCTGACCGTTGACGTAGCCACTGATGTGAGGAGCTGACAGGGGTGGGTCTGCACAGACATCACAGTGTGGGGTTAGGACACAATGGACCAACAGTCTACACAGTGTGGGGTTAGGACACAATGGACCAGCAGTCTACACAGTGTGGGGTTAGGACACAATGGACCAGCAGTCTACACAGTGTGGGGTTAGGACACAACGGACCAACAGTCTACACAGTGTGGGATTAGGACACAATGGACCAGCAGTATACACAGTGTGGGGTTAGGACACAATGGACCAGCAGTCTACACAGTATGGGGTTAGGACACAATGGACCAGCAGTCTACACAGTGTGGGGTTAGGACACAATGGACCAGCAGTCTACAGTGTGGGGTTAGGACACAATGAACCAGCAGTCTACACAGTTTGGGATTAGGACACAATGGACCAGTAGACTAAAATATTGATGATAATACATGGACATTTATTTACACTGATTTTATACTTTATCGTGTCAAAACAAAGAAAAGTGCGTACATTCTACTTGTTCATACATATGCTAATGGTCACAAATAGTTTCAACAAAATTCAAATTCACACACACATACACACACATGCATGCACACACACACACACACACACACACACACACACACACACACACACACACACACACACACACACACACACATGTGTACATGTGCATACGTGTTTGCATATGAAAGTTTTAAACTGTTTTGAACTTCAACATTTTCCTCATCCATAATACTTATTTTTTTTAATTTCGAGGATAATGGAATAAGCACTCATGTGCTTTTTTACATCTAGTCCCCGTGTGTATGCAGTTTTGTAAATGTTGTCATCTGTTCCCACTAGCACACATTGGCCTACTTTTTCAAAAAGCAGGACAGGTTTCATCATAAGCGCAAGATTTATGCGTGTATTCGTAATGGAACCTCGGTCTATAGTCTCATCCAAAGAACTTTTGGGGAGAGGTGAGTGGGCACCTATGTTGACTCAAGAGGAAAAATCCTCTTGAAAGAGATTTGAACCGGGGTCAACAGATCACGAGCGCATCACTCTGACCACCAGGCTGTCCCGTCTGGTCTGGTACTATTCTGAGATTAGATTTAAAACCATTTGCATCTGTGTAGTACAAAATGGTATGCGTAAAAAGAACCCAAGGTAACAGATTCACCACTACTTTTGAAAACCTTTTTCTTTTCTCCTTTTAGGGAAAAGTGGTATTTTACAGAAAAAACAAACACAAATGAAAAAGATAAAACATGTGCGACTTTGTTCTTGTGATGAAAATAATAATAATAATAACAACAAAATAATAATAATAATAATAATAATAATAATATATGGAATTTATAGAGCACTATATCTTGCAATTACAAATCAGAGCGCTACCATTCAACATCTACACAAGCAACAACAATGATAACAATATTCAAACAAATCCAAATGTACACACATACGCACACACACACACACACACACACACGCACGCACGCACGCACGCACGCACGCACGCACGCACGCACGCACGCACGCACGCACGCACGCACACACACACACACACAGGTCGTACATTTCAGCATGGTGATGGAATTTTGGCTTTTAAAGGCAGGGACAGATATGAGATGAAACAAGAGGGAACAATCTTAGGTTTGAAATAGGTATGTTTTGAGGCTGGATTTAAAGCTGTCGTAAGTAGACTTTTCACGAAGGGAGAGGGGGAGGTCATTCCAGATTAATGGACCAGAAATAGAGAAAGAGCGACGGCCAACAGTGGATTGGTTGAATCTAGGTATTCGTAAGCCCCGGGTTATGCGCGGCGGAGGCAAGAGGAGTGTGATGCGTCGTGCTGGGCTTTATCACGTTTTTGTTTAAACCTTTGACGGGGGGCAACAGCAAGGTGAGAGGTGAAAAGCCCAGTGGCTTTCCCTCATGAATTCCACTTTACGTCACTAGGGGACTCTTGATAGGGGCTTGACCGCCATCCTTATGTGCTGCAGCCCGGGGGCTATTTGGGCCCTTTGGAGAAATCTCCAACGCGACTGTCCTTTACCCCTTGGCCGAGAGGTGGGGATGTGCTGGGGGAAGGGCATTCCACTTAATAAAATTTTCTCCCCTTTTCCCAAACGCGCACCTCCTTGCTTTTTTTGGAGGTCAGTTGGACACGACGGACAAACATCCCATAAGGTAAAGACATTCACGAGATATGGGGGTGTGTTTTGTGGGACATTTGTAACAGAGGGTATGATTTTAATTTACTCCGGGGCAAGGCAACGGGGCGATGCAGGAGCGGAGTAATTTGTCGATTTTTTGTCTTTCTGAGGACTTGTCGGTGCGAGTTTTGTTGGTTAAAGGAAGTGGTGTGTGCTGCGCCAAAGCCAAAGAGAATTACAATTGCCAGACGGAAAAAAATAATAAGAGTGTAAAACAAGTTTATGTTGATCGGGAAGGGTTTTATTTCGGATTGCATTTTAGCCGTGTTGTGTAGCGGACGGCGGTCTGGGTGAGAATTTTTGCAAGGAGTGTTTGTCAATAAAAAACCCCTAGTACTTAATGCTATAAAGAAATATTATCCCAATTTTTTAATTTTGTATGGGGGGTTTTTTTTTTCCCCAAAAATTTATCTTTTTTTATCTTTTTGTTAAACAAAAAGTATCCCCATTTTATTTTAACCCATACATTTTTTCAAAAAATTTTCAATTTTCATTCTTTAACTAATTATCTTAAAATATTTTATTTTATTAAATTTTTTTTCATTAAATAAAAACCCCCTTTTCCTTTAAACCCAAACAAACATCATTAATTTCAAAAAAATACACCCCCTTAAATAAATTACAATATTTAACCAACAATCCATTTTCCCATCAAAAAAAAATCATTTAAATATAAATAAAATTTAAATTTAAACTATTTAAACAATCTCAATAAGTACAACTCTCATACTACAATAAACAAAACAGCCAACTTCTTAATTTAAACAAAAAACATTTGCCCCTTCTTTGTTTATTCTTTTTGGGTAATCTTTCAGTGTAGTCTCCCACCAGGGCTGGCCCAAAATGCACGTCTTTCCTTCCCCAAAAGGGCCCCGTCCATTTTATCCAAAAATTCCCCCCTTAATCAATCACCCCTCTTGCCCGTTTTAAAAAATTTTTCCTAATCTACATTACCCTTGCCCCATGTTTTACTTCTTTGCGGGAACCGCGACAGAAAGAAGAAAAAAGCGGATTTTTGTTTAAAACAACCCCCCCCATGTCAGATGCTGCTTTCTCTTGCCCTTTACCAATTTATTCCAAAAAAAACAAAACGTTTGGACACAAGGATTTCCCCTCTTTTTTCCTGTTTTTTTTCCCCCCTTTCTCCCTTTAAAAAACTTTTTGTCTTTTTTCTTTCCTGCGCGTCGTCTGCGTTGCTGTCTGTCCTTCTGTCTCTCTCCCTCTCTCTCTCTCTCTTTTCTCTCTTCTCCTCTCTCTCTCCTTCTCTCTCTCTCTTCTCTCTTTTCTCTCTCTCTCTCTCCTTCTTCTTTTTCCCCCTTTGGCCGTGTTCAATAAAAAACTTTTCATGTTTTTTTTCTCTCTGTCTCTGTTTCTCTGCTTTGTTTCTGTCGTCTGTCTGTCTGTTTTTCGTCTGTCTGTCTCTCTTCTCTCTCTCTCTCTCTCTCTCTCTCTCTCTTCTTCCCCTCCCCCCCCTCCCCTTCTCTGTTCCTGGGTGAGCCAAGGTTTCCCCATGGTGGGGGTTGCCCCCAAGCCCATTCCATCAACCAGCAGAGCGGTTGACTTCAGGGATGCTGTCTAAGTGCAAAAATCGGCATGGGGTTTTCCTTTTTTTTTCGTTTTGTAAGCGCCCTGCCCACAGAACCCCCTGTTTCCTGAAATGCGAACATGTTTTAAATGTGTGTGCAACATGTTCTGAGGGTTTCGGGGGGGGCTCGGTTATGTTCCTCACAGAACTTATGTGGGGTAGAGTTGCATGGTTTAAAAAATGTTTATTCAAAAAACCCAAAAAAAACGTACACAAATACTTTTTGGAGTGCAAAAAACCGGGGCTTTAGTGTTTCTCATCAAACAAAAAAGGCGTTCCTTTGAGCGGAGAAAACATTGCTAAACAAGTAAATCTTTTCAAAAAGGTGTTGATGATAAATAAAAGGGATCTTTTCGAAATTGCCCCTTTACCTTTGTGGAACTTTGTAACTTTTATTTGATATTGATAGACTGTAATTTAAGTCAGAAAAAAAAAAAAGTAGAAAGAAACAAAAAACGAAATGAAAAAAGGTTTTAAAGTAAAGCGATAGGGAAAGAAGGGCAGTTTGTCACAGTGTCAAAAACTAGAGATGGGAAAAAAAGGGGGGTAAAGCTCAACTACTTTGTTTATCCAAAACAGGAAACTTTTGATCGATTCGGTTTGCCTCATCGACCCAAAAACTTGCTTGTTTTATAAAAAAAATAAAAGTTTACCTTGACCCCCCTTTTTTCCCCTTCCTTAGTTAAACTGAAAGTAATACTAATTTTTTTTAAATGGGTAAACTAAAATTTGGGGAAATTTATGCTAAAAATATTGAAAAAATTTGTCAATAACTTATCAAAACTTTATCAAAAAAACTTGCAAAAACTTTATCAAAAAAATTTTGTCAATAATTGTCAAAAAATTTTTTAAAAATTGTCAAGAACTTTTAAACAATTGTAAAGACTTATAAGAACTTAATCAAAAACTTAATCGAAATTATCAATAATTGTCAAGAATTATCAAAAATTATCAAGAATTGCAAGAATTATTAACAATTGTCAAGAACTTATTAACAACAAATGCAAGAATTGTCAAGAACTTAATCAATAACTTATAAAGAATTTTCAAAAACCCTATTAACAACTTATCAAAACTTATCAAGAACTTGCAAAAAAAATTTATTAAACAACTAATACAAGAATTCCAAGAACTTATCAAAAAATATCGAACTAAAAAAAGAAAATTTTTGAATTGTCAAAAAATAAAAAAAGCCCCCACAAAACTTATCAAAAACTTATCAAAATTGTCAAGAACAAAACAATTATTTTCAAAAAAAATTTTGATAAAGATAGACAACATGAATTGCGAGAACTTTTGTTGAGAAATCTACGGGTTTTTAGTAAAGAAGAAATAACAGATGAGAAGAGTTACGGGAAAAGAAAGGAAAAGTTGTTTTCTTGCTGCAGAATAAAAAAAAGAATACTTGGCACAACTAAAAGTTGAAAGGGCAGCAGTTATCACACAAGCAGTATTAAGTATTTTAATAGGTATGAATCCCTTCTTTGGGGCAAAAATAGTGAAAAACCTAGGCTTTTTGTTTTTTGGTCTTTGCTAAAGAACAAAGTAGGGTTTTAATGTGGATTCGAAGTGACTTAGCATTGGGCCCCCACAAGATCCTTTTTGCTGACGTGGAGCATTGGTGTGATAGTATTACCTTTTGGCTCTTGTTAGCACCTTTTTGTGTAGAAAATTAAACCATTAAAATTTAAAACCCCCTAGAGGGAAAAAAGGAGGAAAAAGGAAAACCCGGCACGGAAACCAAAAGGAAGCCAGGGAGTCAAAACAAGAGCAACCTCCCCTTTACAAGTGACTCGTAAAAGAAACTGGAGGGGTTGAAGCTGGGAAAAGGGGGTTAGCGAATGGAATCAACAGAAAAAAATTTAGCAAAACAAGCAAAGCAAAAGATCTTATTGGAGAAACATTAAAAAAACGTGCCTTGGGAAAAACAAGAAAAAAGAACAGACCACAAAAACAAATTCAGTCTTACTTAATATATGGGAAACGCAGGGAAATTGGGTTTTACGCTAAGAGTTGGGGAAAGAACCCGAAGACAAGGCAGCAAGAAAAAAGCCCAAAACCCCAAAACGCCAAACCTTTCCCAAAGCAACCGCCTGACAAGTCCATTTATAGTTTTTAAAATAAATTTAAAAAATTTATAATAAAAGAAATAGAGCATGGGAAAAACGCAAACAATTGGGCCCACCCGCTGCTGTTATTGCAGCCTTTTGCGTTGGTTTTTCAATGATAGGAAAGAACTTCTAAAATGAAACCTGTGATTAGGGGAAAATTTGATTTGAAGACAGTGCTAAACTTGTTGCCGTTGTAACAGATCCATTGCAATAAAGATTCTTAGTAAAACAAAATATTCCCAGAAAATTTGTCCCCTATAAAAATGGTTTATGTGTGAGCTTGGTGGGTTTGTCAATGACTTGCTTTAAGGCAGTAAATTGTTTTCTAAATTACACTCGATGAAGAAGGGAGAGAATGACAAGCAAAGAACAAATAAATAGAGCACAAGCAGAATAGAAAAAAAAAAGAATTGCACAATTAGATATTATTAAAGAGAAACTTGTGAACAAGGGATGCTGCTAAAAATTTTCGATGTTGACAGAGCAATCAAGGTTTCATTGTGACGGACAAAAATACTCTTTACTAAGCCCCAAACTTCGTGTTATTTTAAACCAAAATGAAACCCCGAAGAAGGAGGGTTGCTTTTATTTTTGCAGGCTGACAGTAGATATTTTAAGACGAAAGTGCATAAACAAAAAAAGAGTTTTTTAATGTATTCTCTGCTTTATGAAGGTATATAATTTTTCAGAAGTAAGTGACAGATTGTTGTTCTATTATTTTTTGTTAAATACAATCTTTGGGGACAGATGCCCCATAAGAAGCAGGTTGGGCATTTTTCATTATAACAATCTGGGAAAATTATTTGCACTTTTCTTTGTGCCATAAACAATCTTTTTTTTTTGGACAAAGTCATTAAAAAAGCTAGGACCGAAAAAGCAGGCGTGGCACTGTTTCCATCCATAGTATTTATAAATGGAGACGTTTTTCTTGTGGTTCAAACAGATTTTTTAATTGTTAAAAAAGTCAAAAAAAAAATTTTTTTTTTTTAAAAAAATTTAAATTATTAAATTCTTTGTTCTCCAAGACCCGTGGTATGAGTGCTTGGTGAAAATAAAAAATCTCTTTTTTTCCTTTGCAATAATGTCTTTTTTTAAAACCCCCTTGTGTTGATTTGGTGAATGTTGAATAATTTTTGGATTGTCTGAGAAAAACTTACTTCAAAAAGGCCCTTTGTAGTTTTCATGCAGATGCTTGTTTTGTCATTTCTTCCCAACCCCTTTTTGCCTTTTTTATGAATGCGGCTTGCAACGTTTTACATCTTGGCCTCAGCCCAACAAATTTTTTGATAAAAGTGCCCTTCATTCACCTTTATTTTCCTAACTTTTTTGTTTATGATGAATGCAAGGGACTGTTTTGGATAATCACAGGTGTCATCCTGCTTGTCCCAAAGCAACATCTTCTTCAGTCTTTGTTATTTTGTGGGATGTCTAGGGGTAAGAGTTTTGTCTGGTACAAACCCTTCAAAAAGGATGTTTGGCCTGAAGTAACATAAAGAATCCAGCACAACGCTTTGGCGCTCCGCAAAATAAACCATTGAATACTGGCTTGTTTGTTTTAACCGCAATTCTTTAATGTGCCTACAGCGTCAGGGGAAATTGCCCGAGTTTGATAGCTGGTTTGATGTTAGCTTAGGTTCGTTTTTTTGTAAGTCTGAATTTTTCTTTTTGTGTGGGGCCATTGTTACCAAAAAGTGTTTTTCTGGTTGAAGTAATCCTTTTTTGAGATCGGTTGCCCCTTGTTCTAGAAGTGTTTTCATGATGTAGGTTTAGAATTGTTTGGCAAAACCCAAAGATCGATTTAAAGCATTAAGAAATTAAAACCCTGTTAGGGGAAAATGGAGCGTATGAAAAACATATTTTTTCTTGTATTTAAGTTTTGGTCAAGGGTGGGGTTCTTTTGGAGTTTAGATACTTTTAGCCTTTTGCGGCCATTGGGTGTATTGTGCGATCTTAGTCAGGGGGAAAGACAAAAGTACTTCTAAGATCCAACCCAGTGATTTATGGGTGTCATTTTTGACAACGCTTTTTGGTCCAAACACAAAAGGCCTTAAACAAAATGAAAGTTTTTGGGTAGGAGAAACCCTCGCCCCCCCCATAAGATTGTTTGGCCAAGACAGAGTAGTTAGAAGGTTTGCGATCATCATAGTCTTCTAAATATTTGTTGTTGGCCTTACAGTAATTGTGTGATGCCATACTGATGCCACCACGCAGACCATCCTCAATCATTTGGAGCATTGGCAAGTCAGACAACAAATCAATCTGCACCCCAGTAAACTTCAAGAAAGCATCCCAAGACATTCCCGGTGCTGTAATATAGTGTGATGGGTCTAGTCCATAATGTTTCATGCCAGTCTTTCTGTAGTTCTCAAAGACATCAGCAAGAAGACAAACATCAGCAAGTAAATACTGATCATGGTAATCACCCATCGTCCGACACTGCATCTTTTGCCATGCCCACTGAGCATGCTGATAGTCATCATCACTGATTCCTTTGCCTGTTAATTTGCTGAAGAATGCTTCTTTTGGAGGCAGCTCTTCTTCATCAAAGCTTTCCCATGAGTCCATGTACTCATAAGGATAGACTCCTTTTCGCACGAGCTTTGTGTCGAAGTATTTTTCTGTAATTGAGCAAGTACTCAGTGATGAAGACAAGGACTCTAGAGATCCCATCAGATGTTGTGCAGAATCAAAGAAGGATAAGCCGTTGCTAAGCCACGCACCAGTGGTATTCAGTGTAAAAGTCAGGTACTTCTCTGATGACTGAGCAATGCAGTAAGCCTTATACTCATCAGTTACTGCCTGCATGATTAGGTGTGAGTCATAACCTCTTAGATTGTGGAAGAAGACTGGCAGCTTCCATGTTTTGGGATCTACTTTTAGTTGTAGATTACACTTACTATGTGCTGCTCCACGAAACTTACCACTGATGTGGTCATGATCTCTGACTGTGTGATTGTCTGCCACCTGGGGTGTTAATAAATTACCACAAATCCAGCAATGTGTGGCAGAAGCATACTGCTCCTGGTCTTCATCAGACATAATGATCTCTTGTAGGTTTAGCTGTTGAGAGTAGTGGTTATGATTCGCTTTCATGTGTTCAAGAAATAACTTAGCTGCGTCTGGTCCTCGATACAAAGTTGGTTCTGTGTGTCCACCGTCAGATCTAACAACAATATATGCAAAGGAACAGACTTGATGATTACTGAGCAGTGTAGTTTTAGGTATATTTTCTGGTGTTGGGCCTTGGTATGGTACAATGATAGACTCGAAGTCAGCATACACTACATATGGACTCTTTTGCATCTTTAATATATTCTTGAAGTACACCTTGCTTCCTGGCTTTGGTGTGACAAGTTCAGTGATTGCTTCAGTAGCGCTCTTACAATGTTTTCTGTGTTTGTCTGCAGCTTGCAAAGATGGTAAACGAACCAAGCATCGTCTGCAAAACTCTTGTTTTTGGTGATGTTTTGTTGCCTTTGCCATTAGTCTACTCATTGTTCTAATTAGTGTATAATGATAACGACATTCGTCACTCACTAGCAAGAGGTCTACATGATTCTTGTCAGGATCACCTACAGTGGGAGATCTCTTTGAGATCCTAAGTGGTCTTAGCCCACAAGAAGTACTGCCAGCATCATCATCCCAGGTGTACACATTCACACTGATGGGAGGGTTTAATTCCTCAAAGAGATCAATACTCTTAACAGCTACAGGAAAGTCAATACCTGTGAAGTTAAGCTTGTTGCAATGTTCATGATAGTTTGAAACTCTCTCTGCATTCTTTGTTACATGAAATAACTTAGCCAGCACACACCACATAAAACACTTGTCATCTTTGTTCTGTATGTTCAGCACAGCACGTTTTGCAACTATTTCTTGTGACAAGGGAATGTAACTTCTACCAACAATGGGATGAAACTTTGTTTGCTTTAACTCTATTTTAAGAACCTTACCAACTGTCCATCCCGATCCTCTCATTCTTGCTGTTTCTGCTGCATACTCAAAGTTACGCATCATCTCATCAGCCCATGCTGTGTTGAGCTCTTCAAAGGAGTTCAGTGCTTGTTGTGTTGTTGACACATGAACAGTTAGTTCCTCTTTGTTTGCTGTGTTGTATTGTATCTCGGCAACTATTTGCACCTTTACTGGTGGCTCTATTGTTATCTTGTCTGGTATTTGTGCAATTGCATCTTGAATGCTCTGTGTTACATTTTGTGTCTGTGTGACATGTAGCTCAGTTGTCTGAAATAATTTATCCATAATGAGCTTCAACTAAATTCGTTAATTCATATAGTAAGAAAAAAATTAATTAATTAATTAATTCCTTAGCAGAGTTTTTACCTGTGCATTATCAACTACATATTCCTTATTTATCAATTCATTGTCCTGTATGTCCTTCTTCGCATTTTTCTGAATGTCAAACTTTTGACGCTTGTAGTCATCGTAGTCATCCTGAAGACGCTTGAACTCCTCTTCTGATATTGTTGAATCTGTTAGAGCATTACTAAAAAATAAACCCCTAATAAAGTTTTGTTTTGGATAATGCCCAGGGCAACAACAGCAACCCGGGTTTTTCAAACTTACGCACAACCTTTTTCAAAAGACTGATGTATAAATGAGCAGGCCCCCCCTGCGGTTATTTAAAAACAAGCCTAATACTATAGAGGGCAGGAGCCCCAAATTTCCTGTGCCTAAGAAAAGGAAAATACTTTTCCCTGTTTCAGCTTAACAGGTTGCGGGTACCTGTAGTAAAAAGAGCTCAGAAACTTTAAAATTTCTTTTCCCTGAACTTACGTCTGCATTTTTAATTTTTTGCTAGTTCTTGCTCAATGTCATTTTGGAAATTTTTTCTAGAAAGTTAAAAAACAAAAGGGAAATTAGCATTACAGGATCCGGGGGTTATCATTTTCCAAAAAGTTTTTTAGTTTTTTTATTTTTTTTTTCGAGTGTAACATGCAAGTTTTTCCCATCAACTGTTCTTTGTGCTGCGTCTTTAATTGTTATGCAAATTGTTTCGTGAAAGCCTTATTCTAGCTCTTTGAATTGAAGTGTATTAAAGTTATTGTGTTGTGTTTCATAGTATGTTGCTTTGTTAGGTGGAAGGCTTCTTAAGAGATTAGAAGGGGAGGAGGAATCTTTCATGATTACTTGGTTTTGCATGACACTTACTGAGACAAAAACCCAAATTATTTACTGTCAGGGTTTTCACCAACAGGGGTTTTTTCCCTTACCGTCATCATCAAAAAACCCTCAAGTGTGCCTTGTAAAAACCCAAGCATTTCTGCAAGACATTGGGGGCATATTTTATATTTTAAGTCTGCATAGATACTCTTAGTTTTAGTGAAAATTTTTTGCCGGCTGGACAAAGAGGCCCTTTTTAAAGTCTTTAGAAGTCCCATCATCAACATTAAATCTTTTGTCCGAAAATTTTGAGAGGAATATTTGAATCCAAATCAAATTTTTGTCCATGACACTTTGTAGAAGAGCCCCTTGCAATGCAACAATTTGGTTGTCAATGATAGGGAATGGCAAGTTTAAAACAGGTACCCCTAACGGGAAATGTTTTTTTTAGTGTTAAAACTTTTTTATCTAACTAAAAAAATAATTTTAAAAAATATAATAAAAAAAGCAAAATACGGGGCTGGATCTCACAAAAAACCTAAAGCCTATTCCCTTTTTTAAAATAACAAGATGTTGTTTGTGTCAGAGACATTGTTCTTTAAATTTAAAATTTCCCCAAACCCACTAAAATCATACTTAAACCCACCCAATTAAGGATTTTGCCCTGCAAAAGCAGGGTTTTGTTTTAACCCTATCCCATTTCTATCAAAACCACTTAAATTTTGCTATCCACGGGAAAAACTAGGGGCTGGGGGTGTGTCATATGCGACCACATAAAACCACCCAAAAACCCGTTAGTAAAGTCTGTGTACAGGTTTCATGTGAACTACCCAGTTCGGGCGTGTGTTATCAGATTTTACGGGGTTCCTTTACCTATTTGTTTAGTAATTTCAATCCATTTAGTAGCAGGCTTAAAAGAAACATATAGAGGTTTTGCAATGAGTTTAATGTTTTTGGGTTTTCCCCTGGCGCACAGGGTCTGCCCACATTCAACAAGCACAGGACAAAAATCATGGAAGGGGCCACTCTGTTTTTGGGGGGTTTGGGGCACGGAGTTATAACTAGACTGGTGGCCCCCAAACCCTAAAATTTTTCTCCCCGGGGTTTGCAAGAGTTGTTTTTGGGTTTTTAATAGAGCAAATGCATTTGAAATCCTGGACATTTTTATTCTTGTTTAAGAGTGAAGGGTTAACAAGCCCGGGATTAAGAGGTTTAATGCCTCGGGTTCGGCCCCATGTGGGGTTTCTTGTTTGGGGGCACACCACAGACAAGGTCAAGTATTATTGTGGTACGGGGTTTTGATGCAAAAAAGCAGTTTTTTTGGCAAATTTTTAAGACAGAAATTAACTCGGGCCGGGGACCTCCCAAATAAAGTTTAAAACCCGTTATCAAGATTTTTCTTCACTAGGGAAACGGTCAAAGGGTTTAGACTTTGCTATGGGGACAATCTTTATATATTTTCCCCTTCCAACTGCTTTTTACAAATAGGAACAATTACAAATTACAACAACAATTTTAATTATTGCGGGAGATGTTTTGGTTTGTTTGGGAAAAAAAAAAGATAAACAATACATCATCAGTAGTATCAGTAGTAACCCCGACACAAGAAACAAGGGAAAGAACTACTACCCCCTCCACAGAGCAAACAAAAAAATTAATTTTTCCCCCTTTGGGTAAAGACGACACTATGACAAAATTAACTGTTTTAAAACATGTATACTTTTTTTTAAGCGGCCTTGCTTATCTTTATTTTAAAAAAGAAGAAAACCAACAACAAAAACCCAGTAACGCCCATAAATTTTGGGCCATAAATCCCCCCAATTTTTCCTGCTTTTGAAAATAGCCACCTAACAACAAAACCCAAATTTTTCCCGGGAAGGCTCGCCAACTTTTTTTGGCAAAATTTTTTTAATAGGCAGCTAAGGGGCCGAGTTTTTTCCCCAAACCCAGCCTGTCCCTGTGGTGTGGAAGGTTTTGGGGGGTGGGGGGGCGGAAGTGTGCTTCCTGTCAGCGCATACACAAGTGGGGCTAATAGAAAAACCCCAAATGCTGAAAATTATACTGACAATGTTTGCTTGCTCGCGAAACAGTGTACAATTCTTTCCGCAAGTGTACTTTTTTCATACATTTTTCGGTGAATTTTTTTCTTTTATTCGCAAAACCCGAGTTGTAGCTGTTGTCTGTTTTTGGTTTAAAAACCCTTTAACCCTTTGTTTGGGCTTTTCATCTTGCAGATTTTTTAGACCTGTGTGATTCTTTTTTTTTACAATTCCTGGTAAAGATTTGCATCGTCTGTTTCCCTGCTATTTTTTTTCCCTTTTTTTAGTTCAATGCGTGAGTCAAAATCGCCTATTTTTTGCAAAAATTTTTTTTTTAATCAGTTCGCCTCAAAAAATCTGTAGTCCCTTGATTGAAAACCCAAAATTTTCTCGCATGGGTGTGGGTTGATCATTTATTGTTTTCAGTGCTGTGTTTTTCGCCTGCTTGTGGGGGGAAGTTTTTTTTCCCAAAACTCTAGAATATTTTCAGTTGTTGTGTTTGCCGACTGTGCTGGGGCTTCAAGTGGTAGACTTTCAATGTTTGTTGGAGGTTTTTTTTCAGCTTTTTTGTAGTTGAGCAACAGCTTGTTTTGGGTATTCTTTTTATTAGCCCATTGCATTTTTTTAAAAACCTAGTTTTCCCCAAAAAGTGCAAGGGTTTAAAACCCTTTGTCAAGTTTATTCTTGCTAGGAACTGGTGGGGGTTTATTTTTCTTTGTTAAAAAAACCCTTTTTTCCCCCTGAATCAGTTAAGCATACAGATTGTCTTTTTTGTCCATATCATAGTCAGTATGGCTGTACTTCGGGCTTTGGGTTTGCCCCAAACTTGTGTAAAAAATTTTTAAACCCTCTGCTTTCTAATAATTCTCTTTTGACTGAAAGAAAGGGTTCTACAAAAGGCTTCGCTTTTACCCATTCATCAGCTGGCGTAAAAAACAATCGTCCATATCTATATCATGTCTTCCCTTTTTCTATTTTTGTTTTTTTTATTTTGCTACTTTTAGAAAAAAGATGGGGGCCCAAAAAACATTTTTTTGCAATCCTTATCCATACAGACGGGTTTTAAAAAATCCCTTAGGCCCTTAAAAAGGAAACAAACCCGACCCAAACGTTAAATTTCAAAAAACCCCTCCACTATTTATGAAAAATCAGATTCTGACTGTTTTGGTTTCCTAATTTAGGAAAAAAAGATGTCATTGTTTCCGGGAAAAACTAGGCTTGCTTTTTAATTTAACTAGATTCCGAAGAGATCCAACAGAAGTGTTTTAGCAAAAAATAGGTAGGGCTATTATAAAAAAAATTATGTCAAGCTAGAAGGGAGGGAATTTCTATCATTGAACAAAGCTGACATATTCTTTTATCTATACTGATTTTTGGAACCAAAAAAAAAAGAGTGATCCCCCCCCCCCTTTTTTATCAAGGGAAACAGGATGATGAGGGGCTAAAACACAGAGTAGGTTTTCCCGATAAGGGGAAAAAAGGAAAAAAATGCGGGAAAAAGCAAAAGCCTAAGGGAACAGGTTTTGGGAAACCTCTTGACTTGGGAAATGCTCAACCCACATGCCTTACATCAGGTGCCTCAAAAACAGACTGTTGTAAGAGCTGACCTTTTTTGACAAATGCCCGTGTTATTACACCAGGGGGCCCTGACGCAAAGTTCAAAATATGTAGTATTCTTTAGAGTATGAGGTTTTTCAAACACCCAGACTTGCCCCGCTTGATTGCACGCAATATCCCTTTAAGGGGTTGCTATTTAATTTTGAAAAGGGCCTTAACCAAGCACATTAATGAAATTTAAAACAGAAAACTGTTGGAACATAAATCGAAAAACAAAACCCGGGAAGATCCTTAAAAGGAAATTAAAAGCTGTTTTAAAAAACCCCGCCGGCCCCCCTTTTCCCAAACAAATTTAGAGGGTTTTTTAAACCCGGGATTAAAAAATTTATTTATGTACATAGAGGGGCAAAACCAAAAACAAATCTATGCCCCCAGGGTTTTTTACCAAAATCAACACTTTTTTGAGGTAAGAAAAAAAATTTGGTTTTTGGTCAAAACAAATTAACCACACTGGGGTTTCAAGCAAATCTTTACATCTTTCATAATGTTTGGGTTTAAAGAATACCCAACATCTAAATATGCATTGTGGGTGACTTAAGATCAACAATTTTTGATAAGCAAAATGGGTTTTAGGAAACGATTGAAAACCGGGGTTTAGAAAAGGGAAAAACTATACAAATAGAAAAAGACAAGAAAAGATGAGGGCCCCTAAAAAAAAATATCTATTTGGGAGTAGGAAAGCAAAATCAACAAAAAGAAAGGGAAAAAAAACTAAAAAATTGTTTACTAATGGACCAACTAAGTTTTTTTACCCAAAAAAAGCACACTGCTCTCTAATATGTGGGCAAACTGGCGGGCAAGACTGTTTTTTGGTTTTTGATTTATTACAAACAGGGAACAAAAATCCTTTGAGTTTATTGTTTTTTTTTTTTCCCCCCCTTCCCCAAAACTATCAACAATAAAAAAACAGAGAGAGAAAAATTTTTTTGGGGCAGATGAGAAAATAATTATAGTCCAATCCCTCTGACCAGACTAAGCGAGTGTTTAGAATACTTTACAAGCTCTTTTTAAAAAGGCAGACCCTTTTCCCTTTAAAAGACGAAATGTTCAGCAGAGCGGGGACATTGTTTTAAAAAAAGGAAAAAGTTTGTCTAACTCGCTTTCCCGTTGGGGACCTGCACAAAATATCTTTTGGTTGCTGACCAAAAAAAATATAATAGCATTTTTAAAAAATTTTCCGTGAACAAAACAAAGTCGTTTTAATTTTTCACAGAAAGACAGAGATGGGTTTAATAATTGGGCCCTTTGGGAGAATGATGTTATTACAGAGGACAAGAAAGAGAAAAATAAAACAAAACCAAAGCCAAAGCATATAAAACTAATAAATCCCAAAAAAGACCAACCAACAAGATACTGTGTCATAAAACCCAATAGCTTTTTTAAACACACACAAAAACATGCAGCGAGACACACATACACTCTCCACATACACTTCCCCACACACAACCACACATAATAAAACTGTGCTAAAGAGCCCGTAGGGCCCACTGCTGTGCTGTATTGGCAAAGGGCCCCAATCTTTTCCCAACACAGGCTTCAAAATGGGAGTGGGATAAATAATTTCACCCCTCAGATAGGAAAATTTATATTTTTTAATTTTTACTCTTTCTAAACGCCCTTTTGGGGCAGCCCAGTGGGGAAGGGCGGGAAAGGGGTTAGACTGGGGAGGGAAAAGGGAAAGAGGGAGGCACGGGTTCGAAACCCAGAAAGGGGAGCATAGGCTAAGGTCCATATTTATATATTTTTTTGGTTGTGTTTTGTGTGCTATGTTTGTGCTGTTGATGTTTGTGTGTTATGTCCTGTTTGTACTATGTTTTTGTGGGGAGTGTGCTTAAAAATTTTTCCTGTTTTGTGTTTTTTGGGGAATGCGTGTGGGGGTGTGAATGCGTGTTTCGGGATTCCAACAGGCGTTTAATGCCGGAAATCTTTTCCGCTACCCCCAAAACCGTTGGGAGTGCCTCCAAATTTTCTCCCCCTTCTGTAAAGGGGCCCGGGAAACGGAAAAGGTTTTGGGACTTTTTTTGAAAAAAAAAATTCAGCATAAAAACAAAAAATAAAGAAGAATAATTAGTTTATTTTTTTATATTTTTTTATTAGTTTTTTGCCCAAAAATTGGGTTTTGCAAAAAATTTCCCCTAAATTTTTTATTACCCATCAAAAATAAAAAAAAGGAACATTTTCATTTTAAAAAAGTTCTTGAAAAATATTTATTAGTTATTAATAAGTTGTTGATAAATTTTTTGACAATTTCTTGATAAGATTTTGGGTTTTACATAATTTCCCATTTTTTATATTTAACCCATCAAAAAAAAAGTATTATTTTCAGTTTTAGTAGAGAGATGGGGAAAAAGGGGGGTCAAGGTAACTTTTAGTTTTTATATAAAACTGTGCAAGTTTTTGATCGATGAGGCGAAGCCGAATCGATCAAAAGTTGCCTGGTTTTGGATAAACAGTAAGTAGTTGAGCTTGACCCCCCTTTTTCCCTATCTCTCAACTTCTTACGGTAACAACACAGAGTACTTGATATGTATTGAAAACATCCCTTGGTGTCTACATCAAGCCTCACCTCCAACACTTCTCACTCTGCAGGGAACTCTTAACATCTACGAAAACAGCCAGTCGGGCGGACAGCCACATTTTAAAGCTAGTGGGGTCCACTTGAAACCCCGACTCCCGTCAAGGAAAAGGGTGTGCTTTAGAACAGTGGTGTGGTACTGGTGTAGTGCATCCTCTGTCGAGCGAGGTTCAAACGGGACACCAGATAAGAAATAGGGCTGTGCTTTTTCTCTAACTCGCCACAAAGACACGGGGGACTGGGGGTGAGGTGGATTAAACACTTATATATATTATATTATAAATATATATATATATATATAATAAAATTATAATAATATATATATATATATAAAACTACAAAAGGAAACAACCACAAGAGACACAGAGATTAGGCGTAGACAAAAAAATCCACAAAAGTGAACAGGCAAGAAGAGCAATCATGAATGAGGTGGGAGAACAATCAGTGAATGAGGGTGGGAGAACAATCATAAAGGGGTAGGAGAACAATCAGTGAACAGGTAGGAGAACAACAGTAAATAGGTGGGAGAAAAACGTGAATGGGGTTGGAGAACAATCAGTGAATGAGGTAGGAGAACAATCAGTGAACGAGGTAGGAGAACAATCAGTGAATGAGGTAGGAGAACAATCAGTGAACGAGGTAGGAGAACAATCAGTGAACGAGGTAGGAGAACAATCAGTGAATGAGGTAGGAGAACAATCAGTGAATGAACTAGAAAACAATCGTAGGGAACTGGGAGGCAACATGAATGAGGTGGAGAACTCTGAATGAACGGGAGAGCAATCATGAATGATTTTAGGAGAACAATCAAAAATGAACTAAAACAATCAGTAAAGACTGGAAGCAATCATGAATAGCAGGGAGCAATCATGAATGAGATGGAGAACCATCATGAATGAACTAGGATAATCATCAGTGAATGAACTGGGAAAATCATCATGAATGAGGGGGAGAACAATCAGTGAATGAGCTGGGAAATTTATCACAAAAATAGCTAGGAGAACGATCACAAACGTGCAAGAAGAATCTGAATGAGAACTCAAGAAGAATCCTCAGTGATTTAAAAGGTCTATCAGGAACAAAAATAGGAAAAAAAGCAAAACTTTTTGGTGTAGCAAGAAACACTAAACCAAATTAATCCCAAAGTGCTAAAAAACCCCATGCCGGGAAACTCACCCCCACTCTGCAGTCAGTTACAGCAGGGGCTATAACCCTGCAACAGCAAAACTATTGAATACCACAGGCCACACGACTGTGAGTCGCTCTGGCAGGACGTTTACCGTCCATAAGACGAAAAGCAAAAACTTTCTGTTTTTTTGTCCACCAGGGGGTCTCCTGCCCACGCATGCCAGGGGGCTGACGTCAAGGGTCCCCCTGAGACTTCGTGCTGAGTCACTGCCGGTTCCTGTGAACCATCTCAGCCGCCCCCGGGCTGTCCCATGTTAGCAGTGTTACATGTGCAAGTACGGCGTGTTCTGGGAATGAAGTCCTAGGACACTGGAGTGGGGGGAAAGGCGAGCTGAAAGAAAGGAAACCAAAACGGGGGTGATGAGAGAGAACAGTAGTTTTTAATTTTAAAATTTACTCAACACTGTAAAACAACTAACCAAAAAGTAAGCCTGGCAAAAATTTCTTGCAAACACGCTTTAAATAGAAAAATATAACTGACAGCAAACAGCACAATCACACCATAGTCCAAAATAACGGTGTGTGTTGGGGGGGGGGGGTCCTCCCCTCGTCCTTGTGGGTTTCTGTCTTGCTGTTCCCACGCCACTCATACTGGTTTTTTCCCCAGAGCCATACCTAATGTGTTGTGCCCCAACCCCAGGGGCAAAAGTCCACAGGGGGCCTTCAATGTTGGGGCCCCAGGGGGCCCCAGCCAGATGGACCCTGCACTGCTGCTGAGTCACTCGGGGGTGTTCAGTGGGTTTTTGGGTGAGCTATCATATGCCCCGGGCATCGCCGCCAAAAAAGGAGAAGAAGCCCAAAGAGAAGGGGGGGAGAGGGCCCCCAAAAATTACCCCCCTTTTTGACCCCCCAAGAAGGGCTTGAAAGACTAAAAGAAAGAAAGGTAAAGGAAACTGAAAGAGTACCAGGAGAAGAAAAAGGGGAAAAAGAGGCAGCTGTTACGAGAGGGTAAAAAACAATTGGGGGGAGAGAGGGAGGAAGGGTGCCCCGGAACAGAAAAGGGGATTGATTTTTTGAAGAAGAAGGGAGAGAGAAAGACAAAATGCAGTTTTTTAGGTAACCAAAACACTCTTTTCAAAATTACAGTAGTACTGGGTCACAATCCTTCCAAATAAGTCCCATAGCAAAAGCCCTTTTTTTCCAAATGTTATTTTTTTTTATTTCAAGGATAATGGAATGCCTTCTGATAGAAGAATCTGGGAAACCCAACAATCTCTGTGACTCCTGTGGAATCCGAAGCCCCGACCTTTCAGTTCATAACCAATGCGCTACCACTGCACCAGGCAGCTAAATACTTTTGTTGTTTTTTAGAGTTTTTATGTCATCTCAAACAAGACAGCAATTCTGGGGAAATTTAGTAAAATAATTTTTTCAGAAAAAAAACGATTAAACAAACACGGGGGCCATGAATTTAAATTTCACATTAGCAATTATTGACCACAATTTAACTAACCTACCTATTCCTTAAAATTATCACACTGCAGGCATTCCTTGAGACAACACGCGCACAAACATACCATCATATCTAACAACAACAATATCTAAATCTTACAATGCACACCACCATCACTACTATACAGGGCAATAAAAAAATATCGATCCTCACGAATTACTCAAAAAAACTTCTTTCAAAAAAAACATGATTAATTTTTTAGCTATAATTTTCATTAAAAAAAACATGTATTTAAAAAGAATGCCGAAAAAAACCCAAACATTCGGACCAACCAACAATATTTAGACATTATGACATATAACCACACTAAAAAAAACAACTAAGCTCACCCCCCAATTTAAAAATACATGTTCGATCACGATCAGTAATAATAGGAATCCAGTTTTAAACTTTATGAACAGACAAAGACTGACATATCCTGCTTGAACTGAAAAGGCAACAACGGAACAAGAGTTAGGCCACACAGCAAAAGCACTGTAGCTAATCATGTCGAGAAAACGTTTGACGAGGCAGCAAACCCGAACAGGTGGTGTTTCGTATAGAAAGACAGTCAAACAAAAGAAAGACTCAGAAAGACAGTCAACGACATCAGTCAACAGACAAAAGCAAACGTCAACGACAGACAGTCATCAGACAGACAGACACATTAACAAAACAAACAAAACAACCATCATGCAAAAAAACCAAGTCTGTAAAGTAAGTCTTAAATTTTTAAAACGTCTTTCCACTTAAAGTGATACAAAAACGATCCTTAAATAGGAGACTGAAATGGAAATAAGAAAGAGAGAGAGAGAGAGAGAGAGAAGAGAGGAGAGAGAGAGAGAAGAGAGAGAGAGAGAGAGAGAGAGAGAAAAGAAAGAATCACTTTTTGTTGTGAGTGTGCTGGGCGTCCCTACATGCATGCGCCTTGTGTGTAATAATAAAAAACAAAAAAAAATAAAAACAACATGAACAAATCCAAACGAAATTAAAATAAAAAATTGAAATTAAAAAATAACTACAATAACTACAATAAATTCCCAAGGACTTTAAAAATAAATTCTTACAATATCAATTGTTAACTTTAAAATTGTTAAAAATTCTTCTGGAATTTCAGAAAAGGCAGGGAGATGAGGTTTTTGCTTCTCACATTCAAGTATGATATGAGTTTTAAATATAATCACCCCCATAAGCATTTAACATCCTTGCTGAATTTTTTTTTTAAATGCATTTAATCTTATCCAAAAATAATCCTTATTGTCTTTCTTTTACAGCATTTGTATGAATCTCTAAGTCTTCAATATTTTAAACTACACATTCACACCAGAGTTGAATGTGAAAGCCGATGTTTTGCTGATTTTTTTCTATATTTCTTTTAAAGGACTTCTTCTAATAACCGAAAACCCTCTCAATGGATGGGGGGACATGCAGAAATAAGCCCCCTTTTCATTACGTGCACCTTTTTTTGCAGCCCTATCACCCCACTCATTAAAAACAACCCTATGGAAGGACCCCGCAAAAGGAAACAGAATTCCTCTTAAACCAGAAGATTTTATGAAGATTTGACGCCCAAGTATAAGTTTAGCTGATTGCTTAAAGTTATAGATTTTAAGGCATAAAATACAAAATTTTGACCCACACAAATTAATAATAAAAAAGAGTATGGGATCTAAAAAAAATTTCAAAGCCATGAAATACGATCATTTCAGCGTAAAAACAGATCGTTTTTTACCAACATATATACTTTTCTTTTTTTAGTGCCGTTTGACGAATGCTGAACCGCTTGAGGGTTTATCTAAATGAGCCATCTTTTAAAATTTTAGACAGTGACAGTAATTTTTTTTTAAAATGTTGAACTTAATGCCATTATATTGGATTTTCATTTTTTTCATGGAAAAGTCAACATCAAAGGACTTGCTTTCTTTTTCCCAAACAGGAAAAACTGAATTCCCATTTGGGGGTCCACATCAAAAATTTAAAAATTTTAGAACGCAAGAGATCTGATGTGTAGGTACTTATAGTCATAAAAGATTTATTTTTTCACTCTTTGGGAAAAATCTTTTCAAAACCTCTTTTTTTTTTTCTTTAAAGCAAAGTTTTCAGATGTTAAAACTTCTAAAAATATTTGGCACAAAAAGTTGTCGGTACTCATCAGGGTAAATTCCAATTTCTTTAATGTGTCAATTTCAGGGCATGAAAGGTAAAACCTAAGCGGTCTAATGCCTTGCATCACACTTTAACTTCTTTTAAGTATTTAGGTGCACTAAAATAAACTTTTTTGTCCATACGAAAATTTTTAATCAAATTAGAGAGGTAACAGATGTTTCAGACTTAATGTCTTGTCCCCAATCTGTTTTTCGTAAAATTTTTAAGCAGTTTTAAACATTTTTTTTCCCCTTTGGGTTAAGAAATTCAATATGGGCATTCCAATTAATTTTTTTTTTGGGGAAAGAAAAACACCAAAAACTTTACTAAGGCTTATTTTCAATTACCCTCTTTTTCAATTTTGAACACAGGCAATTTTCGGGTTTACTCCCATTTTTTAAAAACATCATAGCGTTTTTTTCTTAAATAACTTTAGGCCATTTTCAATTATGTACTTATTTAAATTATCAAGGCCCTTTTTTTTTAAGTTTTTTAATATAGTTTAAAGACCTTTTCGTTGTTTTTGTTTAATGGTAACATTCATCCCATCAATTCATCTGCATTTGTATAAACAACGTTCTGAGACAAATGTTTGGAAATCATGAAACGGGATATAAATTAAACTGGTGCTAAGGGAGTTTTGGGGTAACCCATGTCAAGATATCTGTGATCGAGTTTTTTATTTCTCCCTTTACTTGAAAGATCATTGCTAAAAACCCTTTTGATGTAAAATACATGTTTCCGGGAAAAGGGCCCAAATTTGTCTTAAACTTTCTTTAAAAACTTTGCATGCCCAAAATTTATCATAGGCTTTTTTTTTTGTCTAAAAACGTTGCAAGGACATTTTTTTTACGGGAAATTTTTGTTTTACCGTTGTAAGTTTAAAATAGGTTATCTAAGCAGACACCTGCTGAAAGCCGCTTGGTTCTTGCAATAATGTTATTTTTCTGGCAATAGTATAAAACCTCCCAAAAAAAACCAAGTGCTGTGTAAGCGACACAATCTGAAGATGTCAAACAACCACGTTTACATTTTTGTACTACATGCTTCAGACAAACAACAAAATCCTACTGATGGGAGCTGCCACATGACCTCTGGTGTTTCCAGGGGGGACGGGGACCCAGGGGAGGGCCCCGAGGTGTCAGGGAAGGACATGGTGACTCACACCTTCCTGTTCTGCAGCAGGGGTTTCTGGTGTAGACGAGGGCTGAGGTCAGGGTTTGGGCTCTGTCTGGATACCCCAGCTGCACAAGTGCACAAAAAATTTTAGACTACACACACACGCGCGCGCGCGTGCACACACGCAGCACGCACAACACACACACCCACAACAAAACACACACACACACACCAACACACCCAACACACACCAACACACACAGCCCACACACACCCACACACCCCCAAAAACCTGTGGGTTAGAGGTTTGTCCTTGTTCTGCTGACCCTGGTTCAAATCTCTCCAGGGGAGAGATCGCAAGAGGGAGTAATGTTTTTCAAATTTTTTGGGTTTTGGGGGAAAACTAGTCGAACTGCAGAGTTTTGTAAACTTTGAAGAAAAGTGGATAGATGAGCGGGCAAAACCAACCAAAAGAACATTGCAATGGCCAGACAAAAGAATGAGAGAGTGACTATCGGATTTGCATCGGGGGGACACCTATTTTCGAACTGTTTTTAAGGGGCCCCGTAATTGAAGGTAGCGGGACGGCGGGGTTGGCTAAATAAATTTTTATAAACCAAAGGAGGCCCCGTGGGCGAACGCACGCAAAAAACCCAATTTTGGGCACCGAAACCCCCTACCCACACTTTAATCACCCCTTTTTCATCCCTTCCCTGATCGGGGAAAAAATCCCCCTTTCTCAACTCTTCTCGACTTATCTGCACCCTTGGGAAACACTGTAGACCACCCCATTCTCCTCCCCCCGTTTTAAAGAAATTGGTATTTTTAAAGGGACAAACCCTCACCGGTTCACTTAAACCTTACAGACCGATTCCCCCCAAAAAGTTGGGAAAAAAAAAAGATTCAATCAAACCCCCCTGCCCAAAATGGACTTTGGGGCCCACAGGATCAGTTTTTCCCGGGCCTCTTCTTTTCCCTTTTCTTTTCACTTTTTTTCCACTTTTACAATAATAAAACGTCATCAAAACAACATAATTTTTTAAAGCAAAATGACTCCCAATTCTTTCAATTTTTCTGAAAAAAAGCCTTTTTTCTTTACAAATATTGATACTCCTTTTAAGATATCAAAAAGGATGAAAACAGAAAAATTTACAGCATAAAAAGGCCCAAAAAAAAAAAAACCGAAGCCATGGGTTGTAGGACCAAAACAAACTCTTTTCCCTACAAATCGGGAAATACTTCAATAAAGTCCCGTCCCCAAATCCACTGCGTATAATATCTTGGGTCATTTTCTACCCAAAACCCTCTATGTAAAAATTCCCTCCCTCCAAACCTGCCAGCGTACTTTCTATCAATTACGGGTATTTGTGAAATTCGAAAGTACCCCGTCCACTGAAGCAAAAATCCAAACTAGTCACGTCCTCTTCACACACAACGTCCCGGACTATTGCAATTCTCTTTTGGGTGGCCCGCCAGCATCGGGCTATCCACTCCTCAACGATAAAAACCCCGGGACCCGACTTGTCCCCCAAAAAAAGAACAAAATTTTCACATTACCTTTTCTCTTGCAATTTCCCCCGAAAAGAGAGAGAGAGAGAAAAGAGAGAAGGGGAGAGAAAAGAGAGAGGAGAGAGAGAGGGGAGAGAGAGAGAGAGGGGGAGAGAGGAGAGAGAGAGAGACAGAGACAGAGACAGACAGACAGACAGACAAAAAACACACACACACACATACATAATCAGATCAGCAGGCAGACAGACACAGATAGGGAGATACAGAGACACGGCAGACAAACAGCCAAAGAGAAACAGACAGAACTATCAAGACACTGATTGACAGAAGCATAGACACACAGAGGCAGACAAAGGGCATGTACACACAGTACACTTCTCACCTGCCACAGGCAAGAGTACAGCCCCCTGGAGGAGTAGAGGCGTGTGAGGCTAACAAAGCAACAGGGTGTATCCACTGTCCTGTCTGTTGATGACTGGGATGTGGCTGTGACACCACTGCGGTACTGGGTACAACACACACACACACACACACACACACACACAACACCCACACACACACACAAAACACACACACACACCCCACACACCACACTCACACACACAAACACGCACACAACTTTACACACAGACACACACACACTCACACAAAACACAACACGCACACACCATACACACAGACACACACAACACTCACATACACAAACACGCACACACACATACACACACACACACAAAACCACACACACACTCACACACACACATACACACACAAAACACACACCACATTATCCTTTATTCTCGATATAAAAAAAACAACAATAAATAAATACTTTTTTTTTTTAAATACACACACACATTATCCTCGATATAAAAGAATAAAATTAATAAGTAAATAAAAAAAAATTAAAAATACAAACACAATAAATCAAGAAATTTGCTCATTGAACATTTCTTGCATAAAAAAACCATAAAAAAACCAAAACAAAACAGTTTTTTTATTATACCCCTAAACGGTTTGTGACTGCATAGTGCATTGACTGGTCAGATTAGTTTTCCTTAATATCTTTTACATTTTGAATTACTTTAAATTATAATTTTCATTTTCTGATAAATTTTCGAAGTTTCAACTGACTGTATGCTTTGTGTTCAAATGATATTGCTGGTCCTTGTGACCCATTTTACTGTAACACTGCTGCCCTGTGAAAAATTGCACGGAAAACACGAACTCAGACACCTCCCCCCCCCCCCCCCCCCCCCCCCCTCAAAACTACCCAGCGTTTCCTTCTTCCACCGATATGACACTAACTGCTGAAGATTTGAAAGCATTGCTCTCACATGGGTTTTACGATATACCAGACAAACTTAAACAACACATTTTAACCTTAGGAATCAACCTGTGCCGGCCGACGTCATCGCCTGTGGCCCCCTACATCCGTCTCCCTCCTCGCTTCTGACGTCACTACCGCTACCACCATAACCAAGGACAACTCCGCTTCGCTTCCCTCTGACCAACCTGCTTCTTCCTGTGTTAATGACTTTGAAAAAACGTGTTCTGATAGTTATGTGTATCGCGATGTGTATGAAACTGTAAATCCCCAAACTTGCCCAGTTCTTTCACCAGCTTCTAATAATAATAATAATAATAATGTATGGAATTTATATAGCGCTGAATCTTGTAAAGCAACAAATCAAAGCGCTCAGATTTTATTTCATACCACTTAAGTCACGGCAGATTTCTCTCCGTGATATTCGGGCTGCTCTCCCCGGGGAGAGCGGGAGAACGCGTCGCCACTTAGCGCTGCGCCACCCTTTCACCCTTTTTTTTTTTTTTTTTTTTTTTTTTTTTTTTTTTTTTTTGCTGCAGATGTTTCCCATCAAGTGGCTTTTTTCTAAGAATTTTGCCAGGGACAACTCTCTTGTGGCCGGGGGTTTTTTTTTTCGTGCGCTAAATAATTTTCGTGTAAAACACGGGACCTCGGTTTTTTCGTCTCATCCCCAAAGACTAGCGCCCAGACCACCACTCATGGTCTAATTGATGGGGGAAAAATCTCCGGTCCAAACGGGGTACGAACCGCCGCACACTTCAGACCCGGACTTTTCGCTTTCTAGACAGGCGCGTTACCTCTAGACCACCGATCCACCATACACTTGACTCTCAATCCAAACTTTTGTCTGCTCTCCCACTCTCCACATCTCTACCATCGCCTTCATCCACTTCCTCTGACTGTTATCCTAATTCACCACAGTTAACATCAACCTCTCTGCCTCCTTCAAACCTCCTAAGCATGTGCTTGTTCAACGTGCAATATGTCTGCCCAGAAGGTAAAGCTGATCTTATTTCTGATTTCGTCTCTGAACAGAATATTGATATAACATTTCTTACAGAAACCTGGTTAAAACCACACGGTCATAAACCGAAAATAAAACAACTGACACCACCTGGTTATAACACTCTTTCTCTTCCCCCGACCCTCCTGTGGAGGTGGCATTGCCATCGTTTATAAAGATACACTGGAACCTGCCTTTCTTTCTGTCAAACCTCCCTTTCTTTTCACCTGAATCTTTCGAAGTCTGTGAACTCAACTCAATACACCTGGCCACTCTATTACTTTCTGCTGTCTTTACCGTCCACCCCAAGCCGTAAGAATAAACTGACACTTCCTCTTCCATCAAATTTCATCACTCCTTATCACTACAGCCTCTCCCCCAGAAAGCTTATCATTCCGTGACTTTATACTTCCACTTCGATAACCAAATCTCTTCCGACGTCAACTCCTTTCTCTTTTTTGTCAAAACCACTCTCTTTCTCAGCGGGAAATGAAGCAACGCCACAGATCAGGACAATTTTAGCCCCGGTAATTACTGAGTTTCCCAAGTTTGATCACACTGTATCTATCACTGATGAACACTTCGATCATTCC
>CM054154.1:8811309-8840671 GCA_028751875.1 Rapana venosa
TAATATGATCATTTTCATCAACAGACGACACACCTTTATTCTCACACATTCATCAGTGACTGACAACAAACTGTCATTCTCACACACTCCACCAGTGATTGGCAACACACCTTCATTCACACACATTCATCATCGACTGAAACACACCTTCATTCTCACACATTCCATCATCAACTGACAACACACCTTCATTCTCACACATTCCATGATCGACTGACAACACACCTCCTTTCTCACACATTCCATCATCGACTGACAACACACTTTCCTTCCAACATGACACAGGTTCATTCTCAACTATGTCAACACGCTGTGCCACTGTGTTTTTCACGTGCTCAACATCAACTGCCAGCTCATGCCTGTTGCACTGGGCAAGAGGCATGTGAGCACGTGCAGTAGGCCTATTTTCATAGTGACATTTAAGCGGTGTTGAAAATTGCTTGATGCCCCTCTCATCTGATTCTGGGTCCCCTGGACAAAAATGGCACAAAGCAAAGGGCCGGCCGTTTTCCTAGCTTGGCCCCCTCAGTTGACCATGATCATCCAGAAAGAACTTTTTATTGTCAATGACGAGATGATCAAAGACCATAAAGGCTCTCTGACCATCACTCCCTAGCTTTTTTCAGATGGGGAGCTAGTTTTTGTCTGATTTCCCCGTACACGGGAGGAAAAATCTTCACCAATGAAAACATTGCTACCCTTCAGTTTCTTTTTTTCTCTGAGAATGCGTGCAATTATTGGGGCATCCTGTTTGTCACCAAGTCGATGTACTCTGTCAAAGTCAACGTTTCGAGTCATGTCCATTTTGTCAGTCAAGAAGTCTTGAATGACCCCTTCACAGTCTTCTTTTGTTTCATTTGGATTACGAGTCATTCCATAGAAAATCAGATTATTTCGTTTTGATCTTCCTTCCAAATCGTCAGTCTTTTTCTCCAGTATGTCAACCCTGTTCATCAGTTCCGCATTAGTCTTTGTCAGTTCATTGTTCTGGTCACGCAGCACACTCACCTCCTCCCTCAGACTCACCACCTCTTCCTGAAGGACTGAAAACTTCTCGTTAAGGTCCTGAAGGCCCTGCTCCACAACACCAAACCTGGCGTTGATATTACTCTCCATGGACCTCAGAATCTCCTTGATTTCGTCAAAGGAGGAAGGGTCCTGGGAAGAAGGCGGGGGAGAGGCTGATCGACGTCCGCTGTCCGATGCGCTGCGTGTCTTGGCCATGCTGGCCCTCCGTCCACCGTGGTCAGCACGCTCTGCTTCAAAGGCTTCGGGTCGTGGATGCACAGGCCCAGGGTTCCTCTCCACGTCCCCACAGCGAAGAAGGTATCCCGCCCAAAATAGCAGGGTAAGGAGCAACCCAAGGGTTACACCGTCCAGTCGGCGACGCGGTGACAGCATGGCGATTCGCATCGCGGCCTTTTCTTTGGCCCTTCGAAACATGAAGGCCAAGAATACGGGGTGAAAACACCCGCATGCCGCCCTGAAGACCAGTGGTGCAGAAGGCATGGTATGTTGCACAGCTTCTGGCAGACTATGGAACCAAAGCAATGCCTCAGTACCCGCTACTTTTTGAATATTGTGCACAGGTGTGACAGCGCGTCATGCACCTGTGATACTCCAGTTCACGCCCCCAGAGAGAGAGAGAGAGAGAGAGAGAGAGAGAGAGGAGAGAGAGAGAGAGAGAGAGAGAGAGACAGACAGACAGACAGACAGACAGACAGACAGACAGACACAGACACACAGACAGAGACAAAGAGAGAGACTGAAACAGAGAGAGATACATAAAAAGACAGAGATGATGATAATAATGATGATGATGCAGACAACTCTGTTGACTGTGACTACGATGACGACAAAATCGACGATGACGACGATCATCATGACGACAACACTGATGACGATGACGACGTCGGCAGTAAATCCCTAAGAAGAAGCATCTTGGAAACTTTCCCCTGTTTCCTTTAGAGGATTACAGCTGTCAATCAAGCTATCCAAAATCCCTGTTCACTGTTCACTGGTCCCGTAACCCGCCAGGGTCGTAGGGGCGCTGCATGGTGGACGAACGATGGACCAGCTGGCTCCACTTAGCACGGTCGTGGGCGAGCCCTGGGTGACACTCGAAGTCCTCCCTGTCAATCACGGATGTCGTCGGCCCACTTTCTCCTATGTCTGCCCCGTCTCTTTTCCCTCCCCTGACTGTTCCTTGCGGATGGTCTTTGCAAGTCCTTCTGAGCGTGTTTTTGCCCAACCATCTGAGTTTCCTGTCTTTTCGCCGTGGTCAGTAGGTCTTCATAGTCTCCGCACTCTGTTGAGTGATCATTCTGCGGACTTCATTGTTGGTGACATGGTCCTGTATGAGATGCCAAGGAGCCTTTGAGGCATTCATTTTCTATGCTTGGATCCTCTTTGTGGTCTGCGTTCAGTGTCCATGCCTCACCAATGCGTAAAGGCATGATTGAGTGTGTACTAGCGCGTTTAGTAACTTTACATTGGTTCCGAGAGGGATGTTTCTGTCTCTCCATATGGCTTCAGTCTTGCCATTGCTGCTTGTGTTTGTTGCCGCTCTTGCTAGGATTTCGGCTTCGATCCTCCTCTTTATGATGGTCTCAGAGGTACTTGAAATGGTCCAACTGTCTCCAGTTCTTTCCGCTAGGAGTGATCTTGGTGGTGATTGGGCTGGGCACTGTTTGACATGAGCTTGGTTTTCCGGCGCTGATTTCCATGCCGTATCGTGAGTATTGTCGTCCAGTTGCTTCACTAGGTTGGCCAGTTCCTCTTCATTTCCTGCCAACCGTCAATGTCATCGGCGAACCTGAGGTTGGTGATTGTTCGCCCTCCAATGCTGACTGTCCTTGTGGTCTTCCAAGGCGTCAGCCATGATGCGTCGAGGAAAATGTTAAATAGTGTCAGCAACAGCAGACATCCCTGTCGGACCCCAATGAGGTACCGAACCAATCCCTACCGTGCCCTGTACGATACTGCACTGGTGCCTTTAGAGTTCCTTGATGGTGTGGATCAGCTTCTGGCCCATGTTGAATTTGTTCATGGTGGCCCACAGAGCGTCATGCCCATACTCTCTATCGAGGCCTTCTTAAAATCAATGAAGGACGATGGAAAGATTTCTGTTGATGCTGCTTGCATTTCTCCACAGAACCTCAGGTTGAATATGTTCTGTGGGTGCTTTTATTTTGGGCGGTAAACCGGCCTGCTCTTCGGCGATGATCTCTTCTTGCCTGTGGTTCAGCCTGTTCAGGATCACTTTCAGCATGACTTTACTGGCATGACTTATGAGGCTGATTGTCCTAGTAGTTTTGGCACTGCTGGAGATTTCCTTTCTTGGGGAGAGTGGAATGATGAGTGATTGGGTCCATGGTGTAGGCCACTTCTCGGTCTGCCAGATCTTGTTGCAGTACTTGTAAGGATGTCTGTCATGCTTCTTCCCCGTGTTGGATCAGTCTCTGGGATGTTGTCGGAATTCTGCTGATTTTCTCTTTCTTCAGCGATCTAATTGCTACTTCTACTTCCTCGCGTAGAATTGGGAAGTTGTCTTTATTCGACGAGCTTGGCTTGCAAGTACGTGGGGTCGCCTGCGTCTGATGATTGTAAAGTTCGGAACAGTATTTCCGTCCATCTGCCAACGATTTTCCTTCTTTTCGTTAGGCAATTCCTTCTTTGTCCTGGATGTTACTGACTCTTGCCTGTTTCTGTTTTGGTGAGCTCTTTCACAATCTGGTATGCTCTTCTGCTATTATTCTTTGTCAGGCTCTCTTCGATTTCTGTACATTGTTTCTCTATCCATTCCTCCTTGGTCTTCCTCGTGTCTCTCTGATCTTATTGTTTACTTCTCTGTACTCAACTGCTCCTGTAGTGTTCTTGCTCTTCTTCAGGTCTCGTCTTTTGTCACACATATTCAAGATTTCATCTGTGACCCATGGTTGTGTTTTTTCGGCGATGTTTGCCAAGATAGTATGCTGCTGTCTCAGTCATCACTGTGTTAAAACTGGTGGTCATCGTTTCGGCATCTTCTTCAAGTGCCAGCAGTGGTGCGAATTTCCCTCCTATTGTTGCTTGGAAGGACTCGGCGATGGTGGGGTCCTTCAGTTTGTCCAGGTTGAACTTGAGTCTGGTGTTCTTTGTCTTATTGGTCTTCTTCAATCGGACTCTAAAGTTCAGGAGCACGAGGTCATGATCGCTGCCCATCTCTGCACCTGGGAATGTCCTCGTCTTGGCTCTGTTGATGCCAGATCCCAAAATAGACACCGACAAAAATGTATTGAAGCGAAAGAAAGATAAAACAACGCCTCTGCTTTGAATATGACAGTCATTATTAAAAACACACAACGCTACACCGGGTACAAAAACCTGAACGAAATAATGGCAAATATTAAAACAAAGAAAAAAAAAAGGATAGATATTGTCCGAAAACAAATGCAAAACACAAACCCTACAACCTCTACTGAAAAGAAACAAATAAAACAAACACAAAGAAAGGATGGGGAAAAAGGCATCGATGGTAAAAAAATAGGAAGAAAGAGTGAATAAATGATGAAAAAAGGGGGAGGGAAGACAATGACAAGAAAAAGGAAGGAAGGAGGGGGGGCGCGGGGGAGAAAAGAAGAGAAAAGGGGGAAAAGGAAGAAGGACAAGAAAAAAAGGCAAGAACGAACAAGAAGAAGAGACGAAGGAAGAAGAAGAAGATGAAGAAAAAGAAACGAAGAAGGAGAAGAAGAAGAAGGAAGAAGAAGAGAAGAAGAAGAAGAAGAATGAAGAAGAAAGGAAGAAGAGAGAAGAAAGAAAGAAAGAAAGAAGAAAGAAGAGAGAGAAGATGAAAGATAGAAAGAAGAAGAAGAAGAAGAAGAAGAATTTTGAAAAGAATGAAGAAGAAGAAGAAAAAGAAGAAAGAGAGAAGAAGAAGAAGAAGAAGAAGAAGAAGAAGAAGAAGGAAAAGAAGAAGAAGAGAAGAAGAAGAAGAGAAGAAGAAGAAGAAGAAGAAGAATGCGAAGAAGAAGGAAGAAGAAGAAGAAGAAGAAAAGAGAAGAGAAGAAGAAGAAGAAGAAGAGAAAGAAGAAGAAGAAGAAGAAGAAAGAAGAAGAAGAGAAGAAGAAGAAGAAAAGGAAGAAGAAGAAGAAGAAGAAAGAGAAGAAGAAGGAAGAAGAAGAAGAAGAAGAAGAAGAAAAAAGAAGAGAAGAAGAGAAGAAGAAGAAGAAAGAAGAAGAAGAAGAAAGAAGAAGAAGAGAAGAAGAAGAAGAAGAGAAGGAAGAAGAAGAAAGAATGGAAGAAGAAGAATAGAAGAAGAAGAAGAAATGGAAGAAGAAGAAGAAGAAGAAGAAGAAGAAGAAGAAGAAGAAGAAGAAGAAGAAGAAAGAAGAAGAAGAAGAAGAAGAGAGAAGAAGAAGAAGAAGAAGAAGAAGAAGAAGAAGAAGAAGAAGAAGAAGAAGAGAAGAAGAAGAAGAAGAAGAAAGAAGAAGAAAAAGGAAGAAGAAGAAAAAGAAAAAGAAGAAGAAGAAGAAGAAGAAGAAGAAGAAGAAGAAGAAGAAGAAAGAAGAAGAAGAGAAGAAGAAGAAGAAGAAAGAAGAAGAAGAAGAGAAAGCAACAAAGTAATAACAACAACAAGAAGAAGATAAATTCACACATAGACACACAAAAACGGACAGCAATCAGACACAAAAGTGCATCAACACTATTATAGGTTTAAAAAAAACCAACAACAACAACAGCAATAAAATGACAAAACAATACCCCCCCCCCCAAACAAAAAAAGAAGCAAACAAAAAGCAATACAAACAAACAACAACAATCAAAACGTATAAACAAACACAAAATAACAACAAAAAACAAACTAAAAGAAAAACAATAATTTCATTTAAATAAAAAAAAACCAACACAGTAGTAATCAATAACAGATTGATTCCAACCTTTGTGGACTTGGCCCGCCCGCTATATTACATAGCGAAACAAAGAAACAAACACACGAACGATAATACAGACACCCCCCCCCCCCACACACACACCACCCCCTGACACCCCCCCCCCCCCCGAACCCCGCCCCCCTCCCCCAAGCCAACAAGACAAGGGCCTTGTAGTGCCTTCTCATTTCCTCATGCGGATGTTTTGGTGCTGATGCTCTATCCTTTTCTAAAAATAATAGCGGATTGATTCCAGCCTTTTGCGGACTTGCTTAAGCGATATTCTTATTTTGCAATAATAACAGTGAAGCTGACAAGACTGTGCTGAGTCTCTCTGTCCTATTTCCCTGTGTGTGGCATGTCTCTGTCTCTGTCTGTCTTTGTCTGTATCTGTCCGTCTGTCTGTCTGTCTCTGTCTCTGTCTGTCTCTGTCTGTCTGTCTGTCTCTGTCTGTTTTTCTCTATCTCTGTCTCTGTTTCGGGGTAAAAGTACTATTTGTATCCCTCGTCCAAGAACTGATCTTTACAAGTCATCCCTCGTCTATACAGGTAATAAAGAATGGAATTAACTTCCGAATAATTTAAAACAGAAATGCAGTCTGTCTTCATTCAAAAAAGCTTATCATAAATATTTATTTGAAATGTTCTGAATATAATGTGAACTTTGTCATTTGTATATATCATGATTATGTAATGTATTTACTTATACACCTATTTTGTTCATAGCTGGTTGTTTGCTTGACTGACTGGCTTTGATAGTGATTTGAGTGTGTGTGTGTGTGTGTGTGTGTGTGTGTGTGTGTGTGTGTGTGTGTGTGTGTGTGTGTGTGTGTGTGTGTGTGTGTGTGTTTGACATATTGAGTGTATTGAACTTCAGTGTGTTTTTCTCTTATGTCATTGAAAAGGTAAAGGTTTGCATATTTATCAATGTAGAATTATTGAATTTCTTATCTATAAGGTACTGGATTAATTGCTTATTTATTGGTGTATTCATGTCAATGTTTGTGTTTTGAGTGTGCGTGCGTGCGTGCGTGTGTGCGCGTGTGTGTGTACCCGCACGTCAAGAGTGTATGTGCATTGAAATTCTGATTAGGTTAACTTTCATGTGTACTTTTTTGCTCTTAATGTAATGACAAGGTGTAATGGGTGCATTCTTTTTTCTGTTAAGATAATTTGGATTTGTGATTAGAATGTCGACTTGGATGGTTTATTTAATTCATATGAATATGAATACATGTGTGTGTGCGTGCGCGCGCGCGCGCATGTTGGCAAGACTGAGAGTGGATTTTTTTGATAAACTAGAAACTGTGTTTTTGGTTTGCTCTTTATGGCTTTACATGGTGTATGGTTGCGCTGCGTTTTGTTCCTGTTAAATTATAAAAATTTGGATTTGTGAGTAGTGTCATTTTGGAGATATATATTAATTGGAATGGGTTTGAATTTGAATTTATGTGCATGTGTGAGATGTTTTGAGCCTGCATAGTATGGTGTGTGTGTGTGTGTTGTGTGTGTGTGTGTGTGTGTGTGTGTGTTGTTGTGTGGAGGGTGTGGGTGTGTGTGTGTGGTGTGTGTGTGCTTGTGTTTTTGAAAACTGAAGACTGTGGAAAGAAGAGTTTTTACATCATTTACTTTCATTGCATAAACTGATATAACGATTAGTCGTTTCCATTTTCGTCTCAAGTTCCCTTTAAAAAAAGTGGGGCTGATTGCTATCGTTTGTTCGTTGCAATACATGGGTGTGCGAGAGTGAATTGGTGGAAGGTGTGGAAATAATCTTATGTGTGAGGGAAATAGTGATAGGTGTATACACATGAAATCGTCAGTTTGTTTTGATTGGCTGGTTTAGTATATAACCCCTGAATGTTTATGTGAGTAGTTTGATTGCAAGTATAACTAAGTGATTAATTTTTTTGTCAGCCTTCATGGTGTATAAGCTATGCAATTCTTCTATTTGTTTGCCTTTTGTTTTTTGTCTTTTTTTCTGAGGACCGGTTTAAAAAGAAGACACCTGGCTAATCCAAAGAGTCCACCTTAAAACATTCGAGTTCGAGGTCGAATTCCGAGTTCTGTCCCTCTACTCTCTCTCTCATCTCTCTCACGTCTCTCTCACTCTCTCAATCTCTCAAAATCCTCTCCTCTCTCTCTACACTCTCTCTCTCCTCTCTCATCTTCCACTTGTACCTGCTGCTTAAATATTACAATCGCAATTTTAAGTTTTATTGAAAAAAATGCTGTAGCAATCTATGTCTCTGTCTGTCTGTCTGGTTGTTAACTGTCTGTACTGTCTTTCTCTGTCTGTCTCACTCTCTTCTGTCTGTCTGTTTCTCTCTCACTCTCTCGTCTCTCTCTCACAGCTCTCTCTCCGTCGATCTCTCTCTCTCTCTGCCCCCCCACCCTCCAGGTAAACAACTTATCTAAAGTATCGTAATCAATTTTGGCTTTTATCTATCTATTCTATCTGCCCGTAGATCTGACGACTGTGTGGGGCACCCTCAAAGACTCAACAACCAGTTCCCTCCATCCTCTCTCTGTCTGCCTTTCTCAGTGTTTTTGTTGAGGTCTAGGCCTGTCCATTCGCTGATGATACCTTCCCAGCTCTCCTTGGTCTGCCCATCCTTCTTCTCCTCCTTGGCAGGCCTTGTAAAATTGTCTTTGGCAAGTCTTTGGGTCCTTGTTACATGGCCCATGACATCTAAGTTTAACGCTTTTTCACGATCGTTATAAGGTTCTCATAGGGTCCAATGGTTTGCTGATTCTGTTATGCACGCTTTCGTTGCCTTATGTGGTCTTTGTAGGAGAAGCCAAGATCTCCGAAAGCATCTCATCACACCTAGCCTGTTACTCTTCTTCCAAATCGGCAAGTCAGTGACCAAGATTCACAGGCATACAGAAATATGGATAATGACAAGGAGCGCATTAGTCAGAACTGGAGATAAATGAGATATGTTTAATATCTCCAGATGGTTTTGAGATTTTGACAGTGCTGTATTGCTGTGCAGTCCTGCATCTACTTCCTGGCTTTGATCCCTGGTCTGAACAATGGCATCCTCAGGTACTGAAGCTTTGAACTGTTTCCAGCTTCTCTGGTCATTAACCCTGATATCAGGTGCTAATGCCGTTGGTGATATTAGTCATCATTTTGTCTTCTCTCACTGATTTCCATGCCGTATGTATTTGGAGGCCTACAGGTGTTCTGTTAGGCTGGCAAGCTCTTTTCTGTTTTAAATGTATTGCGTCTGAAATCTGGGGTTGAGTAAGTAAGACATTTAGAGAAAGTCCATATGTTAGCGTGCAAAAATTTTAGGTGTCCCAGTCAGTAAGATGGTTTATGGTGAATCTGTGAAGGTATCCTTTATAGTAAATTCGTGTTTTCAGTCTTAAGGTATTGGTTCAGACTCCCTTCAGAAGGGAAAATGAAAGATTAACCTCATAAAGCCACGAGGATGCTTTTTGAACTAGATAAGAATCGTGGAAAAGATGCCCCTGGTATCTAAAATCAGAGGAAATTCTATGCGAGACGGGTTTTCAGTTTGTTTGGTTGCAACAAATAGTTGGAGATATCAAAGCGTTTCTTGGGTCAATTTTAAACAGCGACTTATTGACTATTTCTATTCAAGAAATGGACTTCTACAGTTTAGAGATCGTAATAGATATGAAAATTATAGATCCTTCAAATGATTTTTGAAAAGAAAAATATAAACACGATAATGATACTTATTGCTTACAGGGTGGCCATTCTCAAGTTAGATTTTAACCTCTGCCTCTAAATCAAATATACATCGATATGTGATTCTATAACAAAATAAAACCTGTCCTTTTTGTAATCAATAACTGAAAACGAAATGCACTTTTATTTGATCGCCTGTCACATGTATTCTGATCTCAGAGCTAAGTTCCTTGGTTGATTCCAGCTGAAATTCCTCTACATGTGTTGATGCAGGTAGCAAACGCTCACCAGGATGCATATTTTTCCCGATTCCTTCCATTCAGACAAACAGACGAAAGAAATTATCAATCTTAGCTTGTTTATTTGAATAAACTTTGCTGAATGTTTACAAATATTGGTGTAAAACTTGACGATTATTAGAATATGATGTAATGTAATAAATTTTGGTTATGAATAGAGCACCAAATAATCCTGTCTTATTTTACAGTCTTGTGACCATGTATATGATAGCAGAAAGTTGGTTTTGTTTTGTTGTGGGGTTTTTTTTTTTGGGGGGGGGTTTCTTTCTCCATAATGAATAAATCACTAAGCTTTATCATGAAAACATCTTTAAAACAACTGTTGTACGTCGAAATGAGTCCATTTTGATAGTAGTAACTTGATGATGATGGGTGCGTGGAGGTTGCGGTGTTGATGGTGCTGACGAAATGGATGTTGAAGACGATGGTGGTGATGAGGTAGAATGAGATGACGTTGGTAGTGGTGATGTGGATGTTGAGGACGATGGACATGTAGATGTTGAGGATAGAAATGGTGGGTGATGTAGATAATGAGGATGATGGTGTGGTGATGTAGAAGTTGAGTAGGATGATGGGGGTGAATGTGGATTTCAATGATGAGAATGAGTGATGATAATAATAGGGTGGAAGCAGATGAAAGAAAGTGATGTGGATTGTAATATGTATGGTGGCTGTTAGTGATGTGGAAATGTTGAAGGTAATGTGGTGGAAATTGATAGATATTGAAAAATGAAGTTAATTGATGATGATGTATCGTGTGAAAAAGACGATGGAGGTATCGTATGGTGAAAATTATTGTGACGAAGATGGATGTGGATATTGTACATGGTGACGGCAATGGCGAGTAGAATTCAAAATTATTAAGGCGATGATGATGTAACACTGAACCTGATAATAGAAAGGATGATGGAGATGAACAAGGTGGTGAGACCGAGATACAATAATTGATGATGACACAGTGGATGTTGATGGATTCATGGTGTAGATGCTCAAAAAAGAAGTGGCGATGATGATGGAAAATGCTGAAGCTGGAGTTAATGTAAGATGCCTGAAAGTGATGATGGTGAGATGGTGACAATTATGTGGATATTGAAGGTGACGAAGTACCGATGTACAGATTTTGAGGATGATGGTGTTGATAGGTGATTCTGATGACAGATGTTTCAGATGACGATGGTGGCCATGATTGTATATGTTAAAATGTCAATGGAAGCGGTGGTGTGGATGAAGACGATAACGATCAACGACACTAAATGTAGATACTACAGGAAGATGAGCGTGATGATGAAAATTATACACTTCAAAAGAAGACGATGATAGTGTAGATAACGAGGAGGAAGATGTTTGTGATAGATGACATAGAATGATGAAAGTAATGATGGATTAAGCCTCGATATTCTTGCTAGCAGATGCATGCTAATAAAAAATGAATATGCTGATAGCGATGGAATGAAGATGCTTGAAGAATATGATGGGGATGCATGAATACAGAAGACTAGAAGTGTGATTCCTGTATGCTAGCAGAAGTGGAATGCCAAATGGATATACGCTTGCCTGCTGTGATCTATACCTACCCCTGCTGAAACAAGTTTTGTTATAGTGGCCTAAGGCCGAAGTACAATATAAACTTTTCAGTGTTCATGTTCAGTGTTCTTTCCCTCTCTCCCTCTCTCTGTCTCTCTCTCTCCTCGTCCCCTACTAATTCCAAATTACCAGTTTTTTTTTACTTTTTATATGAAAAGTATGATATAACACATTGCAATCTCTCTCCCTCTTCTCTCTCATTTCTTTCTCTCTCTCTCTCCCAACTCCCCCCTCCCCCCCACTCTCTCCTCTCTCTCTCTCTCTTCTCTCTCTCTCTCTCTCTCTCTCTCATCGTCTCGTCTCTCTCATACTCTCTCTCTCCTCTCTCTCTCGTTCTTGTCTCCTCTCTTTCTCTTTCTCTCTCTCACCTCTCTGGCGACTTTTCAAGTATTGTAATCAGTTTTGACTTTTTATATAAAAAAACTAAATAAAATAATTGATGATACACTGGAATCTCTCGCTCTCTCTCCTCATCATCACTCTCCTCTCTCTACAGTCTCTCTCTCACTCTCTCATCCCTCTTCTCTCATCTCATTCTCGTCTCTCATCCTCTCACTCTCTCTCCCTCATCTTCCCCCTTACTACTCTAAAGTACATTATCGCTTAGACTTTTTATATACAAGATATTGAGCATATTCAATCTCTATCTATCTACTGTCTGTCTGTCTATCTGTCTGTCTGGGCTGTCTGTCTATCTATCTATCTACTCTTCCCCTTGCCTACATATAAGATCATGAATCAATTTGGGTGTGTGTTTTATTTAAATAGAAAAACATATTGATGATGTCATTGCTCTCCTGCTCTCATCCCCTACTACTCTTAAGTATTAAAAACAATGTTGACTGATTTTACATTTAAATTATTGTACTCTCTCTCTCTATCTCTCTCTCTCTCTCCTCATCTCGCATTCTCACTCTCTCTCTCTCTCTCTCTCGGCGCCTGCTTTAACTGCGTAAGAATATTTTTTTTGCGACATAAAAAAAAAAACCAAGACATCCAATAGAACTGCCCACTCAGTGTGCACTTCGGTAGAAACAATGTCGGAAATAACAAACACCAAAAAAACCGAAAAGCACAAAAAACCTCCAAGACAAAAATCTACAACAAACCAAAAAAAGAAAAAGAGGTCTCAGGGTGGGGGGTGGGGGGGGGGAACAAAAAACAAAACAAAAACAAAGGGGTCACAGCACATACTATTTAATGCTGTGATATGTGTGTGATCTGCTGAGGTATTGGATTGGAAGTGAATGGAAAGAGGGGTTCCCAGCATAGGGGTGAGTGAGAGAATAAGAAGAGAATAGAGAAAGAGAGGGAGACAGAAGAGAGAGAGAGAGAGAGAGAGAGAGAGAGAGAGAGCAGAGAGGGAGAGAGAGAGAGGGAGAGAGAGAGAGGGAGGGAGTAGATAGGAGAGAGAGGGAGGGAGAGAGAGAGATAAGAGAGGGAGGAGAGAGAGAAGAGAGACAGACAAAAGACAGACAGACAACAGACAGACAGACAGACATTTCGACAGACAGACAGATCACAGACCTCAGACAGACAAGACAAGACGACAGAGAGTGAGACAAAGAAGGAGACAGGCAGACAAGACAGTCAGACGAAGATAGGAGCCACAGGGAGAGAGACAGACAGACAAAGCCGACAGAAAGAGACAGACAGATATAAACAGAGAGAGACAGAAAGAACGACAGACAGAGACAAAGACGAGAGAGGAAAAGACACAAATAGGCAGACTGACAAAGACAGACACACAACAAACAAAGAGAAGACCAAAAACAAACAAACAGACAGACAGAAAAATACAGAGACAGAGAGGAAAGAAACAACAACAACAACAACAACAACAACAACAACAAACCGACAGAATTTTTACTGTATGAAGGGCTCGTACTCCTGCTGACCATTCCACGAATCCTCAACACGTCCAGTATTCATGTGCAGAAACAATAATCCACAGTAAACACATACACTTAATCCTTCATAAGGATTACATTCACAGGTAAAAGACAGCAGGGATTAACTAAACGGATAGATAGCTCAGTGGCAAGCCTCGCTTTTCCCCCCAGCTAATGTTAAGCAACGTCGAGCATGGTTACCACTTGGGAATGGTGACAGATTTGTGCCCTTGACTTCAGTAGAGTTCCCAGTTCACCCAGCTGTAAATGGTACCTGCCCCTCTTTAGGGTCAGGGAAGTATAGCGCGAGCAGAGAAGATGGCGCCGCCCTCAATATGCTGGCTCCCCAGAGAAGCTGAGGTCTCTGATGCCGTCTCTCCCTCTATCGACCACATAGGTTATCGGGGATACCTTTACCTTTATGTTTTTTAACTCAGCCCTCTGGTCAACATCTTTGTTAGCCTTGTCTAAATACATCAAGTACCTGAGTGGAAGGATGGTTATAGATGATAAGTTTCTTGTGTGTGTCATGACAGAGTCAAGTTTAAAATGACTTTTATGGGGTAATAGATTAAGTTTACGCAACCTTTTTTCATCCTGCCCACTACACAAAAGTGATCAAGAAAATTGACATATAAAAGCTCTTAAACAGATGATGCTGAACACTTTGAAAAGAATGGAAAAATATAATTATGAGGTTTATAAAAAAATATAAATCCTGAAATCACAACACCAACATAACTCAAGTCATTCAGACAAATGAGAAAATACAAAATGAACAAAGGTAGAATAACAACAAAGCTCCAATGAATTAACCCTCAAGTATATAAAGTGGACTTAGAATTTGTTCCATCAATGTTTCTTCAAGATTTTTATAAACGTTGTTTTCGAAGGAGCTGATTTTTAAAAGGGTAGATTATTCCACACTGTCTTGAATAAACAAAGCTTGATTTATAGAGATTATTATGGGGCTGTACAAAAACTGTCAAGGAGTTAATGCCTGTTTTTATCAAGAGAACATTTTTATTCACAATTAACCTTTGGGCATTTTTCCGTTTATCATATTTGTCCATAATAATAATATTATGATGTATGGATTTATATACGCTGAATATTGTAAAGTCAACAAATAAAGCGCACATATACATACATAGACAACTTCTTGATATGCAGACTGTAATTGAGAGTGAAAAGAATACCTGATCTTTGTTGGTGTGTGTGGTGTGTGTTGTGTGTGTGTGAGTTGTGTGTGTGTGTGTGTGTGTTGTGGTGTGTGTGGTGTGTGTGTTGTGTGTGTGTGGTGTGTTTGTTGTTGACTTCAATTTTTACGTCTGTTCACTGTTTAATTGATATTAGACGCCTCACCCCCCCCCACCCATCCCCTCCAAAAAAAAACCACAACAAAAAAAAAAAACAACCAAACAAACAAACAAACAAACAAAAAAAAACAAAAAAAAACCAACGGAGATGTGGATGTGCTGGTTAAAAAAAATAAATAAATAATAATAATCTCGAAAAAACTTGGCAATGCGACAAGGAAATATTAAAAAAAACAACAAAAAAACCAACAAGTTCATTAATCGTTAATTGTAACTATAACAAATGTCCCTTATGGGACTGTAACAAAGACCATTCACAATTCAATGCCAATTTTAAAATTACTGAATATGCTGGTGAGGGAGTTTTCAGAAAATGGGGCAAGAAAGGTTTTACACTCGCATCAAAAAGTAATGATATTAGTGATATACTCACCACACAGGCTTTAACACATTTTGCCTGAATTTGGTTAACAATTGCATTAGTTCATTCAATAGAAAATATATAAATTCTCTTGAACGAAAAAACACTTGTACTAATTCTGAATGGTTTCCACTGTTTATATATGGGTAATTGATATGCAGTCCTTAGTTAAAAGTCTCTCATTTTGCTGATTTACTATCAGTGACCTTTCTCCATGATTTTTGTTTTCTAGTAAGCTATACCCTTCTTTAAGGATAAAGGCACATGCTATTCTATGCATCCCGTCCAAGTTTTCACCCTTTTTTTGGCAGCTCTATCCGCCCACAATTCATTTGAAAACCCAGTGTTGTGAAGGCACCAACAAACATTCACGACTACGCCCTATAAGGTTATAGAGATGTTATGACATGCATAATCTCTAATAGATTTCGAAGTTTTCTTGTAACATGCGATTTTTAAAGCATACAATGCCGATTTTAGAATCAACGCAAAGAAGATTTGAAATATACCCAACGCAAATCAAAGATATAAGTAAGACCCTTAGTATTGCAACAAGTTACTGCTGTAAATATCGAGTGATGTTTACCAATATAATATGATTTTTCACTTTTTAACGCTGTATAAACAAAAGCAGAACTGTTTCTTTGATTCTCATAGGCGTGAACCATCTGTATAGAATTTGGTACATGGTCAAATTATTTATGATGAATGTGGGATCGGCGGACAACATCAACCATTATATTCTGGTTGTCATTCTTGTTTGCATTAGACACCAGATCATATCACAGTGTGCTTTATCGATCTCCCATGATGCAAAGGTAAAATTGCATCTCGTGTGTCCATGCTGTGTTGATTGACTTCAGAGTTTTCTACCAGATCAGACACATATGTACTTATGGGCATTAAAGAGATAGTATTTCGCTCTTTTAGGAAAAATTAAACTCTGTTTCACTTCTATTTCTTCTTGAAATAAAGTTTTCTGTCGTTTTGTTTCTAAGCAAAATATTTAGCAACAAGCCAGTTGACGGTAATCATCTAAAGGCAATATGCCGACTACTCGTTATATGTTTCCCAGGCTGAGGCGTGATAAGGCACACCAAGAGCAGTACTGTAGCTTTGCAGTCTATACTTTTGTAACTTTATTTAAGTAAATACTTAGGCGCACTGAAAAAAGACCTCTTTGACCATATAACGATAATTTATGAACGAATAAGGATGTAGCTACAAATATTTCATATTTAATGTGTCTGGCCCCCAGGAAACTGTTTACTTCCCATCTCAAAAAGTTTAAGCCTTCTTGCTATTAGTTAAATTGTCTTCGATAAGTGCATTCCAAGTTAGCTTAGAAGGGATAATAACACCCAAGAACTTTAACGTGTCTTTATACTCAATTCAAGTTGTCCCAATACTAAATGCTGGTAGTCATGCTGGATTACTTCCAATGTATAAAAAGCACCGTGAAAACGTTTTTTTCTCTGTGATAAGTAAATCCATTTTCGAGCATATAATAATCGATGTAGTTAAGCTGGTTCTGGAAAAATACCTTTTTTAATGGTATTTAACGCTCTTTATGGTGTGTTTCGTTTCAATAGAAACATTCATCCCATACATATATCATCTGCATATTGTAACTAATACGACTTCCATCCGACAATTTCATAGGAATATCATGCATTTAAAGTAAAATTTTTTTGTTTAAATTTTTTTCAGGGCATTTTTAAAAGGGGTGAACCCACCTTAAAAAACTTTGATTTTGGTTTTGGGGGGCCGTCAAAAACTGTCTTATGCCTTTTTATCAAAAAAATTTTTAAAATTTTCTTGGGGCTTTTGTTTTTCTTTTTTTCCCCAAAAATAAAATATGTAGGTTTTAAAAGGGAATTTGTAAAGAAAAATAAAGGCCTATCAAATAAATTTCTTGTGCAACAATTAGAAAAAACCTTTTTTGTTTTGGTTTGGTTGTTTGTTTGGGGGGTTTTGGGGGGGGTTTGTTGGTTTTTTGTTTTTTTGGGTTTTTTTGGGTAAAAATTTTTTTTTTATGAAAAAAGGGGAAAGCCCCCCCCCCCCCCTTTTTAAAATTTCCCTCTTTAACCCCCTTTTAAATTTTCAAAAAAAAACGGGAAAATTTTTGGGTTTTGGGGTTTTAATTTATAAAATTAATGGATTAAATTTTAACAGGGGAATTTTTTTAAAAAAAACCCCCAAAAAAAACCAAGTTCTTTGGGTTTTTTTTTTGGGTTTTTTTGGGGGTTTTTTGTTTTTTTAAATTGTTTTGTTTTATGTTTGGGTTTTGGGTTTTTGGGGGGGCCCAGAATGTTTTAAAAATTTGGATCAAAAATTATATTTTATTTTGATTTTTTTCCCAGAAAACAAATTTAAAAAATTTTGCGGGGTTTTTAAATTTTTTTTCCAAAAAAATTTAAAAGATTTTTTTTTATAAAAAAATTTTGAAAATCTTTTTTAATTAATTTTTTGGGTTTATTTGGTTTTTAAAGCTCTAAAATTTTTGGAAAAATTTTTTTTTTCCCTCCATATTTTTTTATTTTCTACCCTTTTTGGGTTCCAAAAATTTTACCCTATTTTCCCTTTTTTTTCCCCTATGAAATTCAGTTGTTAAACCATGTTAAAAGCCCAAAACAAAAAAAATAAATTTTGTTTTTAAATTTTAAGGTTTAGATGTTTTTTAAACCCATTTTTCTTTAAAAATGATTTTTAATTTCCCCCCCTGTTTTTGGGTTTTAAAAACAAAGGGGCCTTTTAAAGAAAAAATTTTTTTTTTTCCCTTTGGAAATAAAGCTTATTAAAAAATTAACTCTGTTTTTCTTTAAAATTCTTTTTTTTGTTTCCAAATTTTTATTTTTCATATTTTTAACGTGTAAACAAAAAAAAAACCGCCCCCAAAAACCCAAACACGAAAAATTTGTGTGTGTTGTGGTGTGTGAGTGTGTGTGTGTGTGTGTGTTATGTGTGTGTGTGTGTGTGTGTGTGTGTGTGTGCGTGCCGTCGTGTGTGCATGAAATTGTCGTACCACATGTTCTGGTTTTATTCGATTTTGTTAAAACTCTGACTCATTGTTATGTTTAGTATTTAAACATTATTGTTCCATTTTGTTTAAGATCGAATAATAATTATAGTCTTCATTGCTGGTTTGTTGTATTAGATCATTTTATTTTGCTAAAAAATCCTGAATGATTATTCTGTAGTACGTGACATCAAACATTTTGTTCAAAATCTGAATGAAATGTTGAAGTATAGTGTATATATGTTGTGTTTTCACATAAATTGGTTGCTTTCACAGCCCGTCTAAAGAGCATTGGCCTTACTGAAATAAAAATCTCTCTCGCTCGTCTCTCTCTCCATCATCTCTATCTCTACTTCTCTCATCTTCTCCTCGTCTCTCATCTCTCTCAATCTCCCTCATCCTCTCTCTCTCTCTCTCATCACTCTCCTCACAGTGTACATTTTTCATGTAATGTTCGATCCATTTGAGAACTATGCATATATTGAACCATATTTCTTTTTCTCAACAAAAATATAATATATGTATCCTTAAAAATAATGGTGTCAGGTAGTTGGGGTTTATGTATTGTTATATATAACCCAACTTAAGCTTTTAAAATCATGTTGTCATTGTTTAGTAGGAGGTTTTTCCCCTGTTTGGTTGATGGTCCCTAATCAACGCATGGCCGGATGAAAGAAAAAGTATGCGTATTTTATTCTGTTACCCTTGAAAAATAAAGATCATTCAATAATAAAAGGGTTCATTCTCTGTCCCCTCTGTCTCTGTATGTCTGTCTGTCTGTCTGTCTGTCTCATCTCCTCTTCCTCCCACCCTTCTCGCTTTACACAGCTAACATAACACTTTTCCCCCACCACTGAAATCGTCGAGACAAGAATCAAAAACCAATTCGTCATTCCTCCGATCCTCAAATCATCGTCAACCATAATCTTCAAAAAACTCTCGGTCCATACCTCGAAATCCCTCTATGTTTATCCATATGAAAACATCGGTACACTGTCATTTCAGCGCCAACATTTCCACGCCAACATTTCACGCCAACAATCAGCACTGTACATTTCCGCGCCGTACATTTCATAAGCGCCGTACAGTTTCAGCGCCGTACAGTTCAGTGCGTACAGTTCACGCCGTACCATTCAGCGCTGACAGTTCACCGTACAGGTTCAGTTTTTGGGTGTGTATCCTCTTTGGTGTGTGTGGTGTGTGTGGTGTGTGTATGTGTGTTGTGTGTGTGTGTGTGGGGTTGGTGTGTGTGGTGTGTGTATGTGCGTTGTGTTTGTGTGTGTGTGTGTGTGTGTGTGAAGGGGGGGGCAGTTAGGAGGAGGGGTTTGTCGCTTGAATGTTTGTGTTTGTGTGTGTGTGGTTGTGTTTTGTGTAAGTGTGTGTGAGTGTGTATGTTTTTGTTTTGTTTGTTTGTGTGTGTCCGTGTAAGTGGGTGTGTGAGTGTGCTCTCTCTCTCTCTCTCTCTCTCTCTCTCTCTCTCTCTCTCTCTCTCATCTCTCTCTCTCCTCTCTCACCCTTCTCTCTCTCACATCTCTCCTGTCGCTCTCCATCTTCTCTCATACTCTCACTCTCCCTCTCTCGTCTTCTCTCCTCTCTCTCTCTCTCGCTCTCTCTCTCTCTCAATCACATACTTACTAAAGCAAATCTGAATCAGTCCTACTTCCAAAAAGCTTCTCTCTCTCTCTCTGTATGCTGCTTTGTGTTTGTGTGTGTGTCTCTTTGTGTGTGTGTGTGTGTGTGTCGTGTGGTGTGTTGTTGTGTGTGTGTGAGTGTGTGTGTGCGCTCTCTCTATCTCTTCTCTCTCTCTCTCATCTCTCTCTCAATCTCCTCTGCTCTCTCTCATCATCCTCCCTCTCTGCGTCTCTCTCTCTTCTCTCCCTTCTGTGTGTGTGTGTGTGTGTGTCCGTGTAAGTGTGTGTGTGTTATGTGCGTTGTGTGTGTGTTGTGTGTGTGTCTCTTTGTGTGTGTGTGTGTGTGTGTGTGTGTGTGTGATGTGAGTGTGTCTCTCTCTCTCTCTCTCTCTCTCTCTCTCTCTCTCTCTCTCTCTCTCTCTCTCTCTCTCTCTCCTCTCCTATCTCATCTCCCTTTCCGTTTCTTCTTTTTGTGTCACAGCGCCGAAGTACAAAGACCTACAAAAAACGTGTCAAAACCATCATCTTGCAGTACAACGCAGGGGATCGTTCTCTCATGGACACGATGGAGGGCATTGCTTTTGCATTCATGTTTTAGGAGAGGCACCAAACGATGCATATTCAGTGACATTCAGTGATTTTAATTTTTCATGTGATTTTATCTTTAAAGTTCAATTAAAAAAGAACTCAAAGTTCAATTAAAGAAAGAACTCAAGAAAGACGAAGTGAGTGTTGGTTATATTCCTCTGTGTGTGTGTGTTTTGTGTGTGTGTGTGTGTGTGTGTGTGTGTGTGTGTGTGTGTGTGTGTGTGTATGTGTGCGTGTGTGTGTGTGTGTGTTGTTGTTGTCTTCAATTTAACGTCTGTTCACTCTTAGTGATATTAGACAAAAGGATGTGGAAAATGTAGTGGATGTAGTGGAGAGGGAATGTACAGAGAAAAGACTGATTAGGTAATATGTGTGTTGGTATTTTCATGCAATTAAAGGGGTGGGGGGAATCTTAAACATGAGTAAACATTTAAATTCAACAAATTTGTAACATGAAACATCTATAAAATAACTACAACAAATACTCTAATGGGCTGTGCAATAGACATTTAACAATGGCAAAGGCTAATTTCGGATTTTTAAAAACAGTTTCCACAGACTGCTCACAAAATGTGGGTAAAAAAGGTTTTACAATTGAACACTCAAATATGATGTGAGTGTTGGAAATATGTTCCCCACAGAGGCACCTCACATTTTTACAAAATTTTGTTATAATGCATTTAATTTTAATCTAAAATATAGTGCATTAACTCTTCTTGTGGTTGCAATACTTAAATGTGTTTGAGAAGGAGTCATGTAACATGAAATAAGGCCATTAGTCAGGCAATTCTTTAAAGATCGTTCCTTGAATTGATCTGATTCTCTCCACTTACTCCACGACGTCTGTTCTAATAAACTGTATCCCTCCTGTAGAGAGTAATGGGACATGCAGTTCTATGATTCAAAATGATGTCTTGCCCCCCTTTTTGCGCTCTGCCAGCCCACTCATTTGAAAAAACTCCAACGTGCGAAGGTACCCAACAAAAGGAGACAGGAATACTTCTTAAACTTAAAAGGTGTTATGACATATTTAATTTCAAAAATGATTCTGGATACTTTCCTGGAATTTGGGGATTTGATAGCATACAGTACCGACTTAGAATCTACACAAAGTAAGATAGAATGATGGGAAATGCAAAATCAAGAATATAGTTAAGAGCCATAAGAATTGCAATAAGTTCAGCTGTAAAATATTGAATTATGTTTACCAAGATAGTATGATTTCTTGTTTTTAGAGCTGGTATGACGAATGCTGAACCAGCTTCATTATTTCTAAGACTGACCCATCTGTATATACTTTTAAGTTGTCACTATACTTATTTTCAATATGTGATTGGATATCTGCAACCATGATATTTTGGTTTTTTCTTTTTTTTCATTAGTACATTCTATATCAAAATATGCTTTATTTATTTCCCACGAAGGGCATGGCAAAGCTTCTTTCTGCATTTCTAATTCATAATGATTAAGTTCTGACTTTTGAAAAAGGTCTGATACATAAGTACCAATAGGCGTTAAACACGAAATATGTCTAGCCCTTTTATGACAATTTGTTTTTGCTTCGACTGTTATTTCACTAGAAACAAAGTTTTCATTTGTTGTGCTGCGTAAAACATATTTGGCACATGAAAGTTGTCGGTATTCGGCTAGGGGAAGTTCCCCAATTTCGTTATAAGTTCCTCTGGTAGAGGTGTGGAATGGTACACCAAGTGCAAGTTTATATGCTTTACAGTCTACACTTTGGAGTTTTTTCAGTAAATAATTGGGAGCACTAAAAGACTTCTTGTCCATAAGACAGCTTGGACCGTATAAGTGACGTAGCTAAGCATTTCAGAGTGACTATATCTTGTCCCCAAGACTGTCTGGTAACCATTTTAAGAAAATTAATACATTTTCTAGCTTTTGTTAAAATGTATCCAATATGAGCATTCCAAGTCAATTTTGATGTAAGTAATATGCCTAAAAATTTGACAGTATTTGTGTACTGAATTAGCTCCCCTCCAATCTTAAACTGCGGTAGTGTATCTGGATCACTGCCATTGTAAAAAGCATAATGTGCGTTTTTTCTGTTGAAATGTCAGACCATTTTCAAAAATATATTTATATAAATTATCTAACTTCTTTTTGATAGATTTTTCTGGTATAATGAATCATCTCTTTGTTGTACTGCGCTTCATAGTGACATTCATCCACATACATATATCATCAGCATATTGTACTAGGATGATATTTTAGACATTTTTGGGGTAGATCGTTATAACAGTATATTAAACAGAAAAGGGGCTATAACAGAACCCTGTGGTAAAACCCATATGGAATGACCTAGAGTGTGAATATGTATTCCATACTCTCACTTGTATACTTCTTTTACATAAAAAGCTTTTGATATAATAATAAACATGCCCAGATAACCCAATAGTCTTCAATTTATGCAGTAATTTAGCATGCCAGACTTGATTGTAGGCTTTTCTGACATCAAAAAATGTTGCAAGTAAATGTTTTCTTCTTGCAAACTGTTGTTTGACTTGTGTTGTTAGTTTAACTAGATTATCAATTGCAGATCTGCCTTTTTGAAAGCCTGCTTGATTGATTGGAACTACCTTATTTTTCTAACAATAATACACAATCCTTCTTAGAATGATTCGCTCCATTAGCTTACCTGTGTTAGAAGTCAGCGCTATGGGTCTGTAACTAGTTTTGTCATTTTTTGGCTTTCCTTGCTTATGAATGGGAACAATGATGGACTGCTTCCAGTTAACTGGCATAACACTTTCAGTCCAACACTTTTGGAAAAGTTTATGTAATAGAAAAAATGAATTTTTCTGGTAAATGTTTAAGCATATCATTGGATATGGCATCTAATCCAACAGAAGTTTTCTTATTAGAAAGAGAATGTAATACATCTTTTACTTCATTGATTGTTATTGGGGCATTGATGTATTCGGTGTTATTAGAAGGGGTCTTCATATTCTTTTTGATCTCTTCAGATTTTCTGTACTTACTGCTTTTAAGTGAGAGACCTTCAATACGCATGGATTCTGAGAAAATATCTGCAAAAGCCTCAGCCTTTTCTGCATTGGATGGAAATTCGTTGTTTTTTAGCTTAATCGGACAAGTTGGTAAGTCACACTTTTCTCATTTCATGAAATTTTTTCCACACTATTTTTAGATCTGTATGACTGATATGTCACTGGAACAAAATGACGACCAATATTGTCGTTTTGCCTGAGCTATGACCATGTTGCTATAATTTTTTGCCTGTTTCTGTTTTTCGTGGTTTTCTGATGTCTTGTTTTTTACATACATTTTAAACATTAAATGCTTGTTGGTCATGCTTCTTCGCAAGCAGGTGTCCACCAAACATTCCTGAACACTTTTTTGATTTAAGTGATTTAATGATGGGAATGGATAGGTGCGCAGCTTGAATAATGGCATTTGTAAAAGTGAATAAAATTGGTCAATATTATCAGAATCTAAGTTGTTTGTATTGTAGGCAGCAAGGATACTTTTAAACTTTCCCAATCGGCCTCTTTATATTTAAATTTTGGAATTATGTCTTTTTCAGTGTCACAGAGGATTGGCATTTCATTAAATGTTATTACAATAGGTAGGTGATCACTTCCCAATGTATCTTCACTTGTTACCATGTACATTCTGGAGCAAGAGCAGAAGATATCAAAGACAAATCTAATGCTGATGCTCTGTGAGTACAAATGTCAGGTATTCTCGTGATACTACCATCATTTAGTAGGCACAGGCAAGAGTCTATTATGTTTTCTAAAAAACGATTGCAGGAAATGGATATACTTCCTTTATCCCAAAAAGGCGCGTGGGCATTAAAATCTCCTCCTACCAGCCACTTCTGATTATCCTGTAGTGAATGCAGCCACTCTGTATTAGAATCATTAGCTCCCTTCGGTAAATAAACCGATACGATATTCATGACTAAATCATTTGTAAACTTTACACGTGCAGCACATGAATATGAATCTGGAATGTTATTAGGCATTGGTGAACAACATACATTATAATCTACTCCTTCTTGTATATATATTGCTGTGTTGATTTTATCAACAGCATCTACATGTTCATGTACAGGTGGATAACAGTAACCCTGAAGTTTAGGTATTTACATTTCTTTACATTCAGGGACTGTAACATAAGAACTTGATACCTGTTATTTGAAAGATGTTGAATTAAATATGGCAGATTAGTGGAAATTGATCTAGCATTCCACTGCATGATCTTAAGCATTTGTGAATTTTTCAGAGGCATTATACAGTTTTAAACAAAAATGCTATTGCAACCTATAGATAGAGTAAAATATGAATGAACTGGTATTGAATTAAAAGAGTGCAAGTAAACAATAATACAAGGTAAACTATTTCAATTAAATCACAACACAAAGAGGAGAACAGATAAATAAAAAATAAATAAATAACTAAAACAGAGCAACAAAAACAGTTCCAAATCGGTTGAAACAGTGCTGTGAGCGGAGATTACAGTGTCTGTTATCTGTACTGCAGCTGGTGCAAGCATTGACATACAAAATGTCACCATTCCAAGTGATTGTTCAACATACGGACATTATTCTCTGCGGATACGTTGCCTCCACCTGCTGCTGTCCTGCTGGTAGAGGTACTGTCCCTGGCTGTAGGATGGCTGTTGCTGGCGGTCTTCAAAGGCGTAGGTGGTGGCTGGTACTGGTTCATGCGATGAAAACCTAGTTCTGGGTTTCCTCTTCGGTGTTTCCCAAAACAAGGCATGAACGTGCCTGCCAATGTTTCTTGCCAGAATACTTGAACCATGAACGTTAGGATGAAATGAATCTTTATAATGATGATGAGTGTACATATTTTCATGAGAGACAAATGACACATTGCTTTGGTTATATAATTGTGAACATGTCATTGCATTGAAAAGTTCTCTTTTCATCTGAAGGCTGGGATTTTTCACAGGGACAACTTTGCTTATCACAACTTTCGTATCCGGAAAAGTAGCCAAAACTTGTTTTACATTTTTAACCAGGTGTTTGCTAGCTTCTTGGGGATCTGACGAGAAGAGAGAGAGAGGGTGGAGAAAAGAGAGAGAAAGTGGGATGGAGATGAGAGAGGGAGGTAGGGTGGAGAAGAGAGAGAGGGACATAGGGTGGTGAGAGAGAGAGAGAGGGGTGGTGGAGAAGAGAGAGAAAGAGATTGGAGAAGAGAGAGAGAGGGTAATAAGAGAGACAGAGGGGGGTGAAGAAGAGAAAGGGAGAGCGTGAAGAAGAGAGAGAGGGGGGGGGGGTGGAGAAGAGAGAGAGAGGATGGAAAAGAGAGAGAGAAAGGGTGGAGAAGAGAGAGAGACAGTGCACACGAGAGAGAGATGGGGGGGGGGGGTGTGAGAAGAGACAGAGAGAGAAGAGGGTGTGGAAGAGAGAGAGAGAGAGAGATGAGAGAGAAGAGAGGAGAGAGAGAGAGAGAGAGAGAGAGAGATTTGAGAAGAGAGAGAGAGGGGGGGAGAAGAGACAGAGAAGGGTGGGTTGGAGAAGAGAGAGAGAGAGATAGGGTGGAGAAGATAAAGAGAGGGGGGTAGAGAAGAGAGAGAGGGGGGATTGGAGAAGAGAGAAAGAGGTTGGAAAAGAAGAGAGAGAGGAGAAAAGAGAGAGAGAGAGAGAGAGGAGAGAGAGGGTGGAGAAGGAGAGAGAGTGTGTAGAAGAAAAAGAGGGGGGATTGGAGAAGAGGGGGGGAGGGATAGGAAGGAGGGTGGAGAAGAGACAGAGAGGGGTGGGTTGGAGAAGAGAGAGAGAGAGGATGGAGAAGAGAGAGAGAGGGGGGTGGAGAAGAGAGCGTAATAGAGTGCAGACGAGAAAGAGAGAGGAAGGGGGTTGGAGAAGAGACAGGAGAGAGAGGGTGGTGAAGAGAGAAGAGGAGGGGTGGAAAAGCGAGAGAGAGAGAGGGTGGAGAAGAAAAGAGGGGTAGGAGAAGAGAGAGAGAGGGGGGGGGTGAGAAGAAGAGGATAGGGTGGAGAATAAAAAGAGAGAGGGTGGAGAAGAGAAAAAGGGGGGGATTGGAGAAGAGAGAGTGCAGAAAAAGAGAGAGAGGGAAGAGATTAAGAGAGAGAGGGAATGGAGGAGAGATAGAGAGAGGGTGGAGAAGGGGGAGCGAAAAGGGTGAGAAGAGAGAGAAATAGTGGGAGAAGAGAGAAAGGGGGGGGGGTTTGGATAAGAGAGAGAAATAGTGTGGAGAAGAGAGAGAGAGGGGGTTGGATAAAGAGAGAGTGCAGAAGAGAGAGGGGGGGGGAGAAAAAGAGAGAGAGAGCTCTGAGAAGAGAGAGAAAAGTAGTGGAAAATTAAAAGAAAAGAGAGAGGGGAGGAGAAGGGGGGAAGAGAGAGATATTAGTGTGGGTAAGAGAGAGAGAGGGGGAGGTGAAGAAGAGAGAGAGGGAGGGTGGAGAAGAGAGAGAGAGAGGGTGGAGAAGAGAGATAAAGGGTGGAGAAGAGAGAGTGAGAGGTGGAGAAGAGACAGAGGGTGGAGAAGAAGAGAGAGAGGGGGTGGAGAAAGAAAGAGAAAGTGGGATGGAGAAGAGAGAGAGAGGGGGGTGGAGAAGAAAGAGAGGAAGATAGGGTGGTGAAGAGAGAGAGAGGGGTGGTAAAGAAGAGAGAGGAGAGATTGGAGAAGAGAGAGAGAGGGTGGATAAGAGAGAGAGGGGGGGGGTGGAGAGGAGAGAGGGAGAGGGTGAAGGAGAGAGAGAGAGGGGGGTGGAGAAGAGAGAGAGAGAGGATGGAAAAGAGAGAGAGAGAGGGTGGAGAAGAGAGAGAGACAGTGCACACGAGAGAGAGGGGGGGTTGAGAAGAGACAAGAGAGAACGAGGGTGGAGAAGAGAGCAGAGAGAGAGAGAAGAGAGAGAGAGAGAAGAGAAGAGAGAGAGAGAGAGAGAGAGAGCGAGGAGCGAGATGAGAGAGATGTTGAGAAGAGAGGAGAGAGGGTGGAGAAGAGACAGAGAGGGGTGGGTTGGAGAAGAGAGAGAGAGAGAGATAGGTGGAGAAGAGAGAGAGGGGGGATTGGAGAAGAGAGAAAGAGGTTGGAGAAGAGAGAGAGAGAGAGAGGGTGGAGAAAAGAGAAGGTGTGTGTAGAAGAGAGAGGGGGGATTGGAGAAGAGAGGAGGAGAAGAGAGAGAGGGTGGAGAAGAGACAGAGAGGGTGGGTTGCAGAAGAGAGAGAAAGAGGATGGAGAAGAGAGAGAGAGAGGATGGAGAAGAGAGAGAGAGGGGGTGGAGAAGAAGAGCGTAATAGAGTGCAGACGAGAAAGAGAGAGGGAGGGGGTTGGAGAAGAGACAGAGAGAGAGAGGTGGTGAAGAGAGAAAGAGGAGGGGTGGAGAAGCGAGAGAGAGAGAGGGTGGAGAAGAAAAAGAGAGGTAGGAGAAGAGAGAGAGAGAGGGGGGGGATGGAGAAGAGAGAGAGATAGGGTGGAGAATAGAGAGAGAGGGGTGGAGAAGAGAAAGGGGGGTATTGGAGAAGAGAGAGTGCAGAAGAGAGAGAGAGAGGGAAGAAAAGAGAGAGAGGGGGGATGGAGAGATAGAGAGGTGGAGAAGAGAGAGAGGGGTGGAGATTATGAGAGAGAGGCAATGGAGGAGAGATAGAGAGAGGGTGGAGAAGAGAGAGGAAGGGTGGAGAAGAGAGAGAGACAGTGTGGAGAAGAGAGAGAGGGGGGGTTGGAAAAGAAAGAGAGTGCAGAAGAGAAGAGGGGAAGGGGGAGAAGAGAGAGAGAGCGTGGAGAAGAGTCGAGAGAGAGGGAGAGAGAGGAGGCTGGAGAAGAGAGAGAGAGGGTGAAGAGAGAGAGAGGGTGGAAGAGAAAGAGAGGGTGGAGGAGAGAGAGAGAGGGGGGTGGAAAAGAGAGAGAGAGGGATGGAGAGAGAAAGAGGTTGTGAGAAGAGAGAGAGAGAGGCTGATGGAGTAAGAGAGAGTGAGAGAGCGTGGAGAAGAGAGAGAGTGATAGGGTGGTGAAGAGAAAGATGATGGAGAGAGAGAGGGGGGGTTGGAGAAGAGAGAGAGGGGGTGTTGTTAGAGAGAGAGAGGGGGTTGAGAGGAGAGGAGGGGGGTGGAGAAGAGAGAAAGGGGGGTGGAAAAGAGAGAGAGAGGGGGTGGAAAGAGAGAGAGGGGGTGGAGAAGAGAGAGAGAGGGTGGAGAAGTGAGGGAGGGTGGAGAAGAGAGAGAGAGGAAGGGTTGTAGAAGGAGAGAGGGTGGGGGTGGAGAAAAGGGAGGTGGTGGTGAAGAGAGAGAGAGGGGGATGGAGAAGGGGGAGAGGAGGGGGATGGGGAGAGGATGGGGGGAGAGAGAGAGAGGGGGGGAGAAGAAGAGAGGAGGGGTGGAGAAGAGGGAGGGTGGAGACGGAAGAGGGTGTGGGAAGAGAGAGAGAGAGAGTGAAGAGGGGAGAGGGGGGGGTATGGAGAAGGAGTGTTAGAGAGACGGGTGGTGAAGATATGAGGGGAGTGGGGGTGGAGAAGAGAGAGAGGGTTGAGAGAAAGGGAGGGCTGTTGAGAAGAGAGAGAGAGATAGTGGGGCTGGAGAGGACGAGAGGATGGCGAGAGGAGAGGGCGGGTGAGGACAGAGGGGGGGGGGTGGATGAAGTGAGAGAGAGTGTGGAGAAGGAGGAGGTGGGTTGGAGATAGAGATAGGAGGGGGGGGGGGGGGGGTAGAGGAGAGGGATAGGTTTGGGAAGAGTGAGGTGCGCAGAGAGAGTCGTGGGGTGGTGGAGAGAGAGAGAGAGGGTTGAGAGGGACTGAGGGAGGGGGGTTGGAGAGAGGAGAAAGGGTGGGAAGAGAAGAGGGGTGGTGGAAAGGAGAAAAAGGGTGGGAAGAGGGGGGGGAGGGGGTGGAGAAGAGAGTTAGGGGGGGGGGGGGGGGGGGTTAAAGGGGAGAGAGGTTCGGGGGGGGGAAAGGGGGGGGGAAAAAAAAAGGGGGAAAGGGGGGGAAAGGGGTCCCTCCTTTTTTCTCCTCCTCCCGGGCCCCTTCTCCTCTTTCTCTCTCTCTTTCTCTTCACTCTCTTCTTTCTTTT
>CM054154.1:8841171-8853671 GCA_028751875.1 Rapana venosa
GGGCTGATCCGAACAAACTTCACGAGCAAGATCCCGGACCATCAATCCTGAAAGCACACAGGCTGGGGGAAAGAGGTAGAAGAACCCAGTAAGATCCCTGAAAGGAGGCAAGTCACCAGGGATTGACAACATCCCGGCTGAGCTCATCAAGAACGGAGGCTCAGAGATGATCAAGGCATTAACAATCATCTGCCAACGCATCTGGAACCAGCAAAGAGTGGCCTGAACAGTGGACCCAATCCATCATAGTTCCACTTCCAAAGAAGGGAGACCTGAAGAAGTGCCAAAATTACAGAACAATCAGTCTGATAAGCCATCCAAGCAAAGTTATGCTACGCATTGCCTTGAACAGACTGAAACCACAAGCAGAAGAAATCCTATCAGAAGAACAGGCAGGATTCAGACCAGGTCGAAGCACTGTCGAGCAAATCTTCAACATCAGAATGCTCATAGAGAAGCATCTCCAACATCAGCTACAGCTCTACAACAACTTCATTGACTTCAAGAAGGCCTTCGACCGAGTGTGGCAAGAAGCTCTGTGGCAAGTCATGAGAGACTATAGCTTCTCTGTGCTACATCCATAAAATCTCTTTTTTCCCTCACCTCAAATCTCTTTGGATCTGCAAAAACAACTCCTCTGCCTAACACCCACAGCCTGTCTGAACTTCCATCCATATTTTCTGCCTTCTTCTCAGACAAAGTTCGAAACATACGCTCCAGACTTGATCAAACTCAATTCCAGCCTGCGCCTCCTGACCCCCAGTTCACTGGCACTCCTCTCTTTTCCTTCCATCCCACAAGGGAAAAAGAAATCATGACAATTCTGAAGGAAATGACTATAAAATCATGCGATCTTGATCCCATACCTGCTCCTGTTTTCTCACAATGCCTTCCACAACTTGTGCCTATTATCACTAAAATAGTAAACTCATCTCTTCAGTCAGGAAATTTTCCATCAGCTCTTAAAACAGCAATAGTCACACCTCTACTGAAAAAGCACGACCTCGATCCCAACATTCTGAAGAATTATAGGCCTGTCTCAAACTTACCCTTTGTCTCTAAAGTACTAGAAAAAGTTGTTCTCAAACAGCTCAACAGTCACCTTCATTCCAATGATCTTCTTCCCACTTTTCATCTGCCTATCGCCCCAACCACAGCACCGAAACCACCCTAGTCCACACTTTAGATACACTTCTACTTGCTTCTGATGCAGGAAAAATCTCCCTCCTCACTCTTCTTGACTTATCTGCAGCCTTTGATACCATAGATCACTCAATTCTTCTTTCTCGCCTCCAAAATACGTTTGGTATTAATGGCACATCCCTCACCTGGTTTACTTCATACCTCACAGACCGGTTCCAGAAAGTTATTGTAAACAAAATTCAATCAAAACCTGTCAAAATGGATTGTGGAGTCCCGCAGGGATCAGTCCTGGGCCCTGTTCTCTTTACTCTCTACACTGCTCCACTCTCACATATAATAAACAACCACCATATTGATCATCATTTCTATGCCGATGATACTCAACTTCAGTGCAGCGATACTGTTGAAAACTTGCCTTCCCTCCTGACAAATATGTCCTACTGCCTTCAAGACATTCACAACTGGATGACTCAGAACAAGTTACAACTTAATGCCGATAAAACCGAAGCCATGCTCATAGGGACCCAACATAAACTTTCCTCTATCACAAAAACTTCAATAGAATTCGGCAATACGTCAGTTCCTTTGTCCAACTCTGTGAAGTATTTAGGAGTAGTTCTTGACAACACACTCTCTATGAAAAAATTCATCACCCAGACCTGCCAGTCTTGCTACTATCAATTACGGCGCATAAGCGCGATTCGCAAGTATCTGTCCACTGATGCAACTTCCAAGCTTGTCACATCTCTTATTCTTTCACGTTTAGACTACTGTAATTCTCTTTTGGCTGGCCTACCAGCATCATCTATCCACTCTCTTCAACGCATACAAAACTCTGCAGCTCGACTGGTCCTAAGAAAGAAAAAATCTGAACACATCACTCCTCTTCTGCGATCTCTTCACTGGTTGCCTGTCTCACAAAGACTGGAGTATAAAATCAATACCCTCTGTTTCAAATGTCTCCACAAATCTGCACCCTCTTATCTCTGTAACTGTCTTCACCTGTACACTCCATCCCGTTCCCATTCGTTCAGCCGCAGATACTTTGTGCTTTCGAACACCCAGATTCAAACAAACCACTGTTGGCCGTCGCTCCTTCTCTGTTTCTGGTCCATCCACCTGGAATGACCTCCCTCTTTCACTTCGTCAAAAGCCTTCACTTGATTCCTTCAAATCCAGCCTCAAAACACACTTATTTCCTACCTGAGACTTTCCCCCCACATATCTGTCCCTAATTTTCAACAGCATCTTTCACCTTCTAAGTGTTGTTCCGTGTGTGTGTGTGTTGTGTGTGTGTGGTTGTTGTGTGTGTGTGTGTGTGTGTGTGGTGCGCGTGTGTGTGTGTGTGTGTGTGTGTGCGTGCGTGCGTGTGTGTGTGTGTGTGTGTGTGTGTGTGTGTGTGTGTGTGTGTGTGTGTGTGTGTGTGTGTGTGTGCGTGTGTGTGTGTGTGGTGGCGCGCGTGCGTGCGTGTGCGTGCGTAGTGCGCGCGCATGGATTTGAAATCTGTTGCTCATTATGTTTAAGGAGAGTTGCATGGCTGTAAATGATTGAGTGCAAGCGCTTCGATTTGTTTGTTTTTTACAAGATTCAGCGCTATATAAATTCCATATATTATTATTATTATTATTATTATTATTATTATTATTATTAATAATAATATTGTTGTACTGTTGTAACCATGTGGTATTGTTGTAACTATGTTGTACTTGTTGTAACCATGTTGGACTTGTTGTAATCATGTTGTAATCATGTTGTAACCATGATGTAACCAGGTTGTACTGTTGGAACCATGTTGTAATCATGTTGTACTTGTTGTAACCATTTTGTAATCATGTTGTAACCATGTTGTACTTGTTGTAACCATGTTGTACTTGTTGTCACTATGTTGTACTTGTTGTAACTATGTTGTTCTTGTTGTAACCAAGTTGTAGTTGTATCCATGTTGTACTTGTTGTAACCATGTTGTACTTGTTGTAATCATGTTGTAACATTGTTGTAACCGTGATGTAACCATGTTGTACTGTTGGAACAATGTTGTAACCATGTTGTACTTGTTGTAGCCATGTTGTAGTTGTTGTAATCATGTTGTACTTGTTGTAACCATGTTGTTAACCATGTTTACTGTTGAAACAATTTTTTTCTTTTTTGTAACCTTCGACTTGTTGCAAACATGTTTTTAATCATTTTTAACCTGATGTAACCATGGTTTGATCAAGCATTAACAATCATCTGCAACGCATCTGGACCAGCAAAAGAGTGGCCTGAACAGTGGACCCAATCCATCATAGTTCCACTAACAACCTAAATCTTCTCTTTTCACCAGAATTCCAGTCACTCACGACACTACAGCCTCCTCTCCCACTAAACTTATAATTCTTGGTGAATTTCAACTTCCATTCGACAACAGTTCTTCTCCAGATTGTCAAACACTTCTCTTTCTCTGTCCAACCATTCACTCTCTCAACTGGTAAACGAAGCAACGCACAGAACTGGTCATATTTTAGACAGACTGATTACTAATGCTTTCAGTCAATCTTGTCACATCTGTTTCTGTCACCGAAGAACTGCATTCTGATACATTCCGCCAATCTTTTCCAACTCAACATCACAAAACTGTCAGAACGAAAGAATAAGTTACACGTCGTAAATCTTAAGGCCTTAGACATTCATAACTTCTCTTCCCCAGCTTCTGAACGTTTTTCACAAACCTCTGACCATCACTGAACCTCTCTTGATCTCTATAACATTATTCTCCGCAATGCTTGAAGACATGCAACCTCTACTGGATCACTCCTCCCAACTGACCCCCTGTTCGCCATGGTAATACCCAAGACATCTTGATAGCGAAGCCAAACGCCGGAACTAGAACGGCAGTGGCGGAGTCAAAAACCGAAATCAACAAACAGCTTTTTCCGAAAACAAATAAACAAATTCCAAACTCTAATCCATTCAGCAAAGACAGACTACTACTCTTCCCAAATTCTCTGCGCTACATCCATAAAACCCTTTTTTCGTCACCTCAATCTCCTTGTATCTGCAAAAACAACTCCTCAGCCTAACACCCACAGCCTGTCTGAATTCCACCATATTTTTTCTGCCTCTTTCAGATAAAGTTCGAAACATACGCTCCAGACTTGATCAAACTCAATTCAGCCTGTGCCTCCTGACCCCCAGTTCACTGCACTCCTCTTTTTCCTTCCATCCCACAAGTGAAAAAGAATCATGACAATCTGAAGGAAATTACTATAAAATCATTGCGACCTTGATCCCATACCTGCTCCTGTTTTCTCACAATGCTTCCACAACTTGTGCCTATTATCACTAAAATAGTAAACTCCCTCTCTTCAGTCAGGAAATTTTCCATCAGTCTCTAAAACACAATAGTCCACCTCTACTGAAAAGCCGACCTCGACCCCAACATTCTGAAGAATTATAGGCCTGTCCTCAACTTACCCTTTATCTCTAAAGTACTAGAAAAAAGTGTTCTCAAACACTCAACAGTCACCTTCATTCCAATGACTTCTTCCCACTTTTCATGTCTGGCCTACGCCCCAACCACAGCACCGAAACCACCCTAAGTCCATACTTTAGAATACTCTTCCATACTTGCATTCTGATGCAGGAAAAAATCTCCCTCCTCACTCTACTTGATTATCTGCAGCCCTTTGATACCATAGATCACTCCAATTCTTCTTTCTCGCCTCCTAAAACTTTGGTATTAATGGCACAGCCCTCACCTGTTTTTACTTCATACCACACTGGGGGGGGGGGGGGGGAGACCGGTCCAGAAAGTATTGTAAACAAAATTTCAATCAAAACTTCAAAATGGAATGTGGGAGTCCCGCAGGGCATCATCCTGGGCACCTGTTCTCTTACTCTATAACACTGCTCCACTCATCACATATAATAAACAACCACCCTATTGATCATCATTTCTATGGCCGATGATACTCACTTCAGTGGCAGCGATACTGTTGAAAACTTGCCTTCCCTCTTTGACAAATATGACCTACGCCTTCAAGACAATCCAAAACTGGATGACTCAGAACCAGTTACAACTTATGCCGATAAAACCGAAGCCATGCTCATAGTGACCCAACCATAAACTTTCCTCTATCACAAAAACTTCAATAGAATTCGGCAATACGTCAGTTCTTTGTCCAACACTGTGAAGTATTTAGGAGAAGTTCTTGACAACACACTCTCTATGAAAAAAATCAGCACCCAGACCTGCCAGTCTTCTACTATCAATTACGCGCGAACGCGCGATTCGCAATGGTATCTGTCACTGGAGCAACTTCCAAGCTTGTCACATCTCTATTCTTCACGTTTAGACTACTGTAATTCTCTTTTGCTGGCTCCAGCAACCATCTATCCACTCTCTTCAACCGCATACAAAACTCTGCAGCTCTACAGTCCTAAGAAAAAAAAATCTGAACACATCACTCCCTCTTCAGCGATCTCTCACTGGTTTGCCTGTCTCACAAAGACTAGCAGTTATAAAAATCAATACCACTGTTTCAAATGTCTCCACAAATCTGCACCCTCTTATCTCTGTAACTGTCTTCACCTGTACACTCCATCCCGTTTCCCATCGTTTCAGCCGCAGATACTTAGTGCTTTCGAAACACCTCAGAATCAAACAAACACGTTGGCCGTCGCTCCTTCTCTGCTTCTGGTCATCACCTGGAATGTACCTCCCTCTTTCCAACTTCGTCAAAGCCTTCACTTGATTCCATCCAAATCCAGCCTCAAACACACTATTTCCTACCTGAGACTTTACCTCCCACAAATCTGTCCCTAATTTTCAACAGCATCTTTCACCGCCTAAAGTGTTGTTTCGTGTGTGTGGTGTGTGTGTGTTGGTGTGTGTGTTGTGTTGTGTGTGTGTGTGTGATGTTTGAGTGTGTTGGTGTGTGCGTGCGTGTGCGTGCGTATGCACGCCTGATTTCTCCATTATGATTAAGGAGAGTTGCATGCTGTATATGATTGAGTGCAAGCGCTCGATTTGGTTTGTTTTTAACAAGATCAGCGCTATATAAATCATATATTTATTATTACTTTCCAAAGAAGGAGACCCTGAAGAAGTGCCAAAAATTACAAGAACAATACGGTTCTGGATAACCATCCAAGCAAAGTTATTCTACGCATTGCCTTGAACAGACTGAAACCACAAGCAGAAGAAATCCCATCATCAGAAGAACAGGCAGGATTCAGACCAGTCGAAGCACTGTCGAGCAGAACTTCAACATCAGAATGCTTCATAGAGAAAGCATCTCCAACATCAACTACAGCTCAACAACAACTTCATTGACTTCAAGAAGGCCTTCGACGATTGTATGCAAGAAGGCTCTGTGTGCAAGTCATGAGAGACATAACTTCGACGAGGACCTGATTCAAGTCATCCAGGCGCTGTAATGACAGCTCCCACAGTGCAGTCTTCGCATGGGGTGGAGAAAAATCGGGAGTTCTTCCGGGACTCAGTTGAGAGTCGGACCAGGCTGCCCGGCTTATCCCCCGTTCTTTTCAACGTGTTTCCTGGAGAACATCATGCAGGAGGCCCTCCTAGACTTCAAAGACCACAATCACAAATAGAGGAAGGCCAGTCTGCAGATCTTCGATTCGCAGACGATATTGTCTACATGGGGCCGCGGTGAAGAAGAACTCCAGGATCTCACCACAGCCTGGAAACCACAGCCAATGGCCCACGAAATGGAGATCGCACGGAAAGAGAGCAAGATCCTAGTGAACATACCACACCGACCACTCCCCCAGCAGAAAGATGAGTGGCGAGACACTAGAGGAGGTGGTAACTTTCAGTACCTTGGAGCAGTCATCACCAAAGAAGGAACGAGCACACAAGAGGTGAAGATCAGACTTGCTGTGGCTCTCTCCTCCATGACTAACTGGCGAAAGTGTGGAGAAACACAACATCAACCCACACTAAGGTCAGACCTCTACAAGGCACACGTCACATCCATTCCTTGTACAGCTGTGAAGCAAGAGCATAATGCCGTTTTAGACGTCGCATTCCAAGCCTTTGAGATGAAGTGCCTCAAGGCGGATTCCTGAACATCACCACAGAGACCGAACAACCAATGACTACGTCTGGGCAGCCGAATCGAGGCACTGGCTGGCAACAAGAACCATTGCTAGATACCAGTCAAACGGAGGAAACTGAAATGGTTAGGCCACACAACAAGGCAAAACGCCCTTCAAAGACATGTCCTCAGGTAATTGTGAAGGAGCAAGGAGGCAGGGACGACCACGCAAAAGCTGGATACCCAACATCAAGGAGTGGACCGGCCTCACTGTACCAAACCTCCTGAAAGCAGCCCAGGACAGAACCATTTGGCGGTCCACTTGCAGCGTCCGTGCGGGTACCCCAACGGTCGTCCCGACCAAGGGATGAGTGAGTGAGTGATCTTCTGGCTGGTCTGCCATCATCATCTATTTACTCTCTTCAACAAATACAAAACTTTGCCGCCCGACTATTCCTCAGAGAGAAAAAATCTGAGCACGTTACTCTTCTCTTGTAATCTCTCCACTGGCTACCTGTATCACAGAGAGTAAACTATAAGATCAATACCCTCTGTTACAAATCTCTCCACAAAACACACCTTCCTACCTCTGTGAATTCTTCACCTGTACACCTTCTTCACGATCCCTCCGCACTGCTCAGATAGCGTGTGCTTACGATAACCTAGATCAACCAATCCACAGTCGGCCGACACTCTTTCTCTATTTGTGTCCATCATCTGGAAGGACCTCCCTCTCTCCCTCCGCCAAGAGCCTACATTTGACACTTTTAAATTCCAGCCCTCAAGACACCTTATTTTCAAATCAAGACTTCCCCTCTTGTTTCATTTCATTCCTTTCCTTACCCCAACACAAAACCCGCCACCACCCTGCCAGTATCGGTACACAACCACTGTGTTGTATGCGCGGCGCACGCGCGCGGCGCGTGTGTGTGTGTGTGTGTGTGTGTGTGTGTGTGTGTGTTGTGTGCGCGCGCGTTGTGTGTGATTACATTCAATTTCCTAAAACATTAATTGTAACTTGTTGCATGTTGTGGAGAGTAGGATGAATGTAAGCGCTTTGTTTTGTTTGCTATAACCATTCCATTTAATTATTATTATTATTATTATTATTAATATATTTATTATTTTCATCATCATCATCATCATCATCATCTCATCATCATCATCATCATCATCATCATCATTATTATAATTATCATTATTATTTTATTATTATTATTATTATTTTATATTAATATTAATAATTATCTTATCATTATCATTATTATTAAATCATCATTATCAAGATGTATGTATGTATGTATGTGTGTATGTATGTATGTGTGTATGGTTGTTGTTTTTGTTGTTGTTTGTTGTTGTGACTTCAATTTTACGTCTGTTCACTTTCAGTGATAATAGACGAATCTGTATTTCTGACTGTCTTTCTGTCTGTATGTATGTATGTAATGAGTGGTATATTAAAGTATGAATGTATGAATGTCTGTTGTTGTTGTTGTGACTTCAATTTACGTCTGTTCAACTTTCAGTGATATTAGACGAAATGTCTGTAGTCTGTCTAATCTGTCAGTCAGTCTGTATGTAAATATTAAGTATGTATGTATTGTGTGTAATTTAAGTATGTATGTATGTATGTATGTATGTATGTATGGTTTAATGTATGTCTGTCAGTCTGAAAGTATGTATGTAGGTAGGTATAAGTAGTAATGCCTCGGTAGATAGATATATAGATAGATAGATAGATAGATAGATAGATAGATAGATAGGTAAGTAGGTAGGTAGGTAGGTAGGTAGGTAGAGAGGGAGGTAGGGAGGGAGGGAAGGAGGGGGGAGGTCATTCTGTCAATTCTAAGGTCTTCAAATAGTCACTAATTATTGAAGTCAGGAAGGAAGACTGAATATAAAGAAATAATGTGCATCACACGATGTGTATTGGAAAACACAGACGATATAATCTGTAAAGATATCAAAGCTTCATCATCGTTTAGTAGACAACTCTGTGATGGAATGGACTTTGGGGATTTGTCACGAACGGAAGCAAAGACCCACAACATCTTTTAGTGACTGCAAGGAAACAAGCAGAAGCGAAACAGCGACTTTGAGAAAAGCCACAATAGTCACCATGTGCCGTTTGCCAACTCATGCAAGTACAGACAGGGAAAGCATTAGTCATCTGTGCCCATAACACTCTCTCTCATGAAATATTTCTGAAATAACTATATTAAATTTTGGGCTTCTAGCTTTACACCCTTAACCAAGTGAGATAATTGAAACAATGTGACATGTGCCATAGCAAGATGTGACAAAATCCAGGCACAGGTCCAACATAACTAGCAGTCAACCAGCAAAATGTCACACATTAGCAACCAACCAGCTAAAGGTCATATACTGCAGTCAACCACAAAGGCCACATACTGCAGTCAACCAGCTAAAGATCAAATACTACAGTCAACATTCTAAAGGTCACGTACTGCAGTCAAAAAGATAAAGGTCACATACTGCAGTCAACAAGCTTAAGGTCAAATACTGCAATCAATGAACTAAAGGTCACATACTGCAGTCAACCAGTGAAAGGTCATACAAAGCAGTCAACCAGCAAAAGGTAATATAAAGCAGTCAAATAACAAAAGGCCAAATGGTACAGTCATCAAGTTTAAGTTCAATCAGTGCGGCCAGTCATCAAGTTTAAGTTCAATCAGTGCAGTCAACAGCAAGTTGGCAAACATTGCAGTCCCACAAGTCCCCACAGACAAAGCGATATTGCTGCTCACCATTCACTGTGACCTGGAACACAAACTGTTCCTGTCCAAAAGCGTTGGCAGCAGTGAAGGTGTAGAATCCTTCTGCTGATGAGTCTTTGGCAGAGTTCACACTGACGTTACACTGCACAGCAAAGGCAGCAAAGGTGTTGGTTGCACCTGGCTGTCACCTTGGATTGCTGGTCTTGGCACATGGCTGCCTGCTGCTGAAGTTCAGTGTAGTGCCCAGGTACTGGTAGGTGAAGCGTCTGGCAGGAAAGGCCTGCAGGTGGAAAGCTGTACTGGACTGAGTTTGTGGATGAGATGATCTTGGTGAGTGCGGTGCTGCTGTCGTTCCGACGTGGCTTGCCTGGAGAGGTCAGCACATCATAGTAGCACTAGCTTCTGTGAATAACCGAATGCCCCCACGACACATCAACCCGCTCTCTTTCTTCCTAATTACTATTTCATCCCTTAAAGTGCTTGTGCACTCAGTAACACGTACACTGATATACCACCTCCCACTTGCTCCTTCCACAGTCCAACCTACAACATAAAAAGATGATGGACAGTGATTAATAGTCATGATGTTTTCACCTAACAGACTCAGTAGGAGCACATCATAAGTGAACGGCATACTTTTTTGAACTCCCACATACATAAGTATGAGCTAACCCAGTGCAACGTTTAGTCACCACGCCTGGTCTATCGTGCAGACCTGGCAGAAAGGGCTGCTCCCTTTTTACAGACTGGTGCATCTCTACTCACTGGACGAGGTAAAGAGGTGATGTTCTCAACAAGACACCATGTTTTTGGAAATATGGAAGTGAAAGGAGACCTTTGTTTCTACACCGTCAGAGTATGAAAGCTCTACCATGGGGTAAGTAAACCGTGTCCTCTGACGATGTTTTTTTGAACAAAAAATAACCTCCTTATTCACAGAACCATTCCACCAGTTGATCACACCGCTCACAGCACAACCAACTTTTGGCCTGCGTTAAATACCCATCTATCGTTTTGTAGAGGAGTCAGCAGCAAATCCCTGACAGCATCATTACACCATCACAAACCTAATCTGCAGAAGGACGTAGTTTGCCAAGTTCAGGTTGTCCCAGACACACGACTGAGAAAAACTCCAGTGCAGTGTCTCAACAACTCCTGAAGGAGTTAAGGGGAAGTCAGGTCACTGGAAACATGACTTCCTTCCCATGGAGATATAGGGGGTGTGTCAGTTTGAACAGCACCACCACCTTTTGGAAATTATGTGCTAGCATTTCCTCTTTTCTATCCCTCTCTTTGTTTCTGCCTTGTTCTTTTTCTTCCTGCCACCTCCTTTTTGTCTATTTTCTGCCTTCTTGGTCTCCTCGTCTGGCTTTTTCCAGAAAGACTTAAGACGTGAACATTTTCTCATATGACCTATGAGCTTGGCCTGAATTGTCAATCGCTCAACGGCAGCACAATGTATTTATATTAATAGGACAGACAACAGTAGTATCTGTCTGAGCCTTTAATAAAGAAGAAGGAGGGGGAAAAGAAGAAGAGGAAGAAGAAGGAACACGTCAGCACAGTGAACTGAATTTTACTGCCCTTCTAGAGAGCTCTCAAGTGGAAAAGATAACGATTTTTTCAAGTTTGAATGTGTGTAGCAAAAACAAAATAAAAATAAAATCAATCCAACACACAACAAACACGAATAGGAAACGAACTAGTAACACATACAGTTTACGTAGAGCTGTTATACATAGACACAACAAACACGTATAGAACCGAACTAGTATAACACACAGTTGACGTAGAGCTGTACAGAGACCACAACAAACACGTATAGCAAACGAACTAGTACACGTACATTTGACATAGAGCGTACATAGATGGTCTTGGACACTTCCCACCCCGGTTATCAGCACGGCAGTGAGGGTACCCGTGTTGACACCCTTGCAGCTTGTGTGGTGTGACAGCTGAGTTTAACTCCTCTGACAAACTCAGCTGGCGGCCATCTTGACGGCTAACTGCGCGTCTCTTCCTGAGCAGCTCCAGTCCAGGAGTATTGGTCGACCACGTGACAGACTACGTCAGTGTCCACAGCCTCCTTCTCATTGACGGTGATGTTGATGTTGTTGTTCACTGTGAGGTGGGTGTTTGTTGGCGGATCTGGACAAATAAAGCATAAAGGAGCTGCAGACATAAACACACACACACTCTCTCTGTGAAGTTTTTTGAATTTGCTTGAAAAGAGATGTCTCTACTCATTACTGAAATTCTGACCATCACTTGAATACATCAATGTTGTAGCCATGGTATGCACATTCCACAGAAAAAAGAAAAGACAGCAGTGCTGTGACAAGTTCTCCTTTGTCCACCATGATGTTGGGCTAAATGTGTGAGGTGTTTGTGGCCATGGCAAGAAGGTGTCCATGAGTTCGCTGTCATCTTCACACAGGGTAAGTGTACAGGTCTTATCTACACCTGAACCCAGCTTGAGAAAGCACATTCATTTTAAGTTAAATCAATAATGCAACTGTCTCTGTATCACTGTGATAGCTTTAAGGGATCTTGTGGACATGCGTCTGTCTGTCGTCTG
>CM054154.1:8859081-8894081 GCA_028751875.1 Rapana venosa
ACACACACACACACACACGCACCACACCACACGTAAAGAAGAACAGACACACACACACACACACACGGCAACATAGAAAACACACAGACACGTACACCAGAAACACAGTGTACAAACAAAAAACAATAGACAGACAGACATACAGATACACGCATATACGCCATGCACGCATGCGTAGATAGACGCTCCTTGATGCTTCTAGACACATAGAGATGGAAGCTGCCACTCTCGCAACAGACTACTATGGCCATTAATATGCACAATGTAAATGTACGCAAATGTGTTTGTATGCACACGCAAGAGAGGGTATTGAAAAAGATATGCAAGCCTATTATAGAATCAACCTTTATAGAAGTACTAGTAAGAAACAAAACTCAAAAAGTAGAATAAACCCCAAACTTACCCCGTTTTGTTGAACAAGTGGAGCTTTTGGAAATCGTTTTCCAATAGCTTCGAAGACGGAATGAAAATGCATGTTTCCTGTACAGTCTCAAACGGATGTTTTTGATAAAGTGTGTGAAGGCTATTGATTTACACCAACCCGTACTTCCCCGTTCCCGCAGCCCTCCTATAGCCAGGTTAAAACAATCTCACGGTGGAACATAAACAAACCCACAATCCTGCTTTAGGGTCTAGGAACCATCAACGTTTTGAGGCGGCCAGCAGTGCCACAACTGCAATGCTCCGCAACCTGCTAATTTGGGTAACACTCTTGGCCTGACTTTAAGCCCAATAGTAAAAACCTGCTAGCATCCATTAGCACACTTCTCTAGACAGCACTTAGCCCTTTTTTTCGTACGACAACGTTTTGAGTTCCTGATCAAAAAGTGATAATTATTCACGCATACTGGAAAATTTCGGATTTTATAATAAAGCAGCCTGTTTCCGAGTCCAAGTCATATAAAAACAGGTGAAAATTCATGTTGAGAACTTAGACCTTCTGGCTGGCATCCGTCGACATGCACTTTGACAATCAGGAGGTATATCAGAGAAGTAAAACGTTGTTTGTCGTGCTGTTTTGAATTTAGAATTCGAATGACAGGAATTCTGTTTCTATTTGTTTTTTACTGTTGGAGCACCGAAGTGGCGTCCTGAAGGCATCAACTGAAATTCCTAGACATACATGGGATGACACCAAATGGCAGTGGGTTTGTGCACAAGCTGCTGATCACTAGTACAGCTGATATCTCTTTGTTCTCTCCAATTATTTTTCAGCAGATTCTAACAATTCCCCCGAAGACTATTCTGTTTTAACACTCAGGTTGTTGTAACCAACAGATGACAGCAAAATTAAACACTCGCTATGCAGACTATTGTAGATCAAAGAAATAATCTTTTGCAGTAAAAAATGATTAAGCTTCCTCAAAATACAACATATGTGTCTTTTTTAGAACAATAGCGTCATGTTTAGCATCCCATTTAGTTGTCATCAAAAACATTCCCAGATACTTGTAACGTCGAAAACACATTCAAACTCTGACTTATGGATGGTACATGCACAGAATGTGACCGATCTCTGAAATCGATAGGAAATCATTATTTTTAGAAAGCAATTTAGCTCAAGATGTGCCTCATCACACCCAAGTGACGGAAATCAGTAAGGGCTGGACCATGGTTTTGGACGATCCAGATAAGAGAAACATAAGAGCACTGTCATCAGCAACTTTTACAAGAAAGGAATGTTCATAGCTGTTTCTGCAATCATCTGTCTATAGAATGTACAGAAGTGGCGAGAGAACGCATCCCTGTGGAGATACCGTACAGTCAACGATACCGAAGAAGATAATTTATTGCAAAATCCCGCTGCGTCTGTTGGTTAGAAATTCCTTCAGACCAACAGACAAGTTGATAGTCCACATCAAATTTTAATAGTATGTTGTGACCAAGAACATTAGCTGCATTGTATTGAAAGCTAACTAAAGTCAGCAAACAAAAGTCCTGGCTGGAAGTCAGGTGCTTCAAGTGGTTTACAACTCGTTAAAAAATGACGGTTTGGCATCATTCGACAGAACCTCGTCCTTCTCTTAGACAAACTGTAGTGGGTCATGGTCTTTCTTTGTAGTGGAAAGAAAGAGATATTTAATGATCTGTTCTAATGTTTTCATCACCAGTTGATGTGAGCGGCTACAGTCCTGAAATCCGTTGGGCCGAGAAGGATTTGGTTTTTTCTTTTGGAAGAGGTATTAACATTGAAGTCTTCCAAAATAACTGGTATCTGCTAGTTGTCCAGTCAGCCTTGGAATCAGGTGCTGAAAGATCTGGCAAGCTCACTACACAGAACTTAAGGGTTCTGCCGCATATATGCATCTGGTCCGGATTTTCTTGTTATTATTGCCTTGAAGGTGTTAACAAATAACTGTTTCATCAACAATGACGCTAGTCTCAAAGAGAAGAGATTGCTTCAGAGCATTTCTTCCATCTGAAAAATCATGCTTGTCGAAGCGATAAAAAAATTCATTACATGGTCTGGTAAGTGGTGTCTAACAGACCGCCTGTAGACTAATCTTCGACCTATGTGGGGCAGCTACCATAATTTACTGCTGCATAGTTTCATTCCCTGCCAGGACCACGCAAAAGTTGTTCCCTGCAAACTTTGTCCTCTATTCTTATTTTTATAGTCACATCTAGCTTGTGCAACAGCCAGCTTTTACTTCTTTCAAAAAAATTTAAAATTTATTCACTTGGTTTCTTTTGGGTTCCTGTGCCTTGTAAAATACGACTTTCTTTTTGTTTTGTACACGTTTTTAGTCCTTGTAACCAAGGTTTTATTATTCGGTAAATAGTTATCACTTTGTTGGAATAACACTACTGACACAAACTAAAATTAGAGGAAGAAACAACATCATTAACTCATTCAAATCAGGAGCACACATTGTAAAACATATCCCAGTCAGTGCAATCAAAGCAGCCTTGCAGACAAGCTAGCTATCGTAAGTACTCATTTTTTGTGTGTCCCGACCATGGGCTGAGAAAGCGCTGAAACACTGACTGGTACAATGGGTGCAATACAGAATACAGTTATGGTACAATGAACCCTAAGGAGGCACAGTAGTGATTTATTGCACCAACGACAGTCACCATAGCAAAAGTCGAGGGACTTCTTTCCTGCGGTGTGGGGCATGTCAGTACTCGTTCATAATGCGTCAGCATTTTATTAGTGAACATTTAATAAAAATCACACAAGATTGAATTTAAGAGCATCAGGGGATATGGCACTACACTTATGCAGTGATTCAAAATCTGTTCAGATGCTCTGGTCACATTAACTTTGGGATGAATGTAGACCAGGGTAAAAAAATAGTTGTGGGAATTCCCGCGGTAGATAGTACGGTCGGAGTGATATCGACAGCAGTTCTAAACACAAAGAGGCCCAAATGGTCACTGTCCTGACACCATTTCTCATTGACGTAGAAGCAGACGCCCTGCCCTGTTCTTTACTGGTGGCGCATTTGTCTCTGTCCAGGCGATATAGGTGTCCAAAACTATTTATAGACTCTATACCTGCTGGGTACACTGTCTGTGAGCAACATTTCATGTCAAAGCGAGGCAGGCCAGCCTTCTTGAACTCAATGCATGTCGTTTATGTAGCCTTAGGTATCATCTTCTTTGGTGAAAGGGAATTTTGGACGTTGTCATATACTGTGGTAGCGGATTTTCTGAATGATTTAAATTTTTTTAGTCTTTGTCTCACGCCACCTTCTTTCCTCTTTTTCTTTTTGTGATGTCTTCCAAGTCCCTGTCGGTATTGGTGGCAATTGAAAGAATTTGCAGGAAGTTCAGTCTTGGGACCCTCCAGCTAACACAAAAACTGCCGATAGTTGTAGCCTCAACGAAATTCACGAGTGTACGTCTGACCAGATTGTTGTTGGTCAGTGCACCTGGCACACAATCGATGACCTATCAGAAAACAAAAGGAAGAGATGGATACAGCCTTTTCAAACATTGCCACATACATTGCAGACATGATAAAAGAATTGCAACAGAAAATCAACAAAGAACACGGTCTGAGAAAAAAAATAAAAAATTAAAACATCAATATAGCTAAAACACAAAATGAAAAAAATACAAAAAACACCAACTACAAGGAACAAAAGGAGAGACAAAAAAAAAAGACAAACAGAAAAACACCTAACACAATACTACCCTAAACAACAAAAAACATAAGCAATAAACAATTTAATCCAAAAAACAACAAAATAAAACATCACCATCAAACAACCCCCATCCCCCGCTCAAACCACCCTCCCACCGCACCCCCACCCAACCCCCGCCCCCCCTCCCCCCCCCCCCCACCCCCTACCCCACCCACCACCACCCCCCCCATCCCCGACCCCCTAGAACCCCCCCCCCCCCCCCCCCCCCCCCCCCCCCCCCACCCTCCCCCCCACCCTCCCCCCCCTCCCCCCATCCACCCTCCCCCCAACCCCCCCTCCGCCCACCCCCAGCACCCCCCCCCAACCTCCAACCCCCCGCCTCTCCCCCCCCCCCCTCACCTACGCCCCCCCCTCTCAACACACCCACCCCCCACCCCCCGCCCCCTGCCACACCACCGATCTCAGCCACCCCCCAACCCTCAGCCCGCCCCCCCCCCCAATCGCCCCCCTCCCCTCCTCCCACCCTCACACCCCCCACCCCCCCCCACCCCCGCGCCACCCCCCCCCCGCCCATCCCCCCCGCCCCGCCCCGCCCCCGCCAGCCTCCCCGCCCCCCCCCGCCCCCCCCCACCCACCCCCACCCCCTCGCCCCCCCCCCCCCCCCCAACCCACGCCACCGCCGTACCCCCCTCCCCCCCCCCCGCCCCCCCTCCCCGCGCCAACCCCTCGCACCTCCACCGCACCCCCACTAAACACCCCCACACCATCCCCACACCCCCCACCCCCCCCCCCCCCCCACCCCCCCCCACCCCCCGCCCCTACCCCCCCACCCCCGGCCCCCCCCACCCCTGCCGCCCCCCCCCCCCCCGCTCCCCGACCCCCCCCCCGCCCCACTGCCCCCCAAAGAGCCCAGAGTACACCCCCACGAACAGCCCACACCCCCTCCACCACACAGAAAAAAAAAAAAACTAAAAGAAAAAACAAACAAATAACAAAACTGCAAAAAAACCCCCACGCCCCCAACCACCCCCCCTCGCCCCCAGCCATCCCTCAGCTCCCCCCCTCCCTCCTCCACCCCACCCCCCCACCCGCGCAACCCCCCCCCCGACCCACCCCAAGGACACATCATGACCCCCAGGAAGACGACCCACCAGCGACGAAGTATCCAGGCTCCGCCGAACCAACAAAGCCTACCCCCCAAAACGACTGCCCACCCCACCCCCCGACCCAACAAGCAAAACCTATTCACCGACAACCGACCCACCAACAAGACCCAACCACCCCCCCCGCCCCCCCCCATCGCGACTGTAGGGCCCCACCCCACCGCCCACTAGGATGCAACGAGGCGTGCCGTCCGCCATCCCATGTACCCCACCGCCCCCCCACAGCCCCTCAGCCCCCTCGCCGGGGATGCTTTCGGCCCCCGCCCCCCCCCCCACTCACCCCGCACCCCCCCCACTCTCGCCCCCCCCCCCCTTCCCCTCACCCAAACCCGCCCACGGCGGCCACCACTAACGCCTCGAATCAAGCATAGCACCCCCCGCGTCCCCAGCAGACCCCCCTGCTCCACAGAACTTATAGGCGAGGGCGGCACTTATCCGCCCTATGCAACAATTACCCAACGAAAAGTAGAGGCGGCCCCACCAGGGAAGCGCTTGAGAACTGTGTGTCCCCACTTCAGGGGGGGAGCAATCCACCACAGGACCCCGAACGCCCCCGACCGCTCACGCTCAGGTCCTAAGGCATGAAGCGATACATGAACGAATGTGCACACATCCCCCAGAGGACACGACAAAACAGCAACCGAGAATGCGGCACAAGCTCCCACCCGCCTCCGAACTCCCTGTAGACCACTGACTCTGGCCGTGCCGCCATCCCGCCAGCCCCCCCCCCTAGCGCGGCCAGCGCTCCGCCCACCACCCCACCCCACGCGCCTCTACGCTAAACCGCCGAAGCGGGCGCGCCGCTCCCAATATCCACTAACGCCCCTCCACCGCGCCCTCCCGGTTTACCCGCCCGCGAACGACCGAAACGCTCTCGAACCGCCCCACGCTACGATAACGCGGTCCGACTGCAACCCCACATCAGGGCCCAAAGGCCACCTCTCACCGCCACCCGACCTCCTATCCCGCCGTGCGACACAGCCCCCCCCCCCCACCCACCGGAACTTCCAATTCAAACCCAAGCACTGGGGCCCCAACCTTGAAACCTAAATAGAACCGCACAACCCCCCCTCCGGAACCTAACGCCCCCGAATACCACTCAGAGAGGGGCACAAACAAGTACTCCCCTACAGCACAATCATACCTCAGTACGGAAGCCGCACCTACCCCTAGCCATAAACAGCTGCTCCGGATACCAAGCCGAACACCGTACTTCACCCAAGTCGAACCGACACCGATCCCGCGACACAACCACTCTCACTAGAATCCAAGCGTCAATATCCAAACGGCCCCACAGTTCATTATAGAGATACGCCCCCGCAGGAGTCATCTCCAACATAGCAGCCTAGCCCTGGGAGGAATAGACGAAATATCACGACAGACGAATTGTTACGTTCCCCGCAGGAACTGTAAGATAATCAGCGAATGAAATCGGGCGCAATCAGTGCGACCACGAACCCCCCAACATCACGTCCAACGAACATCCAATACTCAACCACCCCCCACCCCATGCGGTAGGACGCATCCGACCAACATTGGACAGCGCTCGCCACACCGCTACCACCCCACCCCCCAACGTCCGCCCTCCCAGGTCGACAAACCACACGCAACAGCCCGCATCATATCCCGCACGGTCCAAATCGGCAAACCACCTCGCCGATACTCCTACTCCCACGGCGACCATCCCAACGGCGACCACGAAACACGGGCGCCGGGGATCAAGTCCCCAATCGGGCAGTTCAACAACCCCGGGAAATTAGCCGCAGGGGCCCGCCGCGCCCCCCCATATATGGCCCCCACCCCCCCGCGCGCCACCCACACCACAGCCAAGGCAATACACCCCGCAGAAAGGCCCGCTAAACGAAATCAAGACAGCCCGAGCCTTGCTAGTGCTCACATGCCATAGGTCATCGGATACTAGCACCACACAGACCCCCCAAACAAGACAGCCTTCGGTAGCAGTTGAGGTGCTCCTCTGCATACCTCCGCGAAATGGAAGGTACTAACCACAACGAAACAAGTAAAGCAATATCATCTAACCCCCTTAAACCCATACAGAAATCCGAGGGCGAGCTTCGTCCCCCTCCGAACACCATAAGGCAGGATATGAGCACACTGATACCCGTCCCACTTTAAACTAAACTCACGCATAAACGCAATTGCCTGCAGTCAAGTGTGTCCCACATCGCAGCGCCACATAAGAGCTTTGGCCGTTCCACAATGGGCCAAGGTGCAGAGTGTATTTGCGTATTCTATAACGTGAACAATTGACAGAGCCAACGAATATATCCTAGCCCCTTTCCCAGGGAGCACGCCCATTCCTTCTCCTCAGAGAGACCCAAACTCGAACTCGAAAAATGTAAAAAGACGTACCTAGAGTAACCAGAGGCTTCTTTACAAACCAGGCCCACATGGGGACCACGTGAAACAAACATGATGAATCAATGAAGGTAATAAACAAGAGAAAACAAATGCATAAAACAAACACTCAAACTAGTCATCCATTATTGAAAAATAAACCAATCAACGAAATAACCACAAAAGTTAACCCATGGAATGAAGCAACAAAACCAATTACAACATGACAATATTCTCACCCCCCTCCCGCCCTTGACTCCCCCATTCCCTAAACAAACATCCCTCCCCCAAAATTAAGATGCAATACCACGCCCATACACACACCGTCGATCACGCAGCACGCACAAACACACACACCCACACACACACACACCACACACACAAAAACGGCACACACACACAAACACACACATGCACGTACAATTGCACGGCGTCGTGCGTTCGTGCACACACATACACGTGCACACTATTTACATGCCTACATATCAATACACAGTACATCTACTCACATACCCTATAACATACGATGCCATAAATCATCAAAATATCATAACCAGACATCTGCACCAGTAAAACCAAGCAATGGACATTATGTGAGCTGAAGAATGCAAGGCCACAGAGCATCAAGAAACACACACCCACACCCACACACACAAAAATAACACACACACACACATAAAGATTCAACAAGTAGCTTACCCAGAAAAATAAACCAAGTTGTGTGATATGTTTTTGAAAGATGATAACACTTTTCTCCTTATAAAACTGGAATTCATTCCTAATTTGTTACCAGAATACACAAAGTGGTGACATAAAGAGATTGTTCTTGGACGAGGATTAACACACTACATTTGGTTTACAACGGGAGATTGAACAGGGAACCTCTGACAAAGATAATGAGGAGCTAGGTTATTCATGATCTTGTAACATAAATACCCCTTTGATTAAAGAACGAGTGTCAACCAAAAGGAATACTGTTGAACTGTTTGTAGTTATTTTGTATCCAAGGAAGTAGTTCTAAAGAGAATTAAATTGAGAGAAAGTTTATATAGCTCTCTCAAGTTGTCGTAAACATTTTTACTGCCAAATCCACATGGTGGATGCATAGTGAAAAGCAGGTTTTTATGTAAGCGCAGAAGACTAGTTTTCGAGATTATGGTCATCCAGGACATGTTTAATTCTGTTAAGTTGAATACCATCTTAGAAAATTTGCTTGACATAATAAAAAATGAGTTGACCATGATAATTAGTATTGAATTGACTTCTCAAGTACTTTATCGTACATCTTTATTCCATTATATTTTAGTTTAAATTTTTGCGCTTTTATCTGGTTGCAACCCAACCATGAATTGATTTTTGGTGGGGATGGAGAGCCATGTGATTGCACTCTGTCCACACTGCTAGATTGTTAAAGTACTTGTTGCAAAAGTGTACCAAAACCAGAGTTTACTTCATGATCCACTTATGTATTGTAGTGGCTGTCCGGTAAAGAGTTCACAAGAGAAGAAACATGGAGAGGAAGATGGGTTTTATATATATTTGAAAAGAGGACTTGCCCAAACACGGAACCTTGAGGAAAACGGACGACATAATAGAATCTTGATAAACAACTTCATCTTGTATAAAGAAATGAGGTTAATCAGTTTAGTGAATCCGCACAATAGCCATACATATCCAGTTTCTTTTCTAGGAGGTTGTGATCATACAGTCAAATGCCTTGGTAAAGTCACCAAAATTAGCTCGCAGTATAAGATCACATTGTTGATATTTAAATGTCCATGCTCTATGAGATTGGGTGAGTGCCGTGGACGAGTAATTTTCTTCTAAAGCCATTTTGATTAGGATGAAACAAGTTATGTTCAGTAAAGTATGATAGAAGATGCTGCTGAAGCTGCTTTTCTAAAGGTTTAGATAAGACAGATAGAAATGAAAGGGGTCGATAGTTGGAGGGGTCATTTGGATCTCCTGATTTAAGAACAGGTACAACTTTAAATATTTGGGGATAGCAACTTTTTTCAATACACAGAGAGAGCAAGAGCGAGAGTGAGAAAGGACAATGACAATGACATTGACAAATTCTTATATTCGAGGATCATGAATACCACACATGCGCTTTTTACATCCAGTCCCGGCCGTTAGGGATAACATCTTAATAAAATAAACCCAATACTACTTTATACAGTCCCTCGCAATAAAAACAAGGGGAAATAACCTTTTTCAAAACATCTCCCCCCCAACCACAACCCCCCCCCCCCCAAAAGCAAGCAATTAAAAGAAAACCTAAGAATCCCCCCACCCCCCAAAAAAACCCTAACCAAAACAAACAAACAAACAAAAGAGAAAGAAAAACCAAACCCAAAAAAAGATATAAAAAAAGGAAAAACGACAACCCAAAAAAACAAAACAAAACAACAACAAAGCCAAGAAAAATAACAAACCCAAACCTAATAAACAAAGATAAATATCACCATTGTCAAATGTACCATATTTTACACATAAATTATAAAAATATTGAAATAGGGACTCATTTTAAAAATTAGTACAGAGGGAAGTCCAATAAGGTAAGGAAAAAATTTGAAATTGAATCCTCCAGGGTATTCCGACTATAAGCCGGGCGATAAAAGGTGAGAGAAGAGAAGACAGAGACAGAGAGTGTGTGGGTGTATTTCAGAGATAAAAATCCAAATAAAAATCCCAAAACAGATCACCCCTCAACCCCATTTTTGATTATACTCGTTTCAAATTATAGTCAGATAAGAAATAAATTTAATACCCCATACACCCACAATAAAAACAAGAAAACAAAAAAGAAGAAAATTAAAAAAAATGCAGTCTTAGGGAGGAATATGGGGGGGGAATGAGTGAGTATGTGGTGTGTTGGTGGTTTTGTGTTTTGGTGTGTGTTGACGCGGGCGCGCGTGTGTGGGGTTTTTGTGGTGGTGTGTTTTTGAGTGTGTTTTGTTGTGGGGGGGGGGGGTTAGGGGGTAAAATAAATATGTAATACTCACATAGCACAAGATAACACAAACCTTTTTTTTATTTCATGCAAATTGAATGTCAGGAATAAAATAAGTGCAAAACCCCTACACTCTCATAATAAAGGGGGGGAAAAAAGCAAAAAAAAACAAAAAAGAACATTACACATTTTAAAAATAAAACAAATTTTTTTTCCAGGATAAAAAAGTATTCATGTTCTTTTTTTCATCCGTCCCCGCCCCGGGGGACATTTAAAAAACACTCAGACCATACTTTCAAACAGAAGAAGCAAAGGGAAAAACTTTTTTTTAAAAAAAAAGAGGAAAAAAAAAAAACAAAAAAACAAAAAAACAAACAAACAAACAAACAACCCCAGACAACAAAAGACAAAAAAAACCCCAGAACCCCCCCCCCCCAAAAAAAAAAAAAATAAATAAAAAAAAAATAAAAAAAGCAAGCAAACAAACAAAAAAGAAAAAGAAAAAAAACCAAAAAAAAACAACCAAAAAACAACAACAACAACAAAAAAGCAGACAAAAACCCCTCCAAAAAACAAACAAAAAACAAAAAAAACAAACACAAACAAATGAAAAAAAAAACCCCAAAAAACAAAAATAAAAAAACAAAAAAACAACAATAAAAAAAGGAAAAAAACACCCCTTTCCCCCTTCACACCACACACCCCAAAAAAAAAAACTAAAAAGCAAAAACCCAAACAAATCACCAACAAAAAAAAGAAAACTAAGCAAAAACAACAAGGAGAGAAAAAGAGAGAGAAAGAGAGAGAGAGAGAAGAAAAGGGGAAGAGAGAGAAGAAAAATTTTTAAGATCATAAAATTGAACACCTTCTATGTAGAATATAAAACCAGTTGTTCCCGGGGTAATAAATTTTTTTAAAAAATGGGAAATTCAGGGGACCTAAAGTACACCCAAAAGTCAAAAAAAATATTGAAATGAAAGTATGAAATCCCTTTTTAAAATACACAAAAAACAAAGAAAAGAAGAGAGAAGAAGAGAGAAGAGAGAGAAAGAAGAGAAAGAGAGAAGAGAGAGAGAAAAAGGAATTTAATGATAGGCTTGGGCCTAAACAGAGAGAGGAGGAGAGGGAGAGGAAGAGAGAGAGAGACGTGTGTTTGGTGTGTTGTGCGGGTTTGGTGGTGGTTGTGTGGGTGTGTTTCAAAGGGGTAAAAAATAAAATTCTAAAAACAGTAACATCACCTGGCACTTTTTTGATTACTCTAAAAAAAATATGTTATATAAAATAAAAAAAAAAAAAAAAATTAAAAAAAATAAAAATAATAATAATAATTTAAATAAAAAAATAAAACCTCAATCGACACCTTGGACACTTTTTTTTACTCACAAAAAAAAATATTTATGATAAAAAATAAAAAATAAAATAATCAAATCAAAATAATTAAATAAATTAAAAAACCTCAATACCCATACTCTTTACACAATAAAAAACAAAAAAGAAAAGAAAAAAGAAAGAAAAAACCAAACACCACAATTCTTAAGGTCATAGAGAGAGAGCAAGCGAGCGAGCGAGCCAGGAGCGAGAGAGGGAGGAGAGAGAAGAGAGAGAGAGAAGAGGAAATGTTTATTCATAAAGGCTTCCCTTTTGGGAAGAGGGAATACAGATAATGAAAAGCAAAAATAAATGCGTACTGCGATGTTTTATTTACAAAAAATTTTTTTATCTGCCCTTTTTAAAAATACACTCATTTTTCAAAGTAAAACAAAAACCCAACCCGAAAAACTGGATCATCGCACTATTGTGTATGAATTCCTTTGTAATCTCTTAACCGGACAGGGGTAGCACAACATGGATTTTCATTTTTACTAAACATTACAATTGGGATTGAGGGGGTTTGGCAAATGGCTTTCCATAGGATAATAAGTACTTTATATCCGAGATACCAAATCAAATCGGTCATTTACGCTTTAAATGTCTTTTAATAACTTGGGCATATAATTGGTTCACAATTACCTATAAAAGTCTAAATAGAAAATCTGTCACACTTTTAATGACTCCACAATTTGCCCGCAACAATCAAACAACATTTCACGAAACTGCGAATTAAAACTCGCACACTCCAACTTTTGGTTTTCCACACGAAATAAAACCCAAATTAAACATAATGTTATTTTACATTTGAACCCAAAGATTTTACATTTGTTTCAATCTAAAAACATTTTTGTGCTTTTTCAAAAATTTATGCAAATTTGTTTGATATTTTTTTTCCAAAATTTTAAACATTAACATGAAAGCAGTAACATGGGGTAGTTGCGTTTCCCCGTACACAAAATCATTTGTGTCCGCAAGACACTCCCCCGAAACTTTTTCAACGCAAATAAAAAGGGTTTTTCTCACAGGTACGGCAGCAGATACAGACCCTTGTATCTCAACTTTAGACCTGCAATACAGGGTTGAATGTGGGCATCAAATAAATTTCTAGAAAACAGAGAAAGTAGGATTCGTTATTTACCAAAGTTAGCTTCAATTCATATACATAATCATGCATGTTTACTCAACTTGCCCAGGTTATTTACAACGAAAAATGGAAAGCTTAAAGTAGAAAAGAATACTCCTACTTATTTATATACATTCAAACAATGTATACATATCATGATGTGTTTCAAACATGGAGTGTCCCCTGATTACACAGTTCTTTCACCATCTTCTACTCCAGATCACCATTCAAAACTCTGGGCTTTCTTCTCTACCGCCTCTCCACCATCGCCTTCGGGGTCCTCTTCCTCGGATGCTTGTCCAAACTCACCACTATTCAGCGTCAAACCTCTCCAGCTCCTTCAGAACTCCTTGACTTGGTCAATGTGCAAGTCTGTCTGTCCAAGAATGGAAAAGCCGACGTATAACATTTCTGATTGTTAATCTCTGAAAAAACATTGACTTAACCCTTCCCTCACCGAAACGTGGGCCTTAAACCACATGGCCTGAACCAAAAATAAAACAGCTGACACCTCCTGGATAAAAAACTAGTTCTTTCCCCCGACTCTCCTCGGAGAGGGGTGGGAGTGCCATCACTTCTCAAAGACACATTGGAACCGTCTCTTCTTTCATCACACTTGTAACTTCAATTCTCAACCAGAATCTTTTGAAGTTTGCGAAACTCAATCTCAACTAACCTGCAATCATTACGATCGGCTGCCCAGTTACCGTCCACCTCCCCAGCCGAAAAAAACAACCAACATCTTCTCTTTTTCACCAAGATTGCCAGTCACTTCCGCGACCACTACAGGCCTCCCTGTCCACTAAACTAAGAATTCTGGTGACTTCAACTCCATGTTGGGGACAACCAGTCTTCCTCCAGATGTCAAACGTCTTCTCTTTCACTGTCCCAAACCATTCACTCTCTCAACTGTACACGAACCACCGCAATATCTGTCATATTTTGAGATTTCCTGATTACTCAGGCTCATTTAATGCTTGTCACATCTGTTTCTGTCACTGACGAAAATGCATTACTGATCATTCTCCATTCCCTTCCATCTAACATCCACTAAACCTGTCAGAAAGAAGAAATAATGGGTACTGGTCGCAATCTTAAGTCCTTAGACATTCAAATACCTTCTCTTCACAAGCTTCCGAACGTTTTTTTTCACAAACTCTGACCAACTGACCTCTCTGACACTATAACACTATTCTCCACCAACTGCTTGATGAGCATGCACCTCCTACTGACCATCTCCTCCCTGATAGACCGTGCGACATGGTAATAACCCAAGCCACTTGATAGCGAAGCGCAAACGGCCCGGCAACTAGAACGGCAGTGGCGGAAGTCAAAAACCCAAAATCCAACAAACAGCTTTTTCCCGAAAAACAAATAAACAAACTCCAAACTCTTAATTCATTCAGCAAAGACAGACTACTATTCTTCCCAAGTTCTCTGTCCTACATCCATAAAATCTCGTTTTTTTGCCTCACCTCAAATCTTGGGATTTGGGCAAAAACAACTCCGCTGCGACCACCCCCACCTGTCCTGAACTTCCATTCAATATTTTCTGCCGTCTTCCAGACAACTACAAAGTTCGAAACCATAACTGCTCTAACCAGACTGGATCAGATTCAATTCCACCTGCGCCTCCTGATCCCCAGATTCACTGGCACTCCCTCTCTGTTTTTTCATCCATCCCACACTGAAAAAGAAATCATGACAATTTTGAAGGAAATGAACTATAAAATCATGCACCTTGATCCATATTTTGCTCCTGTTTTCTCACATGCCTTCCACAAACTTGTACCTATTAAGACTAAAATAGTAAACTCCTCTCTGGTGTCGAAAATTTTCCATCAGCTCTTAAAACAGCAATAGTCACACCTCTACTAAAAAGCATCGGACCTCGTCCCAACATTCTGAAAAATGTACAGGCCTGAACAAACTTACCCTTGGTCTCAAAGTACTAGAAAAATCCGTTCTTCCAAAAACACTCACACAGTCACCTCATCCAATGACCCTTCCCCTTTTTAAACTGCCTATCGCCCCCGACCCACAAGCACCGAAACCACCCTATCCACACGTTAGATTAACACTTCACCTTGCTTCTGATGCAGGAAAAGTCTCCCGCCTCACTCTTCTGACTTATCTGGCAGCCTTGAATACATAGAGCACTCAGTTCTTCTTTGTCGCCCTCCAAAAGAGTGGGGGGGGTATTACGGGCACAGCCCACACCTGGTGACTTCAACCTCACAGACAGATGTCCAAAAGCTGTTGTAAACAAAATTCTATCTAAACCGGTCAGAATGGGGAACGGGGGGATTCCCCGCAGGATCAGCCCTGGGCCCTGTTCTTTTTTACTCTCGACACTGCTCCACTCGCACATATAATAAACAACCACTCATATTGATTCTCATTTCTATGCCGATGATACGCAGCTTCAGTGCAGTGTACGTTGAAAACTTCTTCCGTCCTGACTAAATGTCCTACTGCCTTCAAGACAATCAAAAACTGATGACTCAGAACAATTTACAACTTAATGCCGATAAAACCGAACCAGGCCATAGGGGAAACTCAACATAAACTTTCCTCTATTGCAAAAACTATCAATTAGAATTCGGCAATAACCGTCAGTACCTTTGTCCAACTCAGTGAATATTTAGGAGTATTCTTGACAACACACTCTCTAAGAAAAAATTCTTCACCCAGACCTGCAGTCTTGCTACTATCAATTAGGCGCATCAAGCGGGATTCGCAAGTATCTGTCCACTTGAGGCAACGTCCAAAGCTCGCACATGTCTCGAATTCTTTCCGGTTTAGACTACTGAAATCGCTTGTGGGGCGGCCCTACAGCATCATCTAGCCACGCTCTTCAACCATACAAACACGCTGCAGCGCGACTGGGGTCCTAAGAAAGGAAAAAATCTAACACAATCACGCCTCTCTGCAATCTCTATCACCTGGCTGCCTGTCTCACAAAGACTGATTATAAAATCCAGACCCCGCTCTTCAAATTCTCCACAAATCTGCACCCTCTTATCTCTTAACTGTTTCATCTCTACACTCCAGCCCGTTCCCTTTCGGTCATCCGCAGATACTTAGTGTGCTTTCGGAACAACCCAGATTCACACAAACCACTGTTGGCCGTCCTCCTTCTCGGGTTTTCTGGTCCCATTCCACCGGGGAAGACCTCCCCTCTTTCTCTTCGCCTAAAGCCTTGACTGATACCTTCAAATCCACCTCAAAACACACTTATTTCCTACCTGAGACTTTCCCCCTAAATCCTGTCCCTGATTTTCAACAACATCTTTTACCTTCTAAGTGTTGTTCCGAGTGTGTGGGTGTGTGGGTGGGGTGTGTGTGGTGTGTGTTTTGGTGTGTGTGGTGTGTGCGCGCGCGTGTGTGTGCGGGGCATGCGTGCATACGTGCGCGCGCATGGTTTTGAAATCTGTTGTTCATTATGTTTAAGGAGAGTTGCATGCCTGCAAATGATTGAGTGCAAGCGCTTCGATTTGTTTGTTTTTTACAAGATTCAGCGCTATATAAATTCCATATATTATTATTATTATTATTATTATTATTATTATAACAAAGAAATCATAGTTCCTCCATATGTACATCTTTCTCTCATTGTTAGATGCCTACCCTTTCTAAATACAATAATGTTACTCTTTGCCAAACCACCAAAAGAAGAAAAAAAGAGAAAAAGAAACAACAACAACAACAACAACAAAACCAAGAAGAATAACAACCAAACCTAATAAGTAAGGATTAAACATCTACACATTGTCAAATGGTTTCATATACTTGTTACACATAACAATAAGATATTGAAATAGGGCACTCGTTAAAATTAAGTGCAGAGGACAAGTCCAATAAGTATTGAAAATATAAAATATGAATCCTTCATCAGGATACACCATAACTATAAGCAAAAACGATAAAAAGTGAAGAGAGGGGAGAGAGAGAGAGAGAGAGAGAGAGAGAGAAGAGAGAGAGAGACAGACAGACAGACAGACAGACAGACAGACAGAGACAGAGACAGAGTGTGTGTGTGTGTGTGTGTGTGTGGTGTGGTGTGTGTGTGTGTGTGTGTGTGTTGTGTGTGTGTGTGTTGTAAACAAAGATAATATCCACTTTATAATTCCCAAACAGTACACATCACCATCAACACTCAAGAGAGAGAGAGGGGGAGAGAGAGAGAGAAGAAGAAGGGGAGGAGAGAAGAGAGAGAGAGAGAGAGAAGAGAGAGGGGGAGAGAGAGAGAGCACTGAACGCTAAAAAGTTTTATTACACCACGGCTTTGTGCCAATATACAAAACATATTTGGGAAAAGGGGGTAGTACACATCATTGCAGAAAATGTTTTAATCCATTTCACATTTGCATTTCTGCAAGCATACAGAATCACACCGCTATCTTCTAGCTATCATCTCCATCATCATCTTCAGCATCTACATAATCCTCGTCATCTGAATCTTAATAATAATAATAATAATAAGAAGAAGAAGAAGAAGAAGAAGAAGAAGAAGAAGAAGAAGAAAAAAAAAATATATATCCAATTTATATAGCGCTGAATCTTGTACAAACAAATAGAAGCGCTTGCACTCAAATCATTTACGCACATGCAACTCTCCTTAAATATAATGAACAACATATTTATTTCAAATCCATGCGCGCGCGCACGTACGCACGCACGCACACAACCCCACACACACCACACACACACACACGCACGCACGAAACGCACGCACACAGCACGCACGCACGCACGCACGCACGCATGCACACACACACACACACATAAACATTTTCACGCACACTCACACACTTAGGAGGTGAAGGATGCTGTTGAAAATTAGAGACAGATTATTATGAGGGAAAAGTCATCTGCATAAAAATGATGGTTGATTTGATGACGTTTTATTGTAGGTGATAGTGGGGCAGTGTAAAGAGTGAACAGAACAGGGCCTAGAACTGATCCCTGTGGGACTCCGCATTCCACTTTGGCAGGTATCCATTGAATCTTGTTTACTGCAACTTTCTGAAATCGGTCAGTAAGGTATGATTTGAACCAGGTGAGCGCTGTGCCAGTAACACCAAGTGTTTTTTGAAGACGGGAGAGAAGAATTGAGTGGTCTATAGTGTCGAAGGCTGCTGATCAGTCGAGTAGAGTAAGAAGGGAGATTATCCCCGAGTCAGAAGCGAGTAGAAGTGTGTTTAAAGTGTGTACTAGTGTGGTTTCAGTGCTGTGGTTGATGCGATAGGCAGACTGAAACTCAGGAAGAAGATTGTTGGAGAGAGGGTAGTTGTTTGAGCTGTTTGATAACTACTTTTTCAAGGACTTTAGAAAGAAAAGGTAGATTGGAGACAGGTCTATAATTCTTCAGAATGTTAGGGTCAAGGTCATGCTTTTTGAGTAGAGGTGTGACTATAGCAGTTTTAAGAGCTGGTGGAACATTTCCTGAAACAAGAGATGGGTTTACTATTTTCGTGATAGTGGGTATAAGTTGCGGTGGGGCACTGTGTGAAAAGAGAAGCAGGTATGGGATCAAGATGACATGATTTTATAGTCATTTCTTTCAGAATTGTCACGATTTCTTTCTCACTTGTCGAATGAAAGAAAATGAGTGGAGTGCCAGAGAATTGCGGATCAGGAAGTGCAGGCTGGAAAGGAGTCTGATCCAGTTTGGAGCGATTGTTATGGACTTTTTCAGAAAAGAATGCATAAAATATAGAAGGAAGTTCAGAGTGGTTGTGGATGGAAAGCAGAGGGCTTGCCTTCACAGATCCAAGAAGAGTAGATTTGAGAAAAAGAGAGATTCCATTGACGTGGCATCAAGAACTTGAGATGAGTAATACTTTGTTTTTTCTGAAAGAATTAAAGACTTGACTTTGTTTACTTGTTTTCTGAAAATCTGCTTATTGATTTCCGTTTTTGCTTTTCGCCACTGCCGCTCTAGTTGCCTGCGTTTGCGCTTTGCGACCAGGATGTCATGGGTGTACCATGGCACACATGGCCTATCAGGTAGGAGACGGTCAGTGGGAGGTGCATGCTCATCAAGCAGTTGGCTGAGAATATCATTGTAGTGTTTAGAGGGGTTATTGTTGTCAGAGGTTTGTGATAGACGTTCAGCAGCTTGTGAAGAGAAAGTTTTATATCTATGGCCTTGAGGTTGCGACGGGTGACACTTTTTCTTTCTGATAGGCTTTGCAATGTTTAGAGAGAAAAGAACAGCGGAATGATCAGGAAGTAGTTCATCAGTGATAGATACAGATGTGATCAGATCTTGGGAAACATCAGTAATTAGCCAGTCTAAAATATGTCCTGATCTGTGCGTTGCTTCGTTTACCAGCTGAGAAAGAGAGTGGTTTGACAAAGAAAGAGAAAGACGTTTGACATCAGAAGAAGACTGGTTATCAAAATGGAAGTTTAAGTCATTAAGAATGATTAGCTTTCTGGGAGTGAGGCTGTAGTTATCCAGGAGCGACTTAAACTCTTGATGGAAAATGGAAGATGTCAGATTATTCTTACGGCTTGGAGGTGGAGGGTAAAGATAGCAGAAAGTAATAGAGTGGCCAGGTGTATTAAAGTTGAGTTCACAGACTTCGAAATATTCAGGTGAGAAAGAAAGGGAGTGACAGAAAGAAAGAGCAGGTTCGAGTGTATCTTTATAAATGATGGCAATGCCACCTCCACGGGAGGGTTGGGGGAAGAGAAAGAGTTTTATAACCAGGTGGTGTCAGTTGTTTTATTTTTGGTTCATGACCGTGTGGTTTTAACCAGGTTTCTTTAAGAAATGTTATATCAATATTCTGTTCAGAGACGAATCAGAAATGAGATCATTTTTTACCTTCTGAAAGACAGATTGCCCCGTTGAACAAGCCCCTTTTAAGAGGTTTGAAGGAGGCGAGAGGTTGATGATAACTGTGGTGAATTAGGAAAAACTGTCAGAGGAAGGGATGAAGGTGATGGTAGAGATGGGGAAGAGTGGAGAGCAAAAAAAAAAGGGTTTGGGATTGGAGTCAGTTTAGAAGCTGGTGAAAGATCTGGGAAAGTTTGTGGATTTACAGTTTCATACACATCGCGATACACATACTATTAGAACACGTTTTATCAAAGTCATTAACACAGGAAGAAGCAGGTTGATCAGAGGGAAGTGAAGCAGAGTTGTCCTTGGTTACGTGGTAGCGGTAGTGACGTCAGAAGCGAGGATGGAGACAGATGTAGGGGGCCACAGGCAATGATGTTTGCCGGCACGGGTACCTCGTCTAGTTTTGCCGCGGTTGATTCCTAAGATTGAAATGTGTTCTTTAAGTCTGTTTGGTATGTTGTAAAACTCATGTGAGAGCAATGCTCTCAAGTCTTCAGCAGTTAGTGTCATATCGGTGGAAGGGGGAACACTGGGAGTTGTGGTGGGGGGATCTGAGTTCGTGTTTCACTGCAGTTTTTCACAGGGCAGCAGGGTTACAGTAAAATGGGTCACAAGGACCAGCAATGTCATTTTGAACACAAATCATACAGTCAGTTGAATCTTCGAAAATTTATCAGAAAATGAAAATTATAATTTAAAGTAATTCAAAATATAAATGATATTAAGGAAAACTAATCTGACCAGTCAATGCACGGTGTAGTCACAAACACGTAGATATAGCATTTGTTTTGCTGAACGGGGTAAAAATGCACAAAAACCACACTCAAACACAGAGAGACACACCCTGCTGCCATCCGGCGCAAAGGCCAAGTACTCACAATCCGTGTTTATTATAAGTGAGAGTGGAGCAGTGTAGAGATTAAAGAGAACAGGACCCAGGTGGCGCTTCACAGCTGGGCGGCCACAGGGTTACGAGCTCTAATGTTTTTCTTGTATTTTGATTCAAAGAAGGAATAATTTGACTGTGATTGTGTTGCATGTGCAGTATAAGTGTAAGCTATGCCAGTGATGGATGTGTGCCGATTGTTTTTATTGTGGTGGTGGTGTATTAGTGCGTGGAATATTTTATGTGTACCTGCCTTTGATTTCGAAAAGGACAGCCATGTTAACACAGGTACAGGCACCCTACATATATCTTATTCAAGAGAGAAACTTTTAGAAATTAAATCTGCTTTTAGCTCTGAATCTTGTTTTATGTGACATTCCTCCTGATTACGCTGTGAATTTAAGAATGCCAGAACTCTGGAACCCATCATCGTCGAAAAAGAGGCCGTAGAGGAGGAGTGAAAAGACGTTTGAGACGGTTAAAATTTCAACCGGCATTGCCCTCTATTGTTTTACAAATGTGCGATCAATTCGACCCAATGGACGCAATTTTAATTTCGATGAACTTCAAGGAAAATACAGTTTTTATCTGAATATAAGAATTCATGTTTACTTTTGTTTTACTGAAACTTGGTTTAGTGATTTTATTAGTGATGAAGTGTGGCTTTGAATGGTTTTGGTGTCCGTATCGAATGGACAGAGAGAAAGATGAGAGGGAAAAAACAAGGTGGTGGCGTGTCCCTGTACGTGAATGAAAATTGGTGTGCAAGAGCAAATGTCAAGGTCAGAAAGCAAGTGTGTACTGCAGATGTTGAATTGTTGTCAGTGTCCCTCCATCCTAAATATCTGCCAAGGGAGTTTGGCCAAGTGTTTGTGACAGTGTGCTATGTGCCTCCCTCTGCCTGTGCTGCACGTGCCGCCCCCCAATCTCTGACACAGTAAAACAACTGCAATTGAATGCTCCTGACTCGCCCTGTTTTGTGCTTGACGATTTTAACCACTGTGATTTAAAACATGCTCTTCCTTCTTTTAAACAATAGTGACTTGTTTAACCCGTCAAAACAAAATTCTTGACAAATGTTTTGGGAACATTTTACATGCTATAAGTCTGTTGCTTTGCACCTCTTGGTACTCAGATCACAACACAATTTTCCTCATACCTGCATATAAACCCAAATAAAAAACTGACCCTATATGTGAAAAAACAAGTGAAAGTGTGGACGCATGAGAGTGTGGAAGAGTTGAAAGGTTGTTTTGAGTGTACTGACGGGAGTGTGTTTTTTGACTCGAGTGACAATGTTGATGAAGCGACTGATGTTGTGCATGCAATATCTCTTTTTGGGGAAAATCTTATTATTCCACAAAAAACTGTAAAGATATTTCCAACAATAAGCCTTGGTGACAAAAACACTAAAACCTCTCTAAACAAAAAGAAATTAGGGGTTTCAGGGCGGTGATAGAATGGCCTGCAGAACAATTAAAAGAAACTTCAAAAAGAAATTCGAGAATGTAAAAGATCTTATAAAGAGAAAGTTGAAGAACAATTTAGAGGGGTCATTTGGCTAATGCGTGGAAGGGGTTTAAAGATACTTTCAGGGCAAGCAATTCAAAAATGTCAACACAGTCAATGCCACTAGAGAAACAAAAAGCTTTTGCTGATGAACTGAATGATTTCTATTGCCGCTTGAGCGTGAAGATCACAAACATGAGCTTCAATCTGTCTGTCTAACCTGCAACAAAATGTCTGTGATAATGATTCGAATGAGAAGATTTTACTGTTCATGCTACAGATGTTAAATCAGTATTTAAAGCATTGCATGTGAGGAAGGTGTGGTGTGGATGGTATTTGTGGTCGGCTTTTAAAAATCTTGGCAGAGCAGCTGTGTTATGTTTTTAGTGATTTGTTTTCTCTGTCTTTGAAAGCATGCCATGTTCCAAGTCTCTGGAAAAAATCATAATTTGTCCTGTTCCAAAAAATAATCACCCCAAAACTTTAAATGACTATAGACCAGTGGCTCTCCACTCCAATAGTAATGAAATGTTTGAACGAATCGTTCTCAAACGGCTTCTTTTCTCTACTTCTTCATATCTAGATCCTCTTCAGTTTGCATACAAAGCCAACAGAAGCACAAATGATGCTACAATTACCTTGCTGCATAATGTTTATTCCCACCTAGAAAAACCCGACTCCTTTGTTCGTATACTTTTCATTGACTTCTCTTCTGCCTTCAATACCATTCTTCCCCATCTATTAGCTCTCAAACTGCTCTCAGTAGATGTCTGTCCTCGGCTAATTCTCTGGATAATGAGCTTTTTGACACACCGGACAGTTTGTTCGATTTCAAAAAGCCATATCCACTCAAGAATCAACTTCCAGGTTCTCCCCAAGGCACTGTTCTGTCCCCCATCCTTTTCACCCTTTACACAAAAAGACTGCACTGGCTCTGATCTTATACCGTTATATCAAATATTCTGATGAAATCGCTCTGGAAGATCTGTCTAAAATTTCCCCTGTCATGTATTTTAAACAAGTTGAGGAGTTCTCTCCTGGTGCAAACAGAAAAGTCTTGACCTTAATGCTAAAAAGACTAAAAGGGAAAAGTTGATTGATTTTTGCAGGGACCCCCAGCCCATACCAAATCTTTACATTGATGGTGTAAAGGTAGAGCGTGTACACCAATACAAATACTAGGTACCCATTATTGATGATAAACTAAACTTTGATGCTTTAATACAGATCTTGTAAATAGAAAATGCCACTCACGCATCTTTTTCCTTCAAAAACTCCGGAGTCTTAAAGTGAATGTAAAAGTTTTACAAAATTTCTACCGATGCTTTTTGAGTCGTCCTTTCATTTTTCCCTTGGTTTGTTGGTATGGGGCCTGACTGTTAAAAACAAAAACATAGTAAACAAGGGTTGTAACCAGATGTGGCAAAATTGTGGGCTGTGGCAAATGAAACTGAATGACTTTGTATGAATGCCGTGTGAGAGACAGAGCTAGACAGATTGTGAGTGATGACACACATGTGCTTGCAAATATGTTGAACTCCTGCCTTCTCAAAAGCGTACAGAGTACCCAAGTCTAGAACCCCTTGCGATTTAAAAAAAAAGTTTTATCCAACCTCAATTCTGCTAATTAATAAATGTATGACAATAAATCTGAATTGAACTAAGCCCACGACAGAGGAGAGAGAGAGAGAGAGAGAGGAAGAGAGAAGGGGAGAGAAGAGAGAGGAGAAGAGAGAGGAGAGGAGAGAGACTAAAGGCTACCTTTTATTTTGTGTAAACTGTTTTCAGTTTCTAAAAGAATAGGTATTAAACTTCACTGATATTTGTTTATCATACATGTTTATACAAATGATTTTTTTCTTTAAATACGTGCCCGTGTTATCATTTTAGACTGTTCAAAAATCTTAAAAGATAATAGTATAAATTTATTAATATTTGTCTTATACAACCCTTATAACAATTGACTTATATTATTAAAATGCGTGAGCTGGGTACGAATGTTTACAATGTGCGAGCGTGCGTGCGCGTGCGCGAGTGACTGTGAATGTGTGGACGTACGGGTTTACTTGTGCGCACATGAGTAAAGTGATTTTTGTTGGGGTGGGTTTGTGGCTGGCTGAGATATTGCTGATTTGTGGATGGTTTTTATCTCATGATGGGTGCGTGCTGATGTTGGACAGTGTGTGTGTGTTTTAAATAATATGTTTAAATGTTTATTGTTTTTATGTATGGCGAGTAACCCGCCGGAATTTCTCTGTCTTTGAGATAATAAAGCTTTTGAATTTAAATTTGAATTTTGAGGACTGATACGCATGGGACTCCACATTCCATTTTGACAGGCTTTGATTGAATTTTGTTTGCAATAACTTTCTGGAATCAGTCTGTGAGGTATGAAGTAAACCAGGTGAGGGATGTGCCATTAATACCAAACGTATTTTGGAGGCGAGAAAGAAAAATTGAGTGATGTATAGTGTCAGAGGCTGCAGATAAGTCAAGAAGAGTGAGGAGGGATATTTTTCCTGCATTAGAAGCAAGTAGAAGCGTATCCAAAGTGTGGACTAGGGTGGTTTTGGTGCTGTGGTTGGGGCGATAGGCAGATTGATAAGAGGGGAAAGGGGATCATTGGAATGGAGGTGACTGTTGTGCTGTTTGAGAACAACTTCAGTACCTATAGCCGCGCTGCGCGAGTATATAAAAATCACTATCATTACTTTCATTCTCTACTCATCATCATCACCATCATCTTCATTTGTCTACGCTACCATACTCCTTCAACCGTATAATCATAAATTGTCAAAGTTTACCGTTTTCATTATCTACATCATGGTCATGATCATCATCTTCATCATTGTTATCTTCAAATTTTACATCATTGTTACCATCTTCTCCTTGTCATCTCCATCTTTGTCACTGTCACCACTATCACCTTTCACATCAACACCATTGTTACCATCATCACCTTTTGCATCCACACATCTCACCATCTCACTTTCATCCTCTACAGCAGCATCACCCTTTCCCTATTTCTATCATCATCGACATCATCTTCCTAAACATCCACATCATTATCGCATTCCTGAAAAAAACACACAAAAAACAAAAAAACAAAGGGGAGAGAGAGAGAGAGAGAGAGAGAGAAGAGAGAGAGAGAGAGAGGGGAGAGAGAGAGGGGAGAGAGAGAAGAGAAGAGAGAGGGTGTGAAAGAATGAGTTTGTATTTTCCAAGGATAACAGAAAAAGCATTTGTATACTTTTTTCAAACCGTGCTTGCCCTAAATTTGGGACTGCCAACCCCCAACTGACCTGAACAGTAATGTAAAACGTGATACATTGATTACAATTATTTTGAAAAGAGATTTAAAATGTCTTCATTAAGACATAATCTCCAACTGACTTGAACATTATTATCAAAACAGATACACTGATTTTAATTGAGTAAATTCGATTTGAGCACAATAGATGGGGGCAGCAAGAAGTGAGAGAGAGAGAGAGCGAGAAATTGAGAGAGAGAGAGGGGAGAGAGAGAGAGAGAGAGAGAGAGAGAGAGAGAGAGAGAGAGAGAGAGAGATTCTTTTATATCGAGGATAATGGAATTAGCACTTACGTGTTTTTTTACATCCAGTCCCCGCGTGTATGCGATTTTGTAAATAATGTCCTCTACTCTTACGAAAAGCGGAGCAGGATTTATTGTGTGCGCAAGATGTTCTGCGTACGTTCGCTCACGGGACCTCGGTTTTATAAGCTCATCCGAAGGACTTTTGGGGAGAGTGGAGTCTGCACTGATGTTAACTCCAGGGGAAAATATCCCCCTTGAACGGGAATCGAACCTAGGTCGTCAGTATGCGAGCGCAATGTTCTAACCACTAGGCTATCTGGTCTCTCGAGAGTAGTAAATCTCTTTTCATTTTAAATTTAAACCCAGAGAACCATATTTTATTTTTTCTTTATTTTGGTATTTTGATGACATGCTTGGCATGCTTTTCTTTGGGGGTTTTCTTTCGTGTTTTTGCTCTATGGCTTTGATCAATTTTTTTTAACAATTTTAATTTTTCAGAGGGTAGTAGATTAAGCATCATGTGCTTTTTTACATCCAGCCCTCAAAATAATAAATAAATAAATAAGAAGGAAAAACATGCATATTGACATAGAATTGCATGGAAAACAATACACGCACAGACGCACGCACACATACTAGAAGGCAAGCAAGATATAGAGAACATCAGAGAGAGTGCTTAAATATACTAAGAAATTAATAAAAACAAACAAACAAAAATTAAATAGGAATGGATATTAACAACAACTAACAATACCATGCGGGGAGAGAATTTGTGTAACTGAAACTATTAGCATTTGAATTAAAACATTTGTGGTGAAAGAAATGTGACATTTTCATGGGTCATTTGAAAATCATAGAACAGACTCTTAAATCTTGAAAATCCTGTTTTTATCTTTTGAAAGATTGGGAGCCTATTCCAAAAACCCGCTCCCAGAATATACTATACTGATTTAAACAAAGTAATAGCTGGTAAAAGGGAAGGTTCCCTTTTATGTGAATGTCGAAAATTGTTTTTGCTGAACAAGCTGCTCAAATAAGATGGGGCACTGCATGAAGAACTTTTTGCATTAGTACACCTTTATCAAACGCGATCTTGTTTTGAGAGGAAGAATATTAACTGTTTTGTAATCTGAAAAGTTAATGAAGATGACTTATATATTACTATTTTGACTGCTCGTTTATGTACACTGATTAATGGTTTGAATAAGTTATTACTGGCTAAATCCCATAGGGGTAGATGATAAAACCACAGAAGACTGAATACATGAATACAAAAATATTTTTCTCGCATGCAGATTTACAAAGTGTTCGATCTTATTTAACTGGTAGGTTTAGGAGGCAATTTTCTTTGTTAGATTACATATGTGTACAGACCAAGACATATTATTATGGATGGTTATCCTCAAAATTTTATGACTAGTAACTTCTTCAATTTTGACACTTTTGACGTAAATAGAAGGCAAGCATATGTTAAGATTTTGACGTTTTTGTCTTGTTGATAACAGTGTAAGTTTGTTTTTACCTGGATGAAGGGCCATGTAGTTCATTTGTGTCCAAAGTTTGATGATAGATAGCATGTTGTCACTGTCTCTCACTGACCCTGTCCCTACAGACGGCCCCTACATCACTGTACAGCCCAGAGAGGACAACAGCTGCGCCATGACGTCAGATGGCACGTCCTGCCACGTCACTGAAGGTCAAGGTGTTCACCTGCAGTGTAAGGCAGACAGCAACCCTGCTCCACAAGACTGTACCTGGCGATTCCTTTCCGGGTCAGGCATCGTCCTTGACACTGGGACCAACCTTGACTTTGTGGCTGCCAACAGAACTGACAGTGGAGTGTATCAGGTGGAGGTGAAGACAACTAAACCTGACGTCACTGATGATCGTCTGCCACGGACAGCAGGCAGCAATCTGACTGTTCTGGTCACATGTGAGTCTATGACTGTCTCTTTGAGTACCTGTATATCCTATGTTTGTTTGTCTGACGGTCTGAAGGGTTTTTGTCTGTATGTATGTCAATCTGTATCTATTGCTATCATATACGTAGATTTCACTATATACTGTTCATCTGCACACCTACATCTCACAAGATTCGTGTATCTGCTTTTAAACAAAGTTTTGGCAAACTCTCATAACTATATTAGTCATAATAATGACTTAACATAATGGCCAATGACATATATTACCAGATCACTGAAAGCTGGAAGATGCAACTACAAAATTAAGACAGACAGCCCGAAAGAAAGAAATGCAGTTATTTTATTGTATTTGTCCAGATCCGCCAACACACACCCACCTCACAGTGAACAACAACATCAACATCACCGTCAATGAGAAGGAGGCTGTGACACTGACGTGTCAGTCACGTGGTCGACCAACACCCGGACTGGAGCTGCTTCAGAGAGACGCGCAGTTAGCCCGTCAAGATGGCGGCCAGCTGAGTCTGTCAGAGGAGATAACTCAGCTGTCACACCACACAGCTGCAAGGTGTGACAACACGGGTACCCTCACCTGCCGTGCTGATAACCGGGTGGGAAGTGTCCAAGACATCTCTGTACAGCTCTATGTCAACTGTGAGTGCAAACAGTTCATAACAACTGTAACATAATTGTGTGGTTTTATGTGAAGGCTGGGTGATTGACCTGCAGTATTTGGGGGCAAGACAGCCTCAAGGTTAGAGATATTAACTCACAGTCAGATGACTTGGTTCCTTCTGTCTTGTTCTGCCTTAGTGTAGTTCATGGAGTTTGTCATGTATTCTGTCGTCTTCTTCTGGTAGCATGTGTGTTTCTTCTTTGTTTTATGAACCAGTACACACAGTCACTTTTTGCACAAGACCATTCTAAAACAACACCATATGAATCACACAAAACTGTGTGTACATTGTCACTAGTGTTCATCACAACTTTTCTTACTAGGTTGTTCCCGTCTGTAAATATCAGATGTCTAATCAAAACTATCTCAGTTATAGCTTCCACCTAGTCTTTAGCCACCCTGCAGTCAAATCCATCAGCAGTGCTGTTAGTTATAGTTGCCAGCTAGTCTTTAGCTATTTCACACTATAATCCATGAGCAGTGCTGTCAGTTATAGTTGCCACTTAGTCTTTAGCTACCCCACAGTCAAAGTTAATCCATCAGCAGTGCTGTCAGTTATAGTAGCCTCCTAGTCTTTAGCTACCCCATAGTCAAATCCATCAGCAGTGCTGTCAGTTATAGTTGCCACCTAGTCTATAGCTACCCTACAGTCAAAGTTAATCCATCAGCAGTGCTGTCAGTTATAGCTGCCAACTAGTCTATAGCTACCCCACAGTCAAATCCATCAGAAGTGATGTAAGTTATAGTTGCCACCTAGTCTTTAGCTACTCCACAGTCAAATCCATCAGCAGTGCTGTCAGTTATAGTTGCCAGCTAGTCTTTAGCTTTTATATACTCTCTTGAGATTATACTCTGAAATTTTCAGAGTATAATCCATCAGCAGTGCTGTCAGTTATAGTTGCCACCTAGTCTTTAGCTTTCCTACAGTCAAAGTTAATCCATCAGCAGTGCTGTCAGTTAAAGTTGCTACCTAGTCTTTAGCTACCCTACAGTCAAAGTTAATCCATCACCAGTGCTGTCAGTTATAGCTTCCACCTAGTCTTTAGCTACCCTACAGTCAAAGTTAATCCATCACCAGTGCTGTCAGTTAAAGTTGCCACCTAGTCTTTAGCTACCCCACAGTCAAATCCATCACCAGTGCTGTCAGTTAAAGTTGCCACCTAGTCTTTAGCTACCCCACAGTCAAATCCATCAGCAGTACTGTCAGTTATAGTTGCCATCTAGTCTTTAGCTACCCCACAGGCAAATCCATCAGCAGTGCTTTCAGTTATAGTTGCCACATAGTCTTTAGGTACCCAAAACTCTAATCCATCAGCAGTGCTGTCAGTTATAGTTGCCACCTAGGTTTTAGCTACCCCACGGTCAAAGTTAATCAATCACCAGTGCTGTCAGTTATAGCTGACACCTAGTCTTTAGCTACCCCACGGTCAAAGTTAATCCATCACCAGAGCTGTCAGTTATAGCTGACACCTAGTCTTTAGCTACCCCACGGTCAAAGTTAATCCATCACCAGAGCTGTCAGTTATAGCTGACACCTAGTCTTTAGCTACCCCACGGTCAAAGTTAATCCATCAGCAGAGCTGTCAGACTCTGGTGGCATGGCAAGCAACTGGAGCAGCTCTAAACACCAGCCAGTGTCACGCACTGTCCATTAAGCACAAATACGATGTATCATCCAGCTCAGGAAACACGCCTTGCTGCCTGTGACACAGATCTATTCCTGTTCTTGTGTGCACTGTGTTGATTTCTTGCTGTGTGCAAAACTGTTCAAGAACACTGGCTTCTGACACAGGTGACCCACTGTCCAGACTAGATCAGGGATTTGTCACATGGCTGCTTCTGTTGATGTACCAGTGTCTTCCTCAGATCATGGTGACGTTTACTGGGCGATTTATGTCTGTGCTATTGTACTTGTGAGGTGCCATTTAACTCACTTTGGAGGGAGAGTTTTTCCCCCTTGCTTTTTCCATACAGACAGCCCATTTTGCAGGGTTAGGGAAAAATCACAAAACATACAAACAAAATAAAGAAACTTTAGGAAATTAATGCTTATATGCTGGGTTAATTCATATTAAAATATATAAGTTTTCAATTGCATTTTCATGCTTTGTATGCTGTGTTGAATATACTCGAAACATTGGGGTCAATGCAGTCACACACTTTAATGTATGGAATTTATATAGTGCTGAATCTTGTAAAGCAACAAATCAAAGCGCTCAGATTTTATTTCATACCACTTTAAGTCATGGCAGATTTCTCTCCATGAAATTCGGGCTGTTCTCCCTGGGGAGAGTGGGAGAACGCCTGGCCACTTAGCGCTGCGCCACCCTTTCACTCTTTTTTTTTTTTTTTTTTCTGCAGCTGTATTTGTTTCCCTATCAGAGTGGCTTTTTTCTAAGAATTTTGCCAGGGACAACTCTCTTGTTGCCGTGGTTTTTTTATACTTGCGCTAAATAATTACGTGTAACACACGGGACCTCGGTTTATCGTCTCATCTGAAAGACTAGAAAGACTTTAATCAGCTCCATGACCACAGAGGGTAAGGTGACAATGTATATGAATGCACAAATAACTTGAGTAAAGCAGAATTTGCTCAGGATAAAAAGTAAAGTCTGAATGGCATTTTACATAACTGTTACTAATTGTTACACAGAAGGTTACGGAAAAAAAAACAGAGCACAGGGAATAACATTGCAGTCCTCCTGCACTGTGTTCCTTATAGTCAGTGTAGTTCTGCATTCAGGGGTACAGCTGACAGAGCAGGGGATGGTCTGTTGGGTTGGGAGGAGCTAATGGGCTACAGAGCATGGGTTTGGTGGCCAATAGTCCTTGTCCTCTGTTTTATGGACGACTCCCATGTAAACACAAAGGGTATATAAAAAACCACCACATCATTCACTGTCACTCCATCATCTGGCCACTGCTTGAATAAACTCCTCCTCTTCAGTTGGCCTCAGCCACAAGGTTCTCTTGAGCATGTCTGGTTGTCTCTGCAGCACTGTTCTTTAGGAAGTCTTCTGTCAATCTCATGGAAGAAACCAATGGGGGCGTGGCACCCAGCTGAGACAGGCAGGCCAAAAGAGCCAGAGAAAGGAGCAATGTGGGGGGAGGAGGACTCAAATTTCGTGCCAGTCATGCATAAGACAGCCAATGAAATCTTCCCCAGACATGTCATTCACTATACTCGGACCACTGACCCCTCCCCTCTCCTCATGTGCACGCCCACCTCGCTCTCCCTCTCTCTGGTACTCCAGCTGAGTCACTGTAAGTAAGTTCTTGCTGGTAGCTGTCTTCACTGGAAACACTTTTACTATCATCTTCTACATACCCCTGAATGTCTGAACATTCAGTTTGAAGCACTTCCATGGCTTCAGCAAAAGTAAAACAACCCCTGTCCTGATCTTCTGTGCTCCAAATCTGGAGGCCATATTTTAACTTTATGCAAAATAGCAAGCCATGTGGGGTGCTGTAGTGGTTCATTTGTCCACTAATGAATCTCATGAAGTAGCTGTCAGCTAAGAAATCTCATGAAGTAGCTGTCAGCTAAGGAATCTCATGAAGTAGCTGTCAGCTAAACAATCTCATGAAGTAGCTGTCATCTAAGGAATCTCATGAAGTAGCTGTCATCTAAGGAATCTCATGAAGTAGCTGTCAGCTAAACAATCTCATGAAGTAGCTGTCAGCTAAGGAATCTCATGAAGTAGCTGTCAGCTAAACAATCTCAAGAAGTAGCTGTCAGCTAAACAATCTCAAGAAGTAGCTGTCAGCTAAACAATCTCATGAAGTAGCTGTCAGCTAAACAATCTCATGAAGTAGCTGTCAGCTAAACAATCTCGTGAAGTAGCTGTCAGCTAAACAATCTCATGAAGTAGCTGTCTGTCTGACTCTTGACACATTGGGGAAGCCCGGGGTAGCCGTGGTTGGCAGGCTGCTGCGTCAAGTAGGGGCACTGAAAAAAACATGAACAGCCCATCCTCTATCACGATCCTCGTTCCGAAACTACATCACAACCCCTATTGGGTTGGGGTGTTGGGAGAGAGGTTTTTTAAAAATTATTTTTAAAAATTATTTTCTTGTTACAAATACATATATGCATGACAAGATTTACCTATACCAATAAACATTAGCTAGTAATAGTAATTTTTTTGATGAATGCACTTCATTTTTGCACATAACAAAGAAATAGCATATATACAGCATTCCTGCATACACACATACATAATACATACATACATACATACATACATACATACATACATACATACATGCATACATACATTCACAAGGGCGTTTTATACAGTGCACCATTTACATGCCATGCCATCTGAAGAAAATTACACAGTTTGTCAGTTGCCATTCCTCCCTCCCCCATTACAGGAGGGCTTGATGGAATGTCATAATTTTGTCCGAAGCTGTGTGTCTTCTGATGTTTTATTCATCCTTTATCTGAAAAAAAATAAAGATTTGTAGTGATCCCATTCTATTTCAAATTTCATAATGCTATTTACAATTCTTGCATCATACTGCTCGGCTTTAAATATATTGTGTAGCTGTGCCTGAAAAACAGAAAGTGTTGGTACTTTTCTATCCTTTTTCGTCTGTAGATGTGTAACTTTGCAAGCAACGTTATCAAATCAAAGGTATCATCTGTTTTCAGCTATGGCTCTACCCCAAAAATGACTAGATTATGGGAAAAATGTTTGGTTACAGATAGTTGTGCATCATTCTTTAATAACAATTTTTAAACTTGTCCAAAAATTTCTAATATATTTACAATCGCATTAAAAAGTGTTCTATTGAGTCTCTGGTCTCATTGCACAAAGTACAACATGTTGTGGTAACTAAACCCATAGCATTGAACACCATATTTGTAGCAATGATGCGGTGAGTTATTCTCATCTCAGCCATTTTAGTTTTACATCTTTAATTTGATATATTTTTACAAAGATATCTTTCCAATGGAAATTATAATGTAGTTTTTCTGTCCACTTTGTGCAACAGTTTGGATGTTGTTTGTCTGATACCAGATATCCATAACACTTTTTGGTATGCTTATTTTACACTACCAATGATCCACAGTACTGTGGGTGTCTCTTGATTATTACTTATGTTGTCACTTATTTGAATGCCACCTTTTCTTATGTACTGTTTCATTGAGAAAATCCACCCATGAAAAGTAAGAAAGTCAATAGGCCTGCCACAGTTTGAACTGAAATCTTTGTAATTGATAAATTAACAATTTTCATTGCAAAAGTGATTAATAGACTATATGTGACCCGATTTTACAAAAGGAGTATTAAGGTATAATTGGGTCAAATTGAGATGTTACATTTTTTGAAATCTACAGATCATTACCTTTCTTTTGATGTATGATACATTATTCTATCTATAAAATTGACAAAGTTATAGGTGTTTGCATGACAACAGAACAGATATTCAACCTCAGAATACTATGTGAGCGGTACCTTCAACATCAACAAGACCTTTACCACGTATTTATCTATTTTAAGAAGGCATTTGACAGGGTGTGGCATGTAGCTTTGTGGGCAACCATGAATTTGTACAGCATCAATGCAAACCTGATCAGAGTCATCAAACAGCTGTACAGCGAGGCCACCAGTGCAGTGTACTACAACAACAACATTGGAGAATGGTTTCGAACAACAGTTGGAGTAAGGCAGGGCTGTCTACTCTCACCCACTCTTTTCAACATCTTCCTTGAGAGAATCATGGCTGATGCACTGGAACATCATGAAGGATCAGTCAGCATTGGTGGCAGAACGATCACAAACCTCCGCTTCGCAGATGACATGATGGAATAGCAGGATCAGAAAAAGAGCTTGCCAGCCTAACAGAACACTTGGATAAGGCCTCCAAAACATACGGCATGGAAATCAGTGCAGAGAAGACCAAACTTATGACTAATAACACCAACGGCATTAGCACTGATATCAGGGTTAATGACCAGAAGCTGGAAACAGTTCAAAGCTTCAAGTACCTGGGAGCCATTGGATCAGACCAGGGATCCAAGCCAGAGAAGTAGTATGCAGGACTGCACAGACAATAACAGCTTTGTCAAAACTAAACACCATCTGGAGAGATAAGAATATCTCACTTATCTCCAAGATCAGACTAATGCGCTCCCTTGTCATATCCATATTTCTGTATGCCTGTGAATCATGGACCCTGACTGCAGATTTGGAGAGAAGAGTACAGGCAGTGGAGATGAGATGCTTTCGGAGACTCCTTGGCATCTCCTACAAAGACCACATAAGGAACGAAAGCGTGCATAACAGTATCCAGCAAACCATTGGACCCTATGATAACCTTCTAACGATCGTGAAAAAGCGTAAACTTAAGTGGTATGGGCATGTCACAAGATCCCAAGGAATTACAAAGACAGTTTTGCAAGGCACTGTCCAAGGAGGAAGAAGAAGAGGCAGACCAAGGAAGAGCTGGGAGGATAACATCAGCGAATGGACAGGCCTAGAACTCAACAAAACCCTGAGAAAGGCAGAACAGAGAGAG
>CM054154.1:8895749-8903249 GCA_028751875.1 Rapana venosa
CAGTTCATACCTTACAGACCGATTCAAAAGTTACAGTAAATAAGATTCAATAAACACCTGCCAAATGGGAATGTGGAGCCCCACAGGGGCTCAGTTTCGGCCTGTTCTTTTCACTTCCACATACCCACTTTTACATATAATAAACAGTCATCAAATCAGCCATCATTTTTATGCAGACGACTCTCAGATTCTTAGCAGTGAAACTCCCGAAAATCTGCCTTCTCTCTTGACAAATATGTCCTGCTGCCTTCAAGATATTCAAAATTGGATGATTGAGAACAAGTTTCAACTAAATGCAGATAAAACCGAAGCCATTTTTGTAGGGACCAAACACAAACTCTCTTCCATAACAACAGCTTCAATAGAATTCGGCAATACGTCTGTCCCTCTATCCACTGTAGTGAAATATCTAGGGGTAGTTATCGATAACACACTGTTCATGCAAAAATTCATCACCCAAACCTGCCAGTCGTGCTACTATCAATTATGGCACATTAGTGCAGTTCGAAAGTATCTGTCCACTGATGCAACTTTCCAAACTAGTCACATCTCTCATTCTCTCCACGTCTGGACTATTGCAATTCTCTCCTGGCTGGTCTGCCAGCATCATCTATCCACCCTCTTCAACGTATACAAAACTCCGCAGCTCGACTAGTCCTCAGAAAAAAACAATCTGAGCACACTATCCTCTCTTGTGATCTCTCCACTGGCTGCCTGTGCACAGAGAGTAATTATAAGATCTGTCCCTCTGTTAAAATGTTTCCACAAAACAAAACCTTCCTACCTCTGTGAATGTCTTCACTTGTACATCCCTTTTCCCTTCCCTCCGCCCTTTGCTGCAGATACCCTGTGCTTAAAAATACCTAGATTTTAACCAGTCCACTGTTGGCCATCGCTCTTTCTCTGTTTCTGGTCCAGTGATCTGGAACAACCTCCTTCTCTCCATCGTCAGAAGCCTACTTATGATGCTTTTAAATCCAGCCTAAAGACGCATTTATTTCAAACCTAAGATTCTCCCCTCTAGTTTCATTCATTTCTGTCCCTGCCCTCAACAGTCGACCCCCCCCCCCCCATATCACCCTGCCGAGTGTACAACCTTGTGTGTGTGTGTGTGTGTGTGTGTGTGTGTGTTTGTGTTTTGTGGGGTGTTGTGTGTGTGTGTGTGTGTGTTTACATTTGAATTTGTAAAAAAAATGTTAATTGTGCGTGTGTGTGTGTTTACATTTGAATTTGTAAAAATCTATTAATTGTAACTGGCTGCATGTGAAAGACTAGGATGAATGAAAGCGCTTTGATTTGTTTTTTGCAAGATATAGCGCTGTAAAAAACTCCATGTATTATTTTATTATTATTATTCATAACACCACACACACACACACACACACACACACCAACACACCCCACACACACACAAACACACACACACTTTCGTCTAATATCATGAAAGTGAAAAGACCTTAATTAAAACAACAACAACAACAACGAAACAACAACACACACAACACAAAACACACACAACACACACACACAAAACCACAACACAACCACAACACACACACCCCAACACACAAAACACCACACACAAAACACACACACACACTTCGGATGAGACTATAAACCAAGGCCTGGTGTGTCCCTTGCATACACTTTTAAATCCTGTTCATTTTCGTAAGATTTAGGCCATTGTGTCCCGGGTTTGGGAACATATGACAAAGTTACAAAACCGCTTTACACTTGGGGACTGGATGTAAAAAAGCATATAAGGGCTTATTTTATTTTCCTCAATATAAAAGAATACATGAATAAAGTAAAAATACATATATACAGAGAGAGAGAGAGTATAGGGGTAAGATGGCGGTAAGAAAAACAAGAATAGTGGTATAACTGAATTTCCTCCGATGCAACAGCCAAACTTGTCACTTCTCTCATTCTTTCACGTCTGGACATTTGCAATTCACTTTGTCGGGGTTTCCGCTCATCTATCCACTCCCTTCAAAAGTAACAAAAATCCGCCCGGTCGACGCGTTCTCAGAAAGAAAAAATCCGAGCACATTACCCCTCTCTTGCGATCTCCCCACTGGCTGCCTGTGCCACAGAGAGTAAATTTATAAGATCAGTACCCTCTGTTTCAATGCCTCCACAAAACTGCAACCTCCTACCTTGTGAATGTCTTAACCCGTAACACTCCTTCTTTTTCCCTCCACTCTGCTGCAGATAAACCCTTTTGCCTACGAATACCTGATTCAACCAATCCGCCGTTGGCCGCCGCTCTTTCTCTATTTTGGGTCCATCGACCTGGGAAAGAGCTCCCCGGGACCAGATTAACACGATGTGGGTTAGATAAAAGACACTGATTGCCAGGACACAAAAAAGAATATATTCTTTAACAGAGCACTTATACACACTTGGTCACTGGAGAACAAAGTAATTACTTTCTTACTTAATTAATATTCCCCCTTTTAAATATATGAGTTTTAAAAATTTTTTATTGAGACTCACAATGGATTGTTTACTCTTTATCAAGTCCTATTTGGGGTGGTACAATACCTCTCCCCTGCTTTTACAGCCCTGAATAATAGAGATTTGGCATCATGTAGAAACAAAACTTGATCATGGTACGAAAAAGAAAAGCCAAATTTAAAATTTTTAGGTGTTGTCACTATGATGAGAGCGTGTCCAAAACCCCCTTCCCTGTCCTGCCAGGGTGTTATATTTAAAAAAAAGTTAGATGAGACCATGCTGTCACTTACTTCTGAATGAAAAAAGTAGCCTACCTTACTGAAGCGAAACGTATTAGTGGCATGCTGCAGTTTTCTTTAAAAAAAGGGGCGCGTGGTGAGGCTGGTTAAAAAAAACCCCCCCCCTTTTTTTAAAACCCCCCCCTTTTTTTTTTGGGGGGGAAAAAAAAAAATTTTTTTCAAAACCCAAAAAAAAAAATTCCCCAAAAAAAAACCTTTCCTTTTTTTTTCCCCCCCCTGGCCCCTTTTTTTAAATTTTTCCCTTTTTTCCCCCCCCCCCCCCCCCTTTTTTTAAGCCCCTTTTTTCCCCCCCCCCTTTTTAAAAAATTTTTCCCAAAAAAAATTAAACCTTTTCCGGGCCCCCAAATTTTTTTTGGGGTTTTTAAAAAAAAAAAAATTTTTTTTTTAAAATTTTTTTTTTTAAAAAAAACAATGGTTTTTTTAAAAAAAAAATTTTTAAAGGGAAAAAACCCCCCCCGGGAAAAAAAATTTTAAAATTTTTTTTTTAAAAAAAAAAAAAAAAATTTTAAAAAAAAAAGCCAAAAAATTTTTTTTTTTTTAATTTCCCCCCCCCCCCTTTTTTTTTGAAAAAAAAAAGAAAAAAAAAAAAAAGGGAAAAAAAGGGAAAAAAAAAATTTTTTTTTTTGGGGGGGGGGAAAAAAAAAATTTTTGGGCCGGGGTTTTTTTAAAAAAAAAATTCCCCTTTTAATTTCTTTGTTTAAAAGGTTTGGTTTTTTTTTTTTGTTTTTTCCCCCCCCTTTTTTAAAAAAAAAACCCGGGGATCCCTTTTTTTAAAAATTTTAAAGGTTTTTAAAAAAAATTTTTTTTTCCCGTTTTAAATTGGGTTTGGGTTCTTTGGGGGCCCCCCCCCCAAAAAAAAAAAAAATTTTTTTTTTTTTTGGGTTTTTTTTTTTTTTTTTTTTTGTTTTTTTTTTGGGGAAGGGTTTGGGGGGGGTTTGGGGGGGGGGTTTTTTTCCCCCTTTTTTTTTTAAAAGGGGGGTTTTTTTTTTAAAAATTTTTAAAAAAAGGGAACCCCCCCCCCCTTTTTTTAAAGGGGGGGGGGGGGAAAAATTTTAAAGGGGGGGGTTTTTGGGGGGGGTCCCCTTGGGGGAAAAAATTTTTTTTGGGGGGGTTTTTTTTGGGGGGGGAACCCCCGGGGGGGGGGGGGTTTTTTCCCCCCGGGGGGGGGAAAAAAAAAAAAATTTAAATCCCTTTTTAAAACCCCCGGGGGGTTTTGTTTTTTTCCCCTTTTTTTGGGGTTTTTCCCCTTTTTTTTGGGGGGGTTTGGGGGAATTTTGGGGGAAAAGGGGTTTTTTTTCCCCCCGGGGGAAAACCCTTTTTTTTTAAAAAAAAAAATTTTTTTTTTTGGGGGGGTTTTTTTTTTAAAAAATTTGGGGGGTTTTTTTTGGGGGGTTTTTGGGGGGGGGGGGGTTTTTTCCCCCCCGGGGGGGGGGGGTTGGGGGCCTTTTTTTTTTGTTGGTTTGGGGCCGGGAAAATTTTTTTTTTTTTCCCCCCGGGGGTTTTTTTTTTTTTCCGGGGGTTTTTTTTGGGGGGGGGGGTTTTTAAAAAAAGTTGGGTTTTTTGGGGTTTTTTTTTTGGGGGGGGGTTTTCCCGGGGGTTTTTTTTTTAAAAAAAAAAAAATTTTTTTTTTGGCCCCTTTTTTTGGGGGGGTTTTTTTAAAAAAGGGGGGGGGTTTTCCAAAATTTTTTTTTTTTGGGGGGTTTTTTTTTTCCCAAAGGTGGGGTTTTGGGGGGGGGCCCCCCCCTTTTTTCTTTTTTTCCCCCCTTTTTTTTTTTTTTTGGGGGTTTTTTTTTTTTTTTTGGGGGGGGGTTTTTTTTAAAAAGGGGGGGGTTTTGGGGGGGTTTTTTTTTTTTTTTTTTTTGGGAAAGGGGGTTTTTTTTTTAAATTTTTTAAAATTTTTTTAAAATTTTTTTTTTTTTTTTTTTTAAAATTTTTTTTAATTTTTTTTTTGGTTTTGGGGGTTTTTTTCAATTTTTTAATTGGGGGGTTTTTTTTTTTTTGGGGGGGGGGGCCCCCGGGGGGGGAAAATTTTTTTTTGGGGGGGGGGGGGTTTTTTTTTTTTTTTGGGGGGTTTTTTTTTTCCCCAAAAACTTTTTTTAAAAGGGAATTTTTTTTTTTAAAAGGGGGCCCTTTTTTTAAAAAAAATTTCCCGGGTTTTTTTTACTTTTTTTTTTTTTTTTTTTCACCTTTTTTTTTTTTTCCCCTTTTTTTTCCCTTTTTTTTTTGTTTTTTTTTTAAAAAAAAGGGTTTTTTAAAAAAAAATTTTTTTAAAATTTTGGGGTTTGGAAAACAGGGTTTTTTTTTTTTTTTTTTTTTTAAAAAAACCCTTTTTTAATTTTCCCCTTTTTTTTTCCCCAAAAAAACCCCCTTTTTTTTTTGGGGAAAAAAAGGGGGAAAAAAATTTTTGGGGGGAAAAATTTTTTCCCGTACCTGTTTTCCGTAAAACCCTTTTTTTAAAAAAACCCCCCCCAAAAAAGTTTAAAAAAAAAACCCTTTTTTTTGGGGGTTTGGGGTTTTTTTTTTTTTTGTTTTTTTTTTTTTGGGAAAAAAAAAAAAACCGGGGGGGAAAAAACCAAAAAAAAAATTTTTTTTTTCCTTTTTAAAACCCCTTTTTAAATTTTTTGGAAAAAAAATTTTTTTTTTTCCCCCCCCTTTTTTGGGGGGGGGAAAAAAAGGGGGCCCAAAAAAAAAAAAAACTTTTTCCCCCCCCCTTTTTGGGGAAAATTTTTTGGGGGGGGGGGGGCCCCAAATTTTTTTTTGGGGGAAAAATTTGGGGGAAAAAAATTTTTTTTTTAAAATTTTTTTTTTCCCCCCCCTTTTTTTTTGGGAAAAAAAAATTTTTTTTTTTAAAAAAAATTAAAAAAGGGGGAAAAATTTTTTTTCTTTTTTAAATTTTCCCCCGGGGGCATTTTTTTTGTTGGGTTTGGCCCCTTTTTTCCCCCTTTTTTTTTTTTTAAAAAAAAAAAATTTTTTTTTTTTTAAAAAAAGGGGGGGAAAAAAACCCCCCAAAAAAAAAACCCCCAAAGGGGCCCTTTTTTAAAAAAAAAAAAAGGGAAAAAACCCCAAAAAAAAAAAAAAAAAAAAAATTTTAAAACCCCCCCCTAGTTTTAAAAACCCCCAAAATTTTTTTTTTTGAAAAAAATTTAAAATTTTTAAAAAACCCCCCCCGAGGCCCCCAAAAAACCCAAAAACCCCCCAAAAAAAAATTTTTCCCCCCCCCCTTTCTTTTTTAAAAAAAAAAATTTTTTTTTTTGGGGCCCCCCCCGGGGGCCTTTAAAAATTTTTTTTTTTTTTTCCCAAAATTTTTTTTAAAAAAAAAAACCCCCCCCAAAAAAATTTTTTTTTTAAATTTTTTGGGAAAAAAAAAAAAAAAAAAAAATTTTTAAAGCATTTTAAAAATTTTTTTTAAAAAAGGAAATTTTTTTTTTAAAAACCCCCCCCCAAAAAAAACCCCCCCCAAAAAAACCCCCAAAAGGGGAAAAAAAAAAAGGGGGGGGGGTTTTTTGGGGGCCCCCAAAAACCCCCTTTTTTTTCCCCCCCCTTTTTTTTTTTTTCCCCCCCCTTTTTTTTTTTTCCCCCCCCCCCGGCCCCCTTTTGGTTTTGGGGAAAAACCCTTTTCCCCCCAAATTTTGGGAAGGGGAAGGGGGGGGGGGGGGGGGGGGGGAAAAAAGGGGGAAAAAAATTTTTTTTCCCCCCCTTTTTTTTTTTTTTTAAAAATTTTTTTTTTTTAAAAAAAGGGGGGGAAAAAAAAAAAAAACTTTTTTTTTTAAAAATTTTTTTGGGCAAAAGGGGCCCCCCAATTTTTAAAATTTTTTTTTCCCCCTTTTTTAAAACCCAAAAAAAGGGCCCCCTTTTTTGGTTTGGAAAAAAGGGCCCCAAAGGGGGGGTTTTTTAAAGGGGAAAAAAGGGAAAAAAAGCCCCCCCTGTTTGGGGTTTTTTTTAAAATTTTTTTTTTTTCCCCAAAACCCAATTTTTTTTTAAAAAGGGTTTTTTTTTAAAAATTTTTTTTTAAAAATTTTTTTTCCCCCCCTTTTTTTCCCTTTTTTTTTTTCCCCAAAAAAAGAAGGAAAAAACCCCTTTTTTAAAAACCCCCCTTTTAAAAACCCTTTAAAAATTTTCCCAAAAAAAAATTTTTAAAAAAAAAACCCAAAAAAAAAAATATTTTTAAAAAAATTTTTTGGGGGGGGTTTTTTTTTTTTAAGAGGTTTTAAAAAAAAATTTTTAAAAATTTAAATTTTCCCCCCCGGGGGGGGGGGGTGGGGGTTTTTTTTTTCCCCCTTTTTTTTTTTTTTTTTTTTCCCCCCCTTTTTGGGGTTTTGGGTAAAAAATTTTTTTTTTAAAAAATTTTTTTTTTTAAAAAAAAATTTTTAAAAATTTTTTTTAAAATTTTAAAAGGGGAAAAAAAAAAAATTTTTTTAAAATTTTTTTTTGGGGAAAATTTTTTTTCCCCCAAAAAAATTTTTTTTTTTTTAAAAAAAATTTTTTTTTTTTTTTTAAAAAATTTTTTCCCAAAAAATTTTTTTTTTTTTAAACCCGGGGAAAAAAAAAAAAAATTTTTTTGGAAAAGGGGGAAAAAAAAAAAAAATTTTAAAAAAAGGGGAAAACCCCCCCGGGGGGGGGCCCCAAAAAAAAATTTTTTAAAAAAAAAAAAAATTTTTTTTTTTTTCCCTTTTTTTTTTTTAAAAAAAAAAAAAAAATTTTAAAACCAAAATTTAAAAAAAAAACCCCCAAGATTTTTTAA
>CM054154.1:8908249-8916783 GCA_028751875.1 Rapana venosa
TCTCGACTTTTGCGTCGACCCTGGCCCTGCTTTTCCACAGCACCAACAGAGCAGGACAAGACTACAGAACTAGCAGCCACCTCATTACAGTTGGTCTCAAGATCCATGAGGGCAAAACCCAAGATTTTCAAGATCAACGCAACGAGTGAGGACCCAGTCCACTAAATGGGAAGGAGCTAAAGAAGTGGAGACATTCACGTACCTGGGTGCATCATTAACATGCAGGCGGTCAGACGCAGACGTCAGAGCAAGAATTGGCAAGGCGAGGGCAGTTTTTACTTGGAGCTGAAGAACATCTGGAGCCCCCAGGGTGGTTTGTCGACCCGCACAAAGATCAGGCTGTTCAACTCCAACGTCAAGTTCAGTCCTACTGTATGGAGCGGAGACAGGGAGGACAACAAAGACCACCATCAAGAAAGTGCAGCCTTCATCAACAGCTGCCTGAGACGAATCCTCCAGATCCAAACTGGCTCGGCACCACAGCAACGCAGACCTGGGGCAACGTAAAACCCAGCTGCCACCGAGAATGAAATCTGCGCAGGAGATGGGGATGGTTTGGGGCACACCTGAGAAGCCAGCCAGCAACATACAAGGCAGGCACTATCATGGAACCCCCAGGGAAAACGAAAAAGAGGAAGGCCAAGAAACACCTGGCGACGCGACCTTGAGGCAGAAACCAGGAAGATGGGATATACCTGGAGACAGCTGGAGAGAATAGCACAGGACAGAGGACTCTGGCGGACTGTTGTCGGCGGCCTATGCTCCAGTGGGAGTGATGGGCCTAAGTAAGTAAGTAAGTATGTATGAATGTATGTATGCATGTATGTATGCATGTATGCATGTATGCATATATGTATGTTGTTGATGTTGTTGTTGACTTCAATTTTTCGTTTGTTCACTTTTAGTGACATTAGACGAATATGTATGTATGTATGTATGTATGTATGTATGTATGTATGTATGTATGTATGTATGTATGTATGTATGTGTGTATGTATGTATGTATGTATGTATGTTTGTATGCATGCATGTATGTATGTATGTATGTTTGTATGCATGCATATATGTATGTATGTATGTATGTTTGCATGTATGCATGTGTGTATGTATGTATGTATGTATGTATGTATGTATGTATGTATTTATGTATGTATGTATGTATCTGTCTGTCTGTCTGTATGTATGTATGTAGGTAGGTAGGTAGATACATAGGTAGGTAGGTACGTAGGTAGATAGATAGATAGATAGATGCGTAAGTAGGTAGGTAGGTAGATAGAGAGGTAGGTAGGGAGGGAAGGAGGGAGGGAGGTCATTCTGTCAATTCTAAGGTCTTCAAAATAGTCACTAATTATTGAAGTCAGAAGGGAAGACTCTGAATATAAAGAAATAATGTGCATCACATGGCTGTATATTGGAAAACACAGACGATATAATCTGTAAAGAATGCTAAGCTTCATCATCGTTTAGTAGACAACTACGGGATGGGATGGATGGGAACTTGTGCACAAGACAAAGCAAAGACCCCACACGTCTTTAGTGACTGCAAGGAACAAGCAGAAGCGAAACAGGCGTCTTTGAGAAAAGCCTGCAATAGTCACCCTGTGTCTTTTGCCAACCAATGCAAGTACAGACAGGTTAAGCATTAGTCATCTGTGCCCATAACTCTCTCTCATGAGATAATTTCTGAAATAACGATATCAAGTTTACATCTAGCTTTACACCTTAACCAAGTGAGATAATGAAACAATGGGACATGTGCACATCAATGTGTGAAAAAATCCAGGCAAAGGTCACATACTGCAGCCAATCAGCTTAAGGTCATATACTGCAGTCAACCAGCAAAAGGTCACATACTGCAGTCAACCAGCTAAAGGTCAAATACTGCAGTCAACATACTAAAGGTCACATACTGCAGTCACCCATATAAAGGTCACATACTGCAGTCAAAAAACTCTAGGTCACATACTGCAGTCAACCAGCAAGTGGTCAAATACTGCAGTGAACCAGCTAAAGGTCACATACTGCAGTTAACAAGCTAAAGGCCAAATACTGCAGTTAACTAGCAAAAGGTCACACACTGCAGTTAACAAGCTAAAGGTCAAATACTGCAGTCAACCAACAAAAGGTCACATACTGCAGTCAACCAGCAAAAGGTTACATACTGCAGTCAATGAACTAAATGTCACATACTGCAGTCAACCAGTGAAAGGTCATATAAAGCAGTCAAAAAGCAATAGGTCATATAAAGCAGTCAACCAGCAGAAGGTCATATAAAGCATTCAAATAACGAAAGGCCACATTGTGTAGTCATCAAGTTTAAGTTCAATCAGTGTGGTCAACAGCAAGTTGGCAAACATGGCAGTCCCACAAGTCCCCACAGATAAAGCAATATTGCTGCTCACCATTCACTTTGACCTGGAACACAAACTGTTCCTGTCCAAAAGCGTTGGCAGCAATGAAGGTGTAGAATCCTTCTGCTGATGAGTCTTTGGCAGAGTTCACAATGACGTTACACTGCACAGCAAAGGCACGAAGGTGTTGGTGCACCTGGCTGTCACGTTGATGCTGTCGGCCACAGGCTCCTTCACTGAAGTTCTTGTGTGCCCAGGTACTGGAAGGTAAGCTGTCTGCAGGGAAAGGCCTGCAGGTGAAAGCTGTACGACTGGTTTGTGATGAAGTTGATCTTGGTGAGGTGCTGGTGCGCTGTCGTCAAACGTGGCTTTGCTGGAGAGGTCACACATCTTTGGGTAGCACTAGCTTCTGTGAATACCCAATGCCCCCAACACATCACACTTCTTCTCAAGTATTTCTTTCCCTTTAAAGGGCATGTGCACTCATGAACATGTACACTGATATACCAGCCTCCCACTTGCTCCTTCCACAGTCCAACCTACATACATAAAAAGATGATGGACAGTGATTAATAGTCATGATGTTATCACCTAACAGACCAGTGGGAGCACATCTAAGTCACTGGAAACATGACTTCCTTCCCTGTGGAGATATAGGGGGTGTGTCAGTTTGAACAGCACCACCACCTTTTGGAAATTCTGTGCTAGGAATTCCTCTTTTCTATCTCTCTCTTTGTTTCTGTCTTGTTCCTTTTTTTCCTGCTATGTCCCTCTTGTCTATTTTCTGCCTTCTTGGTCTCCTTGTCTGCCTTTTTCCAGAAAGACTTAAGACGTGAACATTTTCTCACATGACCTATGAGCTTTGCCTGAATTGTCAATGGCTTAACGGCAGCGCAACGCATTTCATTAATTTGGACAGACAACAGTAGTATCTGTCTGAGCCTTTAATAAAGAAGAAGGAGGGGAAGAAGAAGAAGAGGAAGAAGAAGAAGGAACACGTCAGCACAGTGAACTGAAATTTACTGCCCGTTTAGAGAGCTCTCAAGTGGGAAAGATAACGTTTTTTTCAAGTTTGATGTGTGTAGCAAAACAAAAGAAAACAAAATCAATCCACAAACAACAAACACGTATAGCAAACGAACTAGTACACTAACAGTTGATGTAGAGCTGTACAGAGACACAACAAACACGTATAGCAAACGAACTAGTACACGTACAGTTGACGTAGAGCTGTACAGAGACACAGCAAACACGTATAGCAAACGAACTAGTACACATACAGTTGACGTAGAGCTGTACAGAGATGTCTTGGACACTTCCCACCCGGTTATCAGCACGGCGGGTGAGGGTACCCGTGTTGTCACACCTTGCAGCTGTGTGGTGTGACAGCTGAGTTATCTCCCCTGACAGACTCGCTGGCCGCCCTCTTGACGGGCTAACTGCGGTCTCTCTTTAAGCAGCTCCAGTCCGGGTGTTGGTCGACCACGTGACTGACACGTCAGTGTCACAGCCTCCTTCTATTGACGGTGATGTTGATGCTGTTGTTCACTGTGAGGTGGGTGTGTGTTGGCGATCGGACAATAAGCATTAAAGGGGCTGCAGACATACACACACTTTTCCCCTCTCTCTCTCTCTCTCTCTCTCTCTCTCTCTCTCTTTCTCTCTCTCTCTCTGTGTAGTTTTTAAATTTGCTTGAGAGAGATGTCTCTACTCCTTACTGAAATTCTGACCGTCACTTGAATACATCAATGTTGTAGCCATGGTATGCACATTCCACAGAAAAACGAAAAGATAGCAGCGCTGTGACAAGTTCTCCTTTGTCCACCATGATGTTAGGCTAAGTGTGTGAGGTGTTTGTGGCCATGGCAAGAAGGTGTCCATGAGTTCACTGTCATTTTCACTCACGGTAAGTGTACAGGTTTTATCTACACCTGAACTCAGCTTGACAAAGCACATTCATTTTAAGTTAAATCAATACTGCAACTGTCTCTGTATCACTGTGGTAGCTTTAAAATATATTGTAGACATGTGTTTGTCTGTCGTCTGTTAAACTGTCCTTCACTCATGTATAATGTTTGGCAATCGCACATGACTTACAATCACGTGGAGGGGGAGGGGGGGAGGGAGGAAGGAAGTTCAAACTGTCCTTTGGTCATCTGTCTGGATGATGGCGGGAAGTCGTTCCTTTCTTTCTGTGAACGTTGCCCACAGGGATATGTTGTCCCTTGAAATGCAGCGTGTGTTGACTAGTGGCTGTGTTCTGCCTCATTAGCACAGGAGTTGACTTTGCAAAACCAAAACACTAGTACTGTTGTGAACAAGAATAAAGTCCAGTGTGGATCCAACTAGCCTATAGACCTTTTCACAAAGACTATAACTGCTATTGCTATTACCTGTTGTGGACATGAACAATAAAGTTTATTGTGTACCAACATTTCCTATAGGCTTTATCACAAAGACCATTATAATTATCATATGCTATTCCATTGTGTAAACTTTGCCATCTCAGACATTTTGCATTTTACTATGGTGTAAATCAGACAGTGTGCTACACAGGCTTGGTGTCATCATTGTAACCACTGTCAGCCATGACATGGTAAGAAATATTCAACATAGCCAGCAGCCTGTGTCAGATCCGTTAGCTATGTTGTAGTTCTGGCGTGAATGGCATCACATTTTAGAGCTGTGAAGTTTCGTTCTGAGTTAATAAAACAAATATCTAGGAGAGTAGAACAAATTGTTTAGATGCCTGATTGTCTGTGACGTACCTCCTCAGTTGTTCTGAAGTCACTGATTCTTACTTTGACACTTCAGCCATGCCCAGGCTTGCCTTACTGTTTTCCCAGAGGCAAGAGTTCACAGGAAGTTATCATATTCATGCCATCTTCAGAGTACAACCAGACAGGCCCTGCACAGATACTTGTTCAATTCTCTGAAGCTCAATTTGTGCTTTTTTCTTCTAATAAACGTTCCCCTTTCTAAACCCTTTTACTGGTAACAAAATTCCTCAGTCCTGGAGCCAGACTAAAGGAGATAGCTGCCCCTTCTGAGTGGGCGATTTATGAAAACGCCTAGACCGCCTCTCCACTGGCAACTCTCAAGAATCTTCAGACCCTTTGGTGACCTGAAGTGGATACACCACCAGTGCAAATCTGTACAGGATACTGAAGCTGAGGTCACCGTGAAACAACAGCAGCGGCAGCAGCTGAATGAGACTCACTGTTCTTGTATCACACACTCGTCAAAGATTATGGCTAAAATTGAACAACACTGCTATGGAAGTGCATCAGCTGTGAGGCTTCCTGCACAGTGCAGGAATCCAGCATAGTGCCCAGCAAGGATCAGTGCTAAAGTTAGCACGCCCTTCCTTTTTATTTAAGCAAAGTGTGATCAGCTCCTGCTATGACTAGCTCCATCAGGGCTGGGCTGGAATGGAATGGATAACAGCTGAGAGTAGCTGAGCGTGGGGGAAGCTGACAGCTCTCCCTCCCAGGGCCATAGTCTGTACTTTCTATCCTAATTTCTATCAGCCAGGCCTGAGAGATTCACAACCAGCAGCAGTTGTCAGAATAATTGTTATGACAGGTAGACAGACATACAGGCAGGTGGACAGACATACATACAGGTAGACAGACATACAGACAGATATACAGACAGGTAGACAGACAAACAGGCACGTAGACAGACAGGTAGACAGGTAAACAGACATACAAACAGGTAGACAGACATACAGACAGGTAGACAGACATACAGACAGGTAGACAGGTAGACAGACATACAGACAGGTAGACAGACATACAGACAGGTAGACAGACAGGTAGACAGACATACAGACAGGTAGACAGACATACAGATAGGTAGACAGGTAGACAGACATACAGACAGGTAGACAGACATACAGACAGGTAGGCAGACATACAGACAGGTAGACATACATACAGACAGGTAGACAGACATACAGCAGGTAGACAGTAACAGACATACAGACAGGTAGACAACATACAGACAGGGAAAACAGGTAGAAAAGACAAAAGACAGGTAGACAGACATAAAGACAGGTAGACAGACATACAGACAGGTAGACAGACATACAGACAGGTAGACAGACAAACAGACAGGTAGACAGACATACAGATAGGTAGACAGACATACAGACAGGTAGACAGACATACAGACAGGTAGACAGACATACAGATAGGTAGACAGACATACAGACAGGTAGACAGACATACAGGCAAGTAGACAGACATACAGACAGGTAAACAGACAGGTAGACAGACATACAGACAGTAACAGACATACAGACAGTGACAGAAAATACGAAGGTAGACAGACGATAGACAGACTACATACAGGTAGACAGACTCAGACGGTAGACAGACATACGACAGATAGACAGAACTACAGCAGGTAGAAAGGGCTTTCAGACAGTAAACAGACATACCCGACAGGTAGACAGACATACAGACAGGTAGACAGACAGGTAGACAGACATACAGACAGGAGACAGACATACAGACAGGTAGACAGACATAACAGACAGGTGACAGACAGACAACAGGTAGACAGACAGGTAGGCAAACATACAGACAGGTAGACAGACATACAGACAGGTAGACAGACATCCAGACAGGTAGACAGACAGATAGACAGACATACAGACAGGTAGACAGATATACAGACTGGTAGACAGACATACAGACAGATAGACAGACATACAGACAGGTAGACAGACATACAGACAGGTAGACAGACATACAGACAGGTAGACAGACATACAGACAGGTAGACAGACATACAGACAGGTAGACAGACAGATAGACAGACATACATACAGGTAGACAGACATACACACAGATAGCAGACATACAGACAGGTAGACAGACATACAAACACATAGACAGACAGGTAGACAGACATACAGACAGGTAGACAGACATACAGACAGGTAGACAGACAGGTAGACAGACAGACAGACTGGTAGACAGACAGGTAGACAGACATACAGACAGGTAGACAGACATACAGACAAGTAGACAGACATACAGACAGGTAGACAGACAGATAGACAGATATACAGACAGGTAGACAGACATTCAGACGGGTGACAGACATACAGACAGATAGACAGACATACAGACAGGTAGACAGACATACAGACAGGTAGACAGACAGGTAAAACGACATACAGAAGGTTAACAGGCTGAGGCCTCACATGTGACCAGAACAGTCAGATTGCTGATGCGTCCTGCAGAAAGATACAGTGACGTCAGGTTTAGTTGTGTTCACCTCCACCTGATACACTCCACTGTCAGTTCTGTTGGCAGCCACAAGGTCAAGGCTGGTCCCAGTGTGAAGGACGATGCCTGACCCGGAAAGGAATCGCCAGGTACAGTTTTGTGGAGCAGGGTTGCTGTCTGCCTTACACTGCAGGTGAACACCTTGACCTTCAGTGACGTGGCAGGACGTGCCATCTGACGTCATGGCACAGCTGTTGTCCTCTCTGGGCTGTACAGTGATGTAGGGGCCGTCTGTAGGGACAGGGTCAGTGAGAGACAGTGACCACACAAACACACACACACATACATTTACAAACATACACACATACACTCACAAACCACACACAAAACATACACTCCACAAACACACAAACACACACAGAAACACACACACTCACAACACACACACACACACATACACACACAGACACACAGACACACACACTCACACAAGACACACAGACACACACGCATACACACACACAGACTCTCAAAACCACAGGCACACACAAAACACACACACAGACAAACACACAACCATCAATTTAGCTTACAAGACACACAAAACCACAGAGTCATAAGAAAAAACCCACCAACAATGTTTCAATAACTGCCAGAAACAACACATTGAAATACAATAACTGAAGAGATAGGGATAAAGCCGAGTCAAGCCGAACCACTTACTGTTTATCCAAAACCAGGCAACTTTTGGTCCGATTCGGCCTCGCCTCATCAGACCAAAAGTTGCCTGGTTTTGGATAAACAGTAAGCAGTTTACCTTGACTCGGCTTTATCCCTATCTCTTGTAATAAATAAAAAAGTTACAATCTTGCTTTGATGGGCAAAACTATAAAATTATGGGTAAAACAGAAAAAAAAGTGTAAAACCATCTCCTCTGCCAGGT
>CM054154.1:8917283-9019144 GCA_028751875.1 Rapana venosa
AAAACCAAAAGGTTTTTTTCATTGACCTTTTTAATTCTATGGGGCTTTGTTTTGAGGGGACAACAAATTTTAGCTTTTTTAAAAAAAAAACTTTGTGGGGAAAAAGGGCCCCGGTTAATTTTGGTTTTTTTGGGGAGGTGTTTGGGCTTCCTGTTGAACCTTTCCCAATTGGTAGGATTTTTTACTGTATTGTTCTGCTCTTAATCAAATTTTAGACAAATGGGACTGGGAAATGTGGCTATTTAGAAATTTTTTTAGAAGAGGAAGACATGTTTCTTGAAGACATTTCGAGCCCATGGACAAGGCAAATGCTGAAGAATTTCTTTCTTTCAATGGCTTTTATCAACTGAAGCGCAAAAGCTTCGGTTTTTTGGGTGATCGAAGGCTTATTTGTTAAAGAGCCATTTGAGATTTTTTTCAATGAACAAAAAAGTAACATGGTCGAGAAGAAGAAATCAAATGTAATCAGACAGGAACTTGACATTGATCGCAACAATTTTTGTAATGGAGATCATAATGTCTAAGCACAGATGGCCAGGGCCATTCAGTGGTAAAACAGAAATCTGGTTTGCCAAATCTAATGCAATGGTAGCGTCTTGGGCCTAGGGATGGATGGTCACTGGTTCAATCCCTTTTTTTGTTTTTTAAATACGTGGTTGGGTCCAGCACAGAGTATGCTTGCTGTGCTCATTGGAGACTGGGATCCACAGTTGAGCTTTATTCGCTTTACGAATGCAGGATTGAACGCGTGCTCAGATACTATGCACCCTGCAGGTGTCGTATTCTAAAACGTGTGTTGTCATGAGATGTGTCAGTTTAGTTAAATTATTTAGTTAACCATAGGACGAAGTGTATCGATACTGGATACTGATAGTGTAGTTCTTCCCCACTTTGTATTTGTTTATCTCATAGTATCTGTCTCATATAGTATCATCGTTACTACACTCCCTCACATAATGTCAGTTTACTTAGTGATCTTGCTTATTCTAAACGGATCACTGTCTCTCATCTCGGTCATGAATTACCTCATCATAGTATTCATGTAAATATCAAATCCTCTCATCGTGAACCTCTATCAGACATTATCTTATAACAAGTTATCATCTGTGATTTCCCTATCATGGCATTACATATCACCTTGATCGATGATAACAGTAGCTTCATTCATGTTTGCAAATTATTACAAATATAATTTTTATCAATCGGATCTCACAAACTTCGGATGTAATCTCTATCATTTATCTCATCATCAGTGATCCTCATGCAAACATATCACCTCATCTCAGTGATCTCATGATACCTAAAAGCGACCGGCAATTTCGCTCTACTGTCCTTGTACAAATATGTCTGTGACCATTCAAGGAAATGCCACGATGGGGCTTTTTTCAAGGACCCCTAGCTTAGATTGCCGTCTTGTGATTTCTGTTTTCCTGTTTAATGGCGCTCGTAAAATTTCTCACAAGGCATACAGCAGCTTGACTATGTGGACCTGAGGGTGACAGATCCACAAGGAGCCTTAGTGTCAGGAGCTGTGGGTAATGGCAAAAGGAGGCCCTGCACTGCTCTGAGTCACTTTATTGGATGTTTTGTATGGCTGTTCTGAGTAATATTGCAGGACAGGTATTGAAACCTATATCAATTTGCTACAGATACAACTCGTACACTAACAAAACAAACTAACACATGCTACGCACACTAAATACATAATGAGAATTCTAAGATGAAAGGTTTGAGAAAGAAAATGTCGAATTCACATTCATTTTGGTAATGCTTTTCACCCATTGCAACAGGGAAGGGGGTAGGGTTACACTTTCAAAGAATCAAATTCCTATCACATGCATGAATAACTGAAATTGTGACAAGTTTCCATTTACAGCAATGGTCTTGAGCATTGGTAGGGTACGATGGCCGTCTATTTCCTTACAAGACATGGGCTATTCACATGTAGCTCTTTGTGTCTATCTCTCTTGTGTTTCTATAAGTCTGCTGTTGTCTGTCTGTCTGTCTGTCTGTGCTGTGTGTTTGTCTGTCTGTCTGTCCGTGGTTGTTCTGTCTAGACCTTCTCTCTCTCTCTCTCTTCTCTTTCTCCTTTCTCTCTCCATCTCTCTCTTCAACACCTGACTCACCACTGTAGTACATGTACGAAGCTGCAGCAATCGTGTCCGCATTTCAGCGCACTAGTCCAGAATCCAGTCCATGTCCAGAAGTCTTGGATCCCGGTGGCCACGAGGCAGGCTAGTTTGATGGTCTATATTCCTAGACAAATTGGTTGGTGTGTGATAAAGCCAGGAAATATGTTTTCACTGGAAACCCTTGCACTAACATCAAGTACTTTAAATCATGCATGACAAAAGAAACGATCGTATGCCCAGAAAAGAAGCAAGTGACAAAATCTGTTTTTTAGACGGATCACGCCTAGAACCTGTGCTAATCCACCCTTTACTGTCAGTCTCAAACTGGAACTAAAGTTCAGCTTCCCATAGCGATAACATCTACCTTATGTTGTCTGGATTGTAGAACATCGCAACAGGGATTTGTCAAGGATTATACAGTATGTGTAGCAACACTACATAATCAAGTAATGACAGGCTGCAAGAATTCTCTGTTTTCGGGATTTTGATGATTGAGACAGACTTTGTGCGTGGTTGTAGGCTTCAAAAATTGATGAAATTTCAAGCAAAATAACAACTGTGGACTTTCGTAACAATGACATGATTGTTGCTAGTCTCTTTTTGTTCCATGTATCTCCTCCCCTTGTACTCCATTTGCATCTCTACGTTCTTGTTTTTCAACATAATTAGTCTTACTCAATGTAAGCAAACTTGTGACTACGAAGCTTGTATGTAAGATTTTGTCTAAACATGATGGTTTTGAAAAACGACTGTTTCCGCCGGGTGCAACGTTAGTGTTGTGCCAACTGCTTACATTCCGTATGTGAGTTATTCTTGTTATGGAAAACTATTGGTGGGCTATTTAGTTCGAAAGGGCAAGTAAAAAAACTTATCTCCAAAGAAGGCTTACAATTGACCGGGCCCTTTTGTCCCCAAAAATTCCAAAAAAGAAAAAATACTTTTGTTTTATTTAAAAAAATTGGTGCTTCTAAGAAAAAGTGGGGGAACCCCCCCCTTCCCTCCTTCTGGGTTTTTTCCCCCCCTTTTTTGGTTTTTCCTAGAAAAAGGGAAGTTAAGATCAAAAATTTTACCCCGGGAAAGGGGAGGGGAAAAAGGGAGGGTGTGGCCCCCCCCTTTTTTAAAAAAATTTAATTTTTCCGGGAAAAAAAATTTTTAAACCTTGGGGGGCCCCCCCCCCTTTTTTTTTTTTTTTTTTGTTTTGGGTTTTTTGGGGTTTTTTTTGAAAATTTTGGGTTTCAAAGGTTTTTAAATTTTTTTTTTTTTTTTTTTTTTTATGGGGGAAAAAGGTGTTGTAAGCCAACTGTTACTTCCGATGTGAGTGATGGCCTGGCGTGGATCTTGGTGTCTATCCAGACCTCAATCCAAAAGACTTATCAAATCCCCCTTGAAGGCAATTACACTTGCCGGCCCTTTCTTGTCCTTAATTATATCACAACACAAGAAAAAATAGTCAGATTGCTTAGTAAGGGAAAACGAGGTGACTTGTCTAAAGAAAGAGGGAAGTTTCGAACCCTAACGGTGTCTCCTCCTTTTTCATCTCTTTCCACTGGCTCCAGTTTCACTGCTGATCATAAATCAACTTCCCTCTTTTCAAATGTTCTCCTAACAACCACTCTTATCTTGTAACTTTCACCTTACACTCATCCCGGTTTCGTTCAGGCAGGATACTTTGTTTTGAACACCCAGATTCCACACCATGTTGCTGTGACTTTTTCTGGTTTTGGTCCGTCCTGGGGAAGGCTATCTCTTTCACTTCCAAAAACTCCCATGTTTATTTAAAATGCCAATACCTTTATTTCTAAGGGGAACCCCCTCATACCGCTCTATTTTCAACAGATTCTTCATCTCCAAGTGTGTTCGCGGTTTTGTGTGGTGTTTGTTGTTTTGTGTATGTTGTTGTTGTGTGGTGTTGTATTAACGTGATAAATTTGAAATTTCTTTTTATTATATTTATCCCAAGTGCCATAAAGCCTCAAATGAATTGAATGCAACCCTCAAATTATTTGTTTTCAAGTTTCCTTATAATTTTATATATTATATTTTATTATTTATTTCCCAAGATGCTTAAAAATTACATACACAAAACAAACAAGTGCGACAACACACACGCGTCACAACAAATTTCCACAACAAATTGGATCAAATCATCCTGACCCTGAAATTCGGTCGGGGGGAGACATGAAAAGACGATTTAGTGGGTAAGCCTTCCTCCAATCCTTCTGGTCTGGGATTGGCTTAGGGATTTTTTTGGTATTCTCTGATGTTGCCCCTTCCATGACTTGTTCTGTTTTCCTTTGCCACCTTCGAGTGTTCATCTGGCAATTTATGTTTTGGGGCAGAGTGTTGTGGCGGGACTGGCGAACCATGCCGCTGTTTCTTCTTGCAGGGTTGAAGGGGTTCCCTTTTGGACTGCAGCCTTTATTTGATCTTGAAAAATTTTTTGGTCTTTGTTTCTACATTTTGGGCCCAGTAGTTTTCTATGGATTTTGTTTCAATGTACTGGATTCGTTGCTGTTCACAGAATGTCCAGGTTTCATTTGTTTAAGCAGATGTTTGGGGCCTTTGTAATTTATGGTTTTATTGGGAAAAAGGGTTCTATTTTTTCCATTGTGGTTGTGTTTTTCATGGATGAATTGTTCCCTGGCTATTCTTGAACTTTGATTTTGTTCGTCAATACGCCAGTCCTTTTGAGTGTTGTTTAGCGGAGATATTTAAAAGGCGTTACATTCCCCAGTGTTGGCCGTTCATGTTAAATTCCCCCCCCCCCCGGTGGCCCCGCCCCTCGGCGTTATTCACAAGTCTTTACTTTTCTCAGCTACCCCCATCCATATGCTCCATTGTTTCAATTTGTAGTAAATTTGCATCGTGAAACTTCCCCTGGGGGTCAATGTCAATCGGCTACCGTATTTTTGAGGCTCTGCCCCATGGGAATTAGTATGGAATTCATGGGGTTTCTCTCTGATTTTCAAGAACAATAACCAGGACTGGAGATTAACAGGCATCCTTGTCCACCCCATACGGGGTTTGTAATATCCCCACTGTTGTTCAGGACCAAAAACTCCCTTCAGTGTTGTATGGCTTTGAATGGTTTGCACTGTCACTTTTAATGCCAAACCTTTGGGACCTGCACACGGCCTTTCTGCCATTACTCTGTAAAGCCTTCTGCAGTGTTAATTGTGAAAAGGTTCCTGATGTTGAAGTGTTTTTACTCATGAGTGGCCAGTTAAAAAAAACTGTTGATTGTTCCTCGCCTGACCGGTTTTCCTCTTTTTGGGTGTTTCTTCGCCTCCTTCTTGGTTCGTTTCCCAAAAAACTTTAGCATGATCTTGTTGGGTGGCCGATGGAGGTGATCTTTCCTAGTTTTGGCATTGGCGTAATTCCCTTTTCGGGCAGGGTATTTATGAGAGAGGTCCATCTGGTGTTGGCCCTTTTTGCACACAAATCTTCGACAGATAGCTGTAACTTGTGATGACTGTTTCGCCCCCAAAGCTGGAGCAGCTCTGCAGGTTATATTGATGCTGGGGAAAACTTTCCTATTGGAAGATGCGGATGGCTTCTTCCTTCTTTTAGTATAGGTTAATGGCGAGGGGTTTTTGGGAGGGTTCCGCTTTCTCTTCCTTATGCCTCTTGTCGGAATAAGGGGTAGTGTACAGTTCCTTGACAATTTTCTGACCACCTGTTCAATGCACTGGTAGCTTTCCCCTTGAGGGTTTCCAGTGTCTCAATCGTGATAAATTTCGGTTTTGGTTTTTGAGTTTCTTCAGGGTGTCGTATGCCTTTTTCTGTTGTCCTTTCATGTTTTTTTCGATCTCATACATTGTCACTATCCATTCTCTCTGGCCTTTTATTGACTTCTTCACAGTTTTGGTTTCCGTATTCTTTAGGGTTGAAGACCTGGTGGAATTTGCTCTTCTTGTTCGCCAGGGTCAGTTGTCATGGTAGTCAGGCTGGTGTATTCCCTGGCGATGAGTACCTCTCTGCGTTTTCGGGATCTCCTTTGATTGTTGGGTCATTGTGTCTGCTGGAGGTTTTCCCCGCCAAACGTCGCCCAAGCTAGCCTTGGAAATCCCCTGACATCCTGATTTCTTTTTAGTTTGTTTTCACTCAATTTGATCGTGGGTTTCAGGCTGTTTGTTTTTTCTTCATTTCATTTGGGAATACCAGCGGGGCAAGGTCGTTTGGTCCGCCTATGCAGCTCCAGGGTAGGTTCTTGTTTGCTCTGTTGGATGCTGGGATTTAAAGCGCTCCGTGGGTTTTATGTAGGAAAACAATGTTAAAAAACCATTATTGGAAAAAAAAACTTTGTTTTTTTTTTTCGTCCCACACTTTGTTCCATTACCACACACGCGCACACCCATACAATAATAATAATAATTATAATAAAAAAATTAATAAATATTTAATAATATTTGTTGGAATTTTAAAGCGTTGAATCTTGTTTGCAAACCCAAATCAAAGCGCCAATACACATCACAAAAACACACCAATATATGAACACAGTTTTTATCACATACACACACACGTGCACCCAAAGCCATAAAGACCATTATTGTAGTTAAAAGAAAATAAAAAACAAACACACACCCACACACAATTTAGAATTATTCTGAAAGCCAAAGCAAGATACAGTATTATTTTCAATACCACACACACACACACACATAACACCCGCGCACCCCATCGAGGGTGCTTGCCAGAAGGTACTATCCTTGTGCAGCTATTTCTGAGAAACTTGCATTTGACTTTTTGTGATCAAGGGAAACTGTAGTATCAAGAGACAAGAATCTCAAAATTCCTAACAAAATTACGCTTTTTATGTTGCCAAATTTAGGGAGAGAAAAATTGTAGTGGTTGGCAGTAGCGTTTTTTTAAAAAATAAATAGTTTATGTTGGTGCTGGGTAGACCTAAATGGTAGTTTTCTCCAAACCCTTTCCTACCTTACATGCAGCAGAAAAGAAAACGTTAGCCAATACACGACCCGTGGCTATGGTGTCCAGTTTTCATTGCCAGGCAGTCCACCCTCAGGTTCTAGCCAAGTCCAGCATCCCACTAGCTGAGGCTGAGGTAAAAAAACGTGGTCTGTTTCTGTATAAAAAACTGACCGACTGGCGATGAATGTGAAGGGAAACAGACAGCAGACAACGAGTCTTGTTTATGTTAGGAAATGCTAGCACTCTGTGGTGGGAAGAGTGTTAGGCTGCAGCAGATTTCATAGGATATAAAGACAAGTTTCAACATTTTCCCATACTTCTCTCTCTCTCCCCTTCTCTCTCTCTCTCTCTTCTCTCTCTCTCTTTTCTCTCTTTTCTTTTTCTCTCCTCTCTCCTCTCCTCCCCCTCTCTCTTTGTATCACACACAAAACAAGTTAAAGCAAAAAAACACTTTATTAATCTAATGAAAGACAATTACAATACTGAGAGGCAATTGATACGAATCACAAACTCAAAAAGACACACAAAAAGCTACATTTCATATTTCTCTTACTTTTCACCATAATTTCAAAAAAAAAATATCACACCACACAACACACACACACACACACACACCACACACACACACACACACCCCAACACAACACCACACAGAGCACATGAGTGCTTATTCCATTATCCTGGAATACAAGAATACACACACACACGCACGCATGTACGTACGCACTAATGCATGCACACGCTCACTCTCTCACATGCACGCACCCACTCATGCCTGTGCAGGTGCGCTCACACACACACACTTGCAGGCACTCATGCGTGTGCACATGCGCTCTCGCTCTCACTCTCACACACACACCAATGTAGGAGTACAGTGTTATAAAGACCTTTGACTAAAAAAGATATATACACTTATTATTTACACACTCACGTATGCACGCTCGCGCGCGGCGCACCCCGCAAAAACACACCACACCACACACTCACACGCGCGCGGAATATTGATTACAATGACCATTGACTAGAAAATACATATAAATTTTAATGTAAAAATAAGGGCATATTTCATTGCATGCCCATGTGTGCACATATGCACCCCTTCCCCACACACAAACCACACCACACACACACCCCGCACGCAACGCACGACGCACTTCACGACTAGCACCTACGCACGGGCACATACACACACACGACACCATACGTGCGTGCACACCAGATAACGCATTACAGACCAGTAGAGATTGTGGACATTAATAGGCTTACACATAATATAACGTTGCTGTGTGGCGTTTTGTGTTGTGTGTGTGCGTGCGCGCGCTATGCGCAATGTTTCCCTGAGTAATTTTATCAAATATGTGTAGATAAATATTCAAGAAAGAATACAGTGGCTAAGACATGGGGAAGGGATATATATTTTATATTTATATATATATTATTTATATTATATATAATATATATATATATTATATATTATATATATATATATCCATTGGCCATGTTACAAATTTTTTGGGGTTCATTAAATGGTCACTCTTGTTCACTGACTCAATTTCTTAAAAAAACCAATAATAATTATTTCATGTCCCTGTTGAGTTTCCTTTGAAAAATTTTTCTGGACATTGTTCTCCTAATTTTAAAAACACTCACTCACCTCACTTCAATCCCTAATTTTTCGGCCGTTGGGGTACCGACAGTGCTTGGACGCCAAATGGGTTTTGCCTTGTTTTTTAGGAACAGTGATTATTTTCTGGTTAATTTTTTTCAGTGGTGCCCTCCCTTTTTAAAACCCCACAACCCTGAGGACCCCCTTTTTTGCTGCCTGTGTTGTGGGTGGAAACATCAGGGGTTTCTCGGGTTTGACTGGTTTGCCTTGGTCGTTTTGGCAGCGTCACTGACTGCGCCCGAGTGGAGGTTTTGCGGTTCTTTGAAGGTGGATAAAAAACAACCCTTTTTTTTATGGAAAATGTTTTGTTCTAATTTTTTCGGGGACTTGGGGGTCGGGAAAACCCTTTTGAAAAACCAAACCAGTGTTAAAACCCCTCATTTCCGTTTGTTGAAGTGGTGTTAATGTGAACGGATGCAGTATTGGTTGGCACTCCGGGCTGTGTACTCCTTTTTTTGGATAGGTTTGGCAAGTTTTCCTTTAAAATTGGAGAATGGGAGGGGTTGGTAGCCAGAAATGTTTGCCTTGAACGAAAAAAATGTCCCATCAAAAGGAAAGTTTTGGGTTGCTTTTTTTCTTTGCATTAAAATTAGGGCATTTTGAGTCAACCCCATTTTTGATACCAGTTTTAGAAACGATTATTCTAAATTTGTTTTGACTCAAAAAGGGAGCTTGTTTGGATTTTTTTGGGTTTTCAACACAGCAACTCTGGTGATGATCATCTTTTTTTTGGATGGAAAGGGGAGAATTTGAAAATGTAGAGGGTTTTGGAAATTTAACACACCTTCGTTTTGCCACCACCAATTAAACAGTCACCCCAAAAAGGAAGAAAAAAATGGGTTGCCCCCAAATTCTTGCATTTGATTGCACTTTTCCTCCCAAAATCACACCCACATTACCATTAAGGTCAACCCTTGGGATTTACTCAATAAAACAACAACCACACATCTTTTAAAAACTCACATGGGTGGCTGGAAATGGAGAAAAACTTTTGAGGAACAAGACAACCCTTTCTTCGCACCCCACCAAGAAATAAAAAACAACACAAAAAAACAAAGAAAAAATAAGCAGAAAGCACAACAACGCTATAAACCTCCCCCCCAAATTACACACAAAACACACACACCCCCTATAAAAACCCTAGCACACACACGCAGCCACACATTTTTTAAAAACCACTTAGTCACGAACCGCCCAAAACCCTCCCCACAACACCGCACAAACAGCGCCACCCTTTTTATTTTTTTGGGGAAGGACACGAACCAAAAAGGGGGCCCAAACACACACGGACCCCTTATTATGAAAAACCCACAACAGCTGGGACACAAATAAACCCAGCTTCTAACACCACCTTACACCACGCACAAACACCACACACCACACCCCAGTTTAGCACACTGCACACACAAGAGAACAGACACCTTGAAAAAAAACAACACAACACAGCACTATGAAAAACACAGAAGAACACACCGCACGACACAGTTAAAGACAGCAGAAGAACAACACACACACACACACACACACACACACCAACACGCTCTAGAAAAACGAAAATCACCCACACCATGGAAAAAACAGACGACAACACCCCTGGACACAAAAATTGAAAAACAAGCAGGAAAAAACCCGTTAAAAAATACTCAAACACCACCAGTTGAAAATGAAACCCCCACAAACACAACACGACCACACCACCGTAGAAGGACAGGACAACACACGCATAAACACGTCGTATTTAAAACAAAAAATAGCAGGCTAGAACACGCTATCAATGCGTTTATAGACGCTCTTGATGCTCTCACCGAGATGGAGCATCACTCTGCAACAGACTTATATGGCAATTAATTGCCATGTAAATGTAGCAAATGTGTTTGTATGCCACGCAGGAGAGGGATTCAAAAAGAGTATGCAAGCCTATTGATATGAAATCAACATTTATAGAAGTTTTTATAGTAATAAACAAAACCTCAAAGAGAATAAACCCAAAACTTAACCCTTTTGTGGAAAAAGTTTAGCTTTTGGAATCGTTTTCCAATGCTTTGGGAAGACGGAAAAATGAATTTCAGTGTTTTCCTGGTACTGTCTCAGAAACCCGGGAAAGTTTTGATAAAGTGTGTAAGTATTTAGTTAGACACCAACCGTACTTCCCTTCCGGCAGCCTTCCTTTTAGACATGTTTAAAACAATCTTTTCCCGGGGGAATAAACAAACCCACTATTCTGCTTTAGGGTCTAGGAACCATCAACGTTTGAGGCGGCCCGCAGTGGCACCTGCAATGCTTTTTCAACCTGCTAGTATTGGGTACCATCTTTTGGCCTGACTTTAAGCCATTAGTAGAAACTTGCTACATCTGTAGCACCTTTGCTAGACATCACTTTGCCTTTTTTGCTACGACCGTTTGAGTTTGATCAAAAATTATTAATTAATTACCCTACTGGAAAATTTCGAATTTATTAAAGCAGGCTGTTTCCGAGTCCAGTTTATTAAAAAGTGAATGTCAAATTTTGATACTTAGACCCCTTTGGCTGGAATCCCCCGACAAAGCACTTTTGACAATCAGGGGTATATCAGAGAAGTAAAAACGTTTGGTCAGTCTGTTTGAATTTTTGAATTGAATGAATGGATTTTCTTTTTTTATTTTGTTTTACGGGTTGGGAGCACGAAAGTGGCGTCCTTTAAGCAACAAAATAATTTTAAGGATAGCATGGGTTTGGGGGTTTAGCAAGATGGCAGTGGCTTGCGCACAAGTGCTGATACAGTACAGCTTGATATCTCTTTGTTCTTCTAATTATTTTTCAGCAGTTTTCTAACAATTCCCGAAATATTCTTGTTTTTAACATAAGGTTGTTGTCCCAACAGATGAAAGCAAAAACTTAGAACATCGCTATGCTAGGACTTTTTAGAACAAGAAGAATTTTTTTGGTAAATAAAAAATGAGTTAAGCTTCCTCAAAAAATTACATATGTTGTCTTTTTAGAAAATAGCGTCTTGTTAGATCCCATTTTTGGGTTTGTCATCAAAAACAGTTCCAGATATTTGTACTTCGACATTTTCAATTCTTGATTTATGGATGGTAACATGCTCAGAAGTGTGACCCATCTTCTGAAATCGATAGGAAGATCTTTTTTTAGAAGCATTTGCTCAAGATATGTTCATCACACCAATTACGAAATCAGTAAGGCTGGACATGGTTTTGGACGATCCAGATAAGAGAGACAAAAGGCACTGTCATCGGCAAATTTTACAAGAAAAGAATTTTCATAGCTGTTTCTGCAATCATCTGTTATAGAATGTACAGAAGTGGCGAGGAACGAATCCCTGGGAGAACCCGTAAGGTAAATCAAACCCGAAGAAGATATTTTATTGGCAAAATCCCGCTGCGGTCTGTTGGTTAGAAATTCTTTCAGCCAACAGACAAGTTGATTAGTCTACATCAAATTTTAATGTATTTTGTGAAAAACATTAGGCTGCATTGTATTGAAAGCTGAACTAAAGTCAGAAACAATATTCTGGCATGAGAGTCAGGTGCTTTAAGTGGTTGTACAACTTGTAAAAATGAACAGTTTGGCATCTTCGACACTCGTCCTGTCCCGTAGACAAAAATGTAGTGGGTCAAGGTCTTTCTCTGTAGTGAAAGAATGAGAGATTTTATGATCTGTTCTAATGTTTTCATCACAAGTGATGTGAGGGCTACAGGTCTGAAATCGTTGGGACGAGAAGGATTTGGTTTCTTTGGAAGAGGTATTACATTGGAAGTCTTCCAAATAATGGTATTTGGATAGTGTCAGTCAGGCTTGGGGAACAGGTGCTGAAAGGACGCTGGCAATCTCAGTGGCGCAGAACTTAAGGTTCTGCCGTAATATGCCATTGGTCCGGGAGATTTCTTGATATTTATGCTTGAAAGGTTTACAAATGACTGTTCATCAACAAGGACGCATTTCAAAGAGTAGAGATTGCTTCAGGTCATTTATTTTCTGAAAAATTACTTTCGATGCGAGTAAAAAATGCATTTAAATGGTCTGTAAAGTTTTTGTCACAAGACCCCCTGGAGACTGAATCTTTCGACATATGTGGGGCAGTACCATATTTACTGCTGACATATTTTTTATTCCTGCCAGGCAGCGCAAAAGTTGTTCCCTGCAAACTTTGTCCTCTATCTTATTTTTATATCCATCTAGCTTGTTTGCAACAGCAGCTTTTATTCTTTTTTTCATTGTTTTCCTTTTGCTTCATTGTTTCCTGTGTAAAATACTACTTTCTTTTTGTTTAGTACACGTTCGAGGGTCCTTTGTAACCCCAAGGTTTATAATTGGGGGTAAATAGTTATCACCTTTGTTGATCAATCACTACTGACACAAAATGAAATTTATTTAGGAAAGAACAACATCAGTTAAACTCATTCAAATAGGAGCACCACATTGTAAAAAATATCCTAGTCAGATGCAATCAAAGCATCCTGCAGACTAGCTATGCTATCAGCAGTCCATTTATTTGTTTTGGTCTGACATGGGCTGAATGCGCTGAAACATCTGTACTGTACTGGGTGTTAGAAGAATACAGTTTTTGTCAGATGAACCAGAGGAGGAATCGGTAGGATTTATATGCACCTACTACGTCCCCTGCACAAAGTCGAGGGTCTTTTTCTGCGTGTGGGGGCATGTCAGTATTGTTCATAATTCTTCAGCATTTACATAGTGAACATTTATTAAATCACAAGGATGAATTTTAGGAGCTTCAGGGGATATGAAATCTTAACTTATGCGTGTGATGCAAAATATGTTCGGATGCCTCTGGGTCAATTAGCTTTGGGTGAATCGTAGTCCAGGTGTAAAAAAAAATAGTTTGGTGGAATTCCCGTGGTAGTTAGTATCGGTCGGATTGGTGTTATGGACAGCAGGTTGTATACACAAAAAGAGGGCCGGATTGGTCAGGTCCTTACTCCATTTCTCATGATGTCGAAGCAGACGCCCCGCCCTGTTCTTTATTGGTGGCGCGTTTGTCTCTGTCCAGTTGATTAGGGTGTCCAAAGCTATTTATAGACAGCTTACTACTGGATACACTGTCTGTGAGCAACATTTCTGTCAAAGCGAGCAGGCCAGCCTTCTTGAACTCATGCATGTAGTTTACGTTTGCCTGTAGTTCATCTTCTTTGGTCAGAGGGATTGGACGTTGGTCAGTATGACTGTTGGTAGCGGAGTTTTCCGATGTTTTAAAATTTTTTTAGTCGTTGTCTCACGACACCTTTCTTTCCTCTTTTTTCTTTTTTTGATGTTCTTCCATATCCTGTCGGTTTTGGTGGGAAGTTGGAAGAATTTTGCAAGGAAGTTCTCGTTTTGACCCTCAGCTAACACATGGCGGATGGCGTAGGCTCAGGAAGAAATTCTCGAGTGTCATTGGCCATGATTGTTGTTGGCGGTGCACCTCGACACTATTCGAATGACGTTATCAGAAAGCAAACCAAGAGAGTGGATACAGCTTTTCCAAACATTGCCACATACATTGCAGACACCTCACACACAACTAGGCAGGATCTGACACTGATACACGTACAATTTAAATGAAATCAAGATAAAAACAATTGCCTGTCAGTAAAGTGTGTCGCCACATGAGCAGCGCCACCTAGAGCTGTTGGCAGTTCAACAATGGGCATGGTGCTGAGTATATTTGCGCTTTAAACGGAAAATTGTCAGAGCAAAAGATTATCCTGCCCCTTTCCAAGTGAGCTCGCCCATTCCTTCTCCTCAGAGAGAACTCAAACTGGAACTCGAATATTGTAATAAGGGTAATTGAGTAACCAGAGGCTTCTTTACATCGGGCCCTCATGGGGGACAGAGTGAAAAAACATAAATTACAACAAAACTTAAAGAAGAAATAAAAACATAAACACACAAAAAAATAAAAATATTAAACTAATCAAAAGAAAAACAAGTGATAACATACATGTATGAATCAATGAATTATAAACATGATATAATAGCAATAAAAGAAATACTGCAAAACTGTCATTCGTTATTGAAAATCAGAAATCAACGAAAGCCACAAAAGTTAACCCCAATGGAATAAATAAACAAAACAATTAAAATGACAAAACTCACCCCTCCCAGCCCTTCACAAGTAAACTGGGACCTTAACATGACGCTATTGTAAAAAGGGACAACATCGTTGTTTTTTCTGAGGAACTGAACTTATTTATTTGTAGACAAAAACGTTTCTTTCCTTGTTTTACAAGTCTTACATATGAGAGTGTTTCAGTTTTGCTTTCTTTTGTTGGTACAATAACCTTAGTGTTAAAAACATGAATGGCTGGCAGAGTTATTTAAGAATTGCTAAAAAAATAATTGGAAATAGAAAAAGAGAATCTCTTGTCGTTCTGCAATCAGCGCTTTACGCAAAGCCACAGCATTTTGCTTGATCCTCCCACGCCTTTTTTTCCAGAATTTCAATTGTTGCATTCGGAGCGCCGTTGCTTCGTTTTCAGCGTCCCATCAGCAAAAATAACAGAAAAAGAAATTATTTGGTGCCTGTCATGTATTCGAATTCTGAATTCACAAGATGTTGACTGACCTAGTTTTTATACATTTCTCTGAATACTTGCATGACTGTCATGTTACGAGTTGTAGTCAATACATATTAAGGGTGTGTGTGGGTGGTTTGTGCGTGGGTGTGTGAAATAAGTCGGTCTTCTAGTCAACGGTATCTTAAAACATTGAATTCATTTATTAATGTATGGTGTGGTGTGCGTGTGCGTGTTCGCACACACATGTACGTGCGTGTGTACGTGCTGCGTATATGCGTGACGTAAAAAATAAGTTTTTATGTCTTCTTGTCAATGGGTTTAAAATGGTTGTTCACAATTGATGTGTGTGCCGTTGCGTGCGGGTGTTGCGTGGTGTGCGGCTTGCGCGACGTTGTGTGTTGGTGTGTGTGTGTGTGTTTTTGACATTTTATTTGAATCCAATATGAAATATAGCTTTTGTGTCTTTGATATATTTGATGTGTATCAATCTGCCTGTCAGTATTGTAATTGCCCTTCATGGGATGATTAAAGTGTTTTTGACTTTGACTTGGCTTTGACTTGACACCCCCTCCCCTAAACAAACATCCCTCCCCCAAAATTAAGATGCACACACACGCCCATACACACACGCACTCACGCACACGCACACACACGCACACACACAAACACACACATGCATGTACAATTGCACAAGGCGTGCGTGCGTTCGTGAACTCACAAACACGCACAAATTTTCATGGCTTAATATTGAATACACATGTACATAATCCTCACATACAACTAATAGCTTACTATGCCATAATCATCAAAATATAGATCCTTACATCTGCACCAGCAAACCAAGCATTGAACATTATGTGTAGCATAAAGAAAGCAAGCCACAGAGCATCAAGAAACACACACCACACACACCACCACACCACTAAGAGTTCAACAGAGCTTACCCAGAAAATTAATCAAGTGTGTCTTTTCTCCTTGATAAAGACTGGGATTTCATTTCCATAAATTGGTACCAGAAAATAAACAAGAGGTGACACATAAGAGATCGGTTCTTGGTACGAGGAGTAACAGCGCGCTAGTTTGTTACAAACGAGTTTTAACAGGGAACCTTGACAAGTATACATGAGGAACTAGTTTATTCTTGATCTTGTAATAAATACGCCTTTATTAAAGAGGACAGTGTAAATTAAAAGGAAGAATGTTAAACTCTTTGTTGTTATTTGTTTCCAATGAAGTAGTTCTAAGAGGAATTAATTGACGAGGAACGTTTTGAATACTCTCTCAAGTGTCGTAAACAGATTTTACTGCCTAATCCCAACATGTAGTGAACATCAAGGTTTTATGTAAGCTAGATGACTAGTTTTCGAGTTTGTGTATCATCCAGGAAATGTTTCATTCTGTTAAGTTGGAATATCTTATTAGATAATTTCCTTGAATTACTAAAAGCATGCTTTGTCCATGATATTTTAGTTGAAATTGACTTCTTCAAGTTACTTTTTCCTACATCTTTATTCCATTTATTTTAGTTTTAATAATTTTTTTGCGCTTTTCATATTGTGCACCACCATGGAATTTTGATTTTTGTGTGGAGAGATGCTGATGCAATATGTCACACTGCTCGATTGTTTAAAGTCTTCGTTGCAAATTTTACCCTACAGAGTTTACTCATGATCCACTGCTATGTATTGTAGTGCTTCGGCAAAGAGTTCCACAAGTGGAAGACAACTGGAGAGGAAGAATGGTTTATAATATTGAAAAGAGACTGCCCCCCAACACGGATCCTTGAGGCAAAAGGGCGACATAATTGAATCTTGTTAAACAGCTTGTCGTCTTTTATCAGAAATGAGGTAATCAGCTTTAGTGAATTCCGCCCATAAGCACATACATATCCAGTTTTTTATAGGAGGTTGTGTCAATACAGTCAAATGCCTGGGTAAAGCTTACCAAAACTGCTCCAGTTTAAGTATCATTGTTGATATTTAAATGCCATTGCTCTATGAGGTTGGTGTGTGCGGTGTGGACATGAGTAATTTTCCTCTAAAGCCACTTTGATCAGGTGATGAAACAAGGTTATGTTCAGTAAAGTTGATAGAAGATTGATGCTTAAGATGCTTTTCTAAAGGTTTTAGGGTATGACAGATAGAAATGGGAAAGGGGTCGATTTGTTGGAGGGGTCATTTGGGATCTCCAGATTTAAGAACAGGTACAACTTTATATATTTGAGTGATAGCAACTTTTTTCATTACAGAGAGAGAGACAACGAGCGTGTGCGAGTGAGAAGTAGGAGAGAGCAATGTGAGCAAGAGTGTGGGTGGAGAGAGAGAGAGAGATTGCGATGAGGAGTGAGAAGAAGAGACGAGGAGAGTGATGAAGAGAGAGACGATGTGAGAGAGAGACGGTGAGAGAGAGAGAGATGAAATGTTTATTCATAAAGGCCATGGGCCCTTTGCAAGAGGGGAATACAAGATAATGCAAAAACAATATGGACGTACGTGCGATTGTTGTTATGTTACAGAAATATTCTTTTATATACTGCCGTAGTTAAACAATACACTCATTCGTCAAAGCTAATTAAACAACAAACACTGAATAAAACTGGGTTATGCAGCACTATTGTGGTCTGAATTCCTCTGTATATCTCTTAACCTGGACGGATGCACAACATGGATTTCATTCTTCTACTAAAAACATTACTATTGGGCATTGAAGGTGTGTGGCATGTGGCTTTCCTTTGTGATAATAATGTACATTGATATCCGAGATACCAAATCTTAATCGTGTCATTATACGCTTCAAATGTCTTTCAATACCATATAGACATATAAGTTGGTACACAATTTACTGCTGAAGAGTCTATAATAGGAAAATCTGTCACACTTCTGTACATGACTCTTACAAGTTTGCCAGCAACAATCAATCAACCTTTCACGAAACTGTCAAATAAAAACTCGCACATCTCCAACTCTTTGGTTTAACCACATGAAATGAAAACCCAATTAACATAATGTTGTTCTTACACTTGAAACCCAATTGCTTTTACTTTTGTTATCTCAATCTAACAACATATTATATGGTTTACAAGGAAATCTTATGCATTCGTTTGAGCTATTTTTTATCCAATATTGTATGCATCTAACGATAGAAAGCAGTAACATGGGGTAGCTTGCTGTTTCCCTGTACACAAGATCATTTGGTGTCCGCAATGACACTCCCAGAAACTTTCTCAACGCAAATAAATGGGTTTTCTCACAGTGTACGGCAGCAGATACAGACCCTGTATCTCAACTTTATACTGCAATACAGGTTGAATTTGGGCATCAAATAATTTTAGAAACAGAGAAAGAGATTCGTTATTTAACAAAGTTAGCTTCTTCATTATACATAATCATGCATTGTTTACTCTACTTGCCAGGTCTTTACAAGCAAATGTAAAGCTTAAAGTAGAAAAGAATACACCTAAATATTTATATACATTCAACAAAGAAATCACAGTTCCTCCATAAGTCCATCTTCCTCTAATTGTTAGATGCCTACCCTTTCTAAATACAATAATGTTACTCTTTGTTAGGTTTACTTTCAACTCCAATGAAGTAGCGGCCCTATGTAAACTGTTCAACTGATTCTGAAGACCATCTACAGTTTCTGACATTAACATTATATCATCAGCTAACAGCAAAAAAAGATTTCAAGAACATCATTACTAAATGTTGCACCATGTTTTCCAGACTATATGACTTCTTTCTTAATGAAAAAAGAAAATAAAGATAGGACTGAAACCACCTTGTTTCACCCAAGCGAGGGAGAGAGAGAGAGAGAGCTGGATGAAGAATGATGAGAGAGAGAGGAGTGAGAGAGAGAGGAATGAGGGAGGAGAGATGAGATAGAGAGAGAGTCTAGAGAGAGAAGAGAGAGAGAGAACAATCTGAACGCTGAAAAGTTTTATTGCACACGGCCTTGAGCCACTATACAAACATATTTTGGGAAAGGGGGGTAGGTAGTACACATCATTACAGAAAATGTTTTAATCCATTTCACATTTGCAATTCTGCAAGCATTACCAGAATCCACACTTTCTTCTTGTATTAATCTCATATCATCTTCAGATCTATATAATCGCGTCATCAGAATATGAAGAATAATAATAATAATAATATAATAATAATTAATAATAATTATAATTAATTATAATTTTTATATTATAATAATAATAATATTATAATAAGTATATGCAATATAATTAGCGATGTATCTTGTAAAAATTATCAAATAGAAAAGCCGCCTACTCGCCTCGCTCTGGAGTTTCACCTCCTACCTCTTACGCGCGTGTCCGCGCCTCGCCCACCCCTTGGACCGCTTTACATCTCGCCGCCATCGAGACTCCCGGATCCCCTCTCCTCCTCTCGTTCCCGCCGCGCCACTACTCCCGTCTATCCCGTTCGTTTCGCTTCCGCCCCCGTTTCCTTCTTTCGTTCCTCGCTTACCGCCCGGCGCTCGTTCTGCGATTCTCCGTTCAGTTCCCTTCGCTGCGCTTTTCGTCGCTTCCACCGTCGCCCTCTACTCCTTCCGTCCGCCTTCGCTACACTGCGTATTCGCCTTCCCGCCTTCCACGCGCTTCCATCAAATCATTTACGGCACATGCAACTCTCCTAAATATAATGAAAACAAATATTTATTTCAAAATTCCAATGCGCGCACGCACGTACGCTCGCACGCACGACACAGCACACACACCACACACACACACAAACACACGCAACGCACGAACGCACGCACGCAACGCGACGCACACACACACACACACACACACACAACACACACAACCACACACACCATCACACACACACATAATCATTTACACGCACACTCACACATTTAGGAGGTGAAGAATGCTGGGTTGAAATAGAGACAGATAATTATGAGGGGAAAATCTCAGGAAGAAAAATAAGATGGTGTTTTGAGGCTGGATTTGAAGGATCAAATGAAGCCTTTGGTGGAGTGAAAGAGGATGTCATTCCAGGGGATGGATCAGAAATAGAGAGGAAGCGTCGGTAACTTGGTTTGTTTGATCTGGGTGTTCGAAAGCACAAGGTATCTGCGATTTGAACGAGGAAACGGGATGGAGTATAAAGGTGAGTGAGTTACAGAGATAAGAGGGTGCAGTTTTGTGGGACAATTTGAAACGAGGGTATTGATTTTATATCCGAGTCTTTGTGAGACAGTGGCAGCCAGTCAAGAGATCGCAGAATTAGAGTGATGTGTTCAGATTTTTCTTTCTTAGGACAAGTCGAGCTGCAGAGTTTTTGTATGCATTGAAAAGAGTGGATAGCTGTTGTGGTAGGCAGCAAAAAGAGAATTACAGTAGTCTACACGTGAAAGAATGAGAGATGTGACAAGCTTGGAAGTTGCATCAGTAGACAGATACTTGCGGAATCAGCTTATGCGCTGTTAATTGATAGTAGCAGGACTGGGCAGGTACTGGGTTAATGATTTTTTTCATAGAGAGTGTGTTGTCAAGAACTACTCTAATCTTCACAGTGTTGGCAATGGAACTTACGCATTGCCGATTTCTGTATTGACATTTTTTGAGTTGGAGAGAGTTATGTTTGGGTCCTTTATGAGCATGGGCTTCGGTTTTTATCGGCATTGAATTGTAAACTTGTTCTGAGTCTCCAGCTGCTTAATTTTCTTCAAGGCAGTAGGAACTTATTTGTCCATGGCCGGAAGGCAAGTTTTAATCCAGTTATCAGCACTGAAGCTGAGTGTCATTGCATAGAAAGATGATCAATTGGTGTTTGTTTAATAATAATAATAATATATAATAATGGACTTATATATCGCTCTATCTTGCCAAAGACAAATCAAAGCGCCTGCATTCAACCTTAATCTTACACAATCGTACAAAACCAATGACAATAATCATAGTTCAAACAGATATTACTAACATGGTACGCTGCAGACCAATCTATGAAATAAAATTGCAATAGTCATAAATGTTTTTTTTTAAAAGCACACACACACACCACACACACACACACACACACACACAACCCCACACACACACACACACACACACACACACACCACACACTCACACACGCCACACACACTCACACAGGTCATATACCTAGCAGGGCGATAGAATATGGGATTAGTGAAAGGATGGTATAGTTCTGATATGAAACAGGACGGTGGAAAATCCAGGTTTGAAATAAATATGTCTTGAGCTGGAGTAAAAGTGTACATAGTAGGCTTCTGGCGAGGACGACGAGAGGGGAGCTCATTCAGGTCGATGGACCGAAAATAGAGAAAGGTGCTGGCGGCAACGGTAGATTGGTTGAAATTAGGTATTGTAGGCACAAGGTTTATCTGCCGCAGAGCGGAAGGAACGTGAAGGAAGTGTCAGGTTAAGACATTCACAGAGGTAGGGGGTGCACTTTTGTGTAGGACATTTGTAAACTCTCTGTGGCACAGGCAGCTAGTGGAGAGAGAGAGAGAGGTGGTAATATGTTCAGATATTTTTCTTTCTGGAACTGTCGGAGTCTCGGAGTTTGTATACGTGAAGGGAGTGGATAGATGATGTGGCAGACCAGGAAAAGAGGAATGCAATTGTTCAGACGTGAAAGAAGGAGACAAGTGACAAGTTTTGGCTGTTGCATTGGTGGACAGGTAACTTTCGAATTGCACTAATACGCAGTAAAAATAATAAAAAACAAATAAAAAAAAAAATAAACTGATGATAGTAGCACGATTGACAGGTCTGGGAGATTTAATTTTGGCCTAGAGAGTGTGTTGTCTCTAGATACAACACCTAGATACTTACAGCAGTGGATAGGGGGCTGTTGAAGTGCCGAGTTTATTGATGCTGTTGAAATGGAGAGAGTTTGTGTTTGGTCCCTACAAGCATGGCTTCGGATTTACCTGTATTTAGCTGTTAATTTGTTCTGTGTCATACAGTTTTGATTATCTTCAAAGCTAGGTGGGCTGATATTGGCTAGGAGAGATCAGGCAGATTTTCACGAGTAACATGACTTGAATCTGAGAGTCATCTGCATAAAAATGATGGTTGTATTTGATGACGTTTTATTGTAGGTTACAGTGGGGCGCCAGTGTAATGAGTGAATGAGCAGGGCTTGGAAATGATCCCCTGTGGGACTCCGCATTCCAGTTTGGCAGGTATTGATTGAATCTTGTTTACTGCACTGTCTGGATGGTCAGTAGGTACTGATTTAAACCAGGTGAGGTTGTGGCCAGTAACACCGAACGTTTTGAAGACGGGAGAAGAAAGAATTGAGTGGTCTATAGTGTTGAAGGCTGCTGATAAGTCGAGTAGAGTGAGGAAGGGAGTTATCCCCGAGTCATAGTAGCGTGTAGAGTGTGTTTAAAGTGTGTACTAGTGTGGTTTTCAAGTGCTGTGGTTGATGCGATAGGCAGACTGAAAAATCAGGAAGAAGATTGTTGATGAAGAGGGTGGTTTGTTTGAGCTGTTAGAGAGATCTACTTTTGCGAAGGACTTTAGAAATAAAAGTAGATTGGGAGACAGGTCTATAATCTTCAGAATTGTTTGGGTCAAGGTCATGCTTTTCTGAGTAGAGGTGTGACTATAGCAGTTTTAAGAGCTTTTGGAACATTTCCTGAAACAAGAGATGAGTTTACTATTTTCGTGATAGTGGGTATAAGTTGCGGTAAGCACTATATGAAAAGAGAAGCAGGTATGGGGTCAAGATCACATGATTTTATAGTCATTTCTTTCAGAATTATCGTGATTTCTTTCTCACTTGTCGGATGAAAGAAAATGAGTGGAGTGCCAGAGAATTGGGGATCAGGAAGTGCAGGCTGGAAAGGAGTCTGATCCAGTTTGGAGCTATTGTTATGGACTTTTTAAGAAAAGAATGCAGAAAATATAGAAGGAAGTTCAGAGTAGTTGTGAATGGAAGGCAGAGGGCTTGCCTTCACAGATCCAAGAAGAGTATATTTGAGAAAAAAGAGAGATTTCATTGACGTGGCATCAAGAACTTGAGAAGAGTAATACTTTGTTTTTTTCTGAAAGAATTACAGACTTAACTTTACTTGTTTTCTGAAAAGCTGCTTATTGATTTCCGTTTTTGCTTTTCGCCACTGCCGCTCTAGGTGCCTGTGTTTGCGCTTTGCGACCGGATGTCATGGGTGTACCATGGCCACACTGGCCTATAAAGGTAGGAGTGGTTCATGGGAGGTGCATGCTCTTTCAAGCCGTTGGCTGAGAATATCATTGTAGTGTTTAGAGGGGTTATTGTTGTCAGAGGTTTGTGATAGGCGTTCAGCAGCTTGTGAAGAGAAAGTTTTAATGTCTCTGGCCTTGAGGTTGCGACGGGTGACACTTTTTCTTTCTGACAGGCTTTGCAATGTTTAGAGAGAAAAGAACAGCGGAATGATCAGAAAGTAGTTCATCAGTGATAGGTACAGATGTGATCAGATCTTGGGAAAATCAGTAATTAGCCATTTCTAAAATATGCCCTGATCTGTGGTTGCTTCGTTTACCAGTGAGAAAGAGAGTGGTTTGACAAAGAAGAGAAAGCGTTTGACTCAGAAGAAGACTGGTTATCAAATGGAAGTTAAAGTCACCAAGAATGTTTAGCTTTCGGGGGGAGAGGCTGTAGTTATCCAGGAGCGACTTAAATTCTTGATGGAAATGGAAGATGTCAGATTGTTCTTCGGCTTGGAGGTGGAGGGTAAAGACAGCAGAAAATAATAGAGTGGCCAGGTGTATTGAAGTTGAGTTCACAGACTTCGAAAGATTTAGGTGAGAAAGAAAGGGTTTGTGACAGAAAGAAAGAGCAGGTTCGGTTTTATCTTTTAAAATGATGGCAATGCCACCTCCACGGGGGGTCGGGGAAAGGAAAGAGTTTATAACAGGTGGTGTCAGTTGGGTTTTTTTCGGTTCTTTACCGTTTTGGTTTTTTAAACCCGGTTTCTGTAAGAAATGTTATATCAATATTCTGTTCAGAGACGAAATCAGAAATGAGATCAGCTTTACCTTCTGGGCAGACAGATTGCACGTTGAACAAGCACATGTTAAGGAGGTTTAAAGGAGGCAGAGAGGTTGATGATAACTGTGGTGAATTAGGATAACTGTCAGAGGAACAGGAAGAAGGCGATGGTACAGGTGTGGAGAGTGGAAGAGCAGAGAAAAGGTTGGATTGAGAGTCAGTCGTAGAAGCTGGTGAAAGAACTGGGAAAGTTTGGGGATTTACAGTTTCATACACATCCCGATACACATACTATTAGAACACGTTTTATCAAAGTCATTAACATAGGAAGAAGAAGGTTGATCAGAGGGAAGTGAAGCAGAGTTGTCCTGGTTACGTGGTAGCGGTAGTGACGTCAGAAGCGAGGATGGAGACAGATGTAGGGGGCCACAGGTAATGATGTCTGCCGGCACGGGTACCTCGTCTAGTTTTGCCGCGGTTGATTCCTAAGATTGAAATGTGTTTTTTAAGTCTGTTTGGTATGTTTTAAAAATCATGTGAGAGCAATGCTCTCAAGTCTTCAGCAGCTAGTGTCATATCAGTGGAAGGAGGAACACTGGGTAGTTGTGGTGGGGGGATCTGAGTTCGTGTTTCACTGCAGTTTTTCACAGGGCAGCAGGGTTACAGTAAAATGGGTCACAAGGACCAGCAATGTCATTTGAACACAAATCATACAGTCAGTTGAATCTTCGAAAATTTATCAGAAAATTAAAATTATAATTTAAAGTAATTCAAAATGGAAATGATATTAAGGAAAACGAATCTGACCAGTCAACGGTGTAGTCACAAACACGTAGATATAACATTTGTTTTGCTGAACGGGGAAAAAATGCACAAAAACCACACTCAAACACAGAGAGACACACCCTGCTGCCATCCGGCGCAAAGGCCAATCACTCACAATCCGTGTTTATTATAAGTGAGAGTGGAGCAGTGTAGAGATTAAAGAGAACAGGGCCCAGGACTGATCCGCGTGGGACTTCACATTCCATTTTGACAGGTTTTGATTGAATTTTGTTTGCAATAACTTTCTGGAATCAGTCTGTGAGGTATGAAGTAAACCAGGTGAGGGCTGTGCCATTAATACCAAACGTATTTTGGAGGCGAGAAAGAAAAATTGAGTGATGTATAGTGTCAGAGGCTGCAGATAAGTCAAGAAGAGTGAGGAGGGAGATTTTTCCTGCATCAGAAGCAAGTAGAAGCGTATCCAAAGTGTGGACTAGGGTGGTTTTGGTGCTGTGGTTGGGGCGATAGGCAGATTGATAAGAGGGAAGGAGATCATTGGAATGGAGGTGACTGTTGAGCTGTTTGAGAACAACTTCAGTACCTATAGCCGCAGCTGCAGCGAGTATATCAACATCACTATCATTACTTTCATTCTCTACATCATCATCATCACCATCATCTTCATCATCTACGCTACCATATCTCCTTCAACCTGTATAATCATAATTGTCACGATTACCGTTTTCATTATCTACATCATGGTCATGATCATCATCTTCATCATTGTTATCTTCAAAATATACATCATTGTTACCATCTTCATCCTTGTCATCTCCATCTTAGTCACTGTCACCACTATCACCTTTCACATCTACACCATCGTTACCATCATCACCTTTAGCATCCACATCATCATCACCATCATCACTTTCATCCTCTACAGCAGCATCACCTTCCATATTTCTATCATCATCGACATCATCTTCCTAAACATCCACATCATTATCGCATTCCTGAAAAAAAACACAAAAAAACAACAAACAAAGAGGGGAGAGAGAGAGAGAGAGAGAGGAGAGAGAGAGAGGAGAAGAGAGAGAGAGAGAGAGAGAGAGAGAGAGAGAGAGCTCTGAACTCTGAACTCTGAAATGATTTAATGTACATTGGCCTTGGACCACAATACATTTAATCATTCCAGAGTTCAGAGAGAGAGAGAGAGAGAGAGAGAGAGAAGAGGGGAGAGAGAGAGAGAGAGAGGAAGAGAGGAGAGAGGAAAAGAGAGAGAGAGAGAGAGAGAGAGAGAGAGAGAGAGAGATGTGAATGAATAAATCTGTATTTTCCAAGGATAACAGAAAAAGCATTTGTATACTTTTTTCATCCAGTGCTTGCCCTAATTAGGGACTGCCAACCCCCAACTGACCTGAACAGTAATGTAAAACGTGATACATTGATTACAATTATTTTGAAAAAGAGATAATATGTCTTCATTACAGACATAATCTCCAACTGACTTGAACATTATTATCAAAACAGATACACTGATTATAATTAAGTAAATTCGATAGAGCACAATAGATGGGGGGCAGCAAGAAGTGAGAGAGAGAGAGAGGGAGAGATTGAGAGAGAGAGAGATGAGAGAGAGTAGAGAGAGAGAGAAGAGAGAGAGAGGAGAGATTGAGAGAGAGAGAGAGAGAGAGGGAGAGAGAGAGAGAGATGAAGAATTTAGAGATGAATGAGAGAAGATAGTGAGAGAAGTGAGGAGATGAGTGAGAGAGAGATGAGAAGAGAGGGAGAGATTGAGGAGAGAGAGAGATTCTTTTATATCGAGGATAATGGAATTAGCACTTACGTGTTTTTTTTACATCCAGTCCCCGCGTGTATGCGATTTTGTAAATTATGTCCTCTACTCTTACGAAAAGCGGAGCAGGATTTATTGTGTGCGCAAGATGTTCTGCGTACGTTCGCTCACGGGACCTCGGTTTATAGTCTCATCCGAAGGACTTTTGGGGAGAGTGGAGTCTGCACTGATGTTAACTCCAGGGGAAAATATCCCCCTTGAACGGGAATCGAACCCAGGTCGTCAGTATGCGAGCGCAATGTTCTAACCACTAGGCTATCTGGTCTCTCGAGAGTAGTAAATCTCTTTTCATTTTAAATTTAAACCCAGAGAACCATATTTTATTTTTTCTTTATTTTGGTATTTTGATGACATGCTTGGCATGCTTTTCTTTGGGGGTTTTCTTTCCTGTTTTTGCTCTATGGCTTTGATCAATTTTTTTAACAATTTTAATTTTTCAGAGGGTAGTAGATTAAGCATCATGTGCATTTTTACATCCAGCCCTCAAAATAATAAATAAATAAATAAGAAGGAAAAACATGCATATTGACATAGAATTGCATGGAAAACAATACACACACAGACGCACGCACACATACTAGAAGGCAAGCAAGATATAGAGAACATCAGAGAGAGTGCTTAAATATACTAAGAAATAATTAAAAACAAACAAAAATTGAATAGGAATGGATATTAACAACAACTAACAATACCATGCGCGGAGAGAATTTGTGTAACTGAAACTATTAGCATTTTAATTAAAACATTTGTGGTGAAAGAAATGTGACATTTTCATGGGTCATTTGAAAATCATAGAACAGACTCTTAAATCTTGAAAATCCTGTTTCATCTTTTAGAAAGGTTGGGAGCCTATTCCAAAACCAGCTCCCAGAATATACTATACTTGATTTAAACAAAGTAATAGCTGGTAAAGGAAGGTTAATTTTATGTGAATGTCGAAAATTGTTTTCGCTGAACATGCTGCTCAAATAAGATGGGGCACTGCCATGAAGAACTTTATGCATTAGTACACCTTTATCAAACAGCGATCTTGTTTTGAGAGGAAGAATATTAACTGTTTTGTAATCTGAAAATGTTAATGAAGATGACTTATATATTACTATTTTGACTGCTCGTTTATGTACACTGATTAATGGTTTGAATAAGTTATTACTGGCTAAATCCCATAGTGTAGATGCATAATCCACAGAAGACTGAATACATGAATACAAAAATATTTTTCTCGCATGCAGATTTACAAAGTGTTCGATCTTATTTAACTGGTAGGTTTTGGAGGCAATTTTCTTTGTTAGATTACATATGTGTACAGACCAAGACATATTATTATGGATGGTTATCCTCAAAATTTTATGACTAGTAACTTCTTCAATTTTGACACTGTTGACGTAAATAGAAGGCAAGCTTATGTTAAGATTTTGACGTTTTTGTATTGTTGATAATAGTGTAATTTTTCTTTTACCTGGATGAAGGGCCATGTAGTTCATTTGTTTCCAAATTTTGATGATAGATAGCATGTGGTCACTGTCTCTCACTGACCCTGTCCCTACAGACGGCCCCTACATCACTGTACAGCCCAGAGAGGACAACAGCTGCGCCATGACGTCAGATGGCACGTCCTGCCACGTCACTGAAGGTCAAGGTGTTCACCTGCAGTGTAAGGCAGACAGCAACCCTGCTCCACAAGACTGTACCTGGCGATTCCTTTCCGGGTCAGGCATCGTCCTTGACACTGGGACCAACCTTGACCTTGTGGCTGCCAACAGAACTGACAGTGGAGTGTATCAGGTGGAGGTGAAGACAACTAAACCTGACGTCACTGATGATCGTCTGCCACGGACAGCAGGCAGCAATCTGACTGTTCTGGTCACATGTGAGGCCTGCAGCCTGTCTACCTGTCTATATGTCTGTCTACCTGTCTGTCTACCTGTCTGTATGTCTGTCTACCTGTCTGTATGTCTGTCTATCTGTCTGTATGTCTGTCTACCTGTCTGTGTATCTGTCTACCTGTCTGTATGTCTGTCTATCTGTCTGTCTACCTGTCTGTATGTCTGTCTACCTGTCTGTATGTCTGTCTACCTGTCTGTCTACCTGTATGTCTGTCTGTCTACCTGTATGTCTGTCTACCTGTCTGTATGTCTGTCTACCTGTCTGTCTGTCTGTCTACCTGTCTGTCTACCTGTCTATCTGTCTGTCTACCTGTCTGTCTGTCTACCTGTCTGTATGTCTGTCTACCTGTCTGTCTACCTGTCTGTCTACCTGTCTGTATGTCTGTCTATCTGTCTGTATGTCTATCTACCAGTCTGTATATCTGTCTACCTGTCTGTATGTCTGTCTATCTGTCTGTCTACCTGTCTGTATGTCTGTCTACCTGTCTGTATGTCTGTCTACCTGTCTGTATGTCTGCCTACCTGTCTGTCTACCTGTATGTCTGTCTACCTGTTTGTCTGTCTGTCTACCTGTCTGTATGTCTGTCTACCTGTCTGTCTACCTGTCTGTATGTCTGTCTACCTGTCTGTTTACCTGTCTACCTGTCTGTCTACCCCTCTGTATGTCTGTCTACCTGTCTGTATGTCTGTCTACCTGTCTGTATGTCTGTCTACCTGTCTACCTGTCTGTATGTCTGTCTACTGTCTGTCTACCTGTCTGTATACCTGTCTGTATGTCTGCCTACCTGTCTGTATGTCTGTCTACCTGTCTGTGTATCTGTCTACCTGTCTGTATGTCTGTCTGTCTGTATGTCTGTCTACCTGTCTGTATGTCTGTCTACCTGTCTTTATGTCTGTCTACCTTTCTGTCTGTATGTCTGTCTATCTGTCTGTATGTCTGTCTACCTGTCTGTATTCTGTGTACTTTTCTACCTGTCTGTATGTCTGTCTGTCTGTATGTCTGTCTACCTGTCTGTATGTCTGTGTATCTGTCTACCTGTCTGTATGTCTGTCTATCTGTCTGTATGTCTGTCTACCTGTCTACCTGTCTGTCTACGTGCCTGTTTGTCTGTCTACCTGTCTGTATGTCTGTCTATCTGCCTGTATGTCTGTCTACCTGTCTGTATACCTGTCTGTATGTCTGTCTACCTGTATGTATGTCTGTCTACCTGCCTGTATGTCTGTCTACCTGTCATATCATTCATTCTGACAATTGCTGCTGGTTGTGAATCTCTCAGGCCTGGCTGATAGAAATTAGGATAGAAAGTACAGACTATGGCCCTGGGAGGGAGAGCTGTCAGCTTCCCCCACGCTCAGCTACTCGCAGCTGTTATCCATTCCATTCCAGCCCAGCCCTGATGGAGCTAATCATAGCAGGAACTGACCACACTTTGCTTAGTTAAAAAGGAAGGGCGTGCTAACTTTAGCACTGATCCTTGCTGGGCACTATGCTGGATTCCTGCACTGTGCAGGAAGCCTCACAGCTGATGCACTTCCATAGCATTGTTGTTCAATTTTAGCCATAGTCTTTGACGAGTGTGTGATACAAGAACAGTGAGTCTGATTCAGCTGTTGCCGTTGCTGTTGTTTCACGGTGACCTCAGCTTCAGTATCCTGTACAGATTTGCACTGGTGGTGTGTCCACTTCAGGTCACCAAGGTCTGAAGATTCTTGAGAGGTTGCCAGTGGAGAGGCGGTCTAGGCGTTTTCATGATCGCCACTCAGAAGGGGCAGCTATCTCCTTTAGTTTGGCTCCAGGACTGAGGAATTTTGTTACCAGTAGAATGTTTAGCAGATGGACGTTCATTAGAAGAAAAAAGCACTATTGAGCTTCAGAGAATTGAACAAGCATCTGTACAGGGCCTGTCTGGCTGGTACTCTGAAGATGGTATGAATATGATAACTTCCTGTGAACTCTTGCCTCTGGGAAAACAGCATGGCAAGCCTGGCCATGGCTGAAGTGTCAAAGTAAGAATCAGTGACTTCAGAACAACTGAGGAGGTGCGTCACAGACAATCAGGCATCTAAACAATTTGTTCTACTCTCCTAGATATTTGTTTTATTAACTCAGAACGAAACTTCACAGCCCTAAAATATGATGCCATTCACGGCAAAACTACAACATAGCTAACGGATGTGACACAGGCTGCTGGCTATGTTGAATATTTCTTACCATGTCATGGCTGACAGTGGTTACAATAATGACACCAAGCCTGTGTAGCACACTGTCTGATTTACACCATAGTAAAATGCAAAACGTCTTAGATGGGAAAGTTTGCACAATGGAATAGCATATAATAATTATTATGGTCTATGTGAAAAAGCCTATAGGAAATGTCTGTACTTTATTATTATCGTACACAACAGATAATAGTAATAGCAGTTATAGTCCTTGTGAAAAGGTCTATAGGCTATTTGGATCCACACTGGACTTTATTCTTGTTCACAACAGTACTAGTGTTTGGGTTTTGCAAAATCAACTCCTGTGCTAATGAGGCAGAACACAGCCACTAGTCAACACACGCTGCATTTCAAGGGACAACATATCCCTGTGGGCAACGTTCACAGAAAGGAAGGAACGACTTCCCGCCATCATCCAGACAGATGACCAAAGGACAGTTTGAACTTCCTCCCTCCCCCCCCCTCCCCTCCACGTGATTGTAAGTCATGTGCGATTGCCAAACAATATACATGAGTGAAGGACAGTTTAACAGACGACAGACAGCACATGTCTACAAGATCTCTTAAAGCTATCACAGTGATACAGAGACAGTTGCACTGTTGATTTAACTTCAAATGAATGTGTTTTCTCAAGCTAGGTTCAGGTGTAGATAAAACCTGTACACTTACCGTGAGTGAAAATGACAGTGAACTCATGGACACCTTCTTGCCATGGCCACAAACACCTCACACACTTAGCCCAACATCATGGTGGACAAAGGAGAACTTGTTACAACACTGCTGTCTTTTCGTTTTTCTGTGGAATGTGCATAGCATGGCTACAACATTGATGTAAATAAGTAATGGTCAGAATTTCAGTAAGGAGTAGAGACATCTCTTTTCAAGCAAATTTAAAAACTACAGAGAGAGAGAGAGAGAGAGAGAGAGGAGAAGAGAGAGAGAGAGAGAGAGAGAGAGAGAGAGAGAGAGAGAGAGAGAGAGAGAGTGGTTATGTCTGCAGCTCCTTTATGCTTTTTTGTCCAGATCCGCCAACAAACACCCACCTCACAGTGAACAACAGCATCAACATCACCGTCAATGAGAAGGAGGCTGTGACACTGACGTGTCAGTCACGTGGTCGACCAACACCCGGACTGGAGCTGCTTCAGAGAGACGCGCAGTTAGCCCGTCAAGATGGCGGCCAGCTGAGTCTGTCAGAGGAGATAACTCAGCTGTCACACCACACAGCTGCAAGGTGTGACAACACGGGTACCCTCACCTGCCGTGCTGATAACCGGGTGGGAAGTGTCCAAGACATCTCTGTACAGCTCTACGTCAACTGTAAGTGTACTAGTTCGTTTGCTATACGTGTTTGTTGTGTCTCTGTACAGCTCTACATCAACTGCTAGTGTACTAGTTCGTTTGCTATACGTGTTTGTTGTTTGTGGATTGATTTTGTTTTCTTTTGTTTTGCTACACACATCAAACTTGAAAAAAACGTTATCTTTCCCACTTGAGAGCTCTCTAAACGGGCAGTAAATTTCAGTTCACTGTGCTGACGTGTTCCTTCTTCTTCTTCCTCTTCTTCTTCTTCCCCTCCTTCTTCTTTATTGAAGGCTCAGACAGATACTACTGTTGTCTGTCCTATTAATGAAAATGCGTTGCGCTGCCGTTAAGCCATTGACAATTCAGGCAAAGCTCATAGGTCATGTGAGAAAATGTTCACGTCTTAAGTCTTTCTGGAAAAAGGCAGACAAGGAGACCAAGAAGGCAGAAAATAGACAAGAGGGACATAGCAGGAAGAAAAGGAACAAGACAGAAACAAAGAGAGAGATAGAAAAGAGGAATTCCTAGCACAGAATTTCCAAAAGGTGGTGGTGCTGTTCAAACTGACACACCCCTATATCTCCACAGGGAAGGAAGTCATGTTTCCAGTGACCTGACTTCCCCTTAACTCCTTCAGGAGTCGTTGAGACACTGCACTGGTTCTCCTATACCCTATAGAAGAGCTTTCAACTCTGATGGTGTAGAAACAAGTCTCCTTTTACCTCCATAATTCCAAAACATGGAGTCATGATGAGAACAGCACTCTTTACCACGTCCAGTGAGTAGAGGATGCACCAGTCTGTAAAAAGGGAGCAGCCCTTTCTGCCCAGTCTGCACGATAGACAGGCGTGGTGACAAACGTTGCACAGGGTTAGCTCATACTCATGTATGTGGGAGTTCATAAGACATGCCGTTCACTTAGATGTGCTCCTACTGGTCTGTTAGGTGATAACATCATGACTATTAATCACTGTCCATCATCTTTTTATGTATGTAGGTTGGACTGTGGAAGGAGCAAGTGGGAGGCTGGTATATCAGTGTATGTGTTCATGAGTGCACATGCCCTTTAAGGAATGAAATACTTAGGAGAAAGAAAGTGGTTGATGTGTCGTGGGGGCATTCGGGTATTCACAGAAGCTAGTGCTACAATGGTGTGCTGACCTCTTCAGGCAAGCCACGTCGAACGACAGCAGCACCAGCACCTCCACCCAAGTTCAACTTCATCCACAAACCAGTCAGTACAGCTTTCCACCTGCAGGCCTTTCCCCTGCCAGACAGCTTCACCTTCCAGTACCTGGGCACTACACAGAACTTCAGCAGCAGGCAGCCTGTGCCAGACAGCATCAAGGTGACAGCCAGGTGCACCAACACCTTTGCTGCCTTTGCTGTGCAGTGTAACGTCAGTGTGAACTCTGCCAAAGACTCTTCAGCAGAAGGATTCTACACCTTCACTGCTGCCAACGCTTTTGGACAGGAATAGTTTGTGTTCCAGGTCAAAGTGAATGGTGAGCAGTAATATTGCTTTGTCTGTGGGGACTTGTGGGACTGCGACGTTTGCCAACTTGCTGTTGACCGCACTGATTGAACTTAAACTTGATGACTGCACCTTGTGGCCTTTTGTTACTTGACTGCTTTCTATGACCTTTTGCTGGTTGACTGCTTTGTATGACCTTTCACTGGTTGACTGCAGTATGTGACCTTTAGTTCATTGACTGCAGTATGTGACCTTAAGCTTGTTGACTGCAGTATGTGACCTTTAGCTTTTTGACTGCAGTATGTGACCTTTATTATGTTGACTGTAGTATTTGATCTTTAGCTGGTTGACTGCTGTATATGGCCTTTTGCTGGTTGACTGCAGTATATGACCTTTAGCTGGTTGGCTGCAGTATGTGACATTTTGCTGGTTGACTGCAGTATGTGACCTTTGCCTTGATTTTGTCACATATTGCTATGCACATGTCACATTGTTTCATTATCTCACTTGGTTAAGGTGTAAAGCTAGATGCAAACTTAATATAGTTATTTCAGAAATTATCTCATGAGAGAGAGAGTTATGGGCACAGATGACTAAAGCTTTCCCTGTCTGTACTTGCATTGGTTGGCAAAAGACACAGGGTGAATTTTGCAGGCTTTTATCAAAGACGCCTGTTTGGCTTCTGCTTGTTCCTTGCAGTCACTAAAGACGTGTGGCGTCTTTGCTTCGTCTTGTGCACAAACCCCAGAGTCCATTCCATCACAGAGTTGTCTACTAAACGAAGATGGAGCTTTGAATTCTTTACAGATTATATCGTCTGTGTTTTCCAATACACAGCCGTGTGATGCACATTATTTCTTTGTATTCAGTCTTCCTTCCTGACTTCAATAATTAGTGTCTATTTGAAGACCTTAGAATTAACAGAATGACCCCCCCCCCCCTCCTTCCCTCCCTACGTACCTCTCTATCTACCTACCTACCTACTTACGCATCTATCTATCTACCTACCTGCCTACGTACCTACCTACCTATGTATCTACCTACCTACCTACCTACTTACATACATACATACATACAGACAGACAGACAGACAGATACATACATACATACATACATAAATACATATATACATACATATATACATACATACATACACACATGCATACATGCAAACATACATACATACATACATACATACATACATGCATGCATACAAACATACATACATACATACATGCGTGCATACAAACATACATACATACATACATACATACATACATACATACATACATACATACATACATACATTCGTCTAATGTCACTAAAAGTGAACAAACGAAAAATTGAAGTCAACAACAACAACAACAACATACATATATGCATACATGCATACATGCATACATACATGCATACATACATTCATACATACTTACTTACTTACTTAGGCCCATCACTCCCACTGGAGCATAAGCCGCCGACAACAGTCCGCCAGAGTCCTCTGTCCTGTGCTATTCTCTCCAGCTGTCTCCAGGTATATCCCATCTTCCTGGTTTCTGCCTCAAGGTCACGTCGCCAAGTGTTTCTTGGCCTTCCTCTTTTTCGTTTTCCCTGGGGGTTCCATGATAGTGCCTGCCTTGTGATGTTGCTGGCTGGCTTTCTCAGGGTGTGCCCGATCAATCCCCATCTCCTGCGCCGGATTTCATTTTCGGCTGGCAGCTGGTTGGTACGTTGCCACAGGTCTGCGTTGCTGACGGTGCCGAGCCAGTGGATCTGGAGGATTCGTCTCAGGCAGCTGTTGATGAAGGTCTGCACTTTCTTGATGGTGGTCTTTGTTGTCCTCCATGTCTCCGCTCCATACAGTAGGACTGACTTGACGTTGGAGTTGAACAGCCTGATCTTTGTGCGGGTCGACACCACCCTGGAGCTCCAGATGTTCTTCAGCTCCAAGTACGCTGCCCTCGCCTTGCCAATTCTTGCTCTGACGTCTGCGTCTGAGCCGCCCTGCATGTTAATGATGCTACCCAGGTACGTGAATGTCTCCACTTCTTCCAGCTCCTTCCCATTTAGTGTGACTGGGTCCTCACTCGTTGCGTTGATCTTGAAAATCTTGGTTTTGCCCTCATGGATCTTGAGACCAACTTGTAATGAGGTGGCTGCTAGTTCTGTAGTCTTGTCCTGCATCTGTTGGCGGCTGTGGAAAAGCAGGGCCAGGGTCGACTGCAAAGTCGAGATCATCCAGCTGGTCCCACAGTGTCCACTGGATTCCATTTCTTCTGTATGCTGTTGAAGTCTTCATGGTCCAATCGATCGCAAGGAGGAAGAGGAAAGGTGACAGGAGACAGCCTTGTCTGACTCCAGTCTTCACCTCAAAGCTGTTTTTGAGTTGTCCTCTATGGATCACCCGGGAGGTCATTCTTTCGCAGGAGTTCTTGATCAAGTTGACCAGTTTGGTTGGCACTCCATGGTGGCGAAGCAATTTCCAGAGGGTGTTGCGTCCACACTGTCGAATGCTTTCTCATTATCAACAAAGTTGATGTATAAAGATGAGTTCCACTCTAAAGATTGCTCAACGATGATGCGCAAGGTGGCAATCTGATCTACGCATGATCTGTTCTGGCGGAAGCCGGCCTGTTGGTCTCGGAGGAGAGGGTCGACTACATTTTTCATTCTCTCGAGGAGGATCCTGTTAAAGACTTTTCCTGGCACCGACAGAAGCGTTATCCCTCTATAGTTGGCACAGTTGCTGAGGTCTCCTTTTTTGGGGAAGCTTGATGAGGTAGCCCTCCTTCCAGTCTGATGGTACTTGCTCCTCTTCCCAAATCTTCCCAAAGAGAGGGTACAGCATCTCTACCGTGGTATCCAGGTCTGCCTTGAGTGCTTCTGCTGGGACGTTGCCCGGCCCTGTGCCTTTGCCATTTTCAGCATTTTGATGGCTTTCCTGATCTCCTCCCTGGTTGGTTTCTCACAGTTGATGTCGAAGTCTCTATCAGCAGGGTCGATGTCCGGGGGGTTTGAAGGGACGGATCTGTTCAGGGGGTTCTCAAAGTGCTCTGCCCTTCTGTTTCGTTGCCCTCTGTTCCAGGATGGTGTTTCCTTTCTTGTCTTGACTGGTCGCTTAGGCCTGCTGTATTTCCTGAGAGTTTCTTAGTGGTTTTCATACAGCAGCTTCTGTTGTTACGGCTGCTGCTTCCTCGGTTCCTCTCCCAGGCTGTCGATGTACTTGCGCTTGTCTGTTCTTGCGCTCCTCTTGACTTCTTGTTGGCTTCTGTAAGTCTGTTTGTGCCTTGGCCTTTGCTGCTCTTGTCCGGCTGTTGTTTACTGCTGCTTTCTTCTGCTTTCTTTCTAAATCTTCCCCATTGTGACTGCCGTATTCATTGCTTCTGTTGGTGTCTCTTGGGGCCACTACTTCCTGACAAGTTGACGTCAGTGGGGTCTTTCATTTCTTCACTGACTCTTGATGTCAGTCTCTTCTTTAAGCAGTTTTTGTAGTATTTGGGTACTTGTTGGTGAGGGACACCCTTGAATTCTTCATTTATTTTTGAGTTTTTTCAGCAGGCTGGTGTTGTACTTCTGCTCTTTGTTGTTATTTCCATCCAGTTCTTCTTCAGCTTTGCTTCAGCCTGGCTACCAAAAGATGGTGGTCAGATGCAACGTCTGCTCCTCTTTTCACCTTACATCTTGTAGAGATCTTCTGAATTTCTTGGCCATGCGATTTGGTGGATCTGGTTCTTAGTCACATGATTTGGTGATATCCAGGTGGCCTTATGTACTTTTATGTGGGGGAAAATGGGTGCCCCCGATTCCCAGATTGTTTATAGCACAGAGTCTGCAAATCTCTCGCCATTTCATTCATCTCCCCTAATCCGGGTCTTCCATCCTTCCTCGCACCCCGTGTTGTCTTGTCCGATCTTGGCATTAAAATCCCCCCATGAGGATGTTTATCTTTTTTGGGTACTTGGAAATGTTTGTTCTGCAGTCTGTCTTTAGAATTGATCTTTGGCTTCTTCCTCGCCGTCATTGGGTTGGCGCTTTAACTGGATGATGTTCATTTTTGATCTTCTTTTTCTTAGTCCTGAAGGATGCCGCGATGATTCTTGATCCGTGCGCTTCCCATCCTATCAGGGCTCGCTGCGCAGGTCTTGACAACATGAGCGCTACCCTTTGTGTGTGGAGCGTTGTCTTCTTCATGGCCAGAATTAAAAGCAGCATCTCTCTAGTGAGAGTCTCCTTTGTCTGACTGTGTCCAATGGGTCTCACTGATGCCAAGCAATGTGAGGTTGTAGCTTTTATCTTGCTGTACTTGTGTTGTTTTTCCCGTCTCATACATGGTCCTCAATTCCATGTTCCGGGCGTTGATGGTCCTGGTCCCATAAAAGGGGGGTCGGCCTTGTGGCTTCCATGACTCACGGCTTTCCCCCATGGCGTCATACTTTCCCCTTGGCGAGGACCCTTTTCCCCTCCCAGGGCAGTAGTCTTTGGTCCGTTGTTGGCGTTTCTGTAGCAAGATTTGTTTTACGGGGTGGGGTTGGGTATCCCCACGCCCAACCCTCCTCCTTTCTCATCCAGGCTTTGGCCGGCCATGGCGGAGTTACATTCATACCACATCTACATTCACCTAATTTTAATATAATAATTAAAAATAATAATAATAAAAATAATAATATTTAATAAATTAAAGTATTAATAGTAATAAAAATAATTTAAAATAATAATAATAATAATAAAAATAACATAATAAATGAAATTTGTACAGCGCTTTATCTTGCAAAAACAAAAACAAAGCGCTTGCATTCTTCCCCTCTCACACATGTAGCAAGTTAATTAATCGATTTTAGAAATGGAAATGTAAACAACCAAACACACCCACACACACCACACACACAAAAACACCACACACACACACACACACACACACCACAACCAAAAACACACACACACTTGAAATGTTTTAAAAGCAAAATCAGTATAAAACACATCTAAAAAAATATTTCATGAATAAAAGTAAGAACGACTTGTAACTTAAGAGAGTGATTTAAGTGTCACTGACGTTATTCTTTTTCATTTAAAAACGATATGACCCCAAGTTTTCATATTCTATAGAGTACATGTGTAAAAATTGATCTATATATGGGTTGATTGATATCAACCCCAGCACGCTTTGAATTGAGTGTGTGTGGTCCTGTGTGTGTGTGTGTGTGTGTTTTGTGTGTGTGTGGTTTTGTGTGTGTGTTGGTGTGTGTACAGTGTGTGTGTACAAGTGTGTGTGTACAAGTGTGTGAGTGCGTTGTGTGTTGTTTTAATTTGGGTTCGGGTTTTTGGTTTTTTTACTTTCTTGCTGTTTTGGCCTTTTTTGTTTTTTGTTTCAAAATATGTGTCTATTTAGTTTTGTCATTTTGGTTTTTGGTTCATTGTACTGATGAGCTAAATTGTTATTGCTGAGTTGTACTGCTGGGTGGATTACATTCCCTGAAATTTTTTGATCGGGGGATTAATTTTGCTCTGCCTAAACCAAAAAGCAATTACATGGTGTTATGACCCGGGGAAAAGGGGGAAATGGATGTCTTTGTTTATTCTTTGCTCTGAATCCAATATTTTGTGGTTTTTCTTGTTTTTTTTATAATGGTATTTTTATGTGGTAAAGGGGATTGGGTGGGAGTGTTGTGTAGGGTTTTGTAAGTGTTTAAATGTACATCATTTTTCTCTGTTTTATCCTTTAAATTTGGTTGGGGGTTTTTTTTGTTGGTAGTGGTGGGGGGGGTTTGGTTTTTTTTGTTTTTTGTTTGTTTTGGGTTTAGGGGGGTTTTTTGGGGGAGGGGGGGGGATTTTTGCCCTTTTTTTCTCGTCTTTTGTTAGTTCTATATTTTCTTATTTGTCTTGGCTTTTATTTTTTGGGCCTAGTTGTTATTGTCGTGTTTTTGTTGTGTATGTTTTTTGTGTTTGTTTGATTTTTATTTCCTGTTGTGGTTTCTTTTGTTTTCCCCTTTTTGTTGTGTTTTATTCAGTTGTTTGTATGGTTGAAGGTTTGTGTTACGTGTGTGGGGAAAAGGGGGGGGGGGGAAGCAGTTGGGTTTTTTTTTTATATTTTTATTTGTTTTGTTTTTTTGTTTTTTTTGGGTTTGGGTTTTTTTTATTGTTGTTTTTGTTTGTGTTATGCGGTATTTTTTTTCAGATTTTTGAATTATTTGAATTGTATGGTTCATATTTTTCTGGGGTTTTTTTTTTTTTTTAATTCCCCAAAATTTATTGTTATTGGTTTTTTTGTTTGATTTGTTTGTTTTTAAAAGATTGGTTTTTTTTTTTTTTTCTATGTCTGCTTTAAAATTATCTTTTTTTTTCTCGCTTTTTTTCTTTCTTTAGATAGATGGTTGATGAAAAAAAAACAAAAGCACTGCTTATTCAATGTACCTTGAAAAAAAAGTTTGACTTTGATTTGACTTTGAAACCCCAAAAAACACACACACACACCCCCCCGCGCGCGTGCAACACCGCGCATGCGCGCCACACCAAAAACACGAGGTTGGTACTTTGGAGGGTGGGGGGGGTTTTGGCTGTTTAGGGGAAGGGCAGAAATGAGATGAAACAAAGAGGGAAAGTCTTAGATTTGAAAAAAATGTGTTTTGAGGCTGGATTTAAAAGTGTCAAAAAATAGGCTCTTGGGGGAGGGGAGAGGGTGGGCATTCCGATCACTGGCAGAAATTTGAGAAAAAAGCGACGGCCCACTGTGGATTTTGGGTTAACCTAGGTTTCGTAAGACAAGGTATCTGCAGCAGAGCAGAGGATCGAGGGAGTGCAGGTGAAAAATTCCCCGAGGTAGGAAAGGGACGTTTTGTGGAGAGATTTGTAACAGAGGGTATGTCTTTGTTTATTCTGTGACACAGGTAGCCGTGGAGAGATTTCAAAAGGGAGTAAAAGTTCAGATTTTTTCTTCCTGAGGGCTAGTCGGGCGGGGAGTTGGCAGACCAGCCAGAAAAGAATTGCCTAATCCAGCTTGAGAGAAAAGAGAGACGTGTTATTTGGGTTGCTCAGTGGACAGATATTTTGGAACTGTACTAATACGCCGAATTGATTTGTGATGGGCCGGGGTCTGCGTGATGAATTTTTGCATGGAAGTTGTTGTCGATAAAGCCCTATTTTTTTACATAACATACATACAGACAGACAGACAATAGACAGAAGGGAAGAAGAAGAATGTAGGATGCATAATATATAATCATAAACCCCAAGAGAACAATACATTAATGCATACTCAGAAGACAGACTAGCATAATGGCAGAGAGAAAAGACCCAGAAAAGAAGATAGATAGTAGATAGATAGATAGATAGATAGATGGGATAGATAGATAGATGATAATGGAAACAGACAGAAACAACTTATTAGAAAAGATAGAAATAGATAGATATTAGATAGATGGGATAGATAAGATAGATGGATAGATAGATAGATAGAAGACAGACAACAAAATAAGAAGACAAGATAGATAAAATAGATGATAGAAAGATAGATAGATAGGATAGATAGATAGATAGTTGGATAGATAGTAAGATAGATAGACAGACACACAGCAGACAGACAAACAGATAGTAGATAGATAGATAGATAGTAGATAGTAATAGATAGTAGATAGCATAGAAATAGATAGATAGATAGATAGACAGATAGATAGATAGATAGATAGGTAGATAGGTAGATAGGTAGAAGGATAAATAGATGGATAGGTGGATGGATAGATCGATAGATAGTTAAATGAATAAGTAGCGCAAATGAATAAATATATTATGAATTAATGAATAAATAAATGAATTCAATAATTAAATAAGCGACAAGTAAATGACCGATATAAAATAAGCAAATAGCTAACTGAACAGATAAGTAGCTAACTAAATAAATACATAAATAAATGGGTAAATGAATAGATAAATGAATAAATAGACAGATGAATAGACAAATGAATAGATATAAATAGATAAATAGATACAAAGATAAATAAATAAATAAGTGTTCCCAGGATCTGCGGACTCCTCATCTACCCCGAGTTTTGGAACTGCAGCGGCTGTGGGGGTGGCGGTGGCTGTGGTCGTTGTCCTCGTCCTCGTCGTCATCTTGGTCCTGTGGCGACGTCACTGGATTCTGCCCTGTGCTGCTGCTGCCGCTGCTGAAGGTCAGTACAGGGGATGGGGGGGGGGGGGGGGGCTGTAAGACAGGGGTGGTGGTGGTGGAGGGATGGATTGATGAAGGAACATTGGCGGAGGAAAGAAAATGGGGATGTTGGAGAAGGAAAGGAAGATGAAAAGAAGAAGAGGGGGGAGGGCGGGGATCTGAATAGAGGAAGACAAGTGGAGACAGGACACTGCTGCTCAAAACAGGAAAACCCCACTCTTCAGTTAGCGGCTGGAACTTTCACTCGTAACCTAAATACCATCTGGCTGCTATCTAGGCACCGCGCGGTCAGGGGTCCAAGTCCAGCGTCTTGCGGTGCCAGCACACATTCCTTCTTTGTAGTCTATTAGCACTGGGCGAATTTTTATTTTAAAGGCTTTTTTTTTTATCACACGCTGCTGGATTTCCTACCTGATTTTTACAGTACTCATACTTTGGTTAAAAAAACTTCAATACTTGCTTCACTTGTTTGTGGTGACGGTTGTACCGTTTGTTTTGGTTAACTATTTCTAAACATTTTTAAAAAAATAAACACTGTCTCCCAAGAAACGAAGGACTGCGTGTCGGCTTGTTCCTGATTTTCACATGCAAAGCATCTTTATCTGTGATGAATTCTGTGGAGTTTTCTTTTAACCAGACTGTTTTCATTTGTATGTGTTGTTTGTATCATGTGAACCTTCTACTTAATGATGTAGCTTGTCAACAGTTTGTTTGTTTGAGTGCTGCTGTGTTTACTTGTGCGTTGATGAAGTTTTTTTAAGTTCACTTACTTTGTATCAGTACTTGTCTGAGCATCAGCAAACTGTGTATGTTTATAATATATTCGTACGTCAGTGCATTTTCTCTGTGTGTGTGTGTGTGTGTGTGTGTGTGTGTGTGTGTGTGTTGTGTGTGTGTGTGTGTGTTAGGGGTGTGGGGCAGGGGTGGTGTAGGGGGGTGGGGGTGTGCGTGCGTTCGGGCGCGTGAGTGTGTTTGCGCATGGTGTGTGTGTTTGTTTTACGCATGGTGTGTGTGTGCGTGCATGCGTGTGTGTGTGCGTGCATGCGTGTGTGTGTGCGTGCATGCGTGTGTGCGTGCGTATATGCGAGTGTGTGTGTGTGTGTGTGTGTATGAGAGTGTGTGTGTGTGTGTTTTGATGAGAGGAGTGTGTGTGTTGTGTGTGTGTGAGAGTGTGTTGTGTGTGTGTGTGTGTGTGTGTGTGTGTGTGTGTGTGTGTGTGATGTGTGTTTTGTGATCGGCCACAGCACCTACATGTACACAGGTGCTTCCTGGCTGTGTGTCAGTTTCAAGTTGTTAGTTTCTCAAGCACACGTGTGCCGTGGGCATCTTCTTGTAGTTATGTGTGTGTGATGTGCATGCGCGCGCGTGGGGGCCGTTGTTGTGTGTGTGCGTGTTTTGTGTGTGTTTTGGTGTGTGTGTGTATGTCAAGTCAAGTCAAGTCAGTCAAAATTTTATTTCCAGATGGTACATTGAATAAGCAATGCATTTTCCTTTTTTTCATCAAGCCATCTATCTAAGAAATTTCGTAATGATTATACTAAGACACTACATTATTGCATCATTTACCATTAAAATTAAACCAGTAAAAAAAAAAGAGGAAAAAATCGATAAGGAAATACATTGAAAATACAAATTACCACATATACATATACACGCACACACATACTCATGCACACCTGAGCGCGTGCGCGCTCACGTCCACACACACATTTAAATAAAAATGTTTTAAGAATTAAAAAAAGAAAATCATAAAACGTCAGGACAAACAAATTACTTCACCTACTGTTTCATCCATTCTTTCACGTTTATACTTTAGATAATAAAAAGGTACAGGAATAAAACGTTAGAAAATACTAGGCATTCGTCATTACTAACAATATTACCTTCAATGACCTCCCTCCTCTCCTCCTCCACCCAGCAAACGTGTGCTTTTTTGCGTTCATACTTTTCAAATAGCGCTTTTAAGAAATGACATATTCACACAATAACTATCAAAGCAAGATAAGTCAAATAAAGATTACAATAATGATTATCTAATAGAGATACATTATAACAACAATCACCCATCACCATGAGACAACAATATAACAAATGATCCCCATCACCATGAGACAACAACATAACGATGATAACAGAAAAGCATTGGAAAGGATGGGGGTGGGGGAGGAGTATCAAGGGGGAAGGGGAAATACACCTTCAATCAAATTAATAGTTTAAAAAAAAACAATTATTCAAACAAGTAGAACCCCTATACGATACAGAATTCAAAAGCCCATAATCCACTGGACTATCAAACTAAAACAATATCAAACTAAAACAGTATCGCTTATAATAGTACTAATAATCTCATCTCTAACTGCAATAAAAACAACATCCACGATAAAATCTATTGAATTAGACAAGACAGGCAAAAAGAGAGAGGAGAGGAGAAGAGAGGAGAGGAAGAGAGAGGAGGAGAGGAGAGAGAGAGAGAGAGAGAGAGAGAGAGAGTGGAGAGAGGAGAGAGAGAGAGAGAGAGAGAGAAGAGAGAGAGAGAGAGAGAGAGAGAGAGAGAGAGAGAGAGAGAGAGAGAGAGAGAAGGACACACTATCAAGCTATCAGGTCTGCCATAAAAAGATTTTTAAAAATTTCCTCCTTTCCACTTGTTTCAACATTGCAGATTATTTACTAGCTTGCATAGATTACTCTTACTTCTTTGCATAATTAGTGTGCCTCTTTCCTGGCTCCCCCTCCCTCCACACATATACAGTGTGTGACTGTAGAATTTCTAGTCACAGTAAGACATACTTGAATTTTTTGTTGTAAGGAATACCATTAGTGCTGGTAAATGTAAGTATGGTTGATTTTGCCGTATTAATCATGGTTGATTTGCCTTATTAGTCAATTCCTAGGCATTCATGCATTAGATGGCTTTTTAGCTGTGTCTTGAACTGATTTTTGTTTTTGATACATTTTAAGCGTTTTGGGAGCTTGTTCCATAAGTCACTACCTGAGTACAAGAAGCTTGTTTTGTAAAGATTATTTCTTGGTCTCGGAAATGTTAGTAGATGATTATGTCTGTGTTCATTGATTTTGAAGCTATTGGTGATCTTTGGAGGGCATTTCCATTGACAACTTTCTGGACAAATAGAGCTTTATTTAGATAAAGTCTGTTTTTGAAGGTTAGGATATTTGTTTCCTTATAATCGTTGATGGTTAGGGAGCTTGATTTTAGTAGAACAAGTTTCAGTGCTCTTTTATATAATCTATGTGTGTGTGTATGTGTGTGTGTGTTCGTATGTGTGAGTATAGGGTATGTGTGCATGTGTTTGTGCCATTGTGTGTGTGTGTATGTGTGTGTGTGTGTCTGCTTGTGTGTGTATGTGTGTATACACTTGCGCTCATGTGTGTTTTTATTTATTTTGGGTTTTTTGTTTTTTTCGAGGATAATGGAATAGACACTCATGTGCTTTTTACATCCAGTCCCCGTGTATATGCAGTTTTGTAAATTTTGTCATCCATTTTGTGTGTGAGTTAGTGTGTGTTTTCTTTCTGCTTCTTTTGTTGGCTGCTTTGATGTCAAAGTGTAGGCCTGTGTGCAATTTGTTCTTTTTTACACAACACAGAACTGAGAAGTAGATACACTTTTGATCACAACAATTTTTTAACATGATCAGAAAATGCTTTTTGTACAGTATCAGAAACATCAGTGAAATTAAAACCTGAGTCATTTGTGAGGTATCTTTGCTTGATGACAGTGTAAGATACTGACAAAACATCTGTTTTCTACTGTGTTCTCGGGCTATAATTATGAGCTGTACTGGAATTGGTTCATGAACAAACCTTCAGCTGTAGCAAGGATACGGCTAAAAGCCGATGAAACAGTAGACTGTGTACATGCTGTAATGCCTGACCAGCAGGAGTGTTTATAGAGAAGTCAGATAGCTGACACTTATAACTGCCCCAGACTCTCTCCCCACGCTCTCCACCACCCTGCCTCTCACGCCGCTGGCCGTGCGGTAGCCAGCTAAGGTGTGTTTATTTATGGCTTCGCTCTGCCAACAGGGACAAATTCACAGCCAAATAAAAGGTTAGTCTGCATGCAGACATGTTCAATGTTTTCTCTATGGCCATTGATTATATAATATAAATGTCTGCTTTTTATTTGAGAGAGAGTTAGAAATGTCTGTTTTTTTAGATCGAGAGAATAGCAAAATGGGCATTGAGGCTCATTCACATTGTGTTTGTACAAATCACCACCACTTTGGTCCTCTGTGGCTGCCACCACTCAGGCCAAAGCCCTGGCAGTTTGTACAAAAACAACGTGATTTACCCTCAATGCCCATTTTGCCTATCTCTTGTAATAAATGAAAAATGTTACAATCTTGCTTGGATGGGTAAAAACTATTAATTATGGAAAATTTGTGTCAAAACAATATTTGACAAGAACTATACAACATTTGTCAAGAACTAATACAACATCTTGTCAAGAACTAATACAACATTTTGTCAAGAACTAATACAACATCTTGTCAAAACTAATACAACATTTTGTCAAGAACTAATACAATATCTTGTCAAGAACTAATACAACATCTTGTCAAGAACTAATACAACATTTGTCAGAATCTAATACAATATCTTGTCAAGATACTAATCCAATCTCTTGGCAAGATTCATTACGAATTTTGTCAAGAACTATAAAGAACTAGTACAAGAACTAAATACAAGAACTAATAACAAGAACTAAATCAAGTACTGTGTCAAGAAAAAAACAAGCTCCTATCAACAAACTTTTTAAACAACTTCGTCAACAACTTATCAACAACTTTTGTTAACAACTTATCAACAACTTTGTTAACAACTCGTCAACAACTGTCAACAACTTGTTAGCAATTTATCAACAACTAGTCAAAAAACCAACAATTGTTTAATATAAGAATATATTGATAAAGATAGACAACATAGAATTGGGACGAGCTTTTGCAGAGGACATTACTGTTTATATGTCAAAGAAGAAATAACAGGTGAAAAGGGAGTTATGGATAAGAGGAGAATGTTGTACTCTCTTGCTGCTTGTGTAAAACAAAGCATCACTTAGGAACACAACTATAAACAGTGTGAACAGGTACAGGCCAGTTATCACCACAGACATTATTTAAGTATTATGCAAGTATGAATCCCTTCTTGGTAGCAAAAATGGTTGAGAAGCCTAGGCATACTCTTATTGCTTATACCGCTAAAGCAACAGAAGGGTCTTTCATGTGGACTCAGAAGCTGACTTAGATATGACCTGTCACAAGATTCCTGTTTTGTCTAGAACGCTGGGACACTTGGCTGTATATGTATTATCGCTTTGGCACCTGTTAGCACAGTAGTTGCCATTATGATTAACATGAAAAATAATAAAATGTAACCACATAGAGAAAGATGAAGAACAGAACACAGTTATGACAACAGGAAGCACAGGAGAATGTGACCAAACCAAGGGCACAGAACCCTTCACAAGTCAAACAGTGACCAGAGTGGTAGAGCACTTGGAGAGTTGAAGCTGGCAAGAGGTAGCAGAATGGATTTAGAGAAATAAACTTCGTAAATAAAGCAAAGCAAAAGTTCTTATCGGAGAAGCATCTGAAAACCAGATGCCTATAGAAACACCGAAAAAACCCACCCCACCAAAAACAATATTCAGTCTTACTTGCTATACGGCATAAATGTTATTGGCATTGGTTATAAGCTTATAGAGTATGGAGCAACAATGTGACCAACAAAAAGAACCACGCACTAATAATATAATAATATAATGATTCAATAATAAAAATTAATAAATGGAATTTATATAGTGCTGTATCTTTCACAGAAAAATCAAAAAAAAAGCAAGCGCATAAACCAAACCCACAACCAGCCACAACCATTACCAAATGCAAAACAGCCTGGTGACAACGACCCATTCATAATGTATTATTATATAAATATTTAATTTATACATACAGTAGGAATATGAGTACAGAAAGACGCAGTTAATTGGTCTACCATGCCGCTGTTATTGGTGGTCTCAGCATTGGCATGTTAGGAAAGAGCCTTCTGAATTTGAAGCCTGATGCTGATTTAGAAAACTGACTTTGGGACAGCGCCAAGCTAGGTTGCGGTTGTAAAGCATCATTGATTCAAAAAGGACTTTCTTGGTTAAGCAGGGAATCATTCCAGAAATTAAGTCCATAATAAGAAATGGCTTCCTTAGTGATGATGGTGGTGGCGCTGTAGGTAACACAGGCTTTTTCAGGAAGCAACTACTTGTTATCTATAATTTATACAGACAAAGAAAGGAAGAGGCACGAAAAAGGCAATGAACAACATGAACAGAGACAGGCAGAATGAGAACGAACAAAGAATTGCTCAGCTTTATTAAGGAAACACTTCAAGAAACAAGGACATGCCACAAAACCTTTTCTGATGTTGGATGGGGGCATTAAGGAGTACTACTTTGTGACAGGCAGACATACTATTTTCTATAACTAAACCACAGCTTCAGGATTGTTATCAGCACACCGAAACTCAAGAAGAAGGGTGAGATTGCATTCATTGTGGTGGGCCATGACAATTGTTTATTTCTTTAGCACAGAAGGTTGGTAACCAACAGGCAATTTTTTATATTATATTAGAACAATGGAAGCCAAACTCTCTAAGTTAACTACATGCCAAAAAGAGTATTGAAGGACAGCAGCTATTAACAAACTGAGCATTGCAGCCGGAGTAAGTGTTGAATGGTAGCAAAGAAATGATGTCTAACAAGCCATATGGCAGTTCATTCATGACCTGCGCCAAGGCACATTACAGACCCTCCTTAAATCAACTAAAGCCAAAATGTTACTCATCCAAAAATAGCCTTTTATATTTACCCATGACACAATCAGAAGAAGGAGGTATAAGTTGCACTGGACTGTGGTGGAGTAGCTTCTAGGCATAAAGATGCAGAGCCAGGATTACTAAATAGAGTGCTACTGCAAACCACAGTTGCTATGCAGGAAGATCTATAGACGGGGCCATTAAAGAATCAATAGGTTATTCAGTGTAATGATGGAAAAGAGTTTAAAGGACATTTAAATCAGTGTACTGAAGTATGGAGATAGCAGTAAAAAGAGGCATACCATGCCAATCACAGATCTCTAGCATGTTGAACGCTATAACAACTGTTAGCAGAAAGACAGTTTGATTATCGCACACCAAGAAATCATGACCCCAGGCACATGAAAACACAAGTGGTAAGAAGGACTACCTGCTATTTTGATAGCAATGAACGCCGAGTAACTAAGCCACAGGGTTTAAACCTGTGGACGCCATCAAACGCAAAACATACTAGCTGCACAACCAAACAACACTTCTAAGCAACAAGCTATACACTTGGGAAAACACTTAGATATTTTCATTGGTCCTGGAGAAGTGAAAGCCAGCACAGGGCAAGCGACAACAGATCCCATTGGAGCATACACACAAATATGAAATTATAGTATGTGGAGATGGATCTTCCTATTTATTAAATTTTTCTGTCACTGCACTGCACCGCATCGAACTTTTGTTAGAGAGGAATGCAGCTAGTGCCACCTATACTGTTTCGCTTCAGTAGGTAGGGCTACTATGTCATAGAAGTAAGTTGACAGCATGGGTCTCATCTAACTGTTTTTCAATTATGACACCCTGGCACGACAGAGAAGTGTGTTAGACACGCTCTCATCATAGTGACAACTCCTAGAATAGTATTTAGCACTTCTTTTTTTGTACCATGATCAAGTTTTGTTTTCTACATGCTTCCATAGTCTTCTATTATGTCATCTTGGGGGGGCTTTGTAAAAGCAGAGACGAGGTTATTGTACTACTGACATAGGACAATCATTGTGGAGTCTCATTCAAAATTGTACATATTTTATAGGGGGGGTATTAATTAATTAATTAAGTAAGTAATTACTTTGTTCTCCAGTGACAAGTGCGTATGGTTGCTCTGTTAAAGGAATATATTCGTTTTGTGTCCTGTTCTGCATCAGTGTCTTTTATCTCACACAGTCGTGGTTAATCTGGGTGCAGGTGGAGTCATTCCAGGTCTCGTATGACCCCAAATAGATGAAGAGCGGTTGGTCAAACGGGCGGATTGGTTGAATCTATGGTATTCGTAGGCACAAGTTATCTGCAGTAGAGCGAGGGAACGTGAAGGACATATGTAAGGGTTAAGGACATTCACAGAGGTAGGAGGGTGCAGTTTTGTGGAGACATTTGTAACAGAGGGTACTGATCTTATAATTTACTCTCTTGTGGCACAGGCCAGCCAGTGGGGAGATCGCAAGAGAGGGGTAATGGTGCTCGGATTTTTTTCTTTCTTGAGAACGCGTCGACCTGCGGGATTTTTGTATACGTTGACGGGAGTGGATAGATGATGCTGGCAGGACCAGACAAAAGTGAATTGCCAATAGTCCCCGACGTGAAAAAATGAGAGAAGTGACAAGTTTGGCTGTTGCTTGGGGGACATCAGTTTATCACTATTCTTGTTTTTCTTACCGCCATATTACCCCTATACTCTCTCTCTCTCTCTCTGTATTTATGTATTTTTATTTTATTCATTATTCTTTTTGTTTTGAGGATAATCAAATAAGCCCTTATATGCCTTTTTACATCCAGTCCCCACGTGTATGCGGTTTTGTAACTTTTGTTATATGTTCCCACCGGCCACACAATGGCCCTATACTTCTTACAAAAAAGGTGGAAAAGGATTTAAGTGTATGCAAGGGACACCACCAGACCTTGTTTATGTCTCATCGAAGTGTTTCTGTGTGTAGTGTGTGTGTGTGTGTGTGTGTGTGTGTGGGTGTTATAATAATAATAGTAATAATAATAATAATAATATAATAATTAATAATAATAATAATAATAATTAATTAATATTAATAATAAAAATATAATAATAATACATGGAATTTTATACAGCGCTATTCTAGCAAAAACCACCAAATCGCTTTCATTCATTCTAGTCTTTCAAATGCAGCCAGTTACATTATTAGATTTTTACAAATTAAATGTAAACACACCACGCACAATTAACAGTTTTTTTTACAAATTCGATGTAAAACACCCCACCACACACACACTCACACACTCAACACACACACACACACCAACACACACACACACACACACAGGTTGAACACTCGGGCAGGGTGATATGGGGGGGGGGGAGTCGACTGTTGAGGGAGGGACAGAAATGGATGAAACTATAGGGAGCCATCCTAGGTTTGAAATAAATGCGTCTTTTAGGCTGGATTTAAAAGCATCATAAAGTAGGCTTTGACGAAGGGAGAGAGGAGTTGTTCCAGATCACTGGACCAGAAACAGAGAATGAGCGACGGCCAACCAGTGGACTGGTTTTGAACTTGGTATTATTAAGCCAGGGTATCTGCAGAGAGCGGAGGGAACGAGAAGGCGTGTACAAGTGAAGACGTTCACAGAGGTAGAAGTTCGTTTTGTGGAGACAGTTTGTACACGAGGGTTACAGATCTTATGTTTACTCTTGTGGCACAGGACAGCCAGTGGGAGATCACAAGAGAGGGACGTGTGCTCAATTTTTTCTTTCTGAGGACTAGCGAGCTGCGGAGTTTTGTATACGTTGAATGTGAGGGTGGATACATGTGCTGGCTGGACCAGGCCAGAAGAGAATTGCAATAGTCCAGACGTGAGAGAATGGAGAGATGTGACTTGTTTGTTGTTTATCAGTGGAACAGAATTACTTTCGAACTGCACTAATGGCCGTAATTGATTAGTAGCACGACTGGCAGTTTTGGCTGATGAATTTTTGCGACTGAACAGTGTGTTTCGTAACTACCCTTAGATATTTCACTACGGTGGATAGAAGGGACAGACGTTATTGGGCCGCCGAATTTATTGAAGCTGTTGTTATGGAAGAGAGTTCGTGTTTGGTCCCTATAAAGCATGCTTCCGGTTTTATCGCCATTTAGTTGTACTTGTTCTCATTCATCCAATTTTGGATATCTTGAAGGCAGCAGGACATTATTTGTCAAGAGAGAATGAGGACTTTTGGGAGGTTTCACTGCTAAGGATTGAGAGTCGTCTGCATAAAAGATGTTCTGATTTGATGACGGTTTCTTGATGTGAAAGTGTGGGGTTAGTGTGGAGGGAAAAGAACAGGGCCCGAGAATCCGAGCCCTGTGGGATCCACATTCCAGTTTGGAGGTGTTGATTGAATATTATTCACTGTAACTGTTTGGAATTGTCTGTAAGGTATGAACAACTGAACAGGTGAGGCTGTTTCTTAAATACTCAACGTGTTGGAACGGTAGAGAAGAATTGAGTTGTCTATAGTGTCAAAGGCTGCAGACAAGTCGAGGAGAGTGGGAAGGGATATTTTTCCTGAGTCAGTAGCGTGCCAAAAGGTGTTTAAGGCTGCTGTGGACTGGGTGGTTCCTCGGTGCTGTGGTGGGCGCGGTAGGCAGACTGAAAAGGGGGGAAGGAGATTGTCGGACTAAAGATGGCTATTGATGTGTTCAGAAAACTTTTTCAAAGGTTTAGTGATAAAAAGGTTAGGTTAGAAACAGGCCTGTAAATTCTTCAGAATGTTAGGGTCGGGTCGTGCTTTTTGAGTAGAGGTGTAAATATAGCAGTTTTGAGAAGCTGATGGAAAAATTCCTGAGAGAAGCGATGATGTTTACTATTTTCGTGATAGTGGGTTATGAGCTGTTGGAATGCCTGATATGAGAAGAAAAGCAAGTATAAAATCTAGATCACATTGATTTTATTGTTCATTTTTTCAGGAATAGTCTTGTTTTCATTCTCACTTGTTGGATGAAAGAAAAGGAGGGGAATGCCAGTAAATGGGGATCAGGAGGGTGCGGGGTGGTTGGAAAGAAGTCAGATCCAGTGTGGAGCGAATGTTGCGGACTTTTGTCAGAGAAGAATGCAGAAATCTAGCAGGAAGTTCGGATAGGGCTGGAACAGTGGGTAGAGGGCTCTCGCCTTTGCGGATCCCAGAAGAGTTGAGCTTCCGTTAGTGAGGAAAAAGAGAGATTTCATGGAAGTCGATCAAGAACTTGAGCAGAGTTATACTTTGTCTTTTGCTGAATGGATTAAGGTTTTGACTTGTGAATTTTGTTTTCACAAGATGTTTATTTATTTCAGTTTTAGTTTTTCGCATTGTCGCCATATGGTGTTTGTGTTTGTGTGTGTGTGTGTGTGTGTGAGTGTGTGTGTGTGTGTGTGTGTGTGTGTGAGGAGAGAGAGACGAGAGTGCGATAGAGAGAGAGAGGGGAGAGAGGATGAGTTGGAGAGAGGGGGGGTTAAAAGAGGAGAGAGAGAGACGAGGAGGAGAGAGAAGAGAGAGAGGGTGTGGTATAGTGTGGTGTGTTTGTTTTGTTGTGTGCGTGCGTGCGTGTGTTGCAACGTGTGTATGTCAGGTCAAGTAGTCAAGTCAATTTTTTATTTCAGATCGTACATTCAATAAGAAATGCATTGCTTTATTTCATTCAAGCCTTCTATCTAAGAACAAATTTCTTAATGACATGCTGGAGTACTACATGTTACAACCTTTACCAATATCGCGTTATACAAGTAAAAAAAGAGGAAATCCAATATGAAGATTCACCACAAAATACAAATTACACACAGATCACACCACACACACACGCATTTACACCACACACTCATACACACATGCACGCGTAGTGCACGTGCACCAACATAGTTAAAGAATGTTTAAGAATTTAAAAATAATAAAATTCTAATACTTCAAACTAACAATATTACTTCATCCTACTGTTATCCATTCTTTCACCTTCATACTTTAGAAAATAAAAAAGGTTTACACGTACAAAACGTTAGAAAATACCAGGCATTCATTGGGTCATTACTGAACACATGGCCTGCAATGACATCACTCCATTCCCCTCACCCTCACAAACTTGTGCTCATATTTAGTATGCGCTCATTTTACTCTTCATGTAGCCCTTTTTAAATAAAACATAGTAACACAATAACCAGCCAAACAAGGCAAAAAACCATTCACATAACGTCAATGATAATGTCATTATAGAGTGATTAAATAATCTAATAATCATCATCACCATGAGACAACAAACATAACAAGTAAACACCCATCACCATGAGACAACAACATACATAACAACAACAAAAAAGGGATTTGAAAGTACAGGGGGGGTTGGGGGGGATAGAGTTCAATGGGGGAGGGGGAAACGCATTCAAATCAAATAGGAAATAATATATAATATTAATAAAAATAATAATAATAATAAATAATATAATAAATAATAATAATAATATAATAATAATAATAATAATAATAATAATCTGGCCCAGGCCCAAAAGCTGTGTCAGTTATTATTGATGTCAGCTAATTGCCACGCCTACATTAAACGTTTGTTATGTTGTAAAATGGTGTGTTGAGATTGCCTTCGCCATGACAAGCTCTTAACATAACAACCCGCACCTCTCCTTTGTTAAAGGAGGAAAAAAATCCTCTGAAGTCGGTAGTAGGTGCCTATATGGCGAAGGTTGCTTGAAAAAAGAAGTATAACGCAAACCTTCTCATCCAAGTGTGTACTTCCTATCTCACAGAGATTCCCAGGTGGATGAGTGTGTCAGAATGCATGTTCTGGGTGACCCCAGGGTGTAAGCTGGGGGAACGCACAACTACAAACAACAACAACAACACCAACAAAACAACAACTATAATAATAATAATATTAATAATATAATAAAGAGACATTTATTTGAACAAAAAGCGCTAGCATATACAAAAAATGAAAATTCCCTAGTCAAACTGGACTATCAAACCAAACAATAACACTTATGACAGTACTAATGATCTCAATCTCTAACGGCAATAAAAACAACATCCACGATAAAACCTATTGAAATTGGACAAGAAAGAAGGCATGAGGGGGGAGGGTGGGGGGGAGAGAGAGAAAGATGAGAGAGAGAGAAACGAGAGAGAGAGAGAGAGAGAGAGAGAGAGAGAGAGAGAGAGAGAGATAGAGAGAGAGCGATGTCACAATATAGCTATCAGGTCTACAATTTTGTTTTTCTCCTTTGTTTTACCAAATTTGTAGATTATACACGAGTTTTACAGATACTCCTACTTTTTCGCCTAATAGAGTGCTCTTTCCCGACTCCCCTCGCTCCCCACACATACAGCTAGAATTTCCAGTCCCCGTTAAACATACTTGAAAATTAAGACATGGCAGGAAAGTGTGAAATTTAAGCATGATTAATTAGCCCCTTTCTTTCAGTCTCAGTAGTCAGTTTCTAGGCATTTGTGCAATTTTATTAAGTCGGCTTTCTTTTATAGCTTTGTGTTTTGTCTTAAACTGTGATTTTTTTGTTTTTGATACATTTCTTTCAACGTTTTGGCGAGCTTAGTTCCATTACAATCATACCTTAGTAATAAGAAGCTGTATGTGTTGTTGTTTTGTTTATAAAAGATTATTTCTTATTAGTCTCGGAATTGTTAGTTGATGATTATGTCTTGTGTGGTCCATTGACTTTTGTAGCTTATTAGTGAAATCTCAGAGGGGACATTTCCATTGACAACTTTGTGTACAAATAGAGCTTTATTTAGATTAATTCTGGTTTTGAAAGGCTTTTTTTAGATTTGAGTTAGAACATTGCCTTAGAATTTTATTAGTACTTTAGAAATTGTTTCTTGCTTAAAGCGTTGATGGTTAGGGGAGCTTGATTTTAATAGAACAAAGTTTTCAGTGCTCTTTTTCGTATAATCGTCTGGAATTCAATTTTAATTGCTTTACTGCGCTGTCCAAAAGTTTGATGAATATAGTTAACTATAGCAAAAATATGGCTGCAAAAAAGAATTTGCAAGAGTGGTTATTCAGAAAATGTTTTATTTTGATATTGAGTGCTTGTAAGTGAGACGTTTAACTAGTACCATCACAAAGTTTTTTTTGTTCAGTCTCAAGTAAATTTTTGTCAATAATTTACACCCAGAATTCTGTGTGAGTCCACTTCTTCACTCTTTTACCTATCAACAGAGGTTGGAATTTATCTTTCATTTGTTTGTCTATTTGTATTGCTTGTACGTATCATACCCTTAGGTTTTTTGTGTATTTAGGGACTCTGGTTTAGCTGGAGTTCCACGGGTAATCAATCTGTCAAAACTGTTTAGAAGTTTGGGTGTATAGTCTGTGGGGGTCAGAATCACTACATTAGAGGATGTGTCATCAGCACAACATGTCACAGCTTCATTCTAGAAAATTGGGGGTAGGTCATTTACATAGTTTGAAAATAGAAGAGGCCCCAATATTGACCCTTGTGGTGCCCCATGTTTAATAGGTACTATTCTGATGATGATTATTTTTTGCAGTTTACTAGCTGCTGTCTATTTGACAAAAAGCTTTTTTAAAAGATTTAGCATTTTTCGTGGGTAGTTTATACAAGTGAAGTTCTACCCAATAAAGGGAATGACTGATTACATCATTGCTAATCACAGATTAGTGTGTATGTGTGGTGTGTGTGTGGGTGTGATGTGTGTGTGATGTGTGTGTGTGTGGCATGTGTGTGCATGTGTGTGTGTGTGTGTGTGCATGTGTTGTGCGTGTGTGTGTATGTGTGTTTACTGTTTTCGGGGGGAGGGTGGGGGGTTGGTATCTTTTTATTCTCCTTTTTATCTGATGTTTTCCTTTTGACTAGGCGTTGCTGTATGTAAGAAATCAGGGCGAGTGTTGATTCTATTATCTTGAAATTTACAAAAAAAAAGTTGAATTTAATCCTCTCTAGGTTACTGTCTGTCTGAAATATTGCTTATGATGTACTGTCTGTGTTAGCAATTGCATACTGATGTGTTGTCTGTCTGAACAATTGCATTTTGATGTATTGTCTGTGCTAAACAATTGGCATACTGATGTATTGTCTGTGCTAACAATCACATACTGATGTATTGTCGGTGTGAAAAATGGATCATACTGATGTATGGACTGTGCTAAAATTGCAATATGATGTATAGTCTGTCTAAATAATTGCATACTGATGTTTTGTCTGTTGAAACAAATCACATACTGATGTATTGTCTGTCTGCACAATTGCATACTGATGTATGTCTGTCTGAACAAATCACATACTGATGTACTGTCTGTTGAACAAAGGCATACCTGATGCAGGTGGTGCCCCAGGTCAGCACAGGTCAGCAGTAGTAGCAGGTCAGTTCTAATGTTCTTCTGTGCTTGGGGCTGTCTGCTTGTGGACCGTTTGTCTCTGTGTTCTCTGTCTGATTACTCATATTTCTGGCTGGCATGTGTCTGCATCGTTCCCTTCTTGTTGTTCGTCTGCTGCTTTCATATTATTCCTGCCCTTCATGTCTCTGCATCGCCCTTGCCTGAAAACGCCAACGACTGTTTGCTCTGTCTCCGTCCTTTCTCACGCAACCTGGCAGTCTCTCCTGTCTGCCTGCCTCTCTTTGCACAAACAGGCTGTGGATTCGCACAGGCGGAGGGTCCTGTCAAAACAGTTCTCAAACAGACCTTTTCCATTTCCACAGCACACGCAAAAAACAAAATACTACACAAAATATGTTATAAACATGAAATGTAATGGTGTTCCATAACCTATGTGGTCTTAAGGGTGTGAGGCATTAGAGACCTCAACTTCTCAAGGGGCCAGTATATTGAGGGTGGCACCCATCTCTCCCCCTCACTGCTTTACCTTCCCTGACTCTTAAGAGGCAGGTATCCATTTACAGCTGGGTGAACTGGGGGACTGTATTATAAACATACCTGATGTAAATGAAGTGTCTTAGTGATACCATAAACTCAAACTATACTGCATGACGTGTTTTAGTAATTTCATACCCCTTCATTATGCAGATCAGGTACATCAGTGATGACTAAACGTACTTCATGTTGGATGAAAATTGTTCAGTGTTGATTTAAACGTACTTTTCATGTTGATGAAATTTGTCTAGTGATGAAGTAAACATACATTTACTTGATGGATGTGTCAGTGATTGAAAACATACATTATGCTGGATGACATGTGTCAGTGCTGTTGTAAACATATATTATGCTGATGCCATGTGTCAGTGATGTTGTGTCATAGTGTGCACTTTGTGCACTATAACGTTTGAACTACAACCCCCTTCTCCTTCCCCTGTTATCCTCCCCCCCCCTTCTAGAAATAAACTCTCATCTCAGTTCAGACTTCATTGATTTGCTGAGGTATAGCAGTTCTGAAAAGAGTTTTGGTGTCTTGTCACCCTAAGTTACAGTGTGTTGTTTGGACAAAAACAAACTTCTCATTGTTCTGTATACCCATGGTTGTGGGATGGGAGACCTAGATTTCATTGGAAGGCCTGGTGTTCTGTCACACTTCCTCTTAGCTTATAGTGTCCAGCATTCTCTCGTGAGATAGATGCTTGGCACTCTGTTTGCCATGGGTGTAGCTAAGTTGTTTCAATGTTGGCTATTGTCCTAGAGCTGGTGGCGCGCTTAGCCTTTTAACAGTTCCTTTGTCAGCTACAGTGGAGCCCTCTCTCTAATAATGGCCAAAGGCCTTGTTTGTAGTCTAGTGGTTTCCAGTGGAACAGTCATGTGTAAACACTTAGGCTTGCTAAGCTAGTCTTGTTCAACGGCTTGTGGGGCTCTTTCTTGTTGAATAGCATCCCCCTTCCCCTCTCTTTACCACCCCCCTCCCCCTCTCCTCTATTGAAATCAGCAGATTTGTCATGTAAAGACTACATTGGTGATTTAAATTTGTTTATCAGCTGATTTCGATGTCTGTGGTCAGGATTTGTTAGTCTCAGTTTCCAATGTATTTCATTGTCAGTGGAATTAGTTGTCCTGCAACTAAACCAATTTAATCAGGGTGTACATGGCAATTTTAAAGGCTTTCTCTTGCTGGGCTTGGCTATCGAGAGGGGAAATTTCCCCCTTTGAGAAGTAGGCTGTGGTGCCGGTAAAACCTGACGAATGGCTTAGAAGGAAAACAGCAATTTTGTTCTCATGCTTGAGCTCTGTGTGTTGTTGGTAGATAAAAATAAAAAGTGTTACCATAACTCCCTGCGGTGGCCTCACATCATTCCTTGTGTTTGGGAGTGCCAGTGTCCCTAACATCCCCTCCCCAGAAACCACCTCCCCCCCCCCCTCAACAATGGCATTGCTGACAGGCTAGCAGGTTAGTTTTTATTAACCCACACACACACACACACACCACACACACACAGCTCAGGCAGTCTACAAGGCGTACCAGGAGATGAGATGGTGTTCCCCGCCTGAACTGCAGCACTTTTCTGATCAAGTGACAGGCCAGTCAGTGGAGGACTTCTCCATAGAAGGGGAGCAAGTCCTGGCGACCTACCCTTTGAAATGGGAGATGGCTGCCTACTACATCTCCAGCTATCTGAAGGGTGTGGCTCGAAGGGACGTAATGCTGCACGCGATACATGAAACCAGCACCCCAGAGAAATGATCAACATCCTCAGGGCCGTGTTTGCTGACAGACAACGGATCACTACTCTCCCGTCTGCCTTCTACAGTCGGGACCAGCTGCCAGAAGGGTCAGCTCTGGACTACTCTCATGTGTTGAGGGGCCTGGAGAGGACCATCCAAATGAGGAAGGCAGATGCCTCAGCGATTCCTGTTGAGGGACAGGTTTATTGAACGGTCTTTTCAACGCAGAGTGATGAAGGCGCTACGCCATATGGGTAGAGAGGACCGCCCCCAACCCACCTTCGTTGAGGCTAGGAAGATAGCAGCACTCAGGTGGTTGATGAAGAAGAAGAACAAGAGAATGCACCAATCTGGGCAGTAGCAGACATAATGGACTGACATTGACTCTAATCGAGAAGCACAACAACTCGACTCTATAGTTGGGAATAAGGGTAAAATCCCTGTGTGAGTCAGTTCTGTCAGACGATAGTTAGGGCTTTTAGATCACCCACCCCCCCCCCCCCCCCCCCCACCCCCCCCACCCCCCCCCCCCCCCCCCCCCCTAGGAAATGTTTCTACAGTTGGCTCTGAAAGAGGCTAGAATACAGACCGCGGAAGAAGCTGTAGAGGCGGATAAGGAAGCGTAGCGGGGGCGATGAGGTTAGAACTCCTAAACCTGTTAAAGATAGTCCCGATTCTTGAGAGATTTGAATCCCAGAATGTTGCCTTGAAGGCTGTCTGTAGAATGGTCGAGTCCATGGGTTGGGGTGTGTGTTGGCCGATCCAAGACAAGTAAGGCTCCTCTGCCTGGATTCATCTGGCAGTTAGGATGAGTCACAGGAGGGTGGAATGGGTGTGCGGCCTATTCCACCCAAACCAGGTGTCTCTGGTTCTTCCCCATCAAGGAAGGGAGTGGACCAAGTGAAAAGATGTCCACAGCTGTGACTGGAAGATCTTGATGGGAATTTGCGAAAACCAATTCACAGGGTGGCATGTCTCATCCTGAAGGCAAAAGAGGTAGGCTTCAGGGCCTAATATGGGTTTTTCCATAAGGTTCCTGACAGAGGAGGGGGGTTCAGGAAAGAGCCAGTGCCAGGGCAGAGGACAGGTCTTGGCAATAAGGAATCATCCATTCCTGTAAGGGTTTGCAGCATGTGCTTAAAGCTACAGTGTGTGCTGTGGATTGCTAGTTTCGGATTTGTGGTTGTGGTAACTATAAATGTTTTTGTTCTTTTCTTTCGGATTGTGTTAATCTATAGTATGAATGTTTTCTGCATGTGTTATTTTGTGTTTGCAAATGCAAGAGTTTGCAGGAATCGTCATTGTATACATATTGGTTTTAATGATTATGCTGGTTGGTATATCGTAATTGGCCTTTGGGGTTTGCTAATGGTTAGCTTGTTAAGTCAGGGAAACCTTTGAGAGAAATACGTAAGATGGAGTATGGCAAATGGTATTTTGCTGGTGTAAATCGAGTTTGTTTAACTTGTGAAGCTTTGTTATTGAAGCATTGGCTTTGATGGAGGCCTAATCAGTTTAGGCCTAGTTGCAAATCTTAACAGTTTTTGTAATTGTGTTTCTGAGTTTTGAGTTTGGTTAGATTGCTGATGGGTGTTTGTTTCTCTGTTCAAAAGAGAATCATATTGTCAGATGTCGATATTTGGATAGCTTGCTTCGATTTGTATGCATACAATGAGGGCCTTCATTTTATAAGCTTGGGGAGTGATGTTCCATAAGTGTGCTATTAGCACTATAACGTTTGAACTACAACCCCCTTTTTCCTTCCCCGGTATCTCTCCCCCCCCACCCCCCCCCCCACCTCCACCTTCTTGAAATTACTGTTCAACCTCGTTAGACTTATGATTTGTTGAGGTTATAAGTTCTGAAAAAAGTTTAGGTTTTTTACAACCCTAAGTTTACTGTGTGCTGTTTGGCAAACAACTTCTCATATGTTTGTATACCATTGTTGTGGCTGGGAGTGGGGACCTGCAATTCATTGAGGCTGTGTACTGTAAACCACCTCCTCTTAGCTTAAGGTGTCCAGCATACTCTTGTGATCTTGAAGACTTGGCAACTCCTGTGCCATGGTCATTAGTCTAAGTGTTCTCAATGTTAGGCCCTATTGTCCTAAAGTGATGGTCAGCCTTTGTCCTTTAACAGTTCCTTTGTTCCAGCTACAGGGAGTCCTCTCTATTAATGGCCTAAGGCCTTGTTGTCGTCTTGGTGTCCAGTGGAACAGTCAGGTGGTAAACACTTCAGAGCTTGCTACGCTAGTCTTATACAATAGGCTTGTGGGGCCTCTTTCTTGTTGAATGCATTTCCCCCTTCCCCTCTCTCTTACACCCCCCCTCTCCTCTATTGAATCAAACATTTGTCATGTAAAGACTACATTGGTTGATTTTAGTTTGTGAATAAATTTGTTTGTCAGCTTATTTGATGTGTGGTCAGGATTTGTTAGTCTCAGTTTCCAAATGTATTCATTGGTCAATTGGAATTAGTAGTCCTGCAACTAAACCAATATAACAGGGTGTACATGGTATTTTAAAGTCACTTCTAGTCTTCATATACACTAGGTGTGGAAAGACTTAAAACAGGACATAATGAACGAATAAATTTTAAAGTCTTTCTCTTGCTGGTTGTCTGAGGAAAATTTTCCTCTTGAGTTAGGCTGTGGTGCGGTATAAATTGACAGATTGACTTAGAAGAGAAAACAACAGTTTTGTTCTCCTGCTTGAGCTGTGTACATTGTTGGTTAGATAAAAATAAAAAGTGTTATCATAACACCCCTGCGTGGTGTCACATCATTCCTTTGAGTGTGGAGTGCCAGTGTCCTAACATCCTTACCCTAGAGCCCACCTTCCAACAGTTGTAAACAAACATTTAAGCTGATGAATGCCGTCCGTTGCAGTTGTTAAACATAATTATGGCTGATGACATGTGTCAGTGATGTTGTAAAATACATTATAGCTGATGACATGTGTCAGTGATGTTGCAAACCTATATTATGTGATGATGTGTAAGTGATTTTCTAAACATGCATTTAACATTTACGTCACAATTCTACATTGTGTTTGCATGGGGACTTAATTATTGCGGTGATGCTGTAACTGTTCATCCGTCACACCTGTCCCAAGGGTCCACCCACACGGCAGAGAGGGGAGCAGAGGCACAGTAGGCGTCGCTGTCTGATGTCTAATGAAACTGATGGACGGACGGGTACCACGTACACCAGGTAGGGAGAGGTGGGGAGAATGATGAGAGGGAAGGGGGACAGGGTTGGGAACAGGGTTGAAGTGTTGAACGTCAGTTGTTGGTCAATTATAGATCAACTATTAAATTATGGAAAAAATTGTGTCAAAACCAATATTTGACAAGAACTATACAACATCCTTGTCAAGAACTAATTACAACATCTTGTCAAGAACTAATACAACATTTTGTCAAGAACCTAATACAACATCTTGTCAAGAACTAACACAACCATTTTGTCAAGAACTAATGCAATATCTTGTCAAGAACTAATACAACATCTTGTCAAGAACTAATACAACATTTGTCAGAATCTAATACAATATCTTGTCAAGATACTAATCCAATCTCTTGGCAAGATTCATTACGAATTTTGTCAAGAACTATAAAGAACTAGTACAAGAACTAAATACAAGAACTAATAACAAGAACTAAATCAAGTACTGTGTCAAGAAAAAAACAAGCTCCTATCAACAAACTTTTTAAACAACTTCGTCAACAACTTATCAACAACTTTTGTTAACAACTTATCAACAACTTTGTTAACAACTCGTCAACAACTGTCAACAACTTGTTAGCAATTTATCAACAACTAGTCAAAAAACCAACAATTGTTTAATATAAGAATATATTGATAAAGATAGACAACATAGAATTGGGACGAGCTTTTGCAGAGGACATTACTGTTTATATGTCAAAGAAGAAATAACAGGTGAAAAGGGAGTTATGGATAAGAGGAGAATGTTGTACTCTCTTGCTGCTTGTGTAAAACAAAGCATCACTTAGGAACACAACTATAAACAGTGTGAACAGGTACAGGCCAGTTATCACCACAGACATTATTTAAGTATTATGCAAGTATGAATCCCTTCTTGGTAGCAAAAATGGTTGAGAAGCCTAGGCATACTCTTATTGCTTATACCGCTAAAGCAACAGAAGGGTCTTTCATGTGGACTCAGAAGCTGACTTAGATATGACCTGTCACAAGATTCCTGTTTTGTCTAGAACGCTGGGACACTTGGCTGTATATGTATTATCGCTTTGGCACCTGTTAGCACAGTAGTTGCCATTATGATTAACATGAAAAATAATAAAATGTAACCACATAGAGAAAGATGAAGAACAGAACACAGTTATGACAACAGGAAGCACAGGAGAATGTGACCAAACCAAGGGCACAGAACCCTTCACAAGTCAAACAGTGACCAGAGTGGTAGAGCACTTGGAGAGTTGAAGCTGGCAAGAGGTAGCAGAATGGATTTAGAGAAATAAACTTCGTAAATAAAGCAAAGCAAAAGTTCTTATCGGAGAAGCATCTGAAAACCAGATGCCTATAGAAACACCGAAAAAACCCACCCCACCAAAAACAATATTCAGTCTTACTTGCTATACGGCATAAATGTTATTGGCATTGGTTATAAGCTTATAGAGTATGGAGCAACAATGTGACCAACAAAAAGAACCACGCACTAATAATATAATAATATAATGATTCAATAATAAAAATTAATAAATGGAATTTATATAGTGCTGTATCTTTCACAGAAAAATCAAAAAAAAAGCAAGCGCATAAACCAAACCCACAACCAGCCACAACCATTACCAAATGCAAAACAGCCTGGTGACAACGACCCATTCATAATGTATTATTATATAAATATTTAATTTATACATACAGTAGGAATATGAGTACAGAAAGACGCAGTTAATTGGTCTACCATGCCGCTGTTATTGGTGGTCTCAGCATTGGCATGTTAGGAAAGAGCCTTCTGAATTTGAAGCCTGATGCTGATTTAGAAAACTGACTTTGGGACAGCGCCAAGCTAGGTTGCGGTTGTAAAGCATCATTGATTCAAAAAGGACTTTCTTGGTTAAGCAGGGAATCATTCCAGAAATTAAGTCCATAATAAGAAATGGCTTCCTTAGTGATGATGGTGGTGGCGCTGTAGGTAACACAGGCTTTTTCAGGAAGCAACTACTTGTTATCTATAATTTATACAGACAAAGAAAGGAAGAGGCACGAAAAAGGCAATGAACAACATGAACAGAGACAGGCAGAATGAGAACGAACAAAGAATTGCTCAGCTTTATTAAGGAAACACTTCAAGAAACAAGGACATGCCACAAAACCTTTTCTGATGTTGGATGGGGGCATTAAGGAGTACTACTTTGTGACAGGCAGACATACTATTTTCTATAACTAAACCACAGCTTCAGGATTGTTATCAGCACACCGAAACTCAAGAAGAAGGGTGAGATTGCATTCATTGTGGTGGGCCATGACAATTGTTTATTTCTTTAGCACAGAAGGTTGGTAACCAACAGGCAATTTTTTATATTATATTAGAACAATGGAAGCCAAACTCTCTAAGTTAACTACATGCCAAAAAGAGTATTGAAGGACAGCAGCTATTAACAAACTGAGCATTGCAGCCGGAGTAAGTGTTGAATGGTAGCAAAGAAATGATGTCTAACAAGCCATATGGCAGTTCATTCATGACCTGCGCCAAGGCACATTACAGACCCTCCTTAAATCAACTAAAGCCAAAATGTTACTCATCCAAAAATAGCCTTTTATATTTACCCATGACACAATCAGAAGAAGGAGGTATAAGTTGCACTGGACTGTGGTGGAGTAGCTTCTAGGCATAAAGATGCAGAGCCAGGATTACTAAATAGAGTGCTACTGCAAACCACAGTTGCTATGCAGGAAGATCTATAGACGGGGCCATTAAAGAATCAATAGGTTATTCAGTGTAATGATGGAAAAGAGTTTAAAGGACATTTAAATCAGTGTACTGAAGTATGGAGATAGCAGTAAAAAGAGGCATACCATGCCAATCACAGATCTCTAGCATGTTGAACGCTATAACAACTGTTAGCAGAAAGACAGTTTGATTATCGCACACCAAGAAATCATGACCCCAGGCACATGAAAACACAAGTGGTAAGAAGGACTACCTGCTATTTTGATAGCAATGAACGCCGAGTAACTAAGCCACAGGGTTTAAACCTGTGGACGCCATCAAACGCAAAACATACTAGCTGCACAACCAAACAACACTTCTAAGCAACAAGCTATACACTTGGGAAAACACTTAGATATTTTCATTGGTCCTGGAGAAGTGAAAGCCAGCACAGGGCAAGCGACAACAGATCCCATTGGAGCATACACACAAATATGAAATTATAGTATGTGGAGATGGATCTTCCTATTTATTAAATTTTTCTGTCACTGCACTGCACCGCATCGAACTTTTGTTAGAGAGGAATGCAGCTAGTGCCACCTATACTGTTTCGCTTCAGTAGGTAGGGCTACTATGTCATAGAAGTAAGTTGACAGCATGGGTCTCATCTAACTGTTTTTCAATTATGACACCCTGGCACGACAGAGAAGTGTGTTAGACACGCTCTCATCATAGTGACAACTCCTAGAATAGTATTTAGCACTTCTTTTTTTGTACCATGATCAAGTTTTGTTTTCTACATGCTTCCATAGTCTTCTATTATGTCATCTTGGGGGGGCTTTGTAAAAGCAGAGACGAGGTTATTGTACTACTGACATAGGACAATCATTGTGGAGTCTCATTCAAAATTGTACATATTTTATAGGGGGGGTATTAATTAATTAATTAAGTAAGTAATTACTTTGTTCTCCAGTGACAAGTGCGTATGGTTGCTCTGTTAAAGGAATATATTCGTTTTGTGTCCTGTTCTGCATCAGTGTCTTTTATCTCACACAGTCGTGGTTAATCTGGGTGCAGGTGGAGTCATTCCAGGTCTCGTATGACCCCAAATAGATGAAGAGCGGTTGGTCAAACGGGCGGATTGGTTGAATCTATGGTATTCGTAGGCACAAGTTATCTGCAGTAGAGCGAGGGAACGTGAAGGACATATGTAAGGGTTAAGGACATTCACAGAGGTAGGAGGGTGCAGTTTTGTGGAGACATTTGTAACAGAGGGTACTGATCTTATAATTTACTCTCTTGTGGCACAGGCCAGCCAGTGGGGAGATCGCAAGAGAGGGGTAATGGTGCTCGGATTTTTTTCTTTCTTGAGAACGCGTCGACCTGCGGGATTTTTGTATACGTTGACGGGAGTGGATAGATGATGCTGGCAGGACCAGACAAAAGTGAATTGCCAATAGTCCCCGACGTGAAAAAATGAGAGAAGTGACAAGTTTGGCTGTTGCTTGGGGGACATCAGTTTATCACTATTCTTGTTTTTCTTACCGCCATATTACCCCTATACTCTCTCTCTCTCTCTCTGTATTTATGTATTTTTATTTTATTCATTATTCTTTTTGTTTTGAGGATAATCAAATAAGCCCTTATATGCCTTTTTACATCCAGTCCCCACGTGTATGCGGTTTTGTAACTTTTGTTATATGTTCCCACCGGCCACACAATGGCCCTATACTTCTTACAAAAAAGGTGGAAAAGGATTTAAGTGTATGCAAGGGACACCACCAGACCTTGTTTATGTCTCATCGAAGTGTTTCTGTGTGTAGTGTGTGTGTGTGTGTGTGTGTGTGTGTGGGTGTTATAATAATAATAGTAATAATAATAATAATAATATAATAATTAATAATAATAATAATAATAATTAATTAATATTAATAATAAAAATATAATAATAATACATGGAATTTTATACAGCGCTATTCTAGCAAAAACCACCAAATCGCTTTCATTCATTCTAGTCTTTCAAATGCAGCCAGTTACATTATTAGATTTTTACAAATTAAATGTAAACACACCACGCACAATTAACAGTTTTTTTTACAAATTCGATGTAAAACACCCCACCACACACACACTCACACACTCAACACACACACACACACCAACACACACACACACACACACAGGTTGAACACTCGGGCAGGGTGATATGGGGGGGGGGGAGTCGACTGTTGAGGGAGGGACAGAAATGGATGAAACTATAGGGAGCCATCCTAGGTTTGAAATAAATGCGTCTTTTAGGCTGGATTTAAAAGCATCATAAAGTAGGCTTTGACGAAGGGAGAGAGGAGTTGTTCCAGATCACTGGACCAGAAACAGAGAATGAGCGACGGCCAACCAGTGGACTGGTTTTGAACTTGGTATTATTAAGCCAGGGTATCTGCAGAGAGCGGAGGGAACGAGAAGGCGTGTACAAGTGAAGACGTTCACAGAGGTAGAAGTTCGTTTTGTGGAGACAGTTTGTACACGAGGGTTACAGATCTTATGTTTACTCTTGTGGCACAGGACAGCCAGTGGGAGATCACAAGAGAGGGACGTGTGCTCAATTTTTTCTTTCTGAGGACTAGCGAGCTGCGGAGTTTTGTATACGTTGAATGTGAGGGTGGATACATGTGCTGGCTGGACCAGGCCAGAAGAGAATTGCAATAGTCCAGACGTGAGAGAATGGAGAGATGTGACTTGTTTGTTGTTTATCAGTGGAACAGAATTACTTTCGAACTGCACTAATGGCCGTAATTGATTAGTAGCACGACTGGCAGTTTTGGCTGATGAATTTTTGCGACTGAACAGTGTGTTTCGTAACTACCCTTAGATATTTCACTACGGTGGATAGAAGGGACAGACGTTATTGGGCCGCCGAATTTATTGAAGCTGTTGTTATGGAAGAGAGTTCGTGTTTGGTCCCTATAAAGCATGCTTCCGGTTTTATCGCCATTTAGTTGTACTTGTTCTCATTCATCCAATTTTGGATATCTTGAAGGCAGCAGGACATTATTTGTCAAGAGAGAATGAGGACTTTTGGGAGGTTTCACTGCTAAGGATTGAGAGTCGTCTGCATAAAAGATGTTCTGATTTGATGACGGTTTCTTGATGTGAAAGTGTGGGGTTAGTGTGGAGGGAAAAGAACAGGGCCCGAGAATCCGAGCCCTGTGGGATCCACATTCCAGTTTGGAGGTGTTGATTGAATATTATTCACTGTAACTGTTTGGAATTGTCTGTAAGGTATGAACAACTGAACAGGTGAGGCTGTTTCTTAAATACTCAACGTGTTGGAACGGTAGAGAAGAATTGAGTTGTCTATAGTGTCAAAGGCTGCAGACAAGTCGAGGAGAGTGGGAAGGGATATTTTTCCTGAGTCAGTAGCGTGCCAAAAGGTGTTTAAGGCTGCTGTGGACTGGGTGGTTCCTCGGTGCTGTGGTGGGCGCGGTAGGCAGACTGAAAAGGGGGGAAGGAGATTGTCGGACTAAAGATGGCTATTGATGTGTTCAGAAAACTTTTTCAAAGGTTTAGTGATAAAAAGGTTAGGTTAGAAACAGGCCTGTAAATTCTTCAGAATGTTAGGGTCGGGTCGTGCTTTTTGAGTAGAGGTGTAAATATAGCAGTTTTGAGAAGCTGATGGAAAAATTCCTGAGAGAAGCGATGATGTTTACTATTTTCGTGATAGTGGGTTATGAGCTGTTGGAATGCCTGATATGAGAAGAAAAGCAAGTATAAAATCTAGATCACATTGATTTTATTGTTCATTTTTTCAGGAATAGTCTTGTTTTCATTCTCACTTGTTGGATGAAAGAAAAGGAGGGGAATGCCAGTAAATGGGGATCAGGAGGGTGCGGGGTGGTTGGAAAGAAGTCAGATCCAGTGTGGAGCGAATGTTGCGGACTTTTGTCAGAGAAGAATGCAGAAATCTAGCAGGAAGTTCGGATAGGGCTGGAACAGTGGGTAGAGGGCTCTCGCCTTTGCGGATCCCAGAAGAGTTGAGCTTCCGTTAGTGAGGAAAAAGAGAGATTTCATGGAAGTCGATCAAGAACTTGAGCAGAGTTATACTTTGTCTTTTGCTGAATGGATTAAGGTTTTGACTTGTGAATTTTGTTTTCACAAGATGTTTATTTATTTCAGTTTTAGTTTTTCGCATTGTCGCCATATGGTGTTTGTGTTTGTGTGTGTGTGTGTGTGTGTGAGTGTGTGTGTGTGTGTGTGTGTGTGTGTGAGGAGAGAGAGACGAGAGTGCGATAGAGAGAGAGAGGGGAGAGAGGATGAGTTGGAGAGAGGGGGGGTTAAAAGAGGAGAGAGAGAGACGAGGAGGAGAGAGAAGAGAGAGAGGGTGTGGTATAGTGTGGTGTGTTTGTTTTGTTGTGTGCGTGCGTGCGTGTGTTGCAACGTGTGTATGTCAGGTCAAGTAGTCAAGTCAATTTTTTATTTCAGATCGTACATTCAATAAGAAATGCATTGCTTTATTTCATTCAAGCCTTCTATCTAAGAACAAATTTCTTAATGACATGCTGGAGTACTACATGTTACAACCTTTACCAATATCGCGTTATACAAGTAAAAAAAGAGGAAATCCAATATGAAGATTCACCACAAAATACAAATTACACACAGATCACACCACACACACACGCATTTACACCACACACTCATACACACATGCACGCGTAGTGCACGTGCACCAACATAGTTAAAGAATGTTTAAGAATTTAAAAATAATAAAATTCTAATACTTCAAACTAACAATATTACTTCATCCTACTGTTATCCATTCTTTCACCTTCATACTTTAGAAAATAAAAAAGGTTTACACGTACAAAACGTTAGAAAATACCAGGCATTCATTGGGTCATTACTGAACACATGGCCTGCAATGACATCACTCCATTCCCCTCACCCTCACAAACTTGTGCTCATATTTAGTATGCGCTCATTTTACTCTTCATGTAGCCCTTTTTAAATAAAACATAGTAACACAATAACCAGCCAAACAAGGCAAAAAACCATTCACATAACGTCAATGATAATGTCATTATAGAGTGATTAAATAATCTAATAATCATCATCACCATGAGACAACAAACATAACAAGTAAACACCCATCACCATGAGACAACAACATACATAACAACAACAAAAAAGGGATTTGAAAGTACAGGGGGGGTTGGGGGGGATAGAGTTCAATGGGGGAGGGGGAAACGCATTCAAATCAAATAGGAAATAATATATAATATTAATAAAAATAATAATAATAATAAATAATATAATAAATAATAATAATAATATAATAATAATAATAATAATAATAATAATCTGGCCCAGGCCCAAAAGCTGTGTCAGTTATTATTGATGTCAGCTAATTGCCACGCCTACATTAAACGTTTGTTATGTTGTAAAATGGTGTGTTGAGATTGCCTTCGCCATGACAAGCTCTTAACATAACAACCCGCACCTCTCCTTTGTTAAAGGAGGAAAAAAATCCTCTGAAGTCGGTAGTAGGTGCCTATATGGCGAAGGTTGCTTGAAAAAAGAAGTATAACGCAAACCTTCTCATCCAAGTGTGTACTTCCTATCTCACAGAGATTCCCAGGTGGATGAGTGTGTCAGAATGCATGTTCTGGGTGACCCCAGGGTGTAAGCTGGGGGAACGCACAACTACAAACAACAACAACAACACCAACAAAACAACAACTATAATAATAATAATATTAATAATATAATAAAGAGACATTTATTTGAACAAAAAGCGCTAGCATATACAAAAAATGAAAATTCCCTAGTCAAACTGGACTATCAAACCAAACAATAACACTTATGACAGTACTAATGATCTCAATCTCTAACGGCAATAAAAACAACATCCACGATAAAACCTATTGAAATTGGACAAGAAAGAAGGCATGAGGGGGGAGGGTGGGGGGGAGAGAGAGAAAGATGAGAGAGAGAGAAACGAGAGAGAGAGAGAGAGAGAGAGAGAGAGAGAGAGAGAGAGAGAGATAGAGAGAGAGCGATGTCACAATATAGCTATCAGGTCTACAATTTTGTTTTTCTCCTTTGTTTTACCAAATTTGTAGATTATACACGAGTTTTACAGATACTCCTACTTTTTCGCCTAATAGAGTGCTCTTTCCCGACTCCCCTCGCTCCCCACACATACAGCTAGAATTTCCAGTCCCCGTTAAACATACTTGAAAATTAAGACATGGCAGGAAAGTGTGAAATTTAAGCATGATTAATTAGCCCCTTTCTTTCAGTCTCAGTAGTCAGTTTCTAGGCATTTGTGCAATTTTATTAAGTCGGCTTTCTTTTATAGCTTTGTGTTTTGTCTTAAACTGTGATTTTTTTGTTTTTGATACATTTCTTTCAACGTTTTGGCGAGCTTAGTTCCATTACAATCATACCTTAGTAATAAGAAGCTGTATGTGTTGTTGTTTTGTTTATAAAAGATTATTTCTTATTAGTCTCGGAATTGTTAGTTGATGATTATGTCTTGTGTGGTCCATTGACTTTTGTAGCTTATTAGTGAAATCTCAGAGGGGACATTTCCATTGACAACTTTGTGTACAAATAGAGCTTTATTTAGATTAATTCTGGTTTTGAAAGGCTTTTTTTAGATTTGAGTTAGAACATTGCCTTAGAATTTTATTAGTACTTTAGAAATTGTTTCTTGCTTAAAGCGTTGATGGTTAGGGGAGCTTGATTTTAATAGAACAAAGTTTTCAGTGCTCTTTTTCGTATAATCGTCTGGAATTCAATTTTAATTGCTTTACTGCGCTGTCCAAAAGTTTGATGAATATAGTTAACTATAGCAAAAATATGGCTGCAAAAAAGAATTTGCAAGAGTGGTTATTCAGAAAATGTTTTATTTTGATATTGAGTGCTTGTAAGTGAGACGTTTAACTAGTACCATCACAAAGTTTTTTTTGTTCAGTCTCAAGTAAATTTTTGTCAATAATTTACACCCAGAATTCTGTGTGAGTCCACTTCTTCACTCTTTTACCTATCAACAGAGGTTGGAATTTATCTTTCATTTGTTTGTCTATTTGTATTGCTTGTACGTATCATACCCTTAGGTTTTTTGTGTATTTAGGGACTCTGGTTTAGCTGGAGTTCCACGGGTAATCAATCTGTCAAAACTGTTTAGAAGTTTGGGTGTATAGTCTGTGGGGGTCAGAATCACTACATTAGAGGATGTGTCATCAGCACAACATGTCACAGCTTCATTCTAGAAAATTGGGGGTAGGTCATTTACATAGTTTGAAAATAGAAGAGGCCCCAATATTGACCCTTGTGGTGCCCCATGTTTAATAGGTACTATTCTGATGATGATTATTTTTTGCAGTTTACTAGCTGCTGTCTATTTGACAAAAAGCTTTTTTAAAAGATTTAGCATTTTTCGTGGGTAGTTTATACAAGTGAAGTTCTACCCAATAAAGGGAATGACTGATTACATCATTGCTAATCACAGATTAGTGTGTATGTGTGGTGTGTGTGTGGGTGTGATGTGTGTGTGATGTGTGTGTGTGTGGCATGTGTGTGCATGTGTGTGTGTGTGTGTGTGCATGTGTTGTGCGTGTGTGTGTATGTGTGTTTACTGTTTTCGGGGGGAGGGTGGGGGGTTGGTATCTTTTTATTCTCCTTTTTATCTGATGTTTTCCTTTTGACTAGGCGTTGCTGTATGTAAGAAATCAGGGCGAGTGTTGATTCTATTATCTTGAAATTTACAAAAAAAAAGTTGAATTTAATCCTCTCTAGGTTACTGTCTGTCTGAAATATTGCTTATGATGTACTGTCTGTGTTAGCAATTGCATACTGATGTGTTGTCTGTCTGAACAATTGCATTTTGATGTATTGTCTGTGCTAAACAATTGGCATACTGATGTATTGTCTGTGCTAACAATCACATACTGATGTATTGTCGGTGTGAAAAATGGATCATACTGATGTATGGACTGTGCTAAAATTGCAATATGATGTATAGTCTGTCTAAATAATTGCATACTGATGTTTTGTCTGTTGAAACAAATCACATACTGATGTATTGTCTGTCTGCACAATTGCATACTGATGTATGTCTGTCTGAACAAATCACATACTGATGTACTGTCTGTTGAACAAAGGCATACCTGATGCAGGTGGTGCCCCAGGTCAGCACAGGTCAGCAGTAGTAGCAGGTCAGTTCTAATGTTCTTCTGTGCTTGGGGCTGTCTGCTTGTGGACCGTTTGTCTCTGTGTTCTCTGTCTGATTACTCATATTTCTGGCTGGCATGTGTCTGCATCGTTCCCTTCTTGTTGTTCGTCTGCTGCTTTCATATTATTCCTGCCCTTCATGTCTCTGCATCGCCCTTGCCTGAAAACGCCAACGACTGTTTGCTCTGTCTCCGTCCTTTCTCACGCAACCTGGCAGTCTCTCCTGTCTGCCTGCCTCTCTTTGCACAAACAGGCTGTGGATTCGCACAGGCGGAGGGTCCTGTCAAAACAGTTCTCAAACAGACCTTTCCATTTCACAGCACACGCAAAAACAAAAACTACACAAAATATGTTATAACATGAAAGGTAAAGGTGTTCCATAACCTATGTGGTCTTAAGGGTGTGAGGCATTAGAGACCTCAACTTCTCAAGGGGCCAGTATATTGAGGGTGGCACCCATCTCTCCCCCTCACTGCTTTACCTTCCCTGACTCTTAAGAGGCAGGTATCCATTTACAGCTGGGTGAACTGGGGGACTGTATTATAAACATACCTGATGTAAATGAAGTGTCTTAGTGATACCATAAACTCAAACTATACTGCATGACGTGTTTTAGTAATTTCATACCCCTTCATTATGCAGATCAGGTACATCAGTGATGACTAAACGTACTTCATGTTGGATGAAAATTGTTCAGTGTTGATTTAAACGTACTTTTCATGTTGATGAAATTTGTCTAGTGATGAAGTAAACATACATTATACTGATGGCATGTGTCAGTGATGAAAACATACATTATGCTGATGACATGTGTCAGTGCTGTTGTAAACATATATTATGCTGATGCCATGTGTCAGTGATGTTGTGTCATAGTGTGCACTTTGTGCACTATAACGTTTGAACTACAACCCCCTTCTCCTTCCCCTGTTATCCTCCCCCCCCCTTCTAGAAATAAACTCTCATCTCAGTTCAGACTTCATTGATTTGCTGAGGTATAGCAGTTCTGAAAAGAGTTTTGGTGTCTTGTCACCCTAAGTTACAGTGTGTTGTTTGGACAAAAACAAACTTCTCATTGTTCTGTATACCCATGGTTGTGGGATGGGAGACCTAGATTTCATTGGAAGGCCTGGTGTTCTGTCACACTTCCTCTTAGCTTATAGTGTCCAGCATTCTCTCGTGAGATAGATGCTTGGCACTCTGTTTGCCATGGGTGTAGCTAAGTTGTTTCAATGTTGGCTATTGTCCTAGAGCTGGTGGCGCGCTTAGCCTTTTAACAGTTCCTTTGTCAGCTACAGTGGAGCCCTCTCTCTAATAATGGCCAAAGGCCTTGTTTGTAGTCTAGTGGTTTCCAGTGGAACAGTCATGTGTAAACACTTAGGCTTGCTAAGCTAGTCTTGTTCAACGGCTTGTGGGGCTCTTTCTTGTTGAATAGCATCCCCCTTCCCCTCTCTTTACCACCCCCCTCCCCCTCTCCTCTATTGAAATCAGCAGATTTGTCATGTAAAGACTACATTGGTGATTTAAATTTGTTTATCAGCTGATTTCGATGTCTGTGGTCAGGATTTGTTAGTCTCAGTTTCCAATGTATTTCATTGTCAGTGGAATTAGTTGTCCTGCAACTAAACCAATTTAATCAGGGTGTACATGGCAATTTTAAAGGCTTTCTCTTGCTGGCTATCTGAGGAAATTTCCCCCTTTGAGTTAGGCTGTGGTGCGGTAAAACCTGACAGAATGGCTTAGAAGGAAAACAGCAATTTTGTTCTCATGCTTGAGCTCTGTGTGTTGTTGGTAGATAAAAATAAAAAGTGTTACCATAACTCCCCTGCGTGGCCTCACATCATTCCTTTGAGTTTGGAGTGCCAGTGTCCTAACATCCCCTCCCCAGAAACCACCTTCCAACAATTGGCATTGCTGACAGGATAGCAGGTTAGTTTTTATTTACCACACACACACACACACACACACACACACAGCTCAGCAGTCTACCATGGCGTACCAGGAGATGAGATGGTGTTCCCCGCCTGAACTGCAGCACTTTTCTGATCAAGTGACAGGCCAGTCAGTGGAGGACTTCTCCATAGAAGGGGAGCAAGTCCTGGCGACCTACCCTTTGAAATGGGAGATGGCTGCCTACTACATCTCCAGCTATCTGAAGGGTGTGGCTCGAAGGGACGTAATGCTGCACGCGATACATGAAACCAGCACCCCAGAGAAATGATCAACATCCTCAGGGCCGTGTTTGCTGACAGACAACGGATCACTACTCTCCCGTCTGCCTTCTACAGTCGGGACCAGCTGCCAGAAGAGTCAGCCCTGGACTACTCTCATGTGTTGAGGGGCCTGGAGAGGACCATCCAAATGAGGAAGGCAGATGCCCTCAGCGATTACCTGTTGAGGGACAGGTTTATTGACGGTCTTTTCAACGCAGAGTGATGAAGGCGCTACGCCATATGGGTAGAGAGGACCGCCCCCAACCCACCTTCGTTGAGGCTAGGAAGATAGCAGCACTCAGGTGGTTGATGAAGAAGAAGAACAAGAGAATGCACCAATCTGGGCAGTAGCAGACATAATGGACTGACATTGACTCTAATCGAGAAGCACAACAACTCGACTCTATAGTTGGGAATAAGGGTAAAATCCCTGTGTGAGTCAGTTCTGTCAGACGATAGTTAGGGCTTTTAGATCACCCACCCCCCCCCCCCCCCCCCCCACCCCCCCCACCCCCCCCCCCCCCCCCCCCCCTAGGAAATGTTTCTACAGTTGGCTCTGAAAGAGGCTAGAATACAGACCGCGGAAGAAGCTGTAGAGGCGGATAAGGAAGCGTAGCGGGGGCGATGAGGTTAGAACTCCTAAACCTGTTAAAGATAGTCCCGATTCTTGAGAGATTTGAATCCCAGAATGTTGCCTTGAAGGCTGTCTGTAGAATGGTCGAGTCCATGGGTTGGGGTGTGTGTTGGCCGATCCAAGACAAGTAAGGCTCCTCTGCCTGGATTCATCTGGCAGTTAGGATGAGTCACAGGAGGGTGGAATGGGTGTGCGGCCTATTCCACCCAAACCAGGTGTCTCTGGTTCTTCCCCATCAAGGAAGGGAGTGGACCAAGTGAAAAGATGTCCACAGCTGTGACTGGAAGATCTTGATGGGAATTTGCGAAAACCAATTCACAGGGTGGCATGTCTCATCCTGAAGGCAAAAGAGGTAGGCTTCAGGGCCTAATATGGGTTTTTCCATAAGGTTCCTGACAGAGGAGGGGGGTTCAGGAAAGAGCCAGTGCCAGGGCAGAGGACAGGTCTTGGCAATAAGGAATCATCCATTCCTGTAAGGGTTTGCAGCATGTGCTTAAAGCTACAGTGTGTGCTGTGGATTGCTAGTTTCGGATTTGTGGTTGTGGTAACTATAAATGTTTTTGTTCTTTTCTTTCGGATTGTGTTAATCTATAGTATGAATGTTTTCTGCATGTGTTATTTTGTGTTTGCAAATGCAAGAGTTTGCAGGAATCGTCATTGTATACATATTGGTTTTAATGATTATGCTGGTTGGTATATCGTAATTGGCCTTTGGGGTTTGCTAATGGTTAGCTTGTTAAGTCAGGGAAACCTTTGAGAGAAATACGTAAGATGGAGTATGGCAAATGGTATTTTGCTGGTGTAAATCGAGTTTGTTTAACTTGTGAAGCTTTGTTATTGAAGCATTGGCTTTGATGGAGGCCTAATCAGTTTAGGCCTAGTTGCAAATCTTAACAGTTTTTGTAATTGTGTTTCTGAGTTTTGAGTTTGGTTAGATTGCTGATGGGTGTTTGTTTCTCTGTTCAAAAGAGAATCATATTGTCAGATGTCGATATTTGGATAGCTTGCTTCGATTTGTATGCATACAATGAGGGCCTTCATTTTATAAGCTTGGGGAGTGATGTTCCATAAGTGTGCTATTAGCACTATAACGTTTGAACTACAACCCCCTTTTTCCTTCCCCGGTATCTCTCCCCCCCCACCCCCCCCCCCACCTCCACCTTCTTGAAATTACTGTTCAACCTCGTTAGACTTATGATTTGTTGAGGTTATAAGTTCTGAAAAAAGTTTAGGTTTTTTACAACCCTAAGTTTACTGTGTGCTGTTTGGCAAACAACTTCTCATATGTTTGTATACCATTGTTGTGGCTGGGAGTGGGGACCTGCAATTCATTGAGGCTGTGTACTGTAAACCACCTCCTCTTAGCTTAAGGTGTCCAGCATACTCTTGTGATCTTGAAGACTTGGCAACTCCTGTGCCATGGTCATTAGTCTAAGTGTTCTCAATGTTAGGCCCTATTGTCCTAAAGTGATGGTCAGCCTTTGTCCTTTAACAGTTCCTTTGTTCCAGCTACAGGGAGTCCTCTCTATTAATGGCCTAAGGCCTTGTTGTCGTCTTGGTGTCCAGTGGAACAGTCAGGTGGTAAACACTTCAGAGCTTGCTACGCTAGTCTTATACAATAGGCTTGTGGGGCCTCTTTCTTGTTGAATGCATTTCCCCCTTCCCCTCTCTCTTACACCCCCCCTCTCCTCTATTGAATCAAACATTTGTCATGTAAAAGATACATTGGTTGATTTTAGTGTGGAATAAATTTGTTTGTCAGTATTGATTGTTGTGGTCAGGATGTGTTTAGTCTCAGTTTCCAAATGTATTCATTGGTCAATTGGAATTAGTAGTCCTGCAACTAAACCAATATAACAGGGTGTACATGGTATTTTAAAGTCACTTCTAGTCTTCATATACACTAGGTGTGGAAAGACTTAAAACAGGACATAATGAACGAATAAATTTTAAAGTCTTTCTCTTGCTGGTTGTCTGAGGAAATTTTCCTCTTGAGTTAGGCTGTGGTGCGGTATAAATTGACAGATTGACTTAGAAGAGAAAACAACAGTTTTGTTCTCCTGCTTGAGCTGTGTACATTGTTGGTTAGATAAAAATAAAAAGTGTATCATAACACCCTTGCGTGGTGTCACATCATTCCTTTGAGTGTGGAGTGCCAGTGTCCTAACCATCCTTTACCCTAGAGCCCACCTTCCATCAGTTGTAAAAAACATTTAAGCTGATGAATGCCGTCCGTTGCAGTTGTTAAACATAATTATGGCTGATGACATGTGTCAGTGATGTTGTAAAATACATTATAGCTGATGACATGTGTCAGTGATGTTGCAAACCTATATTATGTGATGATGTGTAAGTGATTTTCTAAACATGCATTTAACATTTACGTCACAATTCTACATTGTGTTTGCATGGGGACTTAATTATTGCGGTGATGCTGTAACTGTTCATCCGTCACACCTGTCCCAAGGGTCCACCCACACGGCAGAGAGGGGAGCAGAGGCACAGTAGGCGTCGCTGTCTGATGTCTAATGAAACTGATGGACGGACGGGTACCACGTACACCAGGTAGGGAGAGGTGGGGAGAATGATGAGAGGGAAGGGGGACAGGGTTGGGAACAGGGTTGAAGTGTTGAACGTCAGTTGTTGGTCAAAGGGTTTTTGTTTTTTTTTGGGAAAAATTTTTTTCATTATTTGCAGAAAAAAAAATTTTAATAAAATTTATTTATTTACCATGAAAAAAAAGGGGGTTTTTTTTAAAAAAAAAAAAAAGGAAAAACAATAAAAAAAATTAAAACCAAAAAAACAAAAAATTAAAATTGTTAAAAACAAAAAATTTAGGATCCCCGGACCTTTTAAAATTCAAACCAAAAAAATTTAGTTCAAAAAATTTTAAAAATTTGGGGATAAAAAACTTTTTTTTCAATTAAAATAAAAAGGGTTTTAAAAACCAAACCAACTTTTAGTTTTACAATTTTGGTTTATAATGGGGGAAAAAATATTTCCATTAAAAAATTTCTAGGTTTTTCCATTTACGGAAAAAAGAGATTTGAAAGAAAGAGAAAGATTTTGAGGGGGAAAAAAAAATTTTTCGGGGAAAAAAACCCAAAGGTTTTTCCCGGGGGGGAGGGATTAGTAGGATGAGGAATCTTTTTGGGGGGAAAATTCAGTTTTTTTTTGGGGGGGGGGGTTTAAACACGGATAGGAATCCCGTTTTATTTTTTGGTTAAATTTCAAAGAAGGGAAAAAAAAGGGCAAAAAAAACACAGGTATTTTATAAACATGGTGATCCCCAGGGTTGGGAAGGGGTTTTTATCGGGGGCAGGATTTTGGTTATATTTTTGGGGTTTTGTAAAAATTTAATAAAATTTTAATCAAGAAAAACGAAAGACAGTTTTATTCGGGCAAAGAAAAATTTGAAAAGCCGCAAGGGGTTAAAGGAGGGGGGTTTTTAACGGGGGAAGGGGCTGCGGGGGAAGGGGATGGAGGGTGATTTTGGTGGAGAGGGGAAGCGACAAAATTTATTTCGGTGAGAGGAAAAAAAGGGGAAAGGGGGGTTTTCATTTCTCAAACAAACAAAACATTGAAACGTTTTTTAAAGTTTTTACAAAAAAAAACGGGGGAAAAAAAAAAGGGGAAGTGGGTTTTTGGGGGTTTTTGTTTGGCTAAGAGGGGGGGGTTTTGGGGGGGGGAAAAATTCGTGGCCCCCCATTTGGGGGGGGGTTTGGGTTTTCCAAGGGGTTTAAAAATTTTTTTAGTTTTCGGGTTTCGAAAACCCAGGGGAAAAAATGTTAAATTAAGGTTATTCATTCGGTGGGGAAGGGAAAAAGGGGTAGGGGGTGGGGGGGGAACAAAAATTTTTTTGGGCAATTTTTTTTGGGGCGGGGTTCCCATTAAATGGGTCAAAGGGAATTCTTTTTGGGTCCAAACCAGTTTTTAAAATTGAAAAAAAGAAAAAAAAAAAGCCAACCCTGTGACCCGGGAAGAAATTTTTTTTTGATCAAACATTTTTATTTTTTTATTTGTAAATTTTGTTAACCATTAAACTGAATCAGGAAAAGGTGTTTAAAGGAAATTTACTTTTAAAAAAAAAACCTTTAAGCTTTAAAATTTAAAAAAAATGGAAGCTGGGTCTTTTTGATATTCAGTATTTTGGGTTTTTTTTTTTTTTTTTTCCCTAAAAAAAATTTTTTAAAAAAAATTTTTTTTTTTGGGGAAAGTTTTTAAGGGTGTTTTGCCGAAAAAAAGGGTTAAGGATCAAAGGTTTTTAAAGTAAAAAAAAACCAAGAATTTTTTTTTTTTTTAATTTTTCAAAAGAAGGGTTTTTTGGAAAAGGATAAAAGAATTTTTTTTTAGGAAACCTGTGACCCATTTATTTTTTTTTAAAAAAGGGGAATAAATTTTTCGATTTTTTTTTCAGGGGTTTTTTAAGAAAAAAAGGAATTGGGGGGTTTTTTTAAAAATGAATTTAGATTTAAAAGGTTTAAATTTTTTTTTTAAAGGAAAAATTTTGTTTGTTCCCCAAAAAATTTTTATTTTTTTTTGGGCCGGTTTTTTTTTTTTTCCCTTTTAAGTCTTGGCAGATTTTTTTTTTTAAAGCCCGGGCTTCAGGGGAAATTGCTTTGGAGGTAAAAAAAGGGAAAACTTTTTAGGGTTTTTAAAAATTTTTAAAGGAAAGAATTTTTTTGCTTCAAGTTGCAAGAAAAATTAAAAAAGGTTATTAGTTGACTCTTTTTTTTGATATTTTGATTTTTAGAAAGGGAGAATTGTTTGTTTCATATTTAGAATTTTTTGAAATATAATTTTTTTTAAAAGTCCTTTAATTGTTTTTTGATTTGGGTTTTTCCCTTTCCTTTTAAGTTTTTGTTTGAAGAAGAAAATTTATTTGGAAAAATTTTTTTATCAGGTGGTTTAATTTCCCAATTTTTTTTAAAAGGGGATTTTGGCTAACTTAAAAATTTCCCAAAATTCGGCGATTTTTGGGATTTTTTTAAAAAAAATTTTTTTTAAGGGAATTTTGAAAAAAAAAGGGGGGTTGAAATTTTTTAATTTTGTAAAAAAAGTTCCTTTGGGTTTTTTTTAACGAGCCAAAACTCAGGAGTGGAACCCCCCTTTAAGGGAAAAATTTTAAAAGTTTTGTTTTAAAATTTCAAAAAGTATTTTTTTTGGGGGGTTTTTTTTTTTAACTTTTTTGCCAGATTGCTTTAAACAAAATTTTTTTTGAAAGAAAAATTTATTTTTTTAGAAAAAAGTTTTTTATTTATGGTTTTTTTTAAGAGACAAAAAAAATTTTGGATTGGGGCATAAAACTTTAAAGGACTGATTTTTTTATTTCATCCAAATGTTTACACAATTTTAAAAGAAGTTTTTAATTTTAAAAAGGGAAAAAATTTAAAAAAAATTTTTTTTTTTGGGGGGTTTTGTAAACCGGGGGAATTTTTTAAAAGGGGAGGGGGGCGTTTTTTGAAGGGGATTCCAAAGAAAAATTATTCGTTTATATGAAAACAATAACATTTGTTTCCATTTTTTTTTTGAAAAAACGGGGTGTTTTATGGGGGGTCTGGTTTGTAGGGAATTTTTGGGAAAAACCCCAAAAATTACAAAATTTTAAAAAAATTATCTTGACACAAAAGATAAAATTTAAAATGAAAAAATTTTTCAAAAAAAAAAAAAATTTCAAAATTTTTTAAAAAAAAAAAATTTGGGGAATTTTTAGCAAAAAAAAAAAACCTAGAATTTTTGGGTAAAAAAAGGGATTAAAAACAAAAAACCAAGAAGAACCTGAAAAAAAAAAAAAACCCCAAAATCCATTTTGGACAAAACCCTTAACCAAAAATTAATTAATTGAAAAAAAACCAATTTTGCCCTGAATCCAAAAGCCCAAGATAATTTCATACAACATCCCACTTTTAAATTTTTTTTTCCCTTAAAAACCCCCCCCAGGGCCCGGGAACCCAACAAAAAAACCCAAAGAGGCAAGCCCCAAAAAAAAAAAATTTTCAAAATAATAACTGTTACTGAAAAAAAAAGCCCCCTTGGGATAGCCAAAAGGGGGCCCCTTTTTAAAAAAAAACCCCAGATCCATAAAAAAGAAAAAATTTTAAAAAGCACTTTGGATTTACCGGGAACCGATGCGGCCTTTTAAGGGCTGTTTTTAAAAGAGGTTTTGCCCCCCCTTTTTTTTTTTAAAAAATGTTTTTTTAGCAAACAAAAAAGGTTTATAATGAAAGGGTACCTAAAAAAAAAACTGCTTTATTTTAAAGAGGCCCAACCCCCAAAAAAAAAAAAGGGTTAAAAAAAATTTTTTTTTCCAAAAAAAACCCCCCATCATACACCCCTCCCCCTAAAAAAACCTCTCAAAACCTAAATCCGGAAAAAAATTTTTACCAAAAAAAATAAAACCCCCAAACCCCAAAAACCCCAACAAACCCCAAAAAAAAAAATTTTCCCAAACCCCTTTCCCCCTTTTTTTAAAAATAAAAAAAAAAACCAAACTCAAAAATTTTAAAAAAAATTAAAAACCCCCCAAACCCCCCCCCCAAAAAAAAAATTTTTCCCCCAAAAACCCCCCCAAAAAAAAAAAAAAAGGGGCCCGCTTTTGTTTAAAGGGGTATTTTTTAATTTTTTTTTAAATTTTTTTTGAATGTATAAACCCTTTTGCGTTGAGATAAATTTTAAAAAAATTTTATATTTAGCCATGGGGGAGCGAATTTTTGGGGGGGCCCCAAAAAATTTTTCCAATTTTTTTTAAAAATTTTGGCCAGTTGGGGAAATTTGCGGGTTGGGACACCGATTTCCTGGTGATGGACATTAGTACAGTTTTAGGGGGGGGGAAATTTTTTTGGGGGGGAAAAGGGAAGGGGGGAAATTTTGGGTTAAAAGGGGGGGGGGGAAAAAAATTTTTTGGGAATAAAATTTACCAAATTGATTTTCCAAACCTGGGGGGTGGAAAAAAATTTAAACCCGGAGTCAAAAAGGGGTTTCAAAAAAGGGTAGGGGGGGGAACAAAATTGGATTTTTAATTTCGTAGCCCAAAAAGAACTTTAGGTTTGGGAAAAAGGTCCCGGTGGGACCATACCCGAAAAAGGGGGGCGATCCGTTTCAAAATTTGTTGTTTTGGGTATTGTAAGGGGGTTTTTTTGTTTTGGGGGGAAAAATTAACCCCAACCCGAAATGTTTTAGGGGGCCAAGGGAGGAAAGGTTTGAAAAAAACTTTTTCCCCCCCCTTTTGGGGGGTTTTTATAAAATTTTAAAAAATGGGGGGATTTTAAAAGTTTTTTTAATCCTCAGTGTCAAAAACGCTTTTGTTTTTGGGGGAAAAAAAACATTTAGGGGGCTTGGGAAGGGGAAACAAAAACCCAAAAGAGTTTTAAAAAAAACCGAAATTTTTTGGGGAACGGGGGGCTAATGTTTAATTTGGAAAAACCTTTGAGAATAAAACCCCTTTTATTAGAAATTTTTTTGGTGGTTCCAGAACAAAAAACCGGCGTGGGACCCACCCCCCCCCCCCGCCCCCAAGAAAAAGGACAGAAATGGATTTTGGGGTTTTTTTAAATTTTTCACGTTGGGGGCCCCCGGTTTTTTAAAGGAAAAAATTTTGGCTGAAGCTAATTTAATGAGCTTCGACCCAAAAAACACAAATTTTCATTTTAAAGGGAAAAAGGGTTTTGGTTAAAAAAATGTTAGGGGCAACGGGTTTGCTTCTTTTTAGAAAATTTGTTTTTTCAGCCCAACACCTTTTCTTTGAAAATTTCCCCTTTGAGCTGCTAAACTTAAAAAGGGGCATCACCCAAAAAGGCCTGTTTCACTCCTTGGCCCACAGCCCTTTAATTTCCAACTCCCCTTTTTTTAACTTTTTTTTAATAAATTTCATCGAAAAAAAATTTGTTTTTTTTACTTTTCCAAAACCCAATTAAAAAAATTTTTAATTTTTTCCCCAAAAAAAAATTTTTTTTTTTTTTAAAAATACTTTTTTCAACAATTTTCCCCCCCAAAAATAAACATTTTCCAAATAATATTCACCAAACCATTTTTCCCAAAACCCAGAAAAACAAATAACCAAACACCCCCCCAAAAAACAAACCAAAAAGGGGTGGGGTTACAAATTGCCAAGAAAGGGTTTTGTTTTTTATAGGTTTTTTTGGGGAACTATCCCTTTGTTTTTCTCAAAACCACAGAATCTTTTGGGGAATTTGTTGTTCAGACCTTCTTGGGGGGGTTTGGGGAAAAGGTCCTTTAAAGACTTTTGGGGAAATTTGGGTGCCTTTGGGGTTTTAAGAAAAAATGGCGGGGGAAAAGTAGATTTTTTGGGCCCTTTCCAAACCAGGAAGGTTTTGACCGTTTTTTGAGGCACAGCCTTGGCAGGAAGGGGTTTCTGGAAATAATGAAAAATTTTTGGGGTTTTTCCGGAAAAAATTTTATTTTTAAAAATTGGGGGGGGGAGTACTTTAAAAAAACCCTTTGTACAAAAAACGTTTTGAATTTGCCCCTTGTTTCTGAACCCATTTTTGGGATAACCATTTATCCGTTTTTTAAAATTTTTGGGGGAAAAACTTTTGGGATGCAGAGGGAGTTTTTTTTTTGAAGGGGTTTCCTTTTTTTAAAAAGAAAAAAATTTTAAAAACCCCCTTTCAAAAGCACAGGGGAAAGGTTTTCTTAATTATATTATTTTTCCCAATTTTAAACCCTTTTTTAAAAAAAAAAATAATGGGAATAATTTTTTAAAAAAATTTAAAAATTTTGGAAAGAAGGGGTCAGTTTCCTTTTTGTGGGTTTTTAAAGGGGTTTGCACCGGTTTTAAACCCCCCAAAAAAAAAAAAAATGGGGACTAACTTGCAAGGAAAGGGAGTTCACAGGGTTACCTGGGGGGTTTTAAAATGGATTTTTGAAAGACCCCCAATGTTTTTTTTCCACTTTTTTTAATTTAAATTTTTCAATTCATTGCCTTACTTTAGAATCCGGGAAAAGGTTTAAAAACACAGACTTTTTTAAAGCCAAACTTTCACAAAAATTCCAAAAAAAAATTTTTAAAAACCCCCGTTTTCTTTCCTCTCTTTTTTTTTTTTTTTTGGGGTTGTTTTTTGGGGGGGGCCGGACTGGGGGGTTTTTTTTTGGGGGTTTTTTTTTTTGGGGTTTTTTTTATTTTGGGGGAAAACAAAGTCATTTTCTTTCCTTTTTGGGGTGTTTTTTTTTGGGGGGGTTTTTTCTTTCGCGGGTTGTTGTGGGGAAAAAACCCTTTAAATTTTACAGTTTTTGAATGGTCTGGCCTTTGCCCCATGTTAATTTTAATTGTTTTGAAACCCCTTTTCTTTAAAAAATAAAAACCCCAGTTTTGAAAAAACCCTTCATCAATTCAAGTTTTTTTGGCCCCCCCCTTTGTCCTCTATTTTAGGGTTTAACTCTTTCCCCCAAAAACCAAACCATCCCTTCTTTAAAAAACTGATCCCGTCCTGAAAAAAAATTGCCCCTTTCCCCCCTTTTTCTTTTCCTTTTCCTTGCCCCGGGAAATAAAACCCCTTGTAAAAAATTCCCAAAAAACACACCCTCAAAAAATTCTTTTTTTTCCCCCCTTTCCCTTTTGTTTTGGCCCAGATATTTGTTTTTCGTTGGTTAAAACCAGCCCCCTTTTGGTTTTTTTTTGGTATCCTTCTGCCCTTTCCTCTCTCTTTACGGCCTATTATCCCTAAAACCAGCCCTTTTTTTTTAAAACCAAATTTTTTTTTTTAAATCTAAAATCCCTTTTTTTAAACCAAACCCATTACCCTAAAATAAAACCTGTTTTGTTTTTTTTTTTTTTTTTGTTTTTTTAAGCAAAATTTTTTGGGGGCCCTTTTTGTTTGGGGGCTTTGATTTTTTTAAGTATGGCGTTTAAAATTTCTTAATTTTTTATTTTTTTATTTTTTTAAATTTTTATATTTTTATTAAAATTTTTTTAAACATTTTTTTTTTAAAAAACCCACCCCCCAAAAAATCAGGGGCTTTTACCATTCATTGTCCATTTCCGAATTGAATAAAAACTTTTTCGATTGAAGGAAATTAAAAAGGGTATCAGCACCAAAAGGAAAAATAAAAAACACAAACAGAAAAAAACCCATAAAAAGAAAAAAATTTTTTTTTTTTCCTGCTTATGCTATAAAATTTTAATTTTTCCCCCCAAGATAAAAGTAAAAATTTTGCTTCTTGCATATTTTTTTACAATTGTGAAGATTCTGCTCAAAGTGTTCACAGGGGTTTGACTACAAGGTTTCAAAAAAATAAGTTTTCAGTGTTGCTAGGGAATCCCCCTAATATTTCCAAATAATAGTTTTTCTTTCCCCCCGGAAATAAAAGGCTAACACACACACACACACACAAAGGCACTGTCCCCAGGGAAAGTGCCGGAGAAAGGGTCTCCGAGAAGGGGGTTTTTTTAAAAAGTTGAAACAAAGTGTTCATTTGAAAAATAACAAGGATTCGTCTTTATAGTGAACAAAAATTTTAAATTTCTGGTTTTAAAAAATTTAGGGCAAATGTGAGATTGACGAATTATTTAAAAATTTGGCCCCCAAAAAAAGCTGTGTGTGTGAAGTGGTGGGGGCCTTTTTTGCTGTAAAACCTGGGGTTGTTTTTGGGTCTGTGGGCGGGACCTTTTTTCCTTGTACCTGCATCATTGCTGTTGGATGTTAAATGGGCCCCCTGGCCCGCTTGCCTCTCAAGTGTGTTAATCATTTTGCCTATGGCCTAGGCCAGCTAAAACAACACAGCTAAAACCCAAGGTATTTTGTGCCCTTTTTTACCAGGCCCATAAGGGTCAACAACAAACCCGTACTGTTTCACGACATACCCTATAGTTTTTCAACTGTTATGGGGAAACGCACTGAACAATGCTGTGTCGTGTTTTAAACTGTATAACAATTGAATTTAAGTACATGGCAGAAGGCACCCTTCTTTTTTTTTTTTTTTTTTTTAATAAAAAGGGGTTTTTCCTCTTTTTTTTTCTCTTTTTGTACTCCGTTTTTTTTTTAAATAATTTATGATGTTCTGCCAACAAATTTTTTGTTTTCCCGTCCTAAAGATTTGGGCCCACCCAAAGGGTCCAGGTGAAGTCCCTTTCCACTGAGTTTTACAGCCCCCCAAGAACCATATCAAATGACGTTTGAACCCCCCCCCCCCCCCCCGAAATTTCCTCTATGGGATTCGTGCTTTTTGAGAGAAATTTGTGGTAAATAAGCCATCAGGTTTTCTCCTCACTTTAAGGGTTTTAAAAAATAAAAAAAATTTAATTTAAATGGCCGACAGAAACACTCCAACTCTCCAAATAACTTGGGACTCTTTCATCAAGTTTTTTTGCCCTGCAAACTTTTTTTTCCTTCAAATTTTCACTCCAGGAAACCCCTTGATTAGGGGAAAAGTTGCGCTGGGTGGGGAAGAGTTGATACCCCAAAATATATGGGGAATTGGCGAAATAACCGACTCAGCAAATGGCCAAAATGTCTTTTCCATCGTGGCACCCAAACCCCCCTGACCTGGCCCCTCATGAAAGCACCCTCCGTGTTGCCACCCAGCCCCCCCCCGCCAACCGGGGCCCCCCCCCACCCTAAACCCCCAGCCTCTCCCCGTTTTAAACTTTTCCCCCCCCTCCCACCTCCAACGAATACCACCCCCCCCCTTCCTTACCCCCCTACCTGTCCCAACCCCCCTTCAACAAAGTTCCCTACCCCTCCCCTCCCTCCCCCCCCCCTCTCCTCTTACCAACCCAAAACCCCCCCCCCTCCCCCTCCCCCATCACCCCTTCCCTACCCAACCTCACCTTCTCATCAAATGACCCCTCACACCAACCACCAAACCTTACACTCTTTATGGAATGCTAAATTGTACAGTAACATGCTCTCGTCAACTCACCCTGCAAACCTCACCCTCCCAAAATGCAGGCAAAAAACAACCTTGAATCCAATTTTGCAAACAGACAACAGATGAAAAAACAACAAAACATCACTGATTCAAGACCCGAAGAAAAAATCCATGAAAACTTTAAAAAGCGTTTAACCAATCAGTGAAATCCCGGGGAAAACAAAACCAACCCCCGGAAGTCCTTTTTCCCCTTTTTTAAAAACCTGTCAAAAGAGAAAACATTTTTGCGACAAGTTAAATTTTTCCCCCCTTTAAAAAGTTTTTTAAAAAGGAAAAAAATTTTTTTCAACCCGATAACCCAAAAAATTTTTTTTTTTTTAAAACCCGAACCACAAAATCCTCCCCCATTAGAAACAAAAAAAATTTTATAAAACAAATTTTTAAACAAACCCAAAAACCCCGCCCCCCAAACCCTTTAAACCAAAACCCCCCCATCTTTTAAAGCCCCAAAAAAGTTAAAAAAAGGAAGCAAAATAGAGAAATCTTTCGTAAACAACATCATTTTACCAACCCTGGAAAAAAATGAAACAAATTCCTTTTCTGTTCCCCAAAAAACGGGAAATTTGTTGTTTTTTCACTATTGGGGTTTTCAACCTAACAAATCCTTTTTTCCCCCACTACACAAACCCCGCCCAATGCCCCCTCAAACCCAATTTTCCCCAGACAAAAAGGAACCTTTCCCGTAAGACTAACAAAATTTCCAAATTTCCACCCCCCTTTGCTCCCCGTAAAAAAAATTGCCCACCCCCCACCCTTTCATTCACCTCCACGGGGACCACCTCCAAACCGCCCCCCGCCCCTCAAAAGGACCCCTATTCCCACCTTTTAAGCAAAACTTCCCTCCAGTTTCCCCAATTGTGGTGACTTGGGTTTTTCCCCCCCAACAAACCCCCAACCCGCAAACCCGGCGAAACGCCTGGGCCCTTTAAAAGCCCAAAAATTTTAAAATGTTTAAATTGCTGCCCCCCCTTAAAACCCCCCACAACAAAAGTGTAAAGGAGGTAAAAGCTGGGATGGGGTTTTTGGGTTGGGGGGGGGGGTGGGGGGGGGGATTTTCCCCACATCTTCATCCCTTCCTCCCTTTTTTTTAGAACACCCCCAAAAATTTGTTTTTAAAACAACCAATTTGGGGCCACCTGCTTTTCCCCTTTTCCTACATACAACCCCCCCCTCCCCCTAGAAGTCGGGGGACACCTGAAGGCCCACCTCAAAAACCCCAAATTTATTCCCTTTTTTAAAAAACCTTTTACCGGTAAGTTGCGGTTTTTATGTTTTTAAACTCCGTTTTTTTTTGGGGGGGGGGGGAAAGGGGCAACCTTGGGAGGGTTTTCTTTTAAGAAAAAATAAAACGTTTTTTTCCCTGTGTTTTTAAATTTTTGTGCTTTTACTAGATTTACTTACAAAAGTATTTAACCCCCCCCTATTTTATTTTTTTTTTCCAAGGAAACCTTTTTTTTTTTTCCCCCAAAATTTTTTGTTAAATTGCTCCCCCTAAAATTAATTGGTTGGAATATTTAATTTTTTTTTAATTTTTTTTGGAGCTTTTACTTTTGCATGTTTTGTGGGGAAAAAGGGGGGTTTTTTTAAGGAGTTGTGTTTTTTTTTTTTCCCCAAAATTAATTTTAAAGGAATATTTTTATTTACCCTTTTTTTTTTCTTTTTTCCTTTGAAAGGTTTTCTTTAAGGTTTTAATTTCCCTTTAAAAAAACCCCCCCCCCAAAAACATTTTTTTTTATGTTATTTCACAAACCCCCAAAGGATAAACCAAAAATTTTTTGGGTTTTATTTTTTCAATTCTTTTTTTAAAGGGGTTTTTTTTTTGGGAAAGTATTTGGTTCTTTGTGGCCCCCTTTAAAGGTTTAACGAAAAACCTTTTCCCCCCAAATTTTTAACTAACAAAAGGAATTAAAAAATTTTTTAAAGGCTTTTTCAAAAATAACTTTTAACCAAAAAAAAGGACGGTTTCCTTATTAAAGGGGAAAATTTTTTTATTTTTTTCTTTATCCCCCTTTTTTTTTTTTTAACTTCCTTGTACCCAAAAAATTTTTTTTAAAAACCCAAAAATAGGATTTTTTTGCATTTCATTTAATAATTCAATTGTTTTGGTAAATTTAAATTATTTTGGGTTATTAAATTTTTTTAAAAAAAAAAGTTCCACTTTATAACAAAAAGTCCTTTTTTTAATTTCCCCAATTGGTTTGTTTTGGGTTTTTTAAGAAAAGTTTATTTTTTTTTTTTGTGGTTTTCTTGGGAAACAAAAAATTTAACAACCAAAAAAAAACCCATTCCCCCAAAAACCCCCAACAATAAAATCCAATAAAAGAATTCCCAATTTAAAAACATAAAAATAAAAAAAAAAGTAAAAGGGCCCCATTTTAAAAAATTTCAATTGGTTTTAACGCCTTTTTTCAAATTAAAAAATTTATTTCCCGGGAGAAAAACCCCCCAAAAAAAAATTTCTTCCAATAAATAAATTTCCCGATTATAAAACAAAAAACCGGTTTTTAAAAAATTTTATCTCATTATTGAAAAATCCATAAAAAGTTTGAAAAATCATTTGGTAAAAAAAAAGATTTTCCTTTAAAATTTTTTAAAAAAAATCCGAAAAACCCAGGTATTTGCAATTCAGGGAAAAAATTTAATTTTAAAGGGAAAAATATTTTTTCCTTGAAAAACTACCTCCCAATTTTAAAAACAACATATGGGCCAAAATTTAAAAATAATAGTTTAAAAAACTTACAAAAAATAAAACAAAATTTTGGTTTTCCGAAAAACAGAAAGTGGGAAAATTTTTTTCCTAAAAAGTTTAAATATAATCTTTTCTGCCTGACCCTTGGGTTCTTAAAAAACCAAAAACAAAACAAAAAAGGGGTTTAAAAACTCCTTTGGGAAAATTTTTTTTCCTGGAAATTTACCGTTTTAAAAAGGAAAGTTTTTTTTTTTGGTTAAAACAAATTATCTTTTTATAAAAATTTTTTTATTTCAAAGTTTAAAAGAAAAAAAATTTTGATCAAAAAAAGGAAAAAAATTAAAAACCCTAAAAATTTTTTAAATAAAAATCCGGACCAGGGTAAAATAAAAAACGATTCCTTTTCACAAACCCCCGGCCCCCTTTAAAAAAATTCAAAAAATTTTTTCCCTGAAAACTTCTCCAATCTTTAATAATCCCAATATTTTTAAATTGGCCTCCCTTTTTTGGGTTAAAATTTTTTAAAAAATAGGCGGGTTTTTAGTGAAAAAAACCCCACTCTTTGGGTTTTTTTTTGCGGTTTAATTAAAGAATTGTTTAAAAAACCAACTCCCCCACCTAAAATTTTATCCAAGGGCAAAAAATGAAAATTTTCGTTCCCCAAATAGGCAAACAGTGGTAAAAAACGTAAATAAAACAAACATAAGAAAAATAAAAATACACATTTAAAAAAGGGGTAACACGGCTATTTGGGCCATTTTTTCGTTTTGGAATTTTTTTTTAAAAAAAATGTAACTGTAAATGTTTGTGCCCCTAACCCCCTTTTTTGTTGTTGTTTGAGTTTGCAATTTAAAACGTTTTTGAAGGGTTTTTATTATTTGGGGTTTTTAAAAATGTTTAACACAAAAAACAAAGTTATTACGTATCGGCAACAGAAAGGCCAAAAAAGAATGTAGGTTTAACCCCTGGTTGGGTAAGGAATATTTTGAAGGAAGTTTCCCCTAAAAAAAAGTGTTTCATTTCAAAAAAGACTTGGATGATCCTTGTATAAGGGGGAAAAAACCCTAGCAAGGTACTTTTCCAAAAATTTAAAAAAATTTTTAAATAATTTTTCGAAAACTTTTTTCGGGTTTTACCAATTTGTTGGTTATTGGGAAATGGTGGGCTTTTTTTCTGTTTTTGGGTTTTATGTTCAGGGGGAATTGGGGTTTTTGCAAATTTTAAAGTCTAATTTGCCGCTTTATTCTTTGCTTGTTTATCCAAATTTTTTTAAAAAATTTTTTCCCCGATTCCGTTTGTTCCCAAAAAGACAAACTTTTTTTTTTAAACAAAGTTATTTTGAGTTTTTTAGGGGTTTGGGGGGAAAACCCCCCCTTTTGTTTTAAAAAAAAATTTTAAAAAAATCTGTTTTCTTGTTTGTAAAAAAAAAAATTTCTTGGATGTTTTTTGTATGGCGTTTTTTTTTCAAAATTTGATATGAAAAGTTTTCATATTTTTGTTGTGTTTAAAATTAATCAATTTTGGGGATATGTTAAAGGTTTTTGGGGTTTGGTTGTTGTTTTTTTTTGGGTTTGTTTTTTGAAAGGGTTATCATTTTTTTTTTCTTTTGGTTTTTTTTTCTTTCTTTTTGTTTATGTTTTTTTTTAAAAAAAGAATTTTTTTTCACTTTATTTTTTTTTGTACAATGATAAAAGTTATTTGACTTGAAATTTTTTAACCAAACAAAACATCCTGCCCAAACCCAAAAAACAGAAAATAAACCAAAGGGTACATACCCACAAAACACTTTTTTTTTTATTTAAAAAAAATAAAAAAAAAAAATTTTTAAAATACATAACCTTTTTTTTTTCTTTTTTTTTTTTTTTTTAATTTTTTTTTTTTCCAATTTTTCTAAAATTTTACTTTTTCCCCAAATTTTTTTTTGCCTTTTTTTTTCCCAAACAAAAACCAAACGGGGGGAAAATTTTTTTTTTAAAAAAAAACCCCCACTACAAAAAAACAACTTTTTTTTTTTTTCCCCAAAAAAAAAAACAAACAATTTTTTTTTTTTTTTTTCCCAAAACAAAAAAAAAACATTTTTTCAAAAACAAAAAAACACAATTAAAACATAAAAAAAAACACACACATAAAAAAACAAAAACACACAAAACCAACATACACAAACACACACATTTAACACACAACACACAAAACAACAAACCCCCCAAACCCCCATAAAAAACCAAAAAACACATAAAAAAAAACCACACATAAAAAACACACACAAATACCCAACACACACACCCTACACCCCCCACAAAAAACACCCCACACAACCCACCAAAACACCAAACACACAAAAACACCCACCCACAACCACACAAACACAACCCCAAAACACAAAAAAAACGACACCGTGGCGGGGGGGGATGTCACCTGGGGGGGGGGGGGGGGGGGGGGGGGGGTGGGGGGGGGGGGGGGGGGGGGGGGGGGGGGGGGGGGGGGGGGGGCTTTTGGTTTTGAAGGGAGGAAGGTGGGAGACGGGGGGAAAAAGTTTCCCAGGGAGGAAGTCACCCTTTGCCGTGGCTTGTGGGGCTGACTGGGGGGGAGGCCCGGGGGGGGCAGCACGTGCAGGACGCACCCGTGCTGGCGGCCTTTGGTCAAGGACAAGTGGCCTGGGGCAGTGTGGGGGGGACCTGGGCACCGCCCGCGGCATGACAGGGCTGCGCAGGTTTTTCCTGGGGAGGGAGGGGGCCCGCTCAGCGGAGTCTGTCCTCCCCCCCCCCTCCTCCCTCCTCCTCCAACCTTTTTTCCCCCCCCTTCCCCTCTTTCCCCCCTCCCCCCCCCCTCCCCTTCCTCCTCCCCCCCTCCTCCTCCTCCTCCCCCCCTCCCCAACCCTTCGGGGGCCTTCTTTCCCCACCTTTGGGGGGTGCGGCAAACCCGGAAAACCCTTTACCCCCCGCCGTGTGGGGGAAAAGCCCGGAGCCTTGACCCCCGCCCGTGGGGGGATGCGGCAATGCCTGGGCCTTGACCCTGCCCCCTTTGGGGGGGGCAAGCCCCGGAACCTTGACCCCCGGCCGCTTGGGGGGGGCAATGCCCCGGAGACTTGACCCTGCCCCCTGTGGGGGTTTCGGCAATGCCCCGGAACCTTTACCCCTGGCCGTTGGGGGGTGCGGCATGCCTGGGACCTGACCTGAGGGGGGCCCCCAGCGCGGGGATGACTGCGGCCCCAGCTGTTGGTGTCCCACTCGCGGCATGAGGTGGGCCATTCTGGGAACCCAACAGTGTGGAGACGCTGGGGAAAAACACGCCTGTCCTCACCGGCAGCAGCTTCTCCCCCCCCCTGGTCGTTTCGGCCCCGAAGACTGGAACTCTTTCCCATGCTGTGATGTAGAGGTCAGGAAACTGGCCACCCTGTGACGCTGTTGCTACAAGGACCAAAAGCCAGCTCCGGTCTTCCCCCTTTCCTCGGGGGTTGAGCGTCCAGCAATTAAGGGAACACTTTTTGGGGAACCCCCCTGCCGCTTCAAATTGACGCGTTGCTTCCCTTTAACTGTAGAGCGCTTCTAATGGGTCCACCACGCTTGCCAAGAAAATGAAAAGAAAAAGGGGTGGGGGGCTTTTCTTTTTGAGTTGTTTTTCATTGGTTTGGGGTCGTTTTTTTGGGGTTTTTCGGGTGGAGGTCGTTCTTTTTGGTCTAAATCTTTTAAAATTGTCAGTTTATTGGATCCTGGGGAAGTGTTTTTTTATTGGCTTTCTTCTGGCAGAATCAGGCTCGTTTTTTTTAAAAAGGGAAGTGATCGTGTGAGGTGTGTGGTTGTGCAGGTTTTATTTGGGGGGGTCTGGTGGTTTCATGTTGTATTCTGCTGGACTACTCAAGGTGGGAACAGGGCCTGTTTGTCCATGCGCGGACATTTTTTTCCCTTTTCCAACGGGTTTTAGAGTGTCGGGGGAATCCCCCTGTGGCCTCTTCCTGCTGCTACATGCTAGCCTTAAAGAGATTTTTTCCTTTATTTTTTTTTTACCGAAAATGCCGTGACTCGTGTGTTTTTTTGCACCCCGGTCCCCGTGGGTCGGTTTGGTACATTTTGTTTTTGTTTCCTTTGGCACAGGGTGGCCTGCTCTTTGGAGGGTGGAGCAGGTTGTTGTGCGTCCCTTTTTACGGGGGGCCGGGTTTGTGGTTGCCCCACAGACGTTTGGGGAGAGTGGATTGGCACTGATGTTAGTGGTGTGTGCGTGGTGTGTGTGTGTGTGGTGTGGGGGGTTTTAGGGGTGTGGTGTGTGGGGTGGTGTTGTTTTTTGTGTGTGGGGGTGGTTTTTGTGTGTGTGGGGTGTTTTTGTGTGTGTGTGTGAGTGTGTGTGTGGTGCGTGTGTGTGTTTGTGTGTGCTGTAGCATAGTTGAGGGAGCATCTATTCTAGCGTGGGGCCGAGCACATTATTAGAGGGGGGGGGGGTTAATTTTGTTGCCCACTTTAGTATGCAGATTTCTCCTATGAAATTCGGGGCTCTCCCGGGGGGAATGCGTCCCACAAGAGCACGCCCCCCTTTACTGTTTTTTTTTTTCTGTTGTAAGTGATTTTTTCCTTCAGAGTGGCTTTTTTTACAGAATTTGAGGGACAAACCCTGTTGCCGTGGTTCTTTTCCCGCTAATAATCATGTGTAACAACGGGGCTCGGTTTTTCTCTATCGAAGGCTAGCGCCAGTACCACTCAAAAGAAAACGGGAAACCCGGGTTTAAGTGTACGCAAAAGTTTTTGCGGCGTTTGCACACGGGCCCCGGTTATAGTCTCATCCAAAAGGACTTTTGGGGGGAGTGGATCTGCATGTTTAACTCCAGGGGGAAAAAAAAACCCCCTTTAAAAGGGAAAGAACCCGGGGCGTCAGATTTGCCCGGCAAAGTTCTCTTTTTGTGTTTGTGTGTGTGTGTGTGTGTGTGTGTGTGTGTGTGTGGTGTGGGGGTTTGGGGTTTTGGTTGTGTGGTGTGTGTGTGGTGGGGGTGCGTGCGTGGTGGTTTGGGGGTGTGTGTGTGTTTTTGTTGGTCTGTGTTTGTGTTGTGTGGTTTTTGTGTGTCATGGAGGAAACTGAGAAAAGGGTCAGAGTCCCCTGTTGGCCAAACCTACACCCCACATCTTTACAATAGGTTGTTTGGTCGCCTCAAGTTTTATTTCGGCAAAACCTACTAGACATTGTCCCGAATGGGCGTAGAATGTTTTAGGAGCTGACTGTTTGTCCTCTCTAAAGATGCCCCCTTTTTCCCCCTTCTTACAGAGGGGGGGTCAGGGGGGGGTCACGGGGGGGTCAGGTTGTCAGCAGTGGGGCCCGGCCGTCGTCCCCAGGCACCCTCCTTGATGGGGGGAGGCAGGCGGGTGACGATTGCCAGAGGGCACAGCTGACCCCCCTGGGGGGCTTTTTTTCGGCTAACTCTTTCCCCGCGCGCGGGGGGAGCCCCCCGCCGCCGGGGGGGCGGCGACCCTGCGTGTGGGTTTGGTTTGTTTTTATGCGGCGTCAAGAAGTCAATTTGTATTTCTAGATGGCTTTTGAATAAAAAAGCATTGCTTTTTTTAAGCCATCTTCTGGAACAAAAAAAACTTATAAATTTTATCAAACCCCCATTATTACCAAACCAATAAAAATAAAAAAACTCCAAAAGAGAATTAAATAGAGAGAAAAAAAAGAAAAAAAAAAAACACACACCTCACACCGACCAAAAAAAACTTCAACAACAAACTAAAAAACCCCACCCCCCCCCCCGAAAAAAACTGCATAACTCTAACACATACACGCGCGCACACGCACCCCACACCACAACCAAAACCACACACAACACAAAAACACCAACAACAAACACAACACACACAACTCGCACACGCACGCAAGGCAAGCAAACAAAACACGCCCACCCAACCCACCCCAACACAACAACACACACGCGCGCGGCGTGCGTTCAATACTACCCCCTAATACACGCGAACACCCCGCCGCGGCGGCGTTCAAAACAACACTCACATACCGCGCACACTTTTGTACCATTAGATTTGGATTAAAGAAAAGGGGAAAAAAATAAAATACAAAAAAAAATAGTCAGTTACAATTTTCCCCTTTCTTTGTCAAACTTTTATTAATGACAAAAACACACACAAAAGCCTAAAAAAACCAAAACAAACAAAAGAATAAACAAGGGGAAAAAAACAAAAAGAACAAAGACCCCTCCCCCCCCCCCTCAAAGAAAAAAGAAAAAAAAAAAAATAAAAAATTATCAAAAAATAAAAAAAAAAAATCCCAAACAAAAAGAAGAAAATACTATGCATCCATACAAATTTGTGATAATCTTTAGCAATTATATCCTTCCTCTCCTCTCAAATGCAGTCATTAATGCGCTCATTTTCTTAAGTAGAAATTTTTCAACATTTAAAATGTACATTCAATTTTCAATCAAACATAAAAATCGACAAATAATCGATATAATATTACAAAGTGACCAATAATAATGATAATAATAATAATAATAAAATGGAACTTAGAAGTCTATATCTTGCAAAGACAAATCAAAGCGCATGCATTCAACCTAATCTTACACATCATGCAATCAATGACAAATAATCAATAGTTAAAAAAAACATATTATAAACATGGTGCGCTGCAAAACCAAATCTATGAAATAAAAATTGCAATAGTCAAATGTTTCTCCAAAGCACCCACACACACACACACCACAAAAGGTCATATACTTTACCCGGTTGAAAAGGGACATGGGTTATGAAGGTGGGGTTAGTTCTGATAGGGAAACAGGAGGGGGGAAAAACTAGGTTTGAAATAAATATGTTTTTAGGCTGGATTTAAAAGTGTCATAACTAGGTTTCTGGCGAAGAGAGAGAGGGAGCTCATTCCAGGTCGATGGACCCGAAATAGAGAAAGAGCGGCGGCCAACGGTGGACTGGTTGAATCTAGGTATTCGTAGGCGCAAGGTATCTGCAGCAGAGCGGAGGGAACGAGGAGTGTACAGGTGAAGACATTCACAGAGGTAGGATGGTGCTGTTTTGTGGAGACATTTGTAACAGAGGGTACTGATCTAATAATTTACTCACTGTGGCACAGGCAGCCAGTGGAGAGATCGCAAGAGAGGGGTAATGTGCTCAGATTTTTTCTTTCTGAGAACTAGTCGAGCTGCGGAGTTTTGTGTACATTGAAGGGAGTTGGTAGATGATGCTGGAAGACCAGACAAAAGAGAATTGCAATAGTCCAGACGTGAGAGAATGAGGGAGGTGACTAGTTTGGATGTTGCATCAGTGGACAGGTACTTTCAAATGGCACTAATACACCGCAATTGATAGTAGCATGACTGGCAGGTCTGGGTGATGAATTTTTGCACAGAGTGTTGTTGAAAAACAACACCTAGATACTTCACAGCAGTGGATAGGGGGACTGATGTATTGCCAGAGTTCTATTGAAGTTGTTGTAATGGAAGAGAGTTTGTTTGGTTCCTACAAGCAGGGTTTCGGTTTTATCTGCATTTAGCTGTAATTTGTTCTGTGTCATCCAGTTTTGAATATCTTCAAAGCAGTGGGCCATATTTGTCAGGAGAGAAGGCAGATTTTCAGGAGTAACAGTGATTGGAATCTGAGAGTCATCTGCGTAAAAATGATGGTTGATTTGATGACGGTTTATTATATGTGACAGTGTAAAGAGTGAACAGAACAGGGCCTAGAACTGATCCCTGTGGGACTCCGCATTTCAGTTTGGCAGGTATTGGTTGAATCTTGTTTACTGCAACTGTCTGGAATCGGTCAGTAAGGTATGAATTAAACCAGGTGAGGGATGTGCCAGTAACACCGAACGTTTTTTGAAGACGGGAGAGAAGAATTGAGTGGTCTATAGTGTCGAAGGCTGCTGATAAGTCGAGTAGAGTGAGAAGGGAGATTTTCCCTGAGTCAGAAGCAAGTAGAAGCGTGTTTAAGGTGTGGACTAGGGTGGTTTCAGTGCTGTGGTTGACGCGATAGGCAGACTGAAATTCAGGAAGAAAATTGTTGGAGAGAAGATGGTTGTTGAGCTGTTTGAGAACTACTTTTTCAAGGACTTTAGAAATAAAAGGTAGATTGGAAACAGGTCTATAATTCTTCAGAATGTTAGGGTCAAGGTCATGCTTTTTGAGTAGAGGTGTGACTATAGCATTTTTGAGAGCTGATGGAACATTTCCTGAAACAAGAGATGAGTTTACTATTTTCGTGATAGTGGGTATAAGTTGTGGAAGGCACTGTGTGAAAAGAGAAGCAGGAATGGGATCATGGTCACATGATTTTATAGTCGTTTCTTTCAGAATAATCACCCATCACCACTAAAAATAATAATACAGTAATAACAAATAAGTAATGGAAAAAGACAGGGGGGGGGAGTATCGGGTAGGCACGTAAAAAAACAACAACAAGCCAACATACAAAAAGTGAAAAGAAAAAATACACAAACAAAAAAACAGTGTACAAACATCTATGAATCCTTACATAATGAATGAAAAAAGACAAACCAAGGCCCACAACTAACTAGACCGTCAAACCAGTGTGTGTGTGTGTGTGTGTGTGTGTGTGTGTGTGTGTGTGTGTGTGTTGGTGTGTGTGTGTGTGTGTGTGTGTGTGTGTGTGTGTGTGTGTGTGTGTGTGTGTGTGTGTGTGTGCAGGCATGCGCGAGTAGAAACTGGTGTAGACCTTGGTCTGACTGATCATGAGTCTGTCTGCCTGTCTGCCTGTCTGTCTTTCCGTCTGTCTGTCCTGTCTGCCTCAGTGACCAGGGTCTGTCTTTCTGTCTGTCTGTCTGTCTGTCTGTCTGTCAGCCTCAGTGACCAGGGTCTGTCTGTTGTTGTTGTTGTTGTGTCTTCAATTTAATGTCTGTTCACTCTAAGTGATATTAGACGAAAGGTCTGTCTGTCTGTCTGTCTGTCTGTCTGTCCATCTGTCTATGTCTGTCAGTCTGTCTGCCTCAATGAACACGGTCAGTCAGTCAGTCTGTCTGTCTGTCAGCCTCAATGACCACGGTCAGTCTGTCTGTCTGTCAGCCTCAATGACCAGGGTCTGTCTGTCTGTCTGTCAGCCTCAATGACCAGGGTCTGTCTGTCTGTCGGTCTGTCTCAATGCAGAGGCGCTGTGCCGAGTTTTTACAGGGGAAGTAACAAATGAGTGCCTGTTTCTACATGGGGATAGTGTGTTGCCTCCCCTGCTATGTCACAGCTGACAGGAAGCTGGACACTGTCCGTCCTTTTAGCAGGGAACAGCAGAAACCCTTTCTCTGAAGTCAGAGTGTGGCTGCCTATATCTTCATGAGCACACGTTTGCGTGGGTGGAGGAGGAGAGGAGGGATGTCATTGCAGGCAATATTGTCAGTAATAAGACAATGAATGCCTATTATTTTCTAACGTTTTGTTTCTGTACCTTTTTATTTTCTAAAGTATGAACAAGTCAAGTCAAGTCAGTCAAAGTCAAAAACACTTTAATCATCCCATGAAGGGCAATTACAATACTGACAGGCAGATTGATACACATCAAATATATCAAAGACACAAAAGCTATATTTCATATTGGTTTTCAAATAAAATGTCACGAACACACACACACACCAACACACACGCGCGCATGCGCACACACACGCAAACACCCGCACGCACGCACACACATCAATTGTGAACACAATTTTAAACCCATTGACTAGAAGACATAAAAACTTATTTTTACGCACGCATATACGCAGCACGTACACGCACGTACGTGTGTGTGCGAACACGCCCACGCACACCCACACCATACACCAATATATGAATTCAATGTTTTAAAACCGTTGACTAGAAGACAGACTTATTTCACACACCCACGCACCCACCCACACACACACACATAATTATGTATTGACTACACTCGTAACAATGACAATCAGGCAGATAATTCAGAGAAATGTAAAAACTAGGTAGTCAACATCATTGCGAATTCAGAATTCGATTGCTTACTGGCACAAAAGAATTTCTTTTTCTGTTAGTTTTGCTGATGGGACACCTAAAACGGCGTTCCGAAGGCAACATTTGAAATTCTGGAAACAAAGCATGGGAAGGATCAGCCAAAATGGCTGTGGCTTTGCGTACAAGCTGCTGATTGCAGAACGACATGAGATCTCTTTGTTCTTTTCCAATTATTTTTGAGCAGATTCTTACAATTTTCTGCAGGCCATTCTTGTTTTTAACACTAAGGTTATTGTATCAACAAATGAAAGCAAAGCTTAGAACACTCTCTATGTAAGACTTGTAAAACAAGGAAAGGATCTTTTTGTCTACAAAAAATGAGTTCAGTTTCCTCAGAAAATACAGACGTTGTTGTCCCTTTTTGACAATAGCGTCAGTGTTAACGTCCCAGTTTAACTTGTGGTCAAAAACAGTTCCCAGATACTTATAGTTCAAAACGTTTTCAACTTCTTGATTATGGATAATAATATTCTTAGGAGTATGCCCTGATCTTCTGAAGTCGATAGGCAGGTCTTTAGTTTTAGAAACATTTAGCTCCAGATAGGCCTCGTCACACCAGTGTACGAACTCGGTGAGGGCTGGACCGTGGTCTAAGACTGATCGGATAAGAGGGATAACAGAGCACTATCGTCTGCGATCTTTACCAGAAAGGAATTTCCATAGTTGCTTCTGCAATCATCTGTGTATAGAATGTACAGAAGTGGTGAGAGGACGCGACCCTGGGAGAACCAGTGCAGGTAAATCTAACCGAAGAAGATATTTTGTTGGCCAAAACACGCTGTGGTCTGTTGGTTAAAAATTCAATCAGCCAACGAACAAGTTGATTGTCTACGTCAAATTTTGAAATCATTTTGTTAACCAGAACATGAGGCTGCATTGTATTGAAAGCTAACTAAAGTCAGCGAACAATATTCTGGCATGAGAGTCAGGTGTTTCCAAGTGGCTATACAACTGTTCAAAATGATAGTTTGGCATCTTCGACCCCCTTCAAAACCTG
>CM054154.1:9019644-9038977 GCA_028751875.1 Rapana venosa
CCCCCGGGACAGGACAGAAAAGTAGACAGACAGACAGACAACTTACAGACAACAAATGTCAAGGCAGGCAGGCGACACAACAACATACAGAACAACAACATACATACAGACAAAAACAATAGACAAACAGACGACAGGCAGACCCTGACAGCCAGGCCAAAGGGTCAACACCAGTTTCCACAGCGCATGCCTGTGCACACACACACACACACACACACACAACACACACACACCACGCACGCCAGCACGCACCACACGCACGCACGCACACGCACGCACGCACACACACACACACACACACACACACACACACAGACTGGTTTATTGTCTAATATCACGTAATGTGAAAAGACGTTAAATTAAAGAAGAAGAACATAGACTGGTTTGACAGTCTAAGTTAATTGTTGGCCTTGGTTTTCCTTTTTTCTTTCATTATGGAAGGATTCATAGATGTTTTAGTAGAAAGTTGAATACCATTTCAAAATATTAGTAAAATGTGCATGTAATCTATAAATCTTGTATTGACAACGAAAATGATGATTGATTCTTTGTGCACTTTGTGTAGCTAGTAGTCGTGTACGCCTGTAAAATGGAAATGATGTGATGTTGTCTGGATGAAAAGTTAATTTGTTTGTTTTGAACTGTATATGTGTGCCAATCAAAAAGATTTTAAGAAAAAAAAAGGATTCATAGATGTTTGTACACTAGGTTTTTGTGTGTATTTTTTTGTGTTCATTTTTCTGTATGTTGGCTTGTTGTTTTTAACTTTCTACCCGATACCCCCCCCCCCCCCCCCCTCCCCTGGGAGACAGGAAAGCCTAGTGGTTAGAGTAATATGCATTGCGCTCGTGATCTTCTGACCCGGGTTCGAATCTCGTTCAAGAGGATTTTTCCTCTGGGGTTAACATCAGTACAGACTCCAGTCTCCTCTAAAGTCTTTCGGTTGAGACTATAAACCGAGGTCCCGTGTGCGAACGCACGCAGAACATCTTGCACAAACGTTAATACTCGTTCCACTTTTGGAAGAGTAGGTCATTGGTTGTCGGTGGGAACAGACGACAAAATTTACAAAACTGCAACACAGGGGAAACTGCTATGAAAAAAATACTACGTTATTGCAACCTTTACCAATAAATTGTACCAGTAAAAAGAGGAAAACCAATAAAAAATACATTGGAAATATAAAAACACACACATCATACACACGCAAAACCACACAATACACACAAACACAAAACACAAACACACAAATGCCGCGTGCCGCACACACATAGGTAAAGAATGTTTTAAGGAATAACAAAAATAAAAATCAAAAACGACAATAAACAAACAAATTACTTCACCTACTATATCATCCCATTCTTTCATGTTCATACTTAGAAAATAAAAAGGTACAGGAACAAAGGGTTAGAAAATATTAGCATTATTGTGTTATTACTGACAAATTGCCTGCAATGACATCCCTCCTCTCTCCTCCTCCACCCACACAAACGTGTGCTCATGAAGATAAAAGGCAGAACTCTGACTTCAGAAGAAAGGTTTTGTGCTGTTACCTGCAAAAGACACAGTCACAGCTTCCTGTCAAGCTGTGACATAGCAGGGAGGCAACACACTATCCCCCATGTCGAAACAGGCACTCATTTGTTACTTCCCCTGTAAAAACTCGGCACAGCGCCTCTGCATTGAGACAGACCGACCGACAGGCAGACAGACCCTGGTCATTGAGGCTGACAGACAGACAGACAGACTCTGGTCATTGAGACTGACAGACAGACCGACAGACCCTGGTCATTGAGACTGACTGACAGACAGACAGACCCTGGTCATTGAGGCTGACAGACAGACAGACAGACAGACAGACAGACAGACTGACCGTGGTCATTGAGGCAGACAGACAGACAGATTGACTGACTGACCGTGGTCATTGAGGCAGACAGACTGACAGACTGACAGACATAGACAGATGGACAGACAGACAGACAGACCTTTCGTCTAATATCACTTAGAGGGAACAGACATTAAATTGAAGACAACAACAACAGACAGACCCTGGTCACTGAGGCTGACAGACAGACAGACAGAAAGACAGACAGACCCTGGTCACTGAGGCAGACAGACGGAAAGACAGGCAGACAGACGGAAAGACAGGCAGACAGACGGAAAGACAGGCAGACAGACGGAAAGACAGACAGGCAGACAGACTCATGATCAGTCAGACCAAGGTCTACACCAGTTTCCACTCGCGCATGCCTGCACACACACACACACACACACACACACACACACACACACACACACACACACACACACACACTGGTTTGACGGTCTAGTTAGTTGTGGGCCTTGGTTTGTCTTTTTTCTTTCATTATGTAAGGATTCATAGATGTTTGTACACTGGTTGTTTCTGTTTGTGTATTTTTTCTTTTCACTTTTCTGTATGTTGGCTTGTTGTTGTTTTTTACGTTCCTACCCGATGCCCCCCCCCCCCCCCCCCCCTGTCTTTTCCATTACTTATTTGTTTTTACTGTATTATTATTTTTAGTGGTGATGGGTGATTATTCTGAAAGAAACGACTATAAAATCATGTGACCTTGATCCCATTCCTGCTTCTCTTTTCACACAGTGCCTTCCACAACTTATACCCACTATCACGAAAATAGTAAACTCATCTCTTGTTTCAGGAAATGTTCCATCAGCTCTCAAAACTGCTATAGTCACACCTCTACTCAAAAAGCATGACCTTGACTCTAACATTCTGAAGAATTACAGACCTGTTTCCAGTCTACCTTTTATTTCTAAAGTCCTTGAAAAAGTAGTTCTCAAACAGCTCAACAACCACCTTCTCTCCAACAATCTTCTTCCTGAGTTTCAGTCTGCCTATCGCGTCAACCACAGCACTGAAACCATCCTAGTCCACACCTTAAATACGCTTCTACTTGCTTCTGACTCGGGGAAAATCTCCCTTCTCACTCTACTCGACTTATCTGCAGCCTTCGACACTATAGATCATTCAGTTCTTCTCTCCCGTCTTCAAAAAACGTTCGGTGTTACTGGCACAGCCCTCACCTCGTTTAATTCATACCTTACTGACCGATTCCAGACAGTTGCAGTAAACAAGATTCAATCAATACCTGCCAAATTGGAATTCTGAGTCCCACAGGGATCAGTTCTAGGCCCTGTTCTGTTCACTCTTTACACTGTCCCACTGTCACATATAATAAACCGTCATCAAATCAACCATCATTTTTACGCAGATGACTCTCAGATTCCAATCACTGTTACTCCTGAAAATCTGCCTTCTCTCCTGACAAATATGGCCCACTGCTTTGAAGATATTCAAAACTGGATGACACAGAACAAATTACAGCTAAATGCAGATAAAACCGAAACCATGCTTGTAGGAACCAAACAAACTCTCTTCCATTACAACAACTTCAATAGAACTCGGCAATACATCAGTCCCTCTATCCACTGCTGTGAAGTATCTAGGTGTTGTTATCAACAACACTCTCTGTGCAAAAATTCATCACCCAGACCTGCCAGTCATGCCACTATCAATTACGGTGTATTAGTGCCATTTGAAAGTACCTGTCCACTGATGCAACATCCAAACTAGTCACCTCTCTCATTCTCTCACGTCTGGACTATTGCAATTCTCTTTTGTCTGGCCTTCCAGCATCATCTACCAACTCCCTTCAATGTACACAAAACTCCGCAGCTCGACTAGTTCTCAGAAAGAAAAAATCTGAGCACATTACCCCTCTCTTGCGATCTCTCCACTGGCTGCCTGTGCCACAGAGAGTAAATTATAAGATCAGTACCCTCTGTTACAAATGTCTCCACAAAACAGCACCCTCCTACCTCTGTGAATGTCTTCACCTGTACACTCCTTCACGTTCCCTCCGCTCTGCTGCAGATACCTTGTGCCTACGAATACCTAGATTCAACCAATCCACCGTTGGCCGCCGCTCTTTCTCTATTTCGGGTCCATCGACCTGGAATGAGCTCCCTCTCTCTCTTCGCCAGAAACCTAGTTATGACACTTTTAAATCCAGCCTAAAAACATATTTATTTCAAACCTAAGTTTTCCCCGCTCCTGTTTCATATCAGAACTATCCCACCTTCACTAACCCATGTCCTATAATAATATAAAATATAATAATAATAATAATAATAATAATAATAATAATAATAATAATAATAATAATAATAATAATAATATATGGAATTTAAATAGCGCTGAATATTGTAAAAAACAAACAAATCGAAGCGCTTGCACTCAATCATTTACAGGCATGCAACTCTCCTTAAACCTGCTAAAGTATATGACCTGTGTGAGTGTGTGTGTGGGTGCTTTGGAGAAACATTTGACTATTGCAATTTTATTTCATAGATTTGGTCTGCAGCGCACCATGTTTATAATATCTGTTTGTTTAAACTATTGATTATTTGTCATTGATTGCATGACTGTGAAAGATTAGGTTGAATGCATGCGCTTTGATTTGTCTTTGCAAGATATAGGACTATATAAGTTCCATTTATTATTTATTATTATTATCATTATTATTAGATCAGCTTTGTAATCATCATTATCGATTTATTTGTCTGATCTTTTATGTTTGATTGATATTGAATGTACATTTTAAATGTTGAAAAGTACTACTTTAATAAAAATAATAATAATATATGGAATTTATATAGCGCTGAATCTTGTAAAAACAAAGAAATTGAAGCGCTTGCACTCAATCATTTACAGGCATGCAACTCTCCTTAAACATAATGAACAGCAGATTTCAAATCCAGGCGCGCACACGCACGTATGTACGCACGCACTGCCGTGACTTAAAGTGGTATAAACATAGATAAAAAACCAAAACAACCCCCCCTCCCACCATAAAATGTGCTAGGGTCACACAGCTACAATAGATACATCCATCATACTATGCTACACACACACCCCACACACACACACACACACACACACACACACACACACACACACACCACACGCACGCACGCACGCACGCACGCCCCACTGATGTCCCGTGTGTTACACATAACATCGTATTATTATTATTATTATTATTATTATTATATATTATCATCACATCATCATCATCATCTTTCATCATTATTATTATATTTTTATTATATTATTATTTTATTATTATTATTATTATTATTATTATTATTATTATTATTATTATAATTATTATTTTTAATATTTGTTTTTATCGAGGATAATGGAGCAAGCACCCACGCGCCTTTCCTTCACATCCAGTCCCCGTGTGCATGCGCCCCTGCAAATTCCGTCATCTGTTCCCACCGGCACACAATGGCCCACTCTTACGAAAAGTGGAACAGGATTTAACGTGTGCACAAGACGCTCTGCGCGCGCCCCGCACACGGGGCCTCGGTCCACAGTCCCATCCGAAGGACTTTTATTTATTTATTTATTTATTTATTGTTACTATTAAATAACATAATAACATTCTTCAGTTACACTGATAGATGAGATACATACATAATAACATGCTACAGTTACACTGATAGAATACATACATAATAACATGCTACAGTTACACTGATAGAATACATACATAATAACATGCTACAGTTACACTGATAGAATACATACATAATAACATGCTACAGTTACACTGATAGAATACATACATAACAATATGCTACAGTTACACTGATAGAATACATACATAATAACATGCTACGCATTCTCCCCAGGGAGAGCAGCCCGAATTTCATAGAGAGAAATCTGCAGTGACTTAAAGTAGATACCCCCCCCCCCCCCCCTCATAATAATGTGCTATGGTCACACAGCTAGAATAGATACATCCATCATAAAAATGCTACCCCCTCCCCTCCAACACACAACACACACATGAGACGCACCTACAACACACACGCACGCCACACACACACACACCTCACACACACACACATTCACACGCACACACACGCACACACACACCAGCTAACACCAGTGCCAATTCCACTCTCCCTCAAGTCTTTGGAGCAGACCACACACCAGGTCCCTGTACGAAGGCAGCACACCACCCCGCGCACACGCCAACACCCTGCTCCCCCCTCCATAAGAGTAGGCCACCCTGTGCCAAAGGAAACAGACAGACAACAACATGTACCAAACCGAACGCACACGGGGATCGGATGCAAAAAAGCACACGAGTGCTCACTGCATTATCCGTAAAATAAAAGAATCAGAGAACAAATACTCTGTAGAGGCTAGGCTATGTACCAGTGCAGGAAGAGGCCACAGGGTGATGTCCCCTGGACACTCTTGTCTGCCCAAGACCGTTTCTAAGACCCGTTGCTAGGAAACAAATGTCGCGCAATGGTGACAAGGAACACAGCCCTGTTCTCACCTTGAGCTAGTCCAGCAGAATGTGTGAACACTGAATACCACCAGTACCCCCTAAATAAAACCTGCAGCAACCACACACCATCACACGATCTACATCATTCCTGTTTTCAATAAACAGCCTGATTCTGCCAGAAGAAATTACTTACTTACTTAGGCCCATCACTCCCCCTGGAGCATAGGCCGCCGACAACAGTCCGCCAGAGTCCTCTGTCCTGGGCTATTCTCTCCAGCTGTCTCCAGGTATATCCCATCTTCCTGGTTTCTGCCTCAAGGTCGCGTCGCCAGGTGTTTCTTGGCCTTCCTCTTTTTCGTTTTCCCTGGGGATTCCATGATAGTGCCTGCCTTGTGATGTTGCTGGCTGGCTTTCTCAGGGTGTGCCCAATCCATCCCCATCTCCTGCGCCGGATTTCATTTTCGGCTGGCAGCTGGTTGGTACGTTGCCACAGGTCTGCATTGCTGATGGTGTCGGGCCAGTGGATCTGGAGGATTCGTCTCAGGCAGCTGTTGATGAAGGTCTGCACTTTTTTGATGGTGGTCTTTGTTGTCCTCCATGTCTCCGCTCCATATAGTAGGACTGACTTGACGTTGGAGTTGAACAGCCTGATCTTTGTGCGGGTCGACAAAACCCTTTGGAGCTCCAGATGTTCTTCAGCTGCAAGTACGCTGCCCTCGCCTTCCCAATTCTTGCTCTGACGTCTGCGTCTGTGCCGCCCTGCATGTTAATGATGCTACCCAGTACGTGAATGTCTCCACTTCTTCAGCTCCTTCCCATTTAGTGTGACTGGGTCCTCACTCACTGCGTTGATCTTGAGAATCTGGTTTTGCCTTCATGGATCTTGAGACCAACTTGTAATGAGGTGGCTGCTAGCTCTGTAGTCTTGTCCTGCATCTGTTGGCGGCTGTGGGAAAGCAGGGCCAGGTCGTCTGCAAAGTCGAGATCATCCAGCTGGTCCCACTGTGTCCACTGGATTCCATTTCTTCTGCATGCCGTTGAAGTCTTCATGGTCCAATCGATCGCCAGGAGGAAGAGGAAAGGTGACAGGAGACAGCCTTGTCTGACTCCAGTCTTCACCTCAAAGCTTTTTTTGTGAGTTGTCCTCCATGGACCACCGGGGAGGTCATTCTTTCATAGGAGTTCTTGATCAAGTTGACCAGTTTGGTTGGCACTCCATGGTGGCGAAGCAATTTCCAGAGGGTGTTGCGGTCCACACTGTCAAAGGCTTTCTCATAATCAACAAAGTTGATGTATAAAGATGAGTTCCACTCTAAAGATTGCTCAACGATGATGCGCAAGGTGGCAATCTGATCTATGCATGATCTGTTCTGGCGGAAGCCGGCCTGTTGGTCTCGGAGGAGAGGGTCGACTGCATTTTTCATTCTCTCGAGGAGGATCCTGTTAAAGACTTTTCCTGGCTCCGACAGAAGCATTATCCCTCTATAGTTGGCACAGTTACTGAGGTCTCCTTTCTGGGTGCTTGATGAGGTAGCCCTCCTTCCAGTCTGATGGTACTTCCTCCTCTTCCCAAATCTTCCCAAAGAGAGGGTACAGCATCTCTACCGTGGTCTCCAGGTCTGCCTTGAGTGCTTCTGCTGGATGTTGTCCGGTCCTGCTGCCTTGCCATTTCTCAGCATTTTGATGGCTTTCCTGATCTCCTCCCTGGTTGGTTGCTCACAGTTGATGTCTAGGTCTCTATCAGCAGGGTCGATGTCCGGGGGGTTTGAAGGGACGGGTCTGTTCAGGAGTTCCTCAAAGTGCTCTGCCCATCTGTTCAAGTGCCCCTCTGTTCCCAGGATGGTGTTTCCTTTCTTGTCTTTGACTGGTCGCTCAGGCCTGCTGTACTTCCCTGAGAGTTTCTTAGTGGTGTCATACAGCAGCTTCATGTTGTTACTGGCTGCTGCTTCCTCGGTTTCCTCTGCCAGGCTGTCGATGTACTTGTGCTTGTCTGTTCTTGCGCTCCTCTTGACTTCTCTGTTGGCTTTTGTGAAGTCTGCTTGTGCTTTGGCCTTTGCTGCTCTTGTCCGGCTGTTGTTTACTGCTGCTTTCTTCTGCTTTCTCTTTTCAATCTTGCCCATTGTGACTGCCGATATCCATTCCTTCTGTTGGTGTCTCTTGGGGCCCACTACTTCCTGACAGGTTGATGTCAGTGTCTCTTTCACTTTCTTCCACTGGCTCTCGATGTCAGTCTCTTCTTCAAGCAGTTCTTGTAGTACTTGGTACTTGTTGGTGAGGGACAGCTTAAATTCTTCATTTATCTTCGAGTCTTTCAGCAGGCTGGTGTTGTACTTCTGCCTCTTTGTTGTTGCTTTCATCCAGTTCCTCTTCAGCTTTAGCTTCAGCCTGGCTACCAAAAGGTGGTGGTCAGATGCAACGTCTGCTCCTCTTTTCACTCTTACATAATAATAAATAATAATAATAATAATAATGTATGGAATTTATATAGTGCTGAATCTTGTAAAGCAACAAATCAAAGCGATCTCCTGAATTTCTTGGCCATGCAGATATGGTCGATCTGGTTCTCAGTCACATGATTTGGTGATACCCAGGTGGCCTTATGTACTCTTCTGTGGGGGAAAATGCTGCCACCGATTACCAGATTGTTGATAGCACAGAAGTCTGCAAATCTCTCGCCATTCTCATTCATCTCTCCTAATCCGTGTCTTCCCATCACTTCCTCGCATCCCGTGTTGTCTTGTCAGATCTTGGCATTGAAATCACCCATGAGGATGTTTATATCTTTTTCTGGGTACTTGGCAATGACGTTCTGCAGTCTGTCGTAGAATTGATCTTTGGCTTCTTCATCTCCATCATTAGTTGGCGCATAACACTGGATGATGTTCATTCTGATCTTCTTTTTCTTAGTCCTGAAGGATGCCGCAATGATTCTTGATCCGTGTGCTTCCCATCCTATCAGGGCTTGCTGCGCAGGTCTTGACAGCATGAGCGCTACGCCTTCTAATTCTGTGTATGGAGCGTTGTCTTCTTCATGGCCAGAATAAAGCAGCATCTCTCCAGTGAGCAGTCTCCTTTGTCCTGACTGTGTCCAATGGGTCTCACTGATGCCAAGCAATGTGAGGTTGTAGCTTTTCATCTCTGCTGCTACTTGTGTTGTTTTTCCCGTTTCATACATGGTCCTCACATTCCATGTTCCGACGTTGATGGTCCTGGTCGATAAAAGGGGGGTCGGCCTTGTGGCTTCCGTAGACTCACGGCTTTCACCACACGGCGTCATACATCCTCTTGGCGAGGACCCTTCCTCTCCCAGGGCAGTAGTCTCTTGGTCTGTTGTTGGCGTTTCTGTAGCAAACTTTGTTTTTATGGGTGGGGTTGCTAGCCCCACGCCCAACCCTCCTCCTTTCTCATCCGGGCTTGGGACCGGCAATGCAGAGTTGCCAGAAGAAATTGTGATAGAAAAACAATTTCCAGCAGGATCACAATAAACTGACAATTTTAAAAAGATTTAGACCTAAAAGATACCCCATCCCCCCGAAAAATCCCACAACCCTCCCCCCCCCCCCCTACAAATGAACAACTACAATGACAACAAGCCCCCTACACCTTTTCTTGTTCATTTTCTGTGGCAAGCGTGGCGGGAGCCAGTTAGAGGCAGCTCCACAGTTAAAGGGAAGCAACACGTCAATTTGAAGCGTGCAGGCGGGTCTCCAAAAGTGGCTTCCCTTTAATTGCTTGACGCTCATCCACCGAGGCAAGTGGAGAGACCGGAGCTGGTCATGTTTGGGCCTTGTCAGCAACAGCGTCCACGTGTGGCCAGGTTGTCCTGACCTGCTGACAGTCACAGCGATGGTGGAAGAGATTCCAGTCTTCCCGGGCTCTGAACTGCACCAGGTGTGGGAGAACTGCGTGGGATCCCCAGGTGAGACAGGTTGCAGGTTCTTCTTCAGCTCTCCAGCCAGCTGTCTTCCCAGAATGGCTCCACCCTCAGTGCCCAGCGAAGTGGTTTGGGAGCCATAGCAGCTGAGGCCCCGCAGATCCTGCCCCGTCCGTGGGCTGCCCTCAGGTCAAGGCAAGGTTCCAGGCATTGCCCCATCCCCCCCACAGCGGCGCAGGGGTCAAGGCACCAGGCATTGCCGCATCCCCCACAGCGGGCCAGGAGGTCAAGGTGCGACCAAGGGGCAAGTAGGCCGCATCCCCAACGCGGGCCAGGGGTCAAGGTCTCCAGGCATTGCCGCACCCCCCACAGCAGGCCAGGGGTCAAGGTCCCAGGCTTGGCCGCACCCCCCACAGCGGGCCAGGGGTCAAGGTCCCAGGGATTGCCGCACCCCCACAGCGGGCCGCAGAGAGTGTGGTCCTGAGCTGAAGACCGCACTGTGTCACCCGATCCGACATTCTCGCCCCCCTCCCTCCCCTTGCCTCAGGGGGGGTGTGAGGAGAGAGGAGGAGGGGAGGAGAGGGGGGGAGGAGGGATGGGGGAGAGGAGGGGGGGGGGAGGAGGAGGGGGGAGGAGGAGAGGAGGAGGGGGAGGAGAGGGAGGAGGGGGAGGAGGAGGAGGAGGGAGGGAGGGTGGACAGACTGCCGGCTGATGCAGCCTTCCTCCTCAGGCAGCAGACCTGCAGCAGCTCTGTCACTGGCCTGCAGCGGTGACCAGTCCCCCACACTGCCCCAGGCCACGTCTGCTCCTTACCAAGGCCGCCAGCCGTATCAGTCCTGCACGCTGTCTGCGCTGCCCCCATGCTCAATCCCGTCAGTGCAGCCCTCACCAGCACACAGGCACAGCGCTGATGCTCCTCCCTGGGAAATTGTGTTTCCCAGCCGTCATTTCAACCCTGTCCTCCCTTCACAACACAAGCTGGCCCCCACGCTTCAGATAGACGTGTGACTTGGGGTCTTCAGCCTTTTGGGAATTTCAATCCCCCGTCTGTGCCCCCCCCCCCCCCCCCCCCCCCCACTTCTCTGTCCTACTCTCTCTCACTCTTCAGTCATGTGCATCCCGTCCCCTGCCACAGTGTATAATCTGTGTGTGTGTGTGTGTGTGTGTGTGTGGTGTGTGTGTGTGTGTGTGTGTGTGTGTTGTGTGTGTGTGTGGTGGTGTTGTCTCTGTGTGTGTCTGTGTGTGTGTGTATGTGTGTGTGTCTGTGTGTGTGTGTGGTGTGTGTCTGTGTGTGTTGTGTGTGTGTGTGGCGCGTGTGTGTGTTGTCTGTGTGTGTGTGTATGTGTGTGTGTGTCTGTGTGTGTATGTGTGTGTTGTGTGTGGTTGTCTGTGTGTGTGTGTTTGTATGTGTGTGTGTTGTGTGTGTCTGGTGTGTGTATGTGTGTGTGTGTCTGTGTGTGTGTGCGTGTGTGTGTCTGTGTGTGTATGTGTGTATGTGTGTGTGTCTCTGTGTGTGTGTGTCTGTGTGTCTGTGTGTGTGCGTGCGTGCGTGCGTGTGTGTGTTTGTGTGTGGTGTAGATTTTAATTCGCTAACTCTGTTAAATTGTCATTGGTTTGTATGTATGGGCGTGATGAATGCAAGCGCTTTGATTTATTTTTGCAAGATATAGCGCTAGATAAATTCCATTGACCATTACCATTATCATCATTATTATCATTATCATCATTATTATCATTATCATCATTATTATCATTATCATCATTATCAACTACACATTTTCCCCATTTTTCCTTTTCAAACTTCCAAAAAAACATTTCAACTTCTACAGTGCCCGCCCCCCCGCTGGCCCCAAAAAGGAGAGAAGGGAGAAGAGAAAAGAGAGAGAGAGAGAAGAGAGGGGGGGAGGGGGAAGAGGGGGAGAGAGGGGGGAGAGAGAGAATGACAATGACAATGACAATGACCCAATGACAAATTCTTTTATTTCGAGGATAATGAATAAGCACACATGTGCTTTTTTACATCCAGTCCCCGCCCGTTAGGGATACATCTTAATAATAATAACCCATACTTATACAGTCCAAAAATAAAAACAATGGGGAAAAAACCCTTTCAAAAATAGCACCCCCCCCCCAAAACCCCCCCCCCCCACCCCAAAGCAAGAAAATAAAAAAAAACCATAAAAAATACCCCACCCCCACCCCCCAAAAAACCTTAACCAAAACAAACAAACAAACAAAAGAGAAGGAAAAACCAAAAACCAACAAAGATGATAAAAAAAAGAAAAACAGACAGACAACAACAACAAGAACAAGAACAACAACAGAGCCAAGAAAAATAACACAACCAAACTTAATAAGTCATAAAGATAAACATCTACACATTGTCAAATGGTACACATACTTGTTACACATAATTATAAATCAATTAATTAACAAAAAAGATCATTTCAAATAACAATGAAATATTTCACTCAAACTCCCATTCAATTAGTGAAAAATCAAGAAATCGAAAAATCAAATGAATAAACAAAACCAATTAAACAAGAAAAAAAGACCCACAAAACACTAAATCCCCTTCCCAACAAACCCCCCCCCCCTAAACAAACAACAACCCCCCAAAAGTCCAGACTAAATACAAGCGTGCGCGCGCGCCACACACACACACCCCACACACACATACACACACATACACACACACTTACGCACGTATAGCCCACGTCATGCACACCACACACACACACACACACTCTCTCAACACATACACACTCACACACACATAATACATAAAAACCACACACACACACACACACACAACACACACACACACACACATCCTGGATACATATCCATTCGCAAGACAATTCCTCACATACAAGATAATAAAACACATGTCATAATTCTCAAATAATCATAACCGTACATTTGTACAGACAAAACCAGGAAATAAACATTATTTGATGTACGAAGACAAGCAAGCCACAAAGCATCAAGAAAAATGACCAGTCTAAACTTCAGCTATTTCAACAATAAACACACAGAACTGCTTTCTTTTCCGCTCTCATCTGCACACACTGTGAATGGGCGCTCAGTACTACTCCTGACACACACATACACAATAAAACACATACCACACCACACATATTCATGCATGCGCAATCCTATATACCATTATTAGAATTGATACAAAAGTCCACAGAAGTAATGAAATTTCCAACAGACATTGCAAATTAACCAAACCCATACCATTCTGCATTAACAACAAAATACAACCCAAACTCAAATTTTAAGGGGGAAAAACTCAGGGCAAGTTCATTGTTAACAAAATCAAAACAAGCAAGGGCACCACCCACACACACACACACATAACAATTCAAAGCAAGCTACTAATGTCCCGTTACAAAAGAGAGAGAGAGAGAGAAGAGAAAGAGAAGAGGATAATTTGGTATAATGCAAGGGAGGATATATTTAAATTGTTCCAACAGATTCAAAATTTTGATTTTATTTTTGGATGCAAATTTAAATGGATGAAAAAATGACTTTTGAAGATTGTTAATGATTGGAGTTGTCCCAAATGAAATCAGGGAAAGGGGGTTCACAGCACAGGCCTGAGTAAAGTAAGCTAATTTGAACAAAACTATCTTGGGATTGGACACATGGCTTTTCGGTATTCTGAATGATTCATTGGGAACTGTCTTTTAAGGATGAGGGAAAAGTCTGTCATTTTTCTTAAACATCAGATGCCTTTTTAAACTTAGTCTTGGTGTATGGAAAATATTTAACTGGTATAATCCACTTCTAGTAAGGTAGTTTCTGTCAAAGAACCAGTTTAAGAGCACGTTTGTACAGACTTAATAATGGTTTCATAGTGTTTGCACTAGCAGAATCCCACGGGGTTGAAAGCATAATCTATTGGGATTTGTATAAAAACTTGAAAGTTTAGTTTTCTTGAATGAAAGTCAAGAAAATGTTTGATTTTAGTCAGTTGGTATACTCTTTGAGACATGTATTTGCACAGATGGGATATGTGATGGTACCAGCTGAGATTTTCATCAATTGTTACTCCTAGAACTTTGTGGTGAGAGGCTTGTTCTATTGTTTCCTTTTCAATATGGATTGGAGAAAATTTATTAGATAGATTTTGTCGCTTTTGTCTGGTAGTGATAAGCATGCATTTGTTTTTTGGGGTGTATAGACATGTGATTTTGTTCAGTCATTTTACAAGATCATCAGTGCTATTTTGCAAAGTCTTTGCAAGAGAGTTAATGTCAGTATGGCTTGTATGTATGGGTTTTTCGTCAGCAAAAAGTTCGCATTTAGATTTGATATGGAGAGGAAGGTCATTTATGTTATAATGAATTTGGGGAATTTGGTCCCAAGATGGATCCTGTGGTACTCCATAATGATGGGTTTTAGTGTGGGTGTGGAATTTTCTATTGAAACACATTGTTGCCTGTTTGTAAGATAAGAAGCAATAGAAATTCAAGAGTATTTGTAGAAAGATTATATAAGTCTAGCTTTTTAATGGAAGTCTTCGGTCCAATTGTATCAAATGCTTTTGAAATTTTACAAATAGGGAGAGGAGGGGAGAGAGAGGGAGAGAGAAGGGGAGAGATGGAGAGAGGGGGAGGGGAGGGGGGGGAGAGGGGGGAAGAGGAAGAGAGGGAGAGAGAGAGAGAGGGGAGAGGGGAGAGAGAGGGAGAAGAGGGGAGGAGAGAGGGGGGGAAAGAGAGGGGGAAAAGAGAGGGGAGAAAAGAGAGGGGGAGAAGAGAGAAGAGAGGGAGAGAGAGAGATAGGAGAGGGAGAAAGAGAAAAGAAGGGGAGAGAAAGGGGGGGAGAGAGGGAGAAAGAGAGAGGGAGGGAGAGGGGGGAGAGGGGGAAAAGAAAAGGGGGGAAAAAAGGGAGGGGGAGAGAGGGGGGAAAGAGAGGAGGGAGAGGGAGAAGAAGGGAGAAAAAAGGGGGAGAGAGAGAGGAAGAGGAGGGGGGAGAGAGGGGGGAGAGAAAAGGGGGGGAGAGGGGAGAAAGGGAGAGAGGGGAGAGAGGGGAGAGGGTTAAAGGGAGAGAAAAGAGAGGAGAGGGGGAGAGAGAGGAATAGGAAAAGGGGTTGGGAGAGAGATTTTGGGGAGAAGAGAGAGGGAGGAGATGGAGGAGAGAGGGAGTAAGAGAGGGAGAGAGGGGAAGAGAGAGAGAGAGAAGCGAGGGGAGAGAGGATGATAGCAGAGGGAGAGACAGGAAGAAGAGAGAGGGGAGAGAAAATGGGAAAAGGGGGAGCAGAAGAGAAAAGGGAGGGAGAGAGAGGGAGAGTGGGGAAAGAGAGAGGGGGGAGAGAGAGAGTTGGGGAGAGAGGGAGAAGAGGGAGGAAGAGGAGAGGAGGGGAGAGAGGAGAGAGAGGGGAGAGAGGATGAGAGGGAGAGGAGGGGAGAGAGAGGAGAGAGGGACGAGAGTGGAGAGAGAGGGGAAAGGATAGAGAGGGAGAGAGAGGGAGGCAAAGGGGGGAGATAGAGGGGGAGAGGGGAGAAGGGGAGAGAGATGAGAAGGGGGGAAAAGAGAGGGGAGGTTGAGGGGGAAGGGAGAAGGGAGGGAAAGGAAAAAGAGGGGAAGAAAAAAAGGGAGAGGGGGAGAGGGTGAGAGAGAGGGAAAGGGGGAGGAGAGGGGGGGAGCGAGAGAGCCGAGGGAAATTGAGAGAAGAGGAGGGAAAAGGAGAGAGAGGGGGGAAAGGGAGGGAGAGAGAGAGTGAAAAAAGGAAGGGAGTAGAGAGGGGTGAGGGAGATAAAAAGGGGATTGGGGAGATGGAGAGACGGAGAAGGAGAACGATGAGAGGGAGAGAAAGAAAGGAGGAGAGAGGGGGAAAAGGAGAGAGGGAGGAGGGGAGAGGAGAGACAGAGGGAGGAGAGAGAAGACGGGAGAGCAAGGAGGAGAAGGAACAGAGGAGAAGGGAGAGAAAAAGGAAGGGAGAGAGAGAGGAGAAGAGACGGGGGAGAGAGAGAGGGGAGAGGCGGGGAAAAGAGAGAGGGGGGGGAGGAGGAGGAGGCCGAGGAGGGAAGAAAGGATGAGAGAGAGAGGAGGGAGAGAGAGAGGAGAGGGAGAAAGGAGGGAGAGAGAAGAGGGAGAATGAGGGGGGAGAGAGGGGTGAAAGGAGGCGGAGAAGAGGAAAAGAAAAGAGAAGGGGGGAGAGAGACAAGGGAGGAGAGAGGAGAAGAGGAGAGACAGAGAAGAGGGCGGGAGAGAAGAGAGAGAGAAAAAAGGGAGGAGGAAGGGAAGAGGAGGGAGGAGAAGAGAAGAGAGGGGGTAAGAGAGGGAGAGGAGAGAGGTAGGAAAGAAGTGGAGAGAGAGAGACAGGGAGAGAGAGGGGGAGAGGGGGGGGAGGGGGAGAGAGACAGGGGAGAGGGGAGAAGCGGGAGAGATGAGAGAGAGGAAGGAAAATTGACACAATTGACAATTGACACAATTTTTTGCTTTTAGCAATAAAGCCAATAGCGCGGCGCCGGTAAAAACGATATCGAACGCGACGCGATTACAATGACAGGGAAACCATGGCAGTAGTGGAATGTACATAAAGATTCGATACATTATTGTCTGTGTCTCAAGTGTCTCAATTTTCAAACAGCCTTTCCTTTTTCCAGTCTACAGCAGGGAAGTCAGCCATGTAAGACCGGATCAGGTCCCGAAGATGATGTAATCCTTGCTCCCACTGTGCTGTGTGTTTGTGTTAGTACACTGTTTCCCTTTAGGATCTGGCAAGCTTGACCTTTTCTGGCAACATGTTTTTCTTTCTTGCTTTATGTAACGAAACACAACTTAGATTCCTTGCCAGGATCTCCATTCCAAGATAATCCAGGGTATGTCATCTGATTCACAAATCACAATGTTTTGTCCCCTGAACTATGTACCCCCACCTTTCGAAACCGTTGTTTCTCTTGCTGTCCCTTAACGACCTTGCACACGTTTTGTCAGTTAAGTAGACACATACTGTTTCACAATACCATTCAAGTCACCACTGTGCAGCAACTGTCACTCTTCCTGCACATCAACGCCTCAGAAGACACACCTCTTGCTGTGTTGCTGGATCACACAGTAGATCAATGAATCTGTGTGGCCGAGCATTCAATCCTGCTGCACACGTTTGTGCACACTGGTTTGTTTTCTTCTGTTTCCACATCGAGCAGGAGTCAATTTGCACAGACCGCTCTTCCAAGACACTTCATTGCACATTGCGACTTGCCTGTCTTTCTTGTGTTGTCTGCTTCTTTGAACATCAGACGGATTTACATGGGGGCTTTTTGCGAATACTGAAACACGGGAGTTATGGTTCAGCACTGGGCCGCCATTCTGTTGACACTGACTTGTCAACTGCTTCTTCCCAAGAGAACACAAAAGCTGCCCGCTCCCCCTGCGACTTCCAACTCGATACGACGTTGTCCGATCAGCAGGCGTTTAAAGTTGTTATTTACAGTGCTGGAAGGCCATAACTGACATTTTGAAGCTAAAATGCAAACATATTGCAGCGCTTACTAACAGCAACACCCGTTCCCGAGAGAGAGAGAGAGAAAGAAAAGAAAGGAGAATAGATAAGAAAAAGAGAGAGAGGGAGAGAAAAGGGAGAGAGAGAGGGGGGGGAAGAGAGGGAAAAGGGGAAAAGGGGGAAGGGGAGGGGGAGAGAGGAGGGGGGAGAGACTTCAGACTTCAGACTTCAGACTGTTACTGTACATCGGCCTTAGGCCACAATACAAGGGAATGATGGGCGTATGGAGTGGACATATAACATGAGTGTTATAAACACATTACTATCAATGTATATAAATATGAAATGATATATCAGCAATAATAAAGAAATTATATCAACTATTTCTTGGATATTCATCACAAATCAATTCACGTTCGTCATAATCGACAATGTTTTAAATGTAGTATTCATCAATATAAGGATCCATTTCTATAAAGTTATCTTACTTCTTCTGTTGGTTGCATGAAAAATAAATCGTGATAATTTATGTTTATCAGTACATATTGTAGCTTTGAGTAGCACGTGCAAAGGAAGTCTCTTCGCATCTTTAAGAAACTTATGTCTCAAATCTTCATAGACAGGGCAATTAAATAAAAAGTGCTCTTCATTCTCTATTTGGGCTTTACAAACAGGGCAGTGCTTATCTTCATTTGAACTACTATAACGATGTGTATTATTGTTTAGTGGTAGCGCATTCAATCGTACTTGAGTTACTGCAACGCGAAAACAATATGTATTCATTTCACTAATATACTTCTCTCTTTCGAAAAAAAAATCTTAAAGAGGGGGGAGAAAGAGAGGGAGAGAGATAGAGGGAGAGAGAGGGAGAGAGAGAGGGAGAGAGAGAGAGAGGGAGAGAGAGGGAGAAAGAGAGAGGGATATAGAGAGAGGGAGAGAGAGAGAGGGAGAGAGAGAGAGAGGGAGAGAGAGGGAGAGAGAGCGAGGAAGAGAGAGAGGAGACAGAGAGGGAGAGAGAGAGAGAGAGAGAGAGAGAGAGAGAGAGAAGAGACAAAGGGATAGAGAGAGGAAAGAGAGAGAGGGGAGAGAGAGAGGAGAAGAGAGAGACAGAGGAGAGAGAAAGGGAGAGAACTCTGAACTCTGAATCTGAAATGATTTTAATGTACATTGGCCTTGGACCACAATGCATTTGTTGGGCTCAGGATGGAACAGTGAGTTCATTCATATCACTGAAAACAAATGCACAAACAAATAATGATTTATGACTGATTAAAGAAGAAAATACACACAAATATAGATAGCGAACTCATACAAAAATATGATGTCAGTAACAATTTATGACTGAATACAGAAGAAAATTACATGATTATAAACCTTAAATCAACCATAACCCAATCATAGAGAGAAGATGCTATCTAAGAAAAATCATCGATATTGAGTATATCAAATCGTAGCAGTTTTTCAATAAAGTGTTTGAGAGAGAGAGTGGAAACTCTCCTGAACTCGAAATTTTTAATTGCCTGGCCTTTGGCCACAATACAATATAGAAAAGAAAAAGGAAATATCTTTTTTAGCACACCTATCAATTTCCCCAATCATTGGTTTCCTGAAAATCATATAACCAACCTACTACGGTTTTAAATTTTT
>CM054154.1:9039477-9054477 GCA_028751875.1 Rapana venosa
TTCTCCCTCTCTCTCACTCTCTCTCTCCCTCGATCTCTCTCTCCCCTCTCTCTCCCCCTCTCTTTCTCTCTCTCCTCTTCCTCTTTCTCTCTCTTCCCCTCCCTCTCTCTCTCTCCCTCTCTTTCCCTCTCCTCTCTCTCGCCTTCTCTCCTCTCTCTCTCCTCTTTCTCTCTCTCCTCTCTCTCTCTCTCCCTCTCTCTCTCCCTCTCTCTCTCTCCCTCCTTTTATACTAATGTCTATGACTGATCATTTCAGTATATGTGAAATGAAAACTGTGATTTGACAAATATCCTTAAAATTTGAACCGTAGTAGGTATGAGATTATATGATTTTCAGGTAACCAATGATTGTGGAATATAGATAGGTGCTGCTAAATAAGATATTTTCCTATGTTCTTTTCTATATTGTATTGTGGCCTAAGGCCAATGTGCAATTAAATAATTTCAGAGTTTCAGAGAGAGTTTCTCACTCTCTCTCTCAAACACTTTATTGAAAAACTGCTACGATTTGATATACTCAATATCGATGATTTTTCTTAGATAGCATCTTCTCTCTATGATTGGGTTATGGTTGATTTAAGGTTTATAATCATGTAATTTTCTTCTGTATTCAGTCATAAATTGTTACTGACATCATATTTTTGTATGAGTTCGCTATCTATATTTGTGTGTATTTCTTCTTTAATCAGTCATAAATCATTATTTGTTTGTGCATTTGTTTTGCCAGTGATATGAATGAACTCACTGTTCCATCCTGAGCCCAACAAATGCATTGTGGTCCAAGGCCAATGTACATTAAATCATTTCAGAGTTCAGAGTTCTCTCCCTTTCTCTCTCCCTCTGTCTCTCTCTCTCTCTCTCCTCTCTCTCTCCCTCTCTCTCTCTTCTCCCTCTCTCTCTCCCTTTGTCTCTCCCTCTCTCTCTCTCTCTCTCTCTCTCCCTCTCTCTGTCTCCCTCTCTCTTCTCGCTCTCTCTCCCTCTCTCTCTTCTCCCTCTCTCTCCTCTCTCTCTCTCTCCCTCTTCTCTCTCCCTCTCTCTATATCCCTCTCTCTTTCTCCCTCTCTCTCCCTCTCTCTCTCTCCCTCTCTCTCTCCCTCTCTCTCCCTCTATCTCTCTCCCTCTCTTTCTCCCCCCTCTTTAAGATTTTTTTTTCGAAAGAGAGAAGTATATTAGTGAAATGGATACATATTGTTTTCGCGTTGCAGTAACTCAAGTACGATTGAATGCGCTACCACTAAACAATAATACACATCGTTATAGTAGTTCAAATGAAGATAAGCACTGCCCTGTTTGTAAAGCCCAAATAGAGAATGAAGAGCACTTTTTATTTAATTGCCCTGTCTATGAAGATTTGAGACATAAGTTTCTTAAAGATGCGAAGAGACTTCCTTTGCACGTGCTACTCAAAGCTACAATATGTACTGATAAACATAAATTATCACGATTTATTTTTTCAAGCAGCAACCAACATGAAGAAGTAAATAACTATATAATGAAATGGATCCTTATATTGATGAATACTACATTTAAAACCATGTCGAATTATGACGTAACGTAGAAAATGATTTGTGATGAATAACCAAGAAATAAAGTTGATATAATTCTATTATTATTGGCGTCGAAAAATCATTTCATATTATATATACATTAGATACGTAATGTGTATATAACTGCCTCAAGTTATATAGTCCACTCCAAACGCCCATCGTTCCTTAGTAAATGTGTTCCCTAAATGCCGATGTTAACAGTAAAAGTCTGAAGTGCTGAGAAGTCCTGAAGTCTCTCTCCCCCCTCTTCTCTCTCTGCTCTTCCTACCTCGTTCCCCTCCACTCTGACCTCATTCTCTCTCGTCTCAATCACCCGTCCCCATCTCTCGACTCATCCCAACCTCTCCACCCTCTCTGCTCTGCTGCTCGACGTCCTCGTCCCTTCCAGGTCTCTCCTCATCTCACTCTCGTTCCTCTCTCTCTCTCTCTCCTCTTTCTCTTTCTACTCTCTTCCCTCCCTCTCTCTCCTCCTCCTAATACTCCTTTCGTCTCTCCTGTCTCTCTTGAACGGTGTGCTTTAGCGTAAGCTGCTGCAAATTTTTTGACATTTGAGCTTCAAAATGTCAGTTCCTTTGGCCTTTCCCCAGCTACTGTAATAACAACTTTAATTATTTAAAACGCCCTAGCTGATCGACAAACGTCCGTATCGAGTTGGAACAAGATCGCGGGGGAGATCGGGCACATTGTGTTCCTCTTGTCGAAAGAACCAATGTTGAACAATTATACAGTGACCAACAGAAATGGCCGGACCCGAGGTGCAGATCCGTAACCCCGTGTCATTACTATCGCGACAAGACCCCCATGGTCAAATCCCGTCGCGAATGTTCCAAAAAGAAGCAGACAACACCAAGTAAGACATTGCAGGTATCGCCACATTGTGACTAATGACAGTGTCTTGGAAGAGTCCGTTCTTGATGCAACATTGACTCCACCTGCTCGATGTGGAAACAGAAGAAAAAACAACCCAGTGTGTACACAAAACTGTGTAGTCAAGCAGTGAATTGAAATGCCTCGGCCACACCAGATTCACTTGATCTTACGGTGAGATCCAGCAACAACAGACAGCAAGATCTGTGATTCTATCTGAGGCGTCCTGCTGATGTGAGCAAGGAAGAAGCTTACAGTTGGCTGCCCAGAGGTTCTGGATGACTCTGAAACTGGAATTGTGTGTAATCAGTAAATGTGTCACTCTAAATGACAAACGTGTGCAGCGTCGATTAAGGGACAGCAAAAAGAAACCCAGACGGAGTGAATCAGTGGAAAGGTGGTAGGTAAACATAGTTATCAGGGGAGTCAAAACATTGTGAGTGTGAATCCGATTGACATCAAACCCTGGGAATACTCTTGGAATGGAAGAATCCTGGCAAGGAGTCTAGTGTGTGTTCTGGTACATCAAGCAAAGAAAGAAAAACATGTCCCTCCAGAAGAACGGTGGTCAAGCTTGCCATACTTCCTAAAGGGAAACAGTGGTAGACTAACACACAACACACAGCGACAGGTGGTGGCGAGTGACTGAGCAGGAGTTACATCATCTTCGGGATCCCTGACTCCTCTCCGGACTTACATGGGCTGACGATTCGCTGGTGTAGACTGGAGAAAAAACGAAAAGGTCTGTGTTGAGAAAATTGAGAACACTTTGAGACACAGACAATAATGAACGAATCTTGATGTACATACCAGTACTGCCCTGGTTTTCCCAGTCATTGAAAAAAATCGACGTCGCGTTCGATATCGTTGTTACCACTCCGCAGCGCTATATGGCTTTAGATTGCTAAATAGCAAAAAATTGTGTATCAATTGTCAATTGTGTCAATTGTCCTCCTCTCTCCAAATCGATCTCACTTTCTTTCTTCCCTGTCTCTCTCCCCCTCTCTCTCTCCCTGACTCCCTCCATTTTTCTTCCATCTCTCCCTCCTCTCTCCTCCCCCTCTCTCATCTCTCCCTCTCTCTCTCTCCCTCTCTTCTTCTCTCAACTCTCCCTCTGTCTCACTCTCTCACCACTCTCTCTCACCCTCTCTTCTCCTCTCCCCCTCTTCTGTTCTCCCTCCTCTTTCACCTCTCTCTCTCCCACTGTTCTCTCTACCGTCTCCCTTTCTCCTCACTCCCTCTGTCTCTCCCTCTGTCCATCTCTCTCCCTCACTCTTCTACTCCCTCTTGTCCACTCTCTCTCCCTCCCTCTGATCTCTTCTCTTCCCCTCACTTCCTCCTTCTCGTCTTCTCCCCTCGTCTCTTCCCTCATCTACTCCTCCTTCTCACCCTCTCTCTCTCTCCCGTCACATCTCCTCCCTCTCTCTCTCATCCCACTCTCTTTCTCCGCTCTCTTCTCCCTCTCTATCTCTCTCTCTCCCATCTCTCTCCCTCTCTCTCTCTCTCTTCCTCCCCTCTCTCTCCCTCTCCTCTCTCTCTCCCCTCTCTCACTCCTCTCCCATCTCTACGTCTTCTCTCTCTCTCTCTTGTCCTCCTCGCGCCTCTCTCTCTCTCTCCCTCTCACTCTCTCTTCACTCCTCTCTCTGTCTCACTCTCTCCCGCTCTCTCCTCTCTCTCTTCCCTTTCTCTCTCTCTCCCCTCTCTGCTCTCCCCTTTCCTTATCTCCCTCTCTACTCTCCCTCTGTACTCTCTCTACGCTGCTCCCTCCCTCTGTCGTCTCGCACCTCTGCTCCTCCCCCCTCCCTCCGGTCCTTTCTCTCTCTCTCCCTCTCAATACACCCTCCTTCCTCTTCTCCCTCTCTCGTCCTCTCCTCTTTCTCCCTTTCTCTCTCCCTACTCCCACTTTCTTCTCCTACTCATCGTCTCCTCTCACCTCCTTTCACACTCTCGTCCATCTCTTTAAACTCCCTCTCACTTTCGTCCCCCTCTCTCTCCCTCACTGTCTCTCACTTTCCTCTGTCTCTACTCTCTCTTCTTCCCTCCCTACTCTCCCTCTCTCTCTCTCTCAGATCTCTCATCCAAACACCATCTCTCTTCTCCTCCGGACGACTCTCTCTCCTCTCTTCTCTCCCTCTCTCCTCTCTTCTACTCCTCACCACAAATCCGCTTCGTGCCCCCGGAGTGCTCCCGCTCTCTCTCCTCATCTCCCTCTTTTCTCTCTCGTCTCTTCTCACTCTCTCCCCCCTCGCTCTCTCTCTCTCTCTCTCCCTCTTCTCTCTCTCTCCCTCTCCTCCCTCATCACTCTCATCGAGACTCCCTGTCTCTCTCTCTCTCCCCCCTCTCTCTCTCCCTCACTCTCTCCCTCTCCCTCCTCTCTCTCCCTCTCGTCTCGTCTCGTCTCTACCCCTCTCTCCCTCTCGATCTCTCTCTCTCCTTCACCTCTCTCTCTCCTCTCTCCCCCCTCCTCTCTCTCCCTCTCCTTCTCTCCCTCTCGCCTCTCCCTCCCTAAAAGTCTCCTCTCGTCCCTCATCCTCTCCTCCTTCTCATCCCTCTCTCTCTCTCTCTGTGCTAGCGGTGTGTGCATGAGCGGGTCAACTAGTCAAGAAGTCTGCCTGTCATTAGCGTGGACCAAGCTGAGGAGGGCGACAAGAGTGTGTCAAGACCTGATAATGATGAAAATGATGGATAATGTGATGAAAAGTGATGAGTAATGAAGTAAATAGATAAAAATGATGATAATGATAATCATTGATAATGATAATGTCAATGGAATTTATCTAAGCGCTAAAACTTTGAGTGCAAAAAATAAATCAAAGCTTCTGCAATTCCTCACGGCCCATACGATACACCACTGAACAATTAACAGAGTTCGCGTGAAATAAAATCTACACGACACACACACACATCACCACACACAATCACAACACACACACGCACGCACGCCGTCAACTCACGCACACCACACAGACACACACACCCACACACACGACCACAGATTATACACACACACAAACACCCACACACATACACACACACACGCACACCCACACAACAACACAACAGACAGACACACACGCACACATACACACACAACAACACACACACACACACACATACACACACACACACACACACCCAACACAGATTAATACACTGTGGCGCACGGGGGATGGATGTCAGCCTGGACTGAAGAGTGAGAGAAGAGTACTGAACAGTAGAAGTAGGGGGGGGGGGGGGGAGGGGTGGGGTGTTCAGACGGTGGAGTGAGGAAGAGCTATACAAAACGGCTGAAGACACCAATATCATCCGTCATATCTCAAGCGAGTGGGGGCACTTGTGTTGTGAATGGATGAAAGGTTGTGGATTTGAGACGGCATGGTGGACGACAAGTTTCCCCAGGGAGGACAGTCAGCGCAAGTGTCCTGTGTGCTGTGTGTGAGGGCTGTGCACTACGGGACTTGAGAAGGACACATAGGGGCGCATCGACAGACAGCGTGGCAGGACTGCTTCCCTCGCCGGTGCTGTGCGGCCTAGGTCAATGGAGCAGACTGTGCCTGGGGCACGTGTAGGAGACCCTGGTCAAGTCCTGCAGGCCCAGATGACAGAGGCTGCTGCAGTCCTGCTGCCTGAGGGAGGGAGGCTGCATCAGCCGCAGTCCCCCTAGTCCCCCTCCTCCTCCTCCTCCTCCCCCTTCCTCCTCAACTTCCTACTCCTCCGTCCCCCCACCGCCTCCTCCACCACCCCCCCCTCCGTCCCCTCCACCCCCATCCTCCCCCTCCTCCTCCCTCCACCTCCCCCCGCCCTCCCCCTCCTCCACCTCCTGCCTCCCATCCTCCCCCCCCCCTCCCCCCACCGACCCCCCCGGTCTTGCCCCTCCCCCCCTCCTCCCCCCCCCCCCCCCTCCACCCCCCCCCACCCACGCCCCCCCCCGCCCCCCCCCCCCGCCCCCCCCCCCCTCCCCTCCCCCAGCCCCCCCCCCACCATCCATTCCCCCCCCCCCCCCTCCCCCCACCCCCTTCCTCCTCCACCTCCCCTCCCACCTCCCTCCTCCTCCCCCTTCCCTCCTCCCCACCCCCCAACCCCTCCCCCTCCCCCCGCGCCCACTCCGGGGTCCCCCCCCAGACCGCCCCCACGCCCCTACCGCCTGCCCGGCCCCGCCTCCCTTCCGCCTCGCCCCCCCACCCCCCCGTCACCCCCTCCCCCACCATCCCTCCCCCCCCGCCCCGTCCCCCCCCCCCCTCCCCTCCCCCCCCTCGCCCCCTTCCCCAAGCCCACCCCCCCGCCCACCGGCCCATCCGCCCCCACCTATCTCTCACTCCGCGCCCCTCCCGACCCTCCAGTTTCCTCCTCCATCCACCTCCCCCCTCCACCTCTCCTCACACACACCCCCCACTGCAGGCCAAAGGGGGGCGGAGTGGTCGGAGGAGGTAGCCAGCAAATCTGGTGGACACAGTGGGAGGACTTCATGCTCCGAGGAACCACACTATATCACTGCCTGAGGACCCCGCTGTGGGGGGTGCGGCAAATGCCTGTGGAATACCTTGACCCCCTGGGTCCCGCTGTAGATGGGGTGTGGCAATCGCCTGGTGACCTTGACCCAGGCCCCGTGGTGTGGTGCGTGCAATGCCTAGGTGACCTTGACCCCTGAGGGCAGGCCCACAGGAAGCGGGAGAGGATCAGGCTGGCCCCCACTGCTATGGCTAGCCACGCACATCGTGGCCACTGAGCCGTGGGGCCATATCAGGGAAACACAGCTGCTGTGGATTATGAGCTACGAGCATTTAAAGTGAAGCCACCTTTAGGAGACCCGCCTCACAACGTGCTATCAACTTCACGCGGTTTGCTTGCATATCCCTTTAACTGTAGAGCGGCCATCTAACTGGATTCCCGCTCCACGCTTGCCATCAGAAAATGCAACAAGAAAAGTAGTAGGGTGGCTTGTTATCATATTGTAGTATGTATGAGAGGTCATTTTGTATGGGTGTATTTTATTATGTGGGATTTATTCGGGTGGATGGGTTCAGTCTATCCAGTCTATATCTTTTTTTTTTTCATTGTCAGTTGATTGTGAATCCCTGCTGGCAATTGATTTTCTATTGAGAATTCTGCGCTAGGCAGAATCAGGGCTGTTTATATTGATAACAGGGAAGACGTAGATATGGTGGTAGATGGTGTTGTGGTAGCTGTCAGGTTTTATGTTGGGGGTACTGGTTGGATATCAGTAGTTCACACATTCTGCTGGACTGCTCAAGGTGTGAACAGGGTGCTGGTTATCCTATATGTCCACCAATGCGCAACATTTTGATTTCCCTAGCAAACGGGTCATAGAAACGGTCTGTGGGGCAGGACAAGAGTGTCAAGGGGATACGTCTACCCTTGGCCTCTTCTGCCGGTACATAGCTAGCCGTCCTACAGAGAAATTGTTCTCTGATTCTTTTATTTATACGAGTAATGCAGAGAGAAGAAATCGTGTGCTTTTTTGCATCCGGTCCCCGTGTTCCGCAGGCTGGGTTGTGTACATGTTGTTTGTCTGCTATATGTTTCCTTTGCACAGGTGGCCTGCTCCATTCAGGAGGGAGAGACAGGGTGTTTGTGCGTGTGCGCGGGTTGTGTGCAGCTTCTGTGAACAGGACCATGGTGTGTGGCCTGCTCCAAAGACTTTAGGGAGAGTGGAATTGGCACTGGGTGTAAGCTGTGAGTGATGTGTCGTGTGTGTTAGTGTGAGTGAAGTGATGTTATGGTTTGTAGTGAGGTGTGTGTAGATGTGATTGCGTTGAGTGTTGTGTGTTGATTGATGTTGTGTGTGAGTGTGTGCTTGTGTGTGAGTGTGTGGTGTATAGCTGTGAGTGTGTTGTGTTGTGTGTGCGTGTGTGTGCTGTGTGTAGTGTGAGTGTGTGTAGAATGATGTGTGTGTAGTGTGAGTGTGTGTGTGTGTGAGTGTGGTGTTTAGCGTGTGCGTATGTGTGAGTGTGGCGTGTGAGTTAGTAGTGTGTGAGAGTGAGAGTGTAATGTGAGAGTGTGAGTGAGTGTAGACTATGGCGGTAGAGAGCGTGTGTGTATGTGTGGAGTGTGCGTGTATGTGTAAGTGTGTGTGGTGTGAACAGTTGTGAGAGGTTGTGATGTGTAAGTGTGTTTCCAAGAGTTGTTAGTGAGATACAGAGGTGAGATGAGAGTAGAGATGGATGTAGTTGTTGAGGATAGAGAGTGATAGCGAGCGATGAAGTCCTAAACGTAGCATGGTGCAGTCACTAAACTACATGCAGATGAGACCTGACTCACATTACATAAGTGATGGTGTGAAATGGTGGTGGGTGGTGTAAAGGTGATATAAATACATATAGTTTAATACCAATTAAGCCGGCACGTCATGCGAGCGGCTTGTAGAGTGTGAGATGTGGTGTGTGTATGTGGTGTGTGATGAGCTGTAGCATAGATATAGCTGGAATGTACCTATTCCACCAGTGGTGACCGATCAGCACCTATATGGTGTGTGGTGGGGGGAGGGGGGTGGGGGAGGATACAATGTACTACCACTGTTGTAGAAGTCACGGCAGAATATACTCGATCTATGCACATTTCGGGCTGCTCTCGCCCGGGGAGTAATGCGATCGCCACAAAGAGTGAGCCTACCCCATTACTACGGCTTTATTTTCTTGACCATTGTTCTGCGCAACTGTTTTTGTTTCCCAATCACAGAGATGACTTTTCTACAGAATTAAGCGATTGGGACAAACTCTCATGTTGCCGGTCGGTTTTCTTTACCTGCCCGCTAAAAAATTAAGTGTAACACACGGTGGCCACGGTTTATCGTCTCATCCGTTAAGCCAGAGCGCCCAGACTGTGCCACTCAAGGTCTAATGATGGGGAAAATTTCAGGCCCAAACGGGTATTGGAACTACCGCGACACTCCGACCCCTTGACCATTTTCTTTGCAAGGCAGGAGAGCGTTACCTCTAGTACAGCCAATCCACCCATTGGACTGATTCTATCATGTGGTAACTAGTATCATGTTGTAATGTGAATGATATTCTATCAGTTGTTGACTGTAGCATGTAATGTTATAATGTAGATGTTAAAAAAAATTAAAAAATCTATCGATGTAACTAAAGCATGTTATTAATGTGATGTATACTATCAGTGGTAACTGAGTATCAATGCTGATTAATGTAATGTATCACATCTGATCATTGCGTACCTGTACAGACGCTAAGTGGTATTATGTATGTAGTGGATCGGATTCTATCAGGTGTATCTAGTAGCATGTGGTTTATGTCTATGTAAAGCTAACAGTTGTAACAGATAGCATATTGTTACGGTATGTATCTACATCTATCCGTGTGACAGCGTAGGCAGTTGTTATAGTATGCATTCTATCAATGTAACAGAAGAAAGTAATCCTGAATTATTTAATATCGTAACAATAAATAAAATAGATCCACAAATAAATAAATAAGGATACATAAATAATAAATAAATAAAAATACAAGTTCCTTGGATGTGATTGTGATACCGAGGTCCACCTGTGTAGTGGGCCACGCAGAGCGTCATGTGCACACGTTAAATCCTGTTCTCCGCTTTTCGTAGAGTGGCCATTGTTGCCGGCTGGAACAGTATGACGGAATATGTGCAAGGGCGGCATGCACGTACGGGGACTGGAGCTGTGACGGAAAGTTGCTTATGTGTCATTGTATTCCATATCCACCGATAAAACTTCTTTTCTATTTAAAATAAATAAAACCATGATCTATTGTAAAACAGCGGACACACTTATTGTCGTCTCATCCGAAGGCTAGACCCAGACCCATCACTCATAGGAGTCTAAATGATGCGGGGAAATGTTTCTACGGGCCCAAAAGGGGATATGAACTACCACCGCTTTATTTGCATAACACGTGCGTGCGTGGCGGGTGCGGAGCGCGCGTGTTGTGTGTAGAATGTGTATGTGGTGCTGAATCACAACTAATGAAAGGAAGCATCAAGTCAAGTCTGTGTATGCACCGAAAGCTAACAATATTATGGGGAGGTGGGGGGTGGGGGGGTTGTGGTTTTTTCTATCAATGATAATGACCCCTTATTAAGTCACGAGCATGTGCGTGCAAACGTGCCGTGTAGCGCACATATAGCATTTGAAATCTTGCTGTTCATTAATGTTTAAGGAGAGTGGTTGTCATGCCTGTAAAATGAATTGAGAGAGTGCACGCGCTTTCGATTTGTATTGTTCTGTTTTACAAGATTCAGACGCTATATTATAATTCCATATATGATGATTATTATTAAACCTTACAAATTTGCAAAAATTGTTGAATTGAAACGGGATGCCTGTGGAAAGATAAGGTATGAATGCAAAAATAATACTAAATAGACACCCCCCCCCCCCCCGGCCCCCCCCCAACAAGAAAAAAACACTACATATCCGTAAGTAACATACACGTGCGCAAACGCGCGCCGCTTGCGCGCACACACATACACACACACACACACACCCCACACACACACACACACACCACACTACATTCCACCACACGTACATACACGCGCGCACCAATTTCTTACTCACTTAGATTGGATTAAAAGAAAAAGAGAAAACAAAAAAAAAAGTCACACAAAATATCTCTGGCCGCTTAATAATCCAATTATATCAGGTAAACAATATTACCCGTTCTTTCATGTTCATACTATATAATTCATGACAACAACACACGAAAAAAAACCATGACCCCCCACCCCCCAATATGCATCCATACCTAATTGCATCGACAATACTGTCGGCAGTTCTATCCCTCCTCTCCTCTTAGCATGCATGAATATTATTATTATGCGCTCATGTTCTTAAAGTAGTGCTTTTCAACATTTAAAATTGTCGCGTGCGTGTGCGCGCGCGCGCGCGTGCGTGCGTGCATGCGTGCGTGCGTGTATATGTGTATGCGTGCGTCAAGTCAAGTCAAGTCAAGTCAAGTCAAAGTTTTATTTGTAGATGGTACATTGAATAAGCAAAGCATTTGCTTTGTTTCATCAAGCCATCTATCTAGGAACAACAAAACAAAACAAAACTTGATCAATATTATGTAACTACCTTATTTTCATAACCAATAATAATAAAACAAACTCCAAAAGAGAGTCTGTCTGTCTGTCTCAGTGACCAGGGTCTGTCTGTCTGTCCGTCTGTCTGTCTGTCTGTCAGCCTCAATGCAGAGGCGCTGTGCTCGGCTTCTACAGGGGAACTAACCCCTGAGTGCCTGTTTCTACATGGAAGGAAATAGTGTGTTGCCTCCCCTGCTGCTATGGGCACAGCTGACTGGAGGAGGGGAGAGGAGGGAGGTCAGTGCAGGCGACATGTCTGGTCAGTCATCAGCAATGAAGGCCTGGTGTTTTCTGACGTTTTCTTCCTGCACCTTTTACTTTCTTAAGTATGACCGTGAAAGAATGGATGATATAGTAGGTGAAGTAATTTGTTTGTTTGATGTTTTATGATTTTTTTAAAAAATTCTTAAAACATTCTTTACCTAAGTGTGTGCGCGTGCGCGCATGCACGCATGTGTGTATGAGTGTGTTTGGTATTGTGTGTGTATATGTGTTGGTGTGCGTGTGTATGTATGTGTGTGTAATTTTTATTTTCCAGTGTATTATTTGATTGCTTTTCCTCTTTTTTACTGGTACAATTTATTGGTAAAGGTTGCAATAATGTCGTGTTTTTCGTAGCAGTCCCCGTGTGTACGGAGTTTTGTCAATTTTGTCTTCCGTTCCCATCCGCACACAATGGCCTACTCTTCCATAAAGCGGAACGGGTTTAAACGTCTGCGCAAGATGTTCTGCGTGCGTTCGCACACGGGGCCTCGGTTTATAGTCTCATCCGAAGGACTTTTGGGGAGGGTAGAGTCTGTAATGATGTGAACTTCATGAGAATCGAACCCAGGTCATCAGATTGCAAGTGCAATGTTCTAACCAGTAGGCTATCTTCTATGTGTGTGTGTGTGTGTGTGTGTGTGTGTGTGTGTGTGTATGTGTGTGTGTGTGTGTGTGTGTGTGTGTGTGTGTGTGTGTGTGTGCATGTGCGTGTGTGTATCAGTGACAGAAACAGATGGAGAGAGAATGTGTGTGTATATATGTGTGAGTCCGCGCGTGCGTGCGCGCACGCACGCGTGTGTGTGTGTGTGTGTGTGTGTGTGCGCGCGCGCGTGCATGCGTGCATGTGTGCGTGTGTGGATATGTGTATGCATACGTCAAGTCAAGTAAAGTCACATTTTTATTTCCAGATAGTACATCAAATAAGCAATGCATTTGCTTTTCTTCAACAAGCCATCTATCTATTTAGGAATAAAAAACAGCTTGATCAATATTATGTAACTACATTATTATCATAACCAATAATAATAAAACTAATTCCAAAAGAGAAATTGAAATAGAAAAACAAAGAAACCACACACACACACACACACACACACACACACACACACACACACACACACACACACACACACACACACACACACACAACACACACACACATACACACACACCGCGCGCCGCGCGTGCGCGACGAAAAACAAGAAACTCATCAACAACAAACTTGACCACCCCCACCACCCTCGCCCCAACAAGAAAAATACACTGCATAACTTGTGCACATATTACGCGCGCACGCACGCACACACACACACACGCACATGCACATGCACACGCAACGCAACATAACACAACCAACCCAACCCATCCCAGCACAACACAACACAACACAACACATTCAAATACATACACTCGTACATACAACGCTCACACATTAAAAACTTTTGTACCACTTTAAAATTTGAATTACAAGAAAATGAAAAGAAAACAAAAAAAGAAATTCCCAAAAAAATTTTTATCAGGGCACAATATTATTTCCCTTTCATGGGCCATACTTTAAATAATTAATTTTACCCCCCCAACACACACAAAACTGTTTCCCCCCCAACCCCCCAAAAAAACCCTCAACAACCAACAAAAACAAACAAAAGGAATCAAACAAAGGAAACAAAAAAAAAAACGGGCGGGGGGGGATGGGGTATCGTGTAGAAAACAAAAGAAAAACAAAACAAGCCAACATTTCCCGGGAAAAAAGGAAAAAAAAAAATATAACAAACAAAAAATAGTGTCAAACATTTTTATTAATCCTTACATAATTTAAAAAAAAAAAAATCAACGCCCACAACTTTAAATAAACGTTTTAAAAACCAAATTTGGGGTGTGTGCTTTTTTTTAAATTTTTTTTTTTATTTGCATTCTTTTATATCGAGGGAAAATTTGAAAAGAACTTTATGTGCTTTTTTTTTTTTGTACGGGTTTTTGTAAATTTTGTCATCTGTTTTCCACCGGCACACAAAAGGCCCCTACTCTTCCGAAAAGCGGAACAAGATTTTAACGTGTGGTGTGTGGTGTGTGTGTCTATGTGTTTGTGTGTCTTTTGTTGTTGTTTTGTGTGTTTTGTGTTGTGGGGTGTTGTTGTGGGGGTGTGCCCCGCGTGTAAAGTGGTGTGGGCACCATGCAATTTCCCTTTTTTTAAAACTGGGGGGTAGACCCCCCGGCCTGGGTTTATTTAAGGGCTGTTTTGTTTGTTTGTGGGACTGTTTAGTCCGTCCCGTTCTTTTAGCTGTTCCCGTTTGGGTTTTGGCCTGTCAGCATTCTTCGTTTTTTGCCGATTGACCCAGGGTTTGAAAATTTATCTTTCCGCTTTCTGTCGCCTCGTTTTCCCCGGGGTCTGTCTTTCTGTTTTTCCTAAAGGTTTAGGGTCTGGGCTGTCCCGTCTGTCTTTTTGCTTCTCTTTTTGCCCCATGACCCGGGTCCCCTGTCTGTCTGTCTGTCGTCTGTCCGTCTGTCTTTCCCGCCCCAAATGACAATGGTTTGTCTGTTTTGTCTGTCCTTTTTGCTGGGCTGCTCATCTGCCCCAGTGACCAGGGGGCCTTGTCTGTTCTGTCCCTTTTCCAGAGGGACTGTGTTTATCTTCCACAGGGGAACTAACCCCTTAAGTGCCTTTTTTTACATGGAAGGAAATAGTGGGTTTTTCCTTTCCCCCGCAGTTTTGCAGGTTGACCCCTTTTCGCTGGGGAGAGTTTAAAAGCAAGTGGGTTAAAAGTGTGGTGGGGTGTGTTGGGGCGCGCGCGCGTGTTGGGGTTTTTAAACCTTGGGGCGTGCCCTTGGGGTTGTGGGCGGGGGTTGGAGGTTGTTGGGAAGGGGTGTGTGGGGAGTGTGTGGTTTTGGGTTTTTAAATTTTTTTTTTATATACGATGGAAAAATGAAAAAAAAAGCAATTTATTTTGCTTTTTTCGTTTAAAAAAAAGTTTGTTCCCCCCCCTGGGGGAAAAGGGTTTTTTTTTTAATTTTTAAATTTTTATTTGTTTCCCCAAACCGGCCACAATAAATGGGGCCCAACTCAATTTTTGGAAAAGGGGCACAGGATTTTTAAAAATTGGCCCAAAGAATTTTCTGGGGGAGCCCCGCACACCGGGCCTCGGGGATTTTTTTAAAAACCCCCCAAAAATGAAGGGAAATTTTTGGGGAACGAAGTAAAAAGAAACGAAAAAAGTTAAAAATTCAGGAGAAAAGGGGAAAAA
>CM054154.1:9059462-9093176 GCA_028751875.1 Rapana venosa
TACGAGTCACCCAAAAATTCCATTTTTTTTTAAATTGGAGAGCATGTAATTGAAACAGTAGAAATTTATTGGGTGTCGTTTTTATCAAAAAGGGAAAATTTTGAACACAAGAACTTTTAGTAAACAAAAACAAAGCAATATACGCCTTTAAAAAGGGGCTTTCAGGAAAAAAATTTAAAGCATAAAAAAGGTTTATTGCCCACTGATAACCCCTGTTTTAACCTAAGAGCAGAAGTTTGGTTTCCTTTTTGTTTTAAGGGGGAACAGAATTTCATATTGATAAACTGTTCAAGGCATGCTTATCCAATCATTTTTGTATGAGAATTTCCCATGTAAAATTTTGTAAACAAATGATAGGAGTTCATAAAAAAGCATTTGTACTAACCCACTTTGGGTGAATTAGGGAGATTTCCACTGACCCTTAAAATCATATGCCAATAAAATCCTTTTGGATTCATTTGACAAAATGAAACCAGACTCTTATATTAGAAAGTATACGATTATTTTTTACCGAAGAATACAACGATAAATGGATAAACACAGTGAAAAATATTCTGTACACAATTGGATTCAACATGTCGGGGAGAACCAAAGCACTCTTAATGTTCATCGGTTGAGTTATGCTGTTAGAAAAAAACTTAGGACATGTATAAAAGCATTTTGGATCTACCAAAAGAAAAGTTTGCAAAACTAAAATTTTATGATTTGCTACCAAAGAATACAGATTGGAACCAAAACTTAGTAACTATGAAAACAAAACTCATAAGAAGACATATTGTAAATTTCGCACAAGCTGTCAAAATTTAATGATAGAGAAAGGGAGACACCAAAATATATCCAGAGAGGACAGAAAATGTAGACACTGTAACAAATTGAAGATGAATTTCATTTATTTGAAAATTGCATTTATATGATGAACTCAGAAATAATTTGCTATTAAAAATCAAAACGAAAGACAAAGAACGCAAAAACTGTGTAATAAATTAAGTGACATAATCACAGTTGATATATATCAAGCAGATATCATCAGATATTGTATGAGCGTTTGAAAAGAGAAAAAGAGAAGTAGAATACAACATGTTTTTAGTGTACATCCTTTTAGCCAAAATAGATATTATAGTTGATGTTTTTTGTTGTGTCAAATAAGTCTACATGACTTAAATGGCAAAAAATATTCTGAATCTGAATCTGAATTTTGAATCACAACACTAACAAAACACATTACCCCCGTTACCCCTTCCCCCCTACAAACACAACACAACAACAACAAACACACACTTGTACCCCCATCCCCCTAACACACAAAAAAAAACACATCCTTGTCCCCCATCCCCTACACACCAAAACAAACAAAAACACACATCACCCCTACCTCCCATTCCCCCTACACACACAACACAACACAAAACAACATCACCCCGTACCCCGATCCCCCAACACTCACACAACACAACACAACACACATCAACCTGTACCCCCATCCCCCCTACACACACAGCACAACACAGCACACATCACCCGTACCTCCCATCCCCATCACACACAACACAACAAAACACACATCACCCTGTACCCCTATCCCCACACTCACACAACACATCACAACACACATCACGCCGTACCCCAATCCCCTTCCACACACAACCAACACAACACAACACAATCACCCCGTACCTCCCATCCCCCCCCACACACAACCCCAACCCAAAAAAAAATTTAAAAAACAACACATCACAAACCCCCCCCCCCCTCCCCCTACACACACAAAAAAACACATCCCCGTACCCCTTCCCCTACAACACACAAACACACCCCCTACCCCCATCCCCCCACACACACAAACAACAAAACATCCCCCCGACCCCACCCCCCCTCAAAACAAACAACACAACACACACCACCACACAGTACCCCCCCCCCCTTACAACAAACACAACAAAACACACATCCCCAAACCCCCACCCCCTTTACACACACAAACAAACAAATCCCCGTACCCCCCCCCCCCCCCTACACCACAAAAAACAAAACAAAACCACATACCCGTACCCCCCATCCCCCCTTTCCCACCCCAACACAAACAACACAACATCACCCCGTACCCCACCCCCCCCCCACACACAACACAAACAACACACATCCCCGTACCCCCATCCCCCTACACACAACAAACAACAAACACAAACCCCTTCCCCCTTCCCCACCACAAAAACAAAACCAACCCCATCCCCCCCACCCTACCCCCACACACAACACAAACACATCCCCCGTCCCCCCCCATCCCCCCTACAACAACCAACCAACCAAAAACCATCACCCGTCCCCCCCCCCACCCCCCTACAACACAACAAAAAAACACAACACACTCCCCCCCGTACCCATCCCCCCTAACACACAACACAACACAACAAAACACCCCTTTCCCCATCCCCCCCAAAAAAACACAACAACAAACCCCCCCCACCCAACCCAACACACAATCCCCCCGTTCCCCATCCCCCCTACACACACAACACAACACAACACACCCCCCCCCCCAAAACCCCCCAAACACACACACACACAAACAAAAACACACACACACACCCCCCTTCCCCCCCCCCCAAAACAACAACACCCCACACAACACAAAAACCCCCCCCCAAAACCCCAACACAAAAAACACAATCACCCCCACCCCTTCCCCCCTACACACCAAAAAAACCAAACCCCAACAAACAAAAAAACCCCAAAAACCCACCCCCCCTACACAACAAAACCAAAACACACACCCCCCCTCCCCCCCAAAAAAACCCCCCCCTACAAACAAAAAAAAAAAACAAAAACCCCTCGTAAAAAAAAAAAACCCCCCCACCCCCCACTTACACACAAACAACCACATCCCCCCGTACCCCAATTCCCCCTACACACACAAAAAAAAAATCCCCCCTCCCCTCGACCCCCCCCTAACACCCCAAAAACAACAACATCACCCCTACCCCCTCCCCCCCCTACTCACACACAGCAAAAACAACACATTTTCCCCTTGTCCCCCCACCCCCCCACACACACAACACAACCAACAAAACACACATCACCCCGTACCCCCATTCCCCCTAAAACAAGAAACACAAAACCATCACCCCGTACCCCTTCCCTACACACAGCACAACAAAACACCTCCCCCCGTACCCCCATTCCCCCTCACACACAGCACAACACAAAACATCCCCCCGAAACCCCCCCACCCCCGTACACACAAAACATAAAACACCACCACCCCCATACCCCTACCCCCCCTACCCCACCCCACATCCAAACACATCCGCCGTCCCCCAAACCCCCCCTACACACAACAAAACAAAAACAACCACAACACCCGTCCCCCCCACCCCCTTCCACACCCACAAACTCACAACCACATCCCCCCCGTACCCCCTTTTCCCCCCCCCCCAAACAAAACACATCAAACACCATCCCCCCGTACCTCCCAAAACCCCTTACACACACAAACAAACATCGCCCCGTCCCCCCCACCCCCTACACCACAAAACAACACCATCACCCCGTACTCCCCATTCCCCTACACACACAACAAACACACCCGTACCTCCCCCCCCCCTACATACACAACACAACAAAATCCCCCCGTACCCCCCACCCCCCCTAACACACAACAAAACAAACATCCCCCCAACCCCAATCCCCCTACACACACATTACAACACAACACACAAAATCAAGATACCCCAATCCCTCCCCACCAACAATAAAACAAACATCCCCCCGTACCCCAATCCCCACACACACAAAAACAAAACACACCACAATCACAAGTCCCCCCAACCCCCCCAACCAAAATACAACACAAACAAACCCCATCACAGACCCCCCCCAACCCCCCCTTACACTTTGACTTATTAGGCCCATCACCCCCCCCTGGAGCATACCCCCGACAACAGTCCGCCAGGTCCTCTGTCCTGGGTATTCTCTCCAGCGTCCCAGTATATTCATTTTCCCCGGGTTTCTGCCTCAAGGCGCGTCCCCAGGTGTTTTTTGGGCCCTTTCCCTTTTTTTTCGTTTTCCCGGGGGGTTCCTATGTCCTCCCTTTTGATTTTGCTAGGGGCTTTCCGGGGGTGTCCCCAATCCATCCCCATCCCCTCCCCGGGGTTTTCATTTGGGTGGCAGCGGTTGGTACGTTCCCAAAGGTCTGCGTTGCTGGGGTGTGGCCAGGGGATCGGGAGGATTGTTGGCGCGTTGATGAAGGTCGCATTTTGATGGGGTCTTTTTGTCCCCCATGTCTCCGCCCATATAGTGGGACTGATTTGACTTTGGAGTTGAACGCCGATTTTTGGGCGGGTTGACACAACCTTGAGCTCCAATGTTTTTCACGCAAGAAAGCTGCCTCGCCTTGCCAAATTCTTGCTCGATCTGCGTCTGGCCCCCCTGCATTTAATGATGCTCCCCAGGTACGTGAATGTCTCCATTTCCCCCAAAGCCCTTCCTATTTTTTTGTGACGGGGTCCCACTCGCGCGTTGACTTGAAATTTGGGTTTTTCCCTTCAGGATCTCGGACCAATTTTAATGAGTGGCTGTATTTCGTATTTTGCCTGCATCGTTGGGGCTGGGGGAAAAGCAGGGCCGGGTCTCGCAAAGTGGAGATCTCCAGTGGTCCCACAGTGTCCACGGTTCCATTTCTTTTTATCCCGTTGAAGTTTCTGGTCCAATCGATCCCCAGGGGGAAGAAAAGGTGACAGGAACAGCCTTGTCTGACTCCGGTCTTCACCTAAAAGGGTTGTTGTGAGTTGTCCCCATGGCCACCCGGGAGGTATTCTTTCATAGGAGTTCTTGATAAATTTTGCCCAGTTTGGTTGGCACTCCATGGTGGCAAAGCAATTTCCAGAAGGTTTTGCGGTCCCACGTAAATGCTTTTCAAAATCAAAAAAGTTGATGTATAAAGATGAGTTCCACTCTAAAGATTGCTCAACGTGATGCGCAAGGTGGAATTTGATCTACGCGATCGTTCTGCGGAACCGGCCTGGTCTCGGAGGAGGGGGTCGCTACATTTTTCCATTCCGAGGAGGATCCTGTTAAAACTTTTCCTGGCCCGACAGAAGCTTTACCCCTCTATAGTTGGCCAGTTGCTGAGGTCCCTTTTTTTGGGGTAGCTTGAGGGTAGCCCCCCTTTTCCAGTTGGGGGTATTTCCCTCCTTCTTCCCAAATCTTCCCAAAGAGGGAAAACCCATCTCTACCGTGGCCCGGGTCTGCCTTGAGTGCTTCTGCTGGGATGTTTCTGGTCCTCTTGCCCTTGCCATTTCTCACATTTTGATGGTTTTCCTATCTCCTCCCGGGTTTGGGTTCTCCAGTTGTGTCTAGGTCTCTATCAGCAGGGTCGAGCCCGGGGGGGTTTGGGGGACGGACTGTTCGGGATTCCCTAAAGGGGCTCTCCCATCTGTTCGTTCCCCCCTCTGTTCCCAGGTGGGGGTTTCCTTTCTTGTTTTTTGACTGGTCCTAGGCTCTGTATGCCCGAGAGTTTCTTAGTGGGTCATCAGCAGCTTCATTTGTTACTGGCTGTTTCCCGGTTTCCTTCCGGCTGTTGATGTACTTGCGCTTGTCGTTCTTCCCTCCTTTGACTTCTCTTTTGGGTTTGTGAAGTCTGCTTGTCCTTTGGGGCCTTTTTGCTGCTCTTGTCAGGCTTTTGTTTACTGCTGCTTTCCACTGTTTCTCTTTTCAATCTTCCTATTGTGACTGCCGATATCCTTCCTTCGTTGGTGTCTTTGGGGGCCCACTATTCCTGACAATTTGACGTGTGTCCTTTACTTTCTTCCCTGGCTCTCGATGTCAGTCTCTTCTTAAAGCTCTTTTTTGTAGTACTTGGTACTTTTTGGGTGGGGGACAGTTTTAATTTTTATTTACTTTGAGTCTTTCAGCAGGCGGGGGTTTTGTACTTTGCCTTTGTTGTTTTCCCCACCCATTCTTCTTCGCTTTTGTTCAGCCTGGCTCCCCAAAAGGTGGTGGTCAATGCAAGTCTGCTCCTCTTTTTCACTCTTACTCCGTAGATATCTCCTGAATTTTTTGGCCATGAGATATGGTCGATCGGGTTCTAGGCAATGATTGGTGATACCCGGGTGCCTTATGACTCTTTTGGGGGAAAATGCTCCCAACCGATTACTAGATTTTTTGTTTAGCACAAAAGTCTAAAAATCCTGCCATTTTCATTCATCTCTCCTAATCCGTTCTTCCCACACTTCCCGATCCTGGTTGTCTTGTCCGATTTTGGCTTTAAAAATCCCCCAGGGGAATTTTATCTTTTCTGGTACTTGGCAATGAGTTCTGCAGTCTGTGAGAATTGATCTTTGGTTTCTTCATTGCCGTCATTAGTTGGGCAAAAACACTGGATGGTGTTCATTCTGATCTTCTTCTTTTACCCGAAGGAGCCGCGATGATTCTTACCCCGTGTGCCCCCCATCCTATCAGGGCTGCGCGCAGGTCTTACAACATGAGCGCTAGCCTTTTGTGTGTGGAGCTTTGTTTTCTTCGTGGCCAGAAAAAAAGAGCTCTCTCCGTGACGTCTCCTTTTTGCCCTGACTGTGCCCAATGGGTCTCATGATGCCAACATACGAATCGTATTTTTTATCTCTGTGCTACTTGTTTTGTTTTTCCCCGTTCATAAAAGGTCTCCATTCCATTTTCCGACGTTGATGGCCTGGTCGTTTAAAGGGGGGTCGGCCCTTTTGGCTTCCGAGATCACGGTTTTCCCCCGGCGTCATACATCCTCTTGGGGAGGACCCCTTTCCCCTCCCAGGGCAGTGGTCCTTGGTCCTTTTTTGGCGTTTCGTACAAGCTTTGTTTTCCCGGGTGGGGGTTTCTAGCCCCCCCCCACCCCTCCCTTTCTATCCGGGTTTGGGACCGGGAAGGCAGGTTCCCCCCACACACCACAAAAAACACCATCACCCCAAAACCCTCCACACCCTACACACAACAAAACAACACACAACCAATACATCCCCTCCCCCCACACCCACAAACAACACACACCCGCCCCCCCATCCCCCCCAAACAACACATTAAAAAACACTCACCCCCCCCCCCATTCTCCACCACAAACCATTACCCCCTACCCCCTACCCCCACTCCCCCCCCCAAACCCCCCCCCCACCCCCCCCCCCCAAAACCAAACCCCAAAACCCCTCCCCAACACACCCACCCCCCCCCCCCCCCCTCACCCCCCAAAACCCCAAACCCCCCCCCCCAAACCCCCCCCCCCCCCCCTCACCCCCCCAAAAAAAACCAACCCCCCCCCCCCTAAAACCCCCCCCCCCACACCCCACCACCCCCCCTCCCCCCCCCCCCCCACCCCCCACACCACCCCACAACACCCACCCCCACCCCTAAACCCCCCCCCCCTACACACCAAAAAAACACACCCAAAACCCCCAACCCCCTCCCCCCCCACACCAAACACACACACACCCCCCTACCCCCCCACCCCCCCCAACCAACACAACACACACCCACCCCCCCCCCAAATAACCCCCCCCCCCCCAAAAAAAAACACAACCCAACCAACACACCCAAAACCACAACCCCCCACCCCTACCCCCACCCCCCCTACAAACCCCCCCAAAACAAACCCAACCCACCCCACCCCACCCCCCCACAACACCCAAAACAACACAACCCCACCCCCCCCAACCACAACACACCCCCCCACCACCACAACCCAAAACCACCAAACCCCCCACACCCCCCCCTAAAAACCCCCCCCCCCCCCCAACCCCCCCCCACCACAAAACCAAAACCCAAAAACCAAACACAACCCAACCCACCACCCCCAACCCAAAAAAACCCAAAAATCACACCAAACCCCCCCCCACCCCTAAAACCACACCCCCCCCCCCCCCCCATCCCAAAAAAAAAAAAAACCCCCCCAACCCCCCCTCCCCCCCCCAAAAAAAACCCCCTCCCCCAAATTAAAAACCCAACCCCCCAACCCCCCCAAAAAAAAATTTTCCCCCCCCCCCCCCTTTCCCCCCCCCCCCCCCAAAAAAATTTTAAAAAAAACCCCCAAAACATTTAAAAAACCCCAAACCCCCCCCAAAAACCACCACAAAAAAAAACAAAACAAACCCCCATTTTTTCCCTTTAACAAGCAACAAAAAAACCCTAACCCCCCCACCCCCCTCCCTTTAACCCCCCCCCCCCCCCCCCCCCACCCTTAAAAAAATTTTTCATTTTTTTTGTCAATTTTTTTTTTTTTTTGTTTTTTTCGGTTTGTGGGGTTTTTTTTAAATCCGTTTTTTAAAAAAAAAAAAAAAAAGCGTTTTTTTCCCCCCCCCTGTTTTTTCTCCCCCCAAAAATTTTTTTTTTTCGGCTCCCCCAAAAAAAATGATTAAAAAAAAAAAAAAGGAATTATGTTTAATGGTGTGGGTTTGGGTTTGGTGGTTTTGCTTTCCCCAAAAAAAGGGTTAAATTTGGGGGGGTTTTTTCCCTTTTTTTAGGGGGGGGGTTTTTTTTGGGGGGTGTTTTTTTTAAAAAAATTTTCTGTTTTTTAAAAAAAATAAAAGTCAAAAAAAAATTTTTTTGGAAAGGGGGGGGTTTGGCACCATACATTTGCCTAAGGGCTTAAAACTTAGCAAATTTTCAAAACGTTACCCTCTGCCTTTTCCCTGCATCTCAAAAGGCAGGAAAAGTTTTTTCCTTTAATTTTTATTTATATTTAAACATGAGAAATTTGTGTTTTTTGGGATTCCCCGGCTGCTTGAAAATTGTTTTCTTTTTGGTTTTTTTGACAAAATGGGCTGCCTTTCCAATACGTTTTTGGGTGTGGCGGGTGGTTGCGTGCCTTCTAAGGGGATTTTTTGGGTCTGCTCATGGACTTTGAGGAGAGGGGAATTTTCCTATGTAACTTGTTGTGGTTTTAGGGGAAAATCCCTTAATTTTAATCTTATTAAATGTGAGGTTGGGCTGTGGAGTGTAGTGTGTGTTCTTGTTGGGGTTTGCGTGCGTGTGTTTGTGGTGTGTTGTGTGTGTGTGGTTGGTGTGTTGGGGAATAAAGAGATTTTAAAGGGGGTACCGGTACAAAAATAAAAAAATTTTTGCCTTTTTAAAAAAATGGGGGGGGGGAAAAAAGAAAAAATTAAAAAGAACTCATAAATTCTGCCCTAAGGAAAAAAACCCACAAGCAAACTTTCCATTTTTTAAAAAATTTGGGGGGTTTTTTTTTTCTTTTTATTTGTTTTCCCCCCAAACTTTGGAAAATTTTTTTCAAACTAAATTAAAAAAGGGGTTGGCCTTTTTTTCGGGCAAGAATTTTTTCCCCCTTTTGGGGCCAGGGACCAAAAAACCTTTTTTTTCAATGGTTGGGGGCCGTGGGTATTTTTTCTCCAGCCCCGACCTTTTTTAAATTTTTTTTAATTGTGTGTCCCCCGGTGGGTTCCAAAAAGGGGAATTTTCTTGGCCCAAAAAGCGCCCGGGGGGGGGGGGGGGGGAAAATTTTGCAGATTTTTTTGGAAACCTGCCCCCCGCCCACAAAGGGGCCCCCAAAAAAGTTTTTTTTTTTTGGCCCAAAGCCCGGTCTTTTTGGAAGGGGCAAACCCCCCTTTCCCCTAAGGGGGGGGGTTTAAAGGGGGGGAAGGACACCGGGGGCTAAAACCCCCCCAAAAAAACCTTGCTCCGTAAAAATCTCCTGTTTTGGGAAACCTTTAAAAAGAAAACTTGCCTTCAGTCTTTGGAGATCTGGGGGGGTCCCCCAAGGAAAATACGCCCCCGAGCCAAACCCCTCAAAAGCTGCAGGTGACGACCCCTCATCAACCAGAGACGCCCTGATAAGTCCCCCAGGTTTTTTTTCACGTCGGCCCGGGCCTACTTGGAACATGGAACGTGAGGACTCTCGGAAAACCCGGACGGTGCCAGGGATGGGAGATAAAAGATATCGCCTCACACCTGGGCATGTCTGAAGTCCCGGGGGAATGGTCACGGAGTTACAAGATTTTAGTCAGGAGAAACTTTTTTCTCTATCCCCGGGAAAAGTGAAGAAGAAACCGTCACGAAGCTGGAGTAGGTCTCCCGGTCCAAAAGCACCAAGAGCCCTTTTGGGGTGGAGCCTGTTCGGACCGCATCACACCCCCTGGTTTGAGTGGTTCAAAAGGCCCCGTATGGCTAGCCCCCACCAAACCGCGGGGAGGAAGACAAGGACAACTTCTACACCCGCTCCCGTCGGTGGAACAAATTTCCGAGAGGGGCATGTCACCCTGGGGGACATAACGCCGGTGGGATGACAACATGATAGAAAGGGGAGTGGGACGACATGGGCTTGGAAACATAAATGAAAATGGAGAAATGCTTGCTGATTTTTGTGCTGCCAAACGCCTTGTGTTGGGGGGCACGCTTTTTCCACCCTGTTGCCACAAAAACCCCCGGGTTCCCCCCATCCCAGAAAGAGAACCGATAGACCCCCGTCGGGAGCAACGCTACGGGGCTCCCTACAAGACTGAAGTAAGACGCGGGGCAGACATGGGTCAGACCCCCACCGCGGTCACCCCCATCGATGGCTTGTTTCAAAGGGCCCGCGAATCCAAGGAAAAAGTTCAACGTTTGAGATTGAACAAGAAGACCAAAGCGGCATTTAGATCTCACTTCACAAGCTTTCCAAGTGTCCCGTAAAAAGACAGAAAAAAAAATAGTGGGAAAAAAAAATAACCACCCAAAAAGCCATTGTGGGGGGCCTTGAAGAGGTTTTGGGAAACCCCCAAAAAAATAGGAAGCCATGGATCAAGGATGAACCCGGGAAGAAAGTCGAGAGGAAGGCTAGCCAAAAAGGGAGTGAACCCAGCTAGACCCCCCAACAAGCGGGGGCAACCCCCAAGTTTCCCTATTGCAAAGAACCAAAATGACTAAAAAGCAGACAAACGAGTACATTAAGCCATCGCGGAGGCAAGAGGGCTGCAAAGGAACCCCAAACCCGTATGCCACCAAATTCTTTTGCGGGCGCGCAAACCCAAACAACCCCTTTAGAGCAAGGGAAAGGAATTTCACCCCTTTTTGGGCCAGCAACAAGATGGGAAAGCATTTTCGGGTTTTAACCCCCCCCCGAGGAACGACCCCAGCGGAGCCAGGGGGCCCTCTCGAATCAACATTGGGGAAAATCACCAAGACAGGAATCCCAAAGGCCACACATCTTGAAGAAAAGGCAAGGTGCGGATTGACAACATTCCGGCAAAGCCTTTTAAAAAAGGGGGGGATAATTGTGACAATTACACCACTTTCAACCTGATTGGGCCTGGGGGGGTGCCACAAATGGGGAAAGGGTGCTGTGAAACTCCCCCAAACACGCGACCTTCCCCGTGGGAAAGTGGCGAGGTATCCCCCGTTGTCCATCCCCACAAAACCCCACGAGTCATCCTGGACCCCAAGAAAATGCTCTCGACAAGCTCTTCGGAGAAGGCAGCTTCAAAAAGGCGTTTTGTCCCACCAAGCACCCTCAAATCACGGGAAAGCCCCTAAATGGCGTACCCCCTACGCCTGCTTTAGATTTTTGGAAGGCTTTGAAACGTGGCAGCAGCAATCTGGAAACCCTCTCCACAGGGTGCCCCTCGAGTTTGTCAACTATAAACAACTTTTTCAAGGATTTTCCCGCCAGGTTATCCCGGTGGAAATTTCCGACGCTTGGGATCTTTCCGGCGTCAGAAGGGGGCTTTTTGTCTCCACTTTCTTCCTTGTGGTGCTGGACGGGTGACAAGGACGGCCCAGCAAGTTCCGGGAAGGGATCCAATGGGCCCTCAACAAAGTGGAAGATTCCCCTTTTTTGCCGAATGGCTCTGCTATCCCCCCGCCAGCACTCCAAGCAAAGTCCTGCCCCAAAATACCCCAGCTAGCGGTTTGGCCCCGGACATAGAGAAGACCAATACTGCTACCAAAAAACCGAAAAGGTCCTGTCACCATCTTGGGAAAACAGGAGGGTTCAGTGAATTTGTGTATGGGCAGTAAGATCACCGACAGGAGGCACAGACGAAGACATAAGGCAAAAAATAAAGAAAGCAGCCAAGCATTTTCCATTTGAAACCCGGGAGAAAAAATTTTTTTAAAGGATCTCCACAACCCCCAAGCCAGGACTTTAACCCACGGAATTGTGCTTTTCTACGGGTCGAACTTGGCGGGTCATCAACCCACTCCTCAAATCCGACCTTATCAAAGGATTCCGGGGAGATCCTTCATCTCAGATGGGTTTGACAATGCAAATACCGACCCGTGGGTGGGGGAACCAACGCCTATGGAAACCCGTAAAGGCCGGCAAAGTGGGGTGGGTCGGGCCCACCCCCACGGGGGCCTTTCAACATCACCCGAAAGTGCTCAGGGAACCCCCAGGGGGAAAAGGGGAAGGCCCCCAAACAGACCCGGAGGGGAAGTCTGCAAAATGAGCTGAGAGCCCAGGGAAAATTGGAAGAGGCCCCGACCCCTTTCCAAGACAGGAGAGGGGGAGGGCCCTGTTTTGGGGTATGCTCGCTAGGAGCTATAAGGAATAAGGAAGGAAGGGAAAAAATTTTTGTGTAAAACCCCCCCCGGACATCGGTTTTTCAGTCTCATCCGAAGGGGTCGCCCAGACACCCCTATGGTTAAATGGGGAAAGTTTGGGCCCAAAAGGGTATAAATACCCACACTCTGACCCCGACTTTTTGCTTCAAGGCGGTGCGTTACCTTAGACCCCCACCATCCATTTGTAGTATTTTATCGTGTAAATGAGCGTTATTATTTTTGTTTTTATCAGTGTACTGTAGCATGTTTTATGATGTTTCTATCGGTAAGTAGCATGTTGTTTGTATGATTTTACAATGTACGGGGGTTGTTTTTTATGTATGTATTCTATCGGGAAAATGTACTGTTTGTTATGTTGTATCTATCAGTGAAACTGTAGATGTTTTTATGTATTATGTTTTCTTAGGAAAAGTAGCTGTTTTTATGTATGATTCCATCTGAAACTGTAATTTTATTAGGTATTTTTTTCCCCATTAACTGTAATGTTATTAGGTTGTATTTACATGTAAATGTACATTCTATTGTATTTCACATCTGTCTTTTAACATAGCATATTATTATGTATGTTTTGTTCTTTCAGTGTAACTGTAGAATATTTTTTGTTGTATGTATTCTATCAGTATAATGTAGCGTTTTTATTATGTATTATCATGAAACAGAAAATAAATTTTATTATGTATCTTCTACCCTGTACGACTGTTGTTATGTTCTTCTATCGTAAAAATGAAGAAGTATCATTTTTTTAAATAAAAATTAAATAATAATAAATAAATAATAAATGATAAATAAAAAAACAAATAAAAAAAAAATCCTTGATGGGAGGGGACCGACCCCTGTGTGGCGCACGCGAACACTTGGCCACATGAAAATCTTTTCCCGCTTTTCGTAAGAGGGGGCCCATTGGGGCCCGGTGGGAACAGTGAGAATTTGCAGGGGGATGCACACGGGACGGAGTGAAGGAAAGGCGCGTGGGTGCTTGTTCCATTACCCGGTAAAAACAATTTTTTTTTTTAAAAATAAAACCCTTTATGTGTAACACACGGGAATCGGTTTGTTTCAAACCGAAAGGGCTAGCTCCCAGACCACCACTATGGTCTAAGATTTGGGGGAAAGTTTTTGGGCCCCAAAAAGGGTTTTGAACCCCCCGTTTACTAACTGTCGGGGGCGTGGGCGGGTGTGTGTGTTTGTGTTGTGTGTGTTGTGTTGTGGGGGTGTGGGTGTGTGTGTGTGGTGTGTGTTTGGGGTTTGGGCTAACATAGTATGATGGATGGATCTATTCTAGCTGTGTGACCCTAGCACATTATTATGGTGGGAGGAATGGGGGGTGTTTTTTTTATCTATGTTTATACCACTTTAAGTCACGGCAGTGCGTGTGTACGTGCGTGTGCGCGCCTGGATTTGAAATCTGCTGTTCATTATGTTTAAGGAGAGTTGCATGCGTGTATAAGATTGAGTGCAAGCGCTTCGATTTGTTTGTTTTTACAAGATTCCGCGCTATATAAATTCCATATATTATTATTATTATTATTATTATTATTATTATCATTATTATTATTATTATTATTATTATTATTATTATTATTATTATTCTTATTATTCTTATTATTATTCTTATTATTATTATTATTATTATTTTTTTTTATATATATATATATATTTTTTTTTTTTTATTATTATTATTTTTATTATTATTATACCTTTCGATTTGCAATGCCTGTTCATTGAAACTGGTTGCCTGTGAAAGTGTAGGTTGAATGCAAAAATAATAGAAATGGACCCCCCACCCTCCCCCAACAAGAAAAATACACTACATAACTCGTAAGTACATACACGCGCGCATACGCGCGCGCACACACACACACACACACACACACACACACACACACACACGCACACGCAACGCAACACTCACACACACACACACACACCACACACCACCACACACACACTCGCACACGCAACGCAACACTCACACACACACACCACACACCCATTCATACACACGTACATACACGCGCGCACATTTCTACTCACTTAGATTTGGATTAAAAGAAAATGAGAGAAAAAATAATAAAATGTCACACAAATTATATCATGGGCCCTTATATCAAATTATATCAGGTAACAATATTACCCGTTCTTTCATGTTCATACTTTATAATTCATGACAACAACACACGAAAAAAAACCATGACCCCCCACCCCCCCCACCCTACCCCAAAGCAAACAAAGGAATCGAACAAGGAAACAACCAAGCACAACAAAGCATGCCCCCACAAAAAAGAAAAGAAAAAACAATCAACAAAAACATCAACAAAAACAAAACCCAAAAATTCCCAAACAAGCAAACAAAAAGAAGAAAAGACTATGCATCCATACTTAATTGCATCGACAATACTGTCGGCAGTTCTATCCCTCCTCTCCTCTTAGCATGCATGAACATTTATTATTATGCGCTCATGTTCTTAAAGTAGTGCTTTTCAACATTTAAAATTGGCGCGTGTGTGCGTGCATGCGAGCGTGCGTGTATATGTGTATGCGTGCGTCAAGTCAAGTCAAGTCAAGTCAAAGTTATATTTGTAGATGGTACATTGAATAAGCAAAGCATTTGCTTTGTTTCATCAAGCCATCTATCTAGGAACAACAAAACAAAAAAAACTTGATCAATATTATGTAACTACCTTATTTTCATAACCAATAATAATAAAACCAACTCCAAAAGAGAGTCTGTCTGTCTGTCTGCCTCAGTGACCAGGGTCTGCCTGTCTGTCCGTCTGTCTGCCTGTCTGTCTCTCTGCCTGTCTGCCTGTCTGTCTGTCTGCCTCAGTGACCAGGGTCTGCCTGTCTGTCCCTCTGCCTGTCTGCCTGTCGGTCTGTCTGCCTCAGTGACCAGGGTCTGTCTGTCTGTCCGTCTGTCTGTCTGTCTGTCTGCCTCAGTGACCAGGGTCTGTCTGTCTGTCCGTCTGTCTGTCTGTCTGTCTGCCTCAGTGACCACGGTCTGTCTGTCTGACTGTCTGTCTTTCTGTCTGTCTGCCTGTCTGTCTGCCTGTCTGCCTGTCTGTCAGTCTGTCTGTCTGTCAGCCTCAATGCAGAGGCGCTGTGCTCAGTTTCTACAGGGGAACTAACCCCTGAGTGCCTGTTTCTACATGGAAGGAAATGGTGTGTTGCCTCCCCTGCTGCTATGGGCACAGCTGACAGGAGGAAGCTGGACACTGGCTGTCAGGAGGAGGGGAGAGGAGGGAGGTCAGTGCAGGCAACATGTCTGGTCAGTCATCAGCAATGAATGCCTAGTGTTTTCTGACGTTTTCTTCCTGCACCTTTTATTTTCTAAAGTATGACCGTGAGAGAATGGATGATATAGTAGGTGAAGTAATTTGTTTGTTTGATGTTTTATGACTTTTTTTTTTTTAATTCTTAAAGCATTCTTTACCTGAGTGTGCGCGTGCGCGCATGTACGCATGTGTGTATGAGTGTGTGTGGTATTGCGTGTGTATATGTGTTGGTGTGCGTGTGTATGTATGTGTGTGTAATTTTTATTTTCGAGTGTATTATTTGATTGCTTTTCCTCTTTTTACTGGTACAATTCATTGGTAAAGGTTGCAAGAATGTCGTGTTTTTCGTAGCAGTCCCCGTGTGTACGCAGTTTTGTAAATTTTGTCTTCCGTTCCCACCGGCACACAATGGCCTACTCTTCCGAAAAGCGGAACGGGTTTAAACGTTTGCGCAAGATGTTCTGCGTGCGTTCGCACACGGGACCTCGGTTTATAGTCTCATCCGAAGGACCTTTGGGGAGGGTAGTCTGTAATGATGTGAACTTCATGAGAATCGAACCCAGGTCATCAGATTGCAAGTGCAATGTTCTAACCAGTAGGCTATCTTCTGTGTGTGTGTGTGTGTGTGTGTGTGTGTGTGTGTGTGTGTGTGTGTGTGTGTGTGTGTGTGTGTGCATGTGAGTGTGTGTATCAGTGACAGAAATAGAGGGAGAGAGAATGTGTGTGTATATATGTGTGTGTCCGTGCGTGCGCGCGCGCACGCGTGTGTGTGTGTGTGCGCGCGCGCGCGCGCGTGCATGCGTGCATGTGTGCGTGTGTGTATATGTGTATGCGTACGTCAAGTCAAGTAAAGTCAATTTTTTATTTCCAGATGGTACATCGAATAAGCAATGCATTTGCTTTTCTTCATCAAACCATCTATCTATTTAAGAATAAAAAAACAACTTGATCAATATTATGTAACTACATTATTGTCATCACCAATAATAATAAAACTAATTCCAAAAGAGAATTTGAAATATAAAAACAAAGGAAAAACACCACAAAACAACACACACCACACAACTAACACAACACACAACACAACACACACACCCCAACACACACACACAAAAACCACAACACTCACAACACACACCCACACGCACACGCACAAGCAACCAACAAACAAAAACCAAACCCCTGCCCACCCCACCCCAAACCAACACAACACAACAACACACACTTTCATTACTACACTCGTCATACACGCTCCCACTTTAAAAAATTTGTACCATTTTACATTTAAATTTAAAAAAATGAAAGAAAACAAAATAGATGTCAAACAAATTATATCGGGTTTACAATATTACCCTTTCCATTCATACTTTAAAATTTAAATGCAACCCAACCACAAAAAGTCGTAACCCCTCCTCCCCAAAAAAAACACACAACAAAACAACAACAAAAACAACCCCCAACAAACAAAAAAATAAAACGGGGAAACAAACAAACAGGCAGGCGGGGGGTGGGTGGGGGGGGGTGGGGGGGGGGGGGTTATCGGGGGGATATAAAAACCAATAACAACAACTACAGAAAAATGAACAGAAAAAAAATATACAAAAAAAAAAACAGGTAATACATGTATGAATACTTACATAATGAAGGGGAGAAAAAAAAGCCAAGGCCCACAACTGACAGATTCAAACAGTGGGGGTGCTTTGTTTTATTCTTTTTTTTATTTTATTGATTTGTTTCTTTTTTATATCGGGGACAATGGAATAAGCACTCATGTGCTTTTTTGTGTATGGGTTTGTAATTTGTCATCTTTTTTCCCCCGGGCAACAAGGGCCCTACTCTTCCGAAAAGCGAAAAAAGATTTAACGTGTGTTGTGTGTGTGTGTTGTGTGTGTGTGTGTGTGTTGTGTGTGTGTGCTGCCCGGGGAAACTGGTGTAGCCCTTTGGGCCGGCTGATCAGGGTTTTTCTTCCGTTGTCTGTCTGTCGTCTGTCTTCTATCTGCCCCGTCTGTCGCGCCTCATGACCAGGGTCGGTCTTGGTTTTTTGTCCGTCTGTCGGTTTTGTCTGTCCGTCTGTCCCTGTCTGTTTTCCTGCCTCAGTTCCCAGGGTCTGTCTGTCTGTCTTCTGTCTGTTGTCTGTTGTTTGTCTGTCTGTCTTCTCACCCCAGGTTGTCTATCGTAGTCGTCTGTCTGTCTGTTGTCCATCTGTCGTCTGTCTACTGTCTGTGTCATTACCGGGGTGGGTCGTCTGTCTGTCTGCCCATCTTCTGTCTGTCCATCTGCTGCGTTGCCCATCTGCCCTGTTTGTCTGTCGCCTCAGGACCGGGGTTGTTGTCTGTCTGCGTTTTCCCGTCTGTCCGTCTGTCGTCTCCTTATGACAGGTCTTATGTCGTCTGTCTGTCTCCCAGGACCGGGGGTCTGTCGTCTGTCGTCCATCTGTCGTCTTCCGCTGTCCGTCTGTCTCTTCTGCCTTGTGACCGGGGTCGTCTGTCTGTCTTCCATCTTCTTCTGTCCGTCTGTCTTCTGTCTGTCTGGTCATGACCGGGTCTGTTTTTGTCTGTCTGTCTGCCTCAGTGACCATTTTCGTCTGTCGTCTGTCTGTCTGTCGCTGCCGTTTTTTGCTTGTCTGTCTGTCCATCTGTCTGTCTGTCTGTTTTTCGTCTGTCTTCCCCCCGTCGTCATCTGTCTTCCTCAGTTTCCGTCCGAGTCTGTCCATCTGTCTGCCATCTGTCCCCTATTGTCTTCTGTCCGTCTGTCTGTCTGTCTGTTTTCTGCTTCTGTCCGTCTGTCTCATTCGAGGCACGTGCTCAGCTTTTCAGGGGAAGTAACCCCGGGGTGCCTGTTTCACTGAAGAAATAGTGTGTTGCCCCCCTGCTGCTAGGCACGGGCCACTGCCGTCGTCCCTGGGAGTTTTTCCTTCACACTGACGGCTTTGAGCGGGAGCCACAAACCCCTTCTCTGAAGTCAAGTGTGGCTGCCATGTTTCAGAGCACACGTTTGCGTGGGGGGAAGAGGAGAAGGATTCATTGCGGGCAAATTGTCATACTAAAGCAATGGAATGCCTGGGTTTTTTCTAATGTTTTGTTCCTGTCCCTTTTTATTTCAAAAGTAACGGAAAGAATGCTATATAGGGGTGAAGTAATTTTTTCCTTTGGGTTGTATGTTTTTTTTTTAAATTCCAAAACATCTTTACCAAGGTGTGCGCGGTGCGCATGCACCATGTTTATGGTGGTGTGGTTTTGCTGTGTATATTGTCGGTGGGTCTAAATTTTATGTTGTGCAATTTTTATTTTCAGTGTATTTTTTTTGTTTTTCTCTTTTTACTGGTACAATTTTTTGGTAAAGGTTGCAAGAAATGTCGGGTTTTTCGTAGCATCCCCGTGTGTACGCAGTTTTGTTAATTTGTCGTCCGTTCCCATCCGAACCAATGGCCTACTCTTCCAAAAAAGCGAAGGGGTTTTTAAAATTTTTTTGCGCAAGATTTTTCTGTGTGCGATCGCAAGGGGGACCTCGGTTATAGCCCAAACCCGAAAGTTTTTGGGGGAAGTGGAGTCTGCGGGAAAAAATTTTCTTTTAAACAGATTTTAACCCAGGTCAGAGATCACGGGCATTGCATATTACTCAACCACTGGGCACCCCGCCCCCCTCGGTGGGTGTTTTTTTTTTTTTTTTATTCTTTTTATCGAAAATAAGGGAATAAGCACTTTTTCTTTTTTATTCTACCCCCCGTTTTTGCGTTTTTGAAAATTTTTGTCATCTTTCCCACGGCACAAAATGCCCATCTTACGAAAACGGAACGGGTTTTAACGTTTACGAAAGTGTTCTCGTGCGTTTGATGGGGGGCCCGGGTTTTTAGCTCATCCAAAGACTTTTGGGGAAGGGAGTCTGCACTGATGTTAACTCCAGGGAAAATTCCCTTGAACGGGAAAAAAACGCGGGCGTCAGTTTGGGCATACAATGTTCTGTGTATGTTGTTGTGTGTGTGGCGCGCGCGCGCGGTGTGTGTTTGTGTGTGTGCAAGCGCGACGCGCGTGCTTTCGTGTGAGTGTGTGTACGTGTGGTGTGTTTTTCTAATTCTTTTATATCAAAAAAATGGATAAACAATTAGCTTTTTTAAAATACTAGCCCCGGGTGGGGGTTTTTTTAAATGTTTTTCTGTTCCCCCCGCACACAAGGGCCTACTCTAAGAAAAAGGGGCACAAGTTTTTTACGTGTGGGAAAGGTGTTCGCGTGCTTCGCAATCGGGGCCTCGGTTTATAGTCTCACAAAGGGCCCTTTGGGGAGAGGGGATATGTACGATGTAAACTTCGGGAAAGGGAACCGGGTCTCAGTTTTGCAAGTGCAATTTTTCTAACCATACCCACCCTCTGTGTGTTGTTGTTGGTGGGGTTGGTTTTTTGTTTGCTAAGATTTTACGTCTGTGTGCATAGAGACGAATGTGGTGTGTGTTTGTGGTTGTGTGGTTTTGTGGTGTGTGTGTTGGTGTGTTTTTGGGGTGTTGTGTGTGTGTGTGTGTGTGTGCACATGTATGGGAAGGAACTCCGACGACCAACTGCAAAAGAAGATTTAACCCCCAGCGGGGTAAACAACTCGTACCCCCCAGGGGTTGGCCCCTCACTTCAGGGAAAAGTCCCTTCAGAAATTGACGGGTTTTGAGGGGGGAACAGCAAAAACCCGTTCTCTAAAGTCAGAGTGGGGCTGCCTTATCTTCAGGAAGATTCTCCTTTCCAAATGACAGGCTTTGAGCGGGAACAGCAAAAAAACCCTTCTCGAAGTCAGATGGGGGCTGCCTAAGCTTCAGGGAAGATGTTCCTTCAGCAATAAGGCTTGAGCAGGGAACAGCACAAACCGTTCTCTGAAGTCAGATGGCGCCTATTTTTCATGAGCACACGTTTGGGGGGGGTGGGGGAGGAGAGGGGGGATGTCACGCGGGCAATTTTGTCGTACAAAAGCAACGAATCCCATATTTTCAAATGATTTTTTCCGTACTTTTATTTTCAAAAGTAACTGAAAGAATGGTCATTAGATGAAGTAATTTTTTTGTTCGACGTTTTTATGATTTTATTTTTTTAAATTTTTAAAACATTTTTACCTAAGTGGTGCGTGCGTGCACACGCAAATTGATGAGTGTTGTGTGTGTGTGTGTGGTGTGGTGTGTGGGTGGGGTTTGTGTGTGCGTGTACATTGTGTGGGTGTGCGTGTTTTGTATTGTGTGTACATTTTTTTTTCCGAAAAAAATTTTTTTGGGCTTTCCTCTTTTTACGGGGTCAATACTTGGGGAGAGGTTGCAATAATGTAAAATTTTTTTTTCGTAGCATCACCGGGGTGTATGCAGTTTTGTAAATTTTGTCTTCCTTCCCCCCGCACAAAAGGGTTACTCCCCCAAAAGCAAAGGGGGTTTTAATTTTTTGCGCAAGATTTTCTGCGTGCGTTGGACAGGGGGGCCCTTTTTTATTCTCATCCGAAGGATTTTGGGAGAGTGGTGTCTGCACTGATGTTAACCCGGGGGAAAAATTCCCCTTAAACGGGATCGCCCGGGGGGTCGTCAATTGCCAGTGCAATGTTCTGTGTGTGTGTGTTGTGTGTGTGTGTGTGTGTGTGTGTGTGTTTTTTGGTGTGTGTGTGTGTGTGTGTGTGGTGCGCGCCGCGCGCGCGTGCGGCGTGCGTTCGTGTGAGAGTGTGTTGTGGGTATTTGTTTGGGGGATATGTAATAAAAATCATGTGTTTTTTTTAATTTTTAGCCCCCGGGAAGGGGTTTTTTTTTTCAAGTTGTCATCGTTCCCCCCGGGCACAAAGGGCCCTACTCTTAGGGGGCCAAATCAGGGTTTTAAAAGGTTTGAATTTTTTTGGGGCAAGTTTGGGTTTTTTTAGTGAAAAGAAATCTCAGGTATATAATTCTTTTTTTGTATAAGTTTAACTATAAAATTCTTTATAAATAGTATGAAATCAGAACTTTGCAGCAATGGGTATTTCTCAGTGAAAGTGAAGTAAGGGGTGTTTTCTTTGCACCAAAAGCAGTTACAGTCACTTTTTTACAAAAAATTCTAATTATTTTGGGTGATTTTTTTTAAACCAAACGAGGCCGTTTGGGTGAAAGAAAAGGGGGGAAAAGGCAAAAGGGCAGTTATGAATGTGCGTTGTTGATTTTGTGTTCAATATGGAAATTAGGAAGGTGCAGGTGATTGCTGTTTCAATAGGAATTAGTGAAGTGTCTTTGGGATTCTGTTTCAATAGGGAATTTGAAGTGTCTTGGTGATTGCTGTGTTCAATAGGGAATTAGTGAAGTGTGCATGGTGATTGCTGTGTTAAATATGGAATAGTAAAGGTGAGGTGATTGCTGTGTTCAATAGGGGAATAGTGAAGAGCATTGGTGATTGCGTTTTCAATATGGAATTGGAAGAGTGTTGGGTGTTTGCGTTTTCAATAGGAATTAGTGAAGAGGCTTGGTGATTGCTGTGTAAATAGGGAATTAGTGAAGTGCGTTGGTGTTGCTGTGTTCAATATGGAATGTAAAGAGTGCTTTGGGTATTGCGTGTTAAATATGGAATTAGTAAAAGAGTGCATTGGTGTTTGCGTGTTCAATAGGGAATTAGTGAAAGTGCTTTTGGTGATTGCTGGTTTTCAATATGGAATTAGTGAAGAATGAAATTGGTGAGTTGTTCAATATAATTAGTGAAGATGCATTGGTGATTGCTGGTTCAAATGGAATTGGGAAGAGTGCGTTGGTGATTGCTGTTTTCAATATGAATTAGTGAAGATGCTTTGGGTGATTGCTGTGTTCAAAAGGAATTATGAAGAGTGCATTGGTGATTGCTGTGTTCAAAATGGAATTATGAAAGTGCATGGTGATGCGTGTTCAATATGGAATTGGAAGAGTGCTTTGGTATTGCTGTTTCAATATGGAATTAGTAAAAGAGTAATTGGGTGATTGCGGGTTTTAAAAAAGGAATTAGTGAAGATGAATTGGTGATTGCTGTGTTCAATATGGAATAGTGAGAGTGCATTGGTGATTGCTGTGTTAAATTTGGGAATTAGTGAAGGTGCTTTGGGTGATTGCGTGTTCAATATGGAATTATGAAGAGTGCTTTGGGTGATTGCTGTTTTTCAATAGGGAAATTTATGGGTGCATTGGGATTGCTGTTTTCATATGGAATTAGTGAAGAGGCATTGTGATTGCTGTGTTAAATAGGAATTAGTGAAGATGCATTGGGATTACTTTTTTCAAAAAGGAATTAGTAAGGGGGGGGGGTTTTTGGTGGAATGTTGGTTCAATATGGAATTAGTGAGAGTGCAGGGTGATTGCTGTTTTAATAGGGAAATTAGTGAAGGTGCTTGGTGTTTGCTGTGTTAAATAGGGAAATTTAGTAAAGAGTGTTTGGGGAATTGCGTGTTAAATGGGGAATTGGGAAAGAGTGCATTGGGATTGCTGTTTTCAATATGGAAATATTGAAAGTTTGGGTGATTGGGTTCAATATGGAATTTTTGAATTTTTTCCCCATTGGTGTTTGTTGTTTTTAAATTTTGTTTAGGAAAGTGCTTGGGTTTGCGTGTTAAATTTAGGAATATGAAGTGTGCATTGGTGATTGCTGTGTTCAATAGGAAATTTTAGTAAAGAGTGCATTGGTGATTGCTGGTCAAATGGAATTTGAAAGTCATGGTGTTGCTGTGTTTCAAAAGGAATTAGTGAAGAGTGTTTTGGTGATTGCTGTGTTCAATATGGAATTAGGAAGAGGCATTGGTGATGCTTTTTCAAATGGAATTAGTGAAGATGCTTTGGTAAATGCGGGTTTCAATATGGAATTAGTGAAGGCATTGGTGTTTGCTTGTTCAATATGGAATTACGAAGGTGCATTGGTGATTGCGTGTTCAAATGGAATTATGAAGAGTGCTTGGGTGATTACTTTTCAAATGGAATTAGTAAAGGGTGCGTTGGTATTGTTGTTTTAAATAGGGGAATTAGTAAGATGCAGGTATTTGCTGGTTCAATAGGAAAGTGAAGAGTGCATTGGGATTCTGTGTTCAATATGGAATTGTGAAGATGATTTGTTGCTTGTTAAAAAGGGAAATTATGAAGATTGAATTGGTGTATTTTGTGTTAAATAGGAAAATTATGAAGTGTGCTTGGTGATTGCTGTGTTCTTTGGAATTATAAAGAGTGCATTGGTGTTTATTGTGTTCAATAGGAATTAGTGAATGTGCATTGGGATTGCGGTTCAATAGGGAATTTTGGAAGAGTGCATTGGGATTGCTGTGTTAATATGGAATTGGAAGGTGCATTGGTGATTGCTGTGTTCAATATGATTAAGTGAAGTGCTTTGGGGTGATTGCTGTGTTCAATATGGTTTAGTGAAGTGTGATTGGTATTGCTGTTTTCCCAATATGGTTTAAGTGAAGTGTGCTTTGGGATTGTTTGTTCAATATGGATTAGGAAGATGATTGGTTTATTGCTGTTTTTAATATGGAATTAAAGATGCTTTGGTGATTGCTGGTTAAATATGAATTAGGAAAGTGCTTGGGGATTGCTGGTTAAATAGGAATTAGTGAAGAGTGCATTGGTGATTGCTGTGTTCAATAGGAAAAATTGTGAAATGCTTTTGGTATTGCGTGTTCAATATGGAATTATGAAGAGTGCTTTGGGTGATTGCTGTTTCAATAGGGAAATTAGTGAAGATTCATTGTGATTGCTGTGTTCAATAGGGGAATTTAGTGAAGAGGCATTGGGATGCGTGTAAATAGGAAATTTATGAAATGCATTGGTGATTGCTGTGTTAAAGGGAATTAGTGAAATGCATTGGTGATTCTGTGTTCAATAGGGAATTTAGGAAAGTGATTGGTGATTGCTGTGTTAAATAGGGAATTAGTGAAGAGTGCTTTGGTGTATTTTTTGTTCAATAGGGAATTAGGAAGGTATTGGTGTTTGCTTTTTTCAATATCGAATTATGAAGAGTTTGGGGTTTTTTGTGTTAAATTTGGGGAATTAGTGAAGTGTGCATTGGTGATTGCTGTGTTCAATAGGGAATTAGTGAAGAGTGCTTGGTGTTTGCTGTTTCAAATGGAATTGTGAAGGTGATTGGGTTTTGCTGTTTTCAAATGGATTAAGGAATGGTTTGGTTTTGCTGTTTCAATAGGGAAATTTTATGGTGTGCATTGTGATTGTGTGTTAAATTTTGGATTAAGTGAAGTTGCTTTGGGTGATTGTTTGTTCAATAGGGAATAGTGAAGAGTGCTTTGGTGATTGCTGTGTTCAATAGGAATTAGTGAAAGATGCTTGGTGATTGCGTTTTTTCAATAGGGAATTTGGGAAAGAGTGCTTTGGTATTGCTGTGCCCAAAAAGGAAATTTAGTGAGTGTCATTTGATTGCGGGTTTTCAAATGAATTTAGTGAAGGGCTTGGTGATTGGTGTTCATATGAATTTAGTGAAAGTGCATTGGTGATTGCTTGTTAAATTGGGAAATTTATAAAGAGTCTTTGGGGTTTGCTGTGTTCAATAGGAATTATGAAGAGGGCTTTGGGTGTTTGCTGTGTTCAAATGGAATTAGTGAAGAGTGCATGGGTTGCTGTTTAAAATATGGAATTATGAAGAGTGCTTTGGGTATTGCTGTGTTCAATAGGAAAATTAGTGAAGAGTGCTTTGGGTGATGCTGTGTTAAATAGGGAAATTAGTAAATGCATTGGTGATTGGGTTAAATAGGAATTAGTGAAGGTGCTTGGTGATTGCTGTGTTCAATAGGAATTAGGAAAGTGCATTGGGATTGCTGTTTTCAATGGAATTATAAAGGCTTTGGTGATTTTTTTGTTTCAATTTGAATTAGGAAGTGTCTTTGGTGATTGCTGTTTAAATATGGAATTAGTAAGAGTGCATGGGATTTTGTTTTCAAAGGGAAATTTAGTGAGTGTGCAGGGGTATTGCTGTGTTAAATAGGGTTATGAAAGTGCTTTGGGGTGATTTTTGTGTTCAATATGGAATTAGGGGAATGTGCATTGTGATTGCGTTTAATAGGATTAAGTGAAGTGGCATTGTGATTGCTGTTTAAATATGGAATTAGTAAAGTTGCATTGGGTGATTGTTGTTTAAATATGGTTTAATTTGAAGTTGCATTGGTGATTGCTGGTTAAAATAGGAATAGTGAAGTGTGCATTGGGAGTGTTGTTTTTATGGAATTAGTAAATTTTTTTCTTTGGTTTTCCCTAACATGAAGGAATACATGTTCGCACATTGGTCATTCAATGTGGGTATGTTTTTGTTTCCCCTGTGCTGTTTTTGAGACGTACTGTGCTGTGCGTGCTGTCCCGTGCCGTGTGGCTGTCTTCCTGCGTGCTGTGCGTGTGTCCCGCGCTGGCTGTGCCGTGCTGGTGTGCCTGCTGTCCCTGCTGTGCTTGCTGTGCCGTGCTTGCCATGCTGTGTTGTGCTGTGCTGTGTTTGGCCATGGTGCTTGCTGTTTGTGCTGTGCTGTGCGTGCGTGCATGCCGTGCTGTGCTGTGCATGCTGTGCAGTGCTGTGCTGTGCGTGCTGTGCAGTGCCGTGCTGTGCTTGTGTGGGGGGGCCCGTCGTGCTGTCAGTGTTTTCCCATGCTGTGCTGGTGCTTTGTGTTGTCTGTGCTGTGTCGTGCTGTGCGTGCCATGCCGTGCTGTCCGCGCTGTCGGGTTTTGTGCTATGCTGTGTTGTTGTTTTGTATTGTGCTGTTTTTTGTGCATGCTGTGTGTGCTGGTTGTGCTATGCTGTGCTGTGTTTGCTGTGTTGGCTGGTTGTGCTTATGCTGTGCGTAAGGGCCCATGCCGTGCTGTGCTGTCTGTGCTGTGTTGTGCCCAGCCGTGCTGTGTTGGCTGTGTGTGCTGTGTTGTGCTATCTGTGCAAAGTGCCATCCCGTGCGTGCTGTGCTGTGTTGTGTGTTTGGGCGTGTTGTGCGTGTTGGCCATCCGTGCTGTGTTGTGCTGTGCTGTGCTGTTTTTGGGTTGGCTGTCCCATGCCGTGCGTGTTGTGCTGTGCTGTGCTGGTGGGCCCGGTTGTGCTGGCCGTGCTGTGCTGTCGGCCCATGCGTGCCTGCGTGTTGTGCCTGCCGTGCTGTGTTGTTTTTCACCGAGGTGGCAAGAAGCTCTGTGGAAAGAGAACAAAGCTTCGACAGGACCTATTCAAGTCATCCGGCGCTGATGACAGCTCCCCCGTGCAGTCCTCAGGGGGGGAGAAATCGTGGTTTTTTCCGGCTTTATTGGAGTTCACAAGGCTGCCCCTATCCCCGTTCTTTTCAACGTGTTCCCGGAACATCATGCAGGAGGGCCCCCCTTGACTTCAATACCCCAATCACAATAGGAGGGAAACCATCTGCAATCTTCGATTCGACGATTTGATCCATGGGCCGCAGTGAAAAAAACTCCAGGATCTACCCCAGACGGAAACATCAGCAATGCCCACGGTATGGAATCACACGGAAAAGAGCAAGATCCCTTTAACGTACCAACCGACCACTCCCCCCAGCATCAAAATGGTGGCGAGACACTAGAGGAGGTGGAAACTTTCAATACCTTGGAGCCTCATCACCAAAAGAAGGGACGAGCACACAAGATGAAACAAATTGCTGTGGCACTCTCCCCCTACAACGGCGAAAGTGTGGAAAACACAAAAAGAACCACACTAAGGTAACCACAAGGGACTCGTCACCCATTTCCTTGTCGCTGTAAGCATGGGCACTTACTGCCGATTTAAAACGTCCATTCAAGCCTTTGGATGAAGTGCCCCAGGCGGGCCCCGAAAAATCACCCAGAGCCGCAAAACCAATGACTACTCGGGGGCAGATCGAGGCACTGCTGGGAAACAGAACCATTCAGATACAGTCAAACGGAGGAAAGAAGTGGTTTGGGCCCCACAAAAAAGGATAACGCCTTCAAAAACAGTCCCGCAGGGGAAAGGTGGGGAAAGGGGCAAGGAGGCAGGGACGACCACGCAAAAGCGGATATCCCAAAATCAAGGGGTGGACCGGCCCACTGACCAAACCTCCTGAAGCACCCGGGCAAAACCCTTTGGCGGTCCACTTGCAACGTCCGTGGGTTACCCCACGGTCCCCACCAAGGGAGATGATATGAAGTGTACATAGATGGTTTGTATCGTGGGGTGTCATGGATGATTTTATGGGGTATGGGTTTTCATAATTTTTACGATGTAGTGGGTTTCAAAAGGTTTTATGAGGTGGGGGACATAGATGTTTTTATTTTAGGTGGGAGTGATCAAAGATGGTTTTATGGGTATGGGTTCTAGTGGTTGTATCGGGGGTGGGTTTCAAGATGATTTTAGGGGGTAGGGTGTACATAGATGGTTTTAGAGGTGCAGTAGTTGGTGTACATAGATGGTTTATGAGGTAGTGGTGTATCCTAGATGGTTTTATGAGGGAGTGGTGTATCTAGATGGGTTTTATTAGGTGACGTAGTGGGGTATCAAGATGTTTTTTTATAGTGTGTATCCTAATGGTTTGATGAGAGTGGTGTATCAGATGGTTTTTGGGCGTGGGGGTATCAAGATGATTTTATGAGCTGACAGTAACGGCATTACATACAAATTTTACCTCCCAAAATGGGTACCATATTTCAAATGATCTTCTTGTTACACGTTTATGTTGGGAGTTGTTACATGTTTCGGTTGTAGTTTTAACGGGTTATGGTTTTGGGGATTGTAGCTGCTCGTAAATTTTGATCCCTGGCTGTTACAGGTGTTATGGGGGCCCCCTTTTTTTGGGGTGGTGGGTTCATGTGTGTACGTTTTTTTTTTAGGTCGGTGTAAAAAATAAAAGAATAATAAAAAGAGAATCTATAAGCACGATATCTTGTTAAAAAAAAAGCGAAACAAATCAAAGCGCTTGATCCATACCCTCCCCCCCATGCCCAACCCAAAAATATTAAAAAAGTTTTAAAATTTAAATATACACAAACATCGCACGTGCGCCGCGCACAAAACATACAAATACATACAACCACAACACACACCACACACACAGGTTAAGCTTCACAGGTGATGGGAATTTTGGCTATTGAAGGGAAGGAAAAAATTAGAGATGAAAAAATAAGGGAAGTCTTAGGTGTAAATAGGTATGTCTTGAGGCTGGTTTAAAAGGTCGTAAAAGGTTTTTAAGAAGGGAGAAGGGGGGTCATTCCAATCGATGGACCAGAAAAGAGAAAGGTGACGGCCAACGGGGGAGTGGTTGAACCTAGGTTTTTGAAGGATAAGGTATCTGAAACCCGAGCGAGGGAACTGAAGGGTGTACAAGGAAAAAATTTACAAGGGGGAGGGGGCTTTTTGGGGAGGCATTTGTGACAAAAGGTACTGATCTTGACTTTACTCCTGTGGCACAGGGAAAAAGTGGAGAGATCGCAAAAGATGAGGAATGTTCAAATTTTTTTTTTTGAGGACTAGTCGAGCGCGAGTTTTTAAAAAGAGTTTAAGGGGGGGATAGTATGCTGGCAGACCAGCCAAAAGAGAATTACAAAGTCCAGAGTGAAAAAATGAGAGATGTGCACTTTGAATGTTGCAACAGTGAAGACCTTTTAAATTGCCTTATTGGCGTAATTGATAGTAGCATGACGACAGGGCTGGGTGACGAATTTTTTCATAAAAGCGTGTTGTCGATAACAAAACCAATACTTGACTGTGGGGTATAAAAGCAACTGTTTTTGCCAAATGCTATTGAAGCTGTTTTGCCATGGAAAAAGAGTTTGTTGGGCCCCCAAATCATGGCTTCCGTTTTTACTGTGTTTAGCTGTAATTGTTTTTTTAAACACCGTTTTTGAATACTTGGGGGATGGAATATTTTCAAGGAGAAGGGACATTTTCAGATACATGCTTTGAATCTGGGTCATCAGAGTAGAAAGAGGGGGATCGGTGAAGGGGTTTTTTATATGTACAGTGGACAGTTAGAGAGGGGAAAAAAACAGGGCCCAAACAATCCCCAAGAATCCCATTCCCCTTTGGGGAGGGAAAGGATTGAATCTTGTTTATTGCAACTGTATGAAACGGCTATGAGGTTAAAGAATTAAACCGTTTAGGGGTGCCCCCTTTAATACCAAACGTGTTTGGAACAAAGAGAAGAACGGAGGTCTAAAGTGTCATGGGTGCAGATAAGTCGAGAAAGTGAGAAGGGGATTTCCGATCAGAAGCGTGGAAACATGTTTAGAGTGTGGACTAGGGTGGTTCCCGGCGGGTTTATGGTAGGCAGGCTGAAATGCGGGAAGGGAAAATTTTAAAGAAGATGGCTGTTATTGTTTCTGAACGACTTTTCAAGGACTTTGGGATGAAAGTTACTTTTTAAATTTTAGATCGTTGATAAAATTTTCTGAACTTTTTTTTTTTTGAGACTGGTTATGTCTGCTGTCGAAACGTGTTGTAAAGATTTTTAATTTTTAAGAATAGCTGTGAAAGTTTTTGCATAATGTAAATCGATGTAATTTTTAAGAATAAAGTCGGGTAACGGTGTGTGACGACACAGAAGTGATGCCTAGTTTAAAGCACACATACTCTTGCTCACGCACACCTCCAAAAAAAAAAAACAAATCAGGGTTCTTATTTAATACAGCTACTAGGTTCTGGGAACAACCTGCTTTTGAGGGGGGTGGGGGTGGGGGGGATTCACTTTCCCTAACCTGTCTTTTTCCTTTTTTTGTTCCAAATGTTCCTCCCGGGTGAGCACGATAGAGCCTAAGCTGTTGTTTCTAAGATGATGCCGATGATGGTGTTTTAGGGGGTTTTTGGAATCCTACATAGTAAACCAGCCCCTGCAGCTGGCCCTTCCCCCCAAAACCACCAACACCACCCCACAAATTCCCCCCCTCCCCCCCTCCCCCCCCAAAGTGTAACATGTGGGACTCCAGCTCAGACAGACCATCCCCCGCCCACTCTGAAAAGGCACGACACATTCCTCCCCAACCAGCAAACCCCCCAGACCGCTAAAGCAGCCTGTTTTTTTTGGAACAAAGCACCAGCACACACACGAGCTGAAGAAAAAAGCGAATCACACCAAACACTGAAGCGGGGCTGTGCTGTGCTGTAAAACTCTAAAAAAACATACTTTCCTGTAAAATTTTTTGAAAGATTTTAAAAAGATCCCAACCTTAACACCATCTGCAAAAAATTTAAATTTAGGGGTCGATTTTTTTAAAAAAAAATAAAAAGGGAAAAAATAACTAAATTGCATAACCCGATGAAGTCTGACTTTTCCCAAACAAAGGAATATATGAACACCCACAAAAAGTCATCACAAAAAAAAAAGGACTCTCTTGACTATGTGGGAACACTGACAACCCCCGGGAGGTCATATTACCTTTTTAAGGGGTGAGTAACAGACATTTAAGACATTTCCCCAACTGGAGACAAAGAAAGCGAAACAAAAGAAAAAAAAAAAAACAAAACTAAGCCACCAACCCCCCCACCCCCCCCCCCCCCCCCCCCCCTGTGGTCACCCCGAGTTTGGGGAAATCAAAACACAGCACCTTGGGGCCCACGCATGCCTCAGGCTGACCGAGGGACCTACACTTTTGCATGCTAGGTGGGGCTTTCTTCTTTTCCCCACAACAAACACACACCCAACCAACACACCACACACACACCAACACACCCACACAACACACACACACCAAAATACCACACATACACACACATACACACACCTACAAAACAAAACCCCATAAAACACACATACACACACTACCACACACACACAAACACCAAAATACAATACACAACACCATACACATACATACACACACACACACACATACACAACACAAAGCATCACACACACAAAAAACACTCTACACACACATACACACACACACATACATACACATAACACCATAAACACAACTTTCAACACACACATAAACACACACCCAAAACACACACACACATCACACCATACACAACATACACACAATACACAACTACACCAAAATAAACACACATAAACACACACACACAAAACACACACATCCACACACACATCACACAATACATACAAACATACCAACACTTCCCCACACACAACACCACACACATAAACCAAAAACATACACACACTTTCCACACATACACACCAAGACACAACCCCCACACAAAACACACACCGTTTCCACCAACAAAACCAAATATACACACCACAAAACACACATAAAACACATACACTCACAACACATAACTACAAAACACACAACCACACACACACCACCACCCACACACCAAACACACACCCCCACACCCCAACACACACAAAACAACACACAAAAACCCCCAAACACACACACACACACACACAACACAAACACAACACAAAACCCACACCCGAGACAGCACGCTAAAAATACATTGGGAAAAGAAGACAGTCACCAAAAAGCATGCAGGGGTTTTTATCTGGGCAAGGGGAAAATACTGTGTGCAAACAACTTTTTGTCCAATTTTTTCCCCTTTGGGTCTACACAAGGGGGAAAAGAAACAAAAATCAACCAAAAAAGAAATAGAAAGATAACGAGAAAAATGGAAAAAAGTCAAAAGAAGAAAAAGAAGAAGAAGAAGAAAAAAGAAGAAAAGAAGAAGAAGAAGAAGAAGAAAAAAAAGAAGAAGAAGAAAAAAAAAAGAAAGAAAGAAAAGAGGAAAAGAAGAAGAAGAAGAAAAAAGAAAAGAATTGTGAAAAAGAAAAAATTTTAAGAAAAAAAAAATAAGAAAAACTTGGAAGCAGAAGAAGAAAAGGAAAAGAAAACGGATATAAATTTTGAATGAGGTTAAAGAAATGGGGAAGAAAAAAAACACCCAAAGAAAGAGGGAAAAGGGGGCGAAAGAAGTTTAATGAAAGCAGGACACACAAACTGACCATCCACCAGGACCACAACACTCAGTGTTTGGCCGGTAGTAGCGGGTCCTCCTTGGTTTTGGGGTCAGAACCGGGACCACACACCACGGGGGGGATGACCCAGCAGCTTTTCGGGGCCTTTTTGGGCTGGGCCCAAAGCAGACTAAACTCAACAGTTCAATGTGAACTCGTTTTGTATTTACTGTGTTTTTTGTATTGCATTGTGTTGTATTTTTCGTTGTATTTTATTGGGACTGCGGTGAGTAACCATTCTCTGTGAGAATTTGGCTGCTTTTCCAAGCAGACGGGGCGCCACAATTCAGCGCCATCTCCTTTATGTTCTTACCCCGTTGTATTTGGTGCTCATTAACCCCGAAAAACGAAGGGGAGACAAAACATCGTTCAGACAGAAACAGGTGAGCGGCCCTGGGACAGCAGGGAACCCCACAGAAGATGTGATGACACGACGACGATGATGATGATGATGAGAGAAGATGATGATGCAGCAGCAACAGGGAAGTCGGCAGGGGCTCTCTTTTTTCAGCCCAAAAGGGAAAAAAAATGTCTCCTCCCCCCCCCCCCCCCCCCCCCCCCCCCCCCCCCCCCCCCCCCCCCCCCCCCCCCCCCCCCCCCCCCCCCCCCCACCCCTTTTTTTCCCCCCCCCCCCCCCCCCTCCCCCCCCCCCCCCCCCCCCCCCCCCCCCCCCCCCCCACCCCCCCCCCCCCCCCCGCCCCCCTCCCCCCCCCCCCCCCCTCCCCCCCCCCCCCCCCCCCCCCCCCCCCCCCCCCCCCCCCCCCCCCCCCCCCCCCCCCCCCCCCCTCCCCCCCCCCCCCCCCCCCCCCCCCCCCCCCCCCCCCCCCCCCCCCACCCCCCCCCCCCCTTTTTTTTTTTTTTTTTTCTTTTCCCCACAACTCTGAAATTTTTAAAGGGGGAAAAAAACAAAAAATGTTGCCTTTATTGTTTCAAAAAAAAAACGGTTCCCAAAAACTGTGAAAAATGGGTTGGGGAATATCTTGAGTCGTTTAGTGATAATTTATATAAAAAAAGAATTTTGATAAAAAAAGAAAAAAAAGAAAAAAAAGAAAAGGAAAAGGGAAAAAAGAAGGGAAAA
>CM054154.1:9093676-9109210 GCA_028751875.1 Rapana venosa
GAATAAAAAAAAAATTAAAAAAAAAATAAACACACACACACTAATATAACTTTGATTTAACACCCCTTAAAACTAAGCAACACACACACACCACACAAAAACACTCAACACACACACAAAAACCCCACACACACACACACCAAAACACACACACACACACACAACAACACACACACAGGAAGCCTTGTGGTTAGAAATTGCCCTTGCAATTGATGAAAAGGGAAGGTGCGAGGGTTAAAGCGTTTGCCCCCAAAAAGTAACCGGAGGCGGGGTCGTTTTCCCAGCCTCGCCCTTTCTTCCATTTTTGAAAAAATATGAAACTGAATATCAAAGTCCTTGGGATGAGACTATAAACCGAGGCCCCCGGTGTGAACGCACGCAGAACATCTTGGCAACGTTAAAAATCCGTGCCGCTTTTCAAAAGAGTAGGCATTGTGTGCCAGGGGGAACAAGGGCATTTTTAAAAACCCCCATACACAGGGGACTAGATTAAAAATAAAAAAGCACATGATTGTTATTCCATTATCCCGAAAAATAGAAAAATAAAAAAAAAAAAAACCACCACGTAAACACATCTTACGAAGCACGCACGCACGCACGCACCACGCACGCAGCACACCAACACAAACAACACACACACACAACCACACACAGGGGGACGGCATAGCCTAGGGGTTTGAGTAATATTGCTTGCGCTCGTGATCTGCGACCCGGTTTAAATCTCTTCAAGAGGATTTTCCCGGGTTTTTAACATCAAACAGACTCCATTTCCCTTTAAATCTTTGGTTGAGTTTAAACCCGGTTCCCGGGGAACGCCGAGAACTCTTGCGTAAACTTTAAAACCCATTCCGCTTTTCGGAAGATTTGGAGGCCCCTGGGGGTTTCCTGAAAGGGGACGCAAAAAAAAAATAGCTTTATTTTTTAAATTTGACCAAAAAAAGAGGAAAACCAAAAAAAAAATCACGAAAAAAAAATTGCCTCTACCCAAAAATATCCCACCAAAAACAAACCAAAAAAATAAACACGAAAAAAATTACAACACAACAAAACACACGCAACACCCACACATATTAACACACGCAACCCACACATATACACACCAACCCAACAAACACAGCACACCACACTAAAAACCCAACCCCAAAAAACCCCCACCACCAATAACACGCACACACCACATAATATCACCGCACCCCCCAACATTCACACGCAAACACATATAAAACCCACACACACATAAAAAACCGCAAACACAAATATACCACGCACCCCCACAAACACACCCCTCCACCAAATATACCACCACCCCCAAACTATAAAACCCCCCAAACCCAAAAACCCCCAAAAACAATATACACCCACACACTTTTCACACGCACACCCCCCAATATACCCCACACCAAAAACCCCAAACCAAAAATATACACACCCCACCCACACATATACACACGCACCACAACATATACACACGCACACACACATTATAAAAACCGCAACACACATATACCACGCAACACACACATGGGCGGGCGGGGACAACAAGGTAAAGAAGTTTTAAAAATTTTTAAAAAATCCTAAAACGCAAAAAACAATTTACTTCACCTCTATACACCATTCTTTCATGTCCTTTTTTTTAAAAATAAAAGGTACAGGAACAAAACTTTTTAAAAATAAGGCATTCTTTGGTCTTAGACAAAAATTTCTGCCTAAAGACATCCCTCCCTCCTCCTTTTCCCCCACCCCACAAACGTGTTGCGCCCAAGGGGGAGGCAACACACAAACCCCATGTAGAAACAGGCACCAGGGTTACTTCTCCGTAAAAAACTGGGCCAGGCTTCTGGTTGAGGGGACAGACAGACAGGCAACAAAGACAACAGACACCCCGGTCATGAGGCAATAGACAGCGACGCCCACCCACCATGGTTCATACAGACAGACGACAGACAGACAAACAGAAGAGACCCTGGCACTGAGCAGATAGACAGAAAGAAAGACGACAACGAAGACCCCGATACAGGGCCAGGGCTACCCATTTCCACAGGCATGTCTGTCCCCCCCGCAGCACCACGGGCGAGCGCGCCCCCCCCCAAACCCACCAAAACCCCCACAACCAAAAACCCCACAACAACCACACACACAAAACCCAAAACACACACACACACACAAAACCCACACCCCTAAACTGTTTTTGTGGGGAAAGATTACCCAAAAGTCTTTATTTTTTATTGTGGACATTTAAAAGCATTTTTTCCCCCTGTATCAAGTTTGTCACTAGATCAGATTTTGTCTGAACCATTGTTACTGTGGACATTGTGTTAGGATTGATAAGAAGTCCGATAAATTCAGTTTTTGTAGTATGTTAAAAGTTAGTTTTTATTAAGTACCGTTATCTGACACTTTTCTATTATTGTTTGCGTTCTCTTGTTAGATACTTTTTCCTCTAAAATCACTAAATGTGAATAGACGTTAAACACTGACAGATATCACACACACACACACACACACACGCACACACACACATGTTTTTTTTCTCCACAATTCCAAAGTGGGAATTAACAGGGCTGAGTTTGATATTGATTATTCTATATAAAGAAAGATGAAAGTCCCGTGTCGCTGCAATAGCTAGAGCTCACATTGATGAAACATAATAGTGGTTATTTTAAAGTGGGTTTTTTTTTACTGATGGCTCGGTAGTCGACTGTGGGAATGCTGGATCTGTTTTTTGTAGTTCCTGCATTAAAGATAGAAAAATCTTAATAATAATAATAATAATAATAATGTATGGAATTTATATAGCGCTGAATCTTGTAAAGCAACAAATCAAAGCCCTCAGATGACTTTTTTTAATGCGTGTGTATGCGGTTTTGTAAATTTTGTCATCTGTTCCCACCGGCACACAATGGCCTACTCTTTCGAACATATCATTTAGGCAAAGATTTTTCAATCTTTACTGCGGAACTTATAGCTGTATTAATGGCCTTATATTTTTTTTCTTAAATCTGCATATCAATATATTTAAGGTGCTGTTTTGCATTGATTCTAAGTCTGTTTTGCAAGCATTAAAAGCATTTAATACTAAGGTAAGAGGGGAATTAATCATTGACATTTGTCACCTTATACATTTTCTTTCCTTACGAGGTACTACCCTTGCCTTTTGCTGGATTCCGTCACATTGTGGAATCCACGGCAACGAGAAAGCTGACCAGTTAGCCAAACTGTGCAATGGACACGGATGTGAATTACGAACCCCTGACCTTCCATAGTCTTCAGGAGGCAACTTCTGCTAAAGAAGCTTTTTGGAACCGTGTCAAAGCCAACGAAAATTCTTTACAGGGCTTTATTAAGTGTCAGAGTGTGTCTTTTTCAAACAGAGGTGGGAATATGATTCAGGTTAATTTAAATATTTAGGACAAAATTTTCAAAAGCTAACTTGTCCATTGGTTCGACTTATCACCTAAATGCATTCTTCATTGTGAATACTTCGACTTTTTCTGGTACTTTTGTAGATGGTTTAAAGATTATTTTAACAATTTTAGCCGATAATTGATTTGTTGGGGATAGTTTTTTAGTTAAAAGCCCGTTGGAAACTTTTGTAATTTTTCTTTCTGCAGTTTTTAAACTGTTCAATGCCTGCCCCCTTCCCCCCCACCCCCACCCCCCCCCTCCCTTTTTTTTTGTTTTAGATAAATCTCGTGCCAGACAAAAAGGTAAACACACACAACGGCGGCGCGCGCGCGAAGCACGCCGCATGCACACACACACACACACACCCACACACCACACACACAACAACGTTCTCTATATATTGTAACACTTTTCTTTGGGTTTAAATTTACCTTAGTGAACAGTGTTAAATAAAAAAGAACACTGGTTTGACAGTCTATTATTGTGGGCCTTGGTTTTTTTTTTTTTCATTATGTAGGGATTTTATAGATGTTTTTTTCACTGGGTTTTTTTTTTGTGATTTTTTTTTTTTCATTTTCCTGTATGTTGGCTTGTTGTTGTTTTTACTTCCTACCCGATACCCCCCCCCCCTTTCCCCCCCCCTGGGAAGGAAAGCCTAGTGGTTAGAGTAATATGCATTGCGTCGTGATCTGCTGACCCGGGTTTGAATCTCGTTCAAGAGGATTTTTCCCTTGGTGTTAACATCAGTACAGACCCCAGTCTCCTCAAAAGTCTTTCGGTTGAGCTATAAACCGAGGTCCCGTGTGGAACGCACAAAAAACATCTTGCCAAACGTTAATACCCATTCCGCTTTTCGGAAAAGTAAGTCATTGTGTGCCCGGGGGGTCAGACAACAAATTTACAAAATGCATACACACGGGGACTGCTATGAAAAAATACTACGTTATTGCAACCTTTACCAATAAATTGTACCATGGGAAAAAAAGGGAAAAACCCAAAAAAATAATACATTGGAAAATATAATTACACACACATTCATACACCGCACACCCACACATATACAACGCACCACAACACTCATACACACATGCGCGCGTGCGCGCACACACATAGGTAAAGAATGTTTTAAGAATAACAAAAAGTAAAAATCGTAAAAGGTCAAACAAACAAATTACTTCACCTACTTTATCATCCATTCTTTCATGTTCATACTTTAGAAAATAAAAAAAGGTACAGGAACAAAACGTTAGAAAATACTAGGTTTTATTTGCGTTAGTACTGACAATATTGCCTGCAATGTCATCCTTCCTCTCCTCCTCCACCCACGCAAACGTGTGCTCATGAAGATATAGGCAGCCACACTCTGACTTCAGAGAAAGGGTTTCTGCTGTTCCCTGCTATAAGGACGGACAGTGTCCAGCTTCCTGTCAGCTGTGACATAGCAGGGGAGGCAACACACTATCCCCATGTCGAAACAGGCACTCATGTGTTACTTCCCCTGTAAAGGTTGAACACAGCCCCTCGGCATTGAGGCTGACAGACAAACAGACAGACAGACAGACAGGAAAAAAAAAACAAACAGACAGACAGACAGCAGACAAACAGACAGACGGGACAGACAGAAAAAAACAAACTGAAAGACAAACAAACAGACAGACAAAAGAGGAAAGACAGACGGGACAGAAAAGAACAGACAGACAACATACAACAGACAGCCAGACACAGACAGCAACCTGGTCACTGAGACAGGCAGAAAGACAGACAGACAGACAAACAGACAGACAAACAAACAGACAGAACCCTGGTCACTGAGGCAGACAGACAACGACAGGCCCTTGTCACTGAGGCTGACAGACAGAACAGACAGACAGACAGACAGGCAGGCAGACAGACAGACAGACAGACAGACAGGCCGGTAGGCAGACAGACAGAGAGACAAACAGACAGACAGACTGACCCTGATCAGCCAGGCAAGGGTCTACACCGTTTTCACAGCCCATGCTTGTGCACGCGCGCGCGCGCGCACCATGCAAACATACACACACATAGACACACACACACATACACACACACATACACCACATAGAGACACACACACATAGAGACACACAACACATACACACACAAAACACACACACACATAAACACACACACACAAAACACACACCCCACATACACACCACAAAACACACACATACACACATACACACACACACACATACACACACACACACACACACACACACACACACACACACACACACACACACACACACACACACTGGTTTGACAGTCTAGTTAGTTGTGGGCCTTGGTTTGTCTTTTTTCTTTCATTATGTAAGGATTCATAGATGTTTGTACACTGGTTTTTTTGTTTGTGTATTTTTTTTCTTTTCATTTTTCTGTATGTTGGCTTGTTGTTGTTTTTTACTTCCTACCGTACCCGCCCCCCCCCCCCCCCCCCCCCCCGGGACAGGAAAGCCTGTGGTTAGAGTAATTGCATTGCGATCGGTCTCTGACCCGGGGTTTTTGAATTCGTTCAGGGGTTTTCCCCGGGTTTTAACATCAGTACAGACCCCAGTCCCTCTAAAGTTTTTGGGTTTGAGATATAAACCGGGCCCCGGTGCAACGCACGCAGAATATTTGCGCAAATTAATCCCCCTTTCCGCTTTTGGGAAGAGTAAGTCATTGTGTCCGGTGGGGTCAGACAAAATTTCAAAACGCTCCCCAAGGGGGGATGCTAAAAAAATTACTACGTTATTGCAACCTTTCCCAAAAAATTGTCAGTTAAAAGAGAAAACCAATAAATAATACACGGAAAATACAAATTACAACAAAAATTCATACACACGCCCCCCCACACATATACACAGCAAACACACTCTAAACATGCGCGCGTGCGCGCCCCAAAAGGTAAAAAATTTTTTAAAGAATAAAAAAAAGAAAAAAAACATAAAAGTCAAACAAAAAAATTTATTTCCCCTACTTTATATCCATTTTTTCACGTTATATTTTAGAAAAAAAAAGGAAAGGAACAAAACGTTAGAAAAAATAGGCATTCATTGGGCTTTTTACTGCAAATTTTCCTCTACACCCTCTCTCCTCCCCCACCCCGAAAGTGTGCTCATGAAGATTGGGGCAGCCACCCCTTGACTTCGAAAAAAGGTTTTTCTCTGTTCCCGCTATAAGGACAAACATTTCCAGTTTCCTGTAAAGGGCAAGAAGGGGACAAAAAACCTTCCCCATGGAACCCAGCACCATGTTATTGGGTGAAAAACTGACAGCGCCTTCATTGAGCAGACCGACAGACAGACAGAGGCAGAGGGACAGACAGACAGACGACCTGGTCATTGGGGGACAGACAGAAAAGACGACCCTGGTTTTTGAGGCTGACGACGCCAACGGGAAAAAAACGACGGCCCGGTTTATTCACAAAAGAAGACAAAAGGCAAAACCAAAACAACAACAGACCCGGTCATTGGGCTGAAAAGACGAAGACAGACCCCGGCAGGGAAAGGCGGGCAAAACAGACGAAAAGACAGCAACAGACAAAGACAGAAAAACCCCGCTAATACACTTAGGGGAAAAACAAAATAAAAATGAAACAAAAACAACAACAACACAGACAGCCCCGGTACGAGGTGACAGACAGACAGAAGACAGACAGACAGACAAAAACAGAAAGACAGACAAAACCCTTCACGAGGCAGACAGACGGAAAACGGGGAAAAGACAGACGGAAAGACGCAGGCAGACAGGCAGAAAAAACTCTGATCATCAGCCCAAGGGTCAAACACCAGTTTTTTTACTCGCGCATTTGCACACAACACACACACACCCCCACAACACAACAACACCCAACACCACAACACACACACACAAACCACCACACACACACACACACACGGGTTTGAGGGGTCATTTTTATTTTGGGGGCCCTTTTGGTTTTCTTTTTTATTCTTTAGAAGGATTCAAGATGTTTGTAACGGGGGTTTTTTTTTTTTGTGTATTTTTTTTTTTTTTTTTTTCTTTGTTTGGCTTTTTGTTTTTTTTACTTTTTACCCGATCTCCCCCCCCCCCCCCTGCCCTTTTTCCATTATTATTTGTTTTTACTGTATTATTTTTTTTGTGGTGATGGGTGATTTTTTTCTGAAAAAAAACGACAAAAAAATCAGTGACCATGATCCCATTCCTGTTCCCTTTTTTCAACATGCCTTCCAAACTTATACCCAATCACGAAAATAGTAAATCATCTCTTTTTCAGGAAATTTTCCCATCACTCTCAAAAATGTATAGTCCACCTCTCTAAAAAAAGCTGCCCTTGACCCTAACATTCTGAAGAATTATAGACCTTTTTAAATCTTTTTTTATTTTAAAGCCCTTGAAAAAGTAGTTCTCAAACTCAAAAAACCCACTTCTCCAAAAATTTTCTTCCTGAATTTCAGTTCCCATCGCGTCAACCAACCACTGAAACCACCCTAGCCCAACCCCTTTAAACCCCCCTTTCTTGCTTTGACTCGGGGAAAATCCCCTTCCTCACCTACTCGCTTCACACCCGACACTATAGCCCCTCAATTTTTCCCCCCGTTTTTCAAAAAACGTTGGGTGTTACGGGCCCCTCCCCCACCTGGTTTAATTAAACCCTTACTCCCGATTCCGACAGTTGCAGAAAACAAATTAAATCAAACCTCCAAAAACTGAAATGGGGAGTCCCCAGGGATCGTTCTGGGCCTTTTTGTCACTCTTTACACTGCCCCACTGTACTTTAAAATAAACCGTCATCAAATAAACCATCTTTTTACCAGATGACTCTCAATTTCCCAACACTGTTATCCTGAAAAAACTGCCTTTTCCCTGACAAATAGGCCCATGCTTTGAAGATATTCAAAAATGGGTGACCAGAACAAATTTTCAGCTAAGAGAAAAACCGAACCAGCTTGTAGGAACCCAAAAAAAACCTCTTCCCTTTAAAAAACTTCAAAAGAACCGGGAATACACGTCCCTCTATCCACTGCTGTAAATATTAGGTGTTTTTATCAAAACACCTGTGCAAAAATTCATCCCCCAACCGCCGTATGCTCATCCAATTTCCCGGGTATTAGTGCCATTTGAAAGACCCCTTTCCCCTGAGCAACCCAAATACACCCCCTCATTCTCTCACGCTGGGCTATTGCAATTTTCTTTTTTTGGTCTTCCAGCATCACTACCAATCCCCTTAAAATTTCACAAAACTCCCCGCTCGACTAGTTCCGAAAAAAAAATCTAGCACATTTCCCCCTCTCTTGCGATCTCTCCCTGGTGCCTGTGCCAGTGAGTAAAATTTTAGATCATACCCCCTTTTTCAAATGTCTCCACAAAAAAAGCCCATCCACCCCGTGATGTCTTCCCGTACATCCTCGTTCCCTCCGTCTGGCAGATACCTTGGCCCACAATACCCAATTCAACCCTCCACCGTGGCCGCCGTCTTTTCATTTCGGGGCCCTCGACCTGGAAAAGCTCCCCCCTCTCTCTTCGCCAGAAACCCAGTTAGAACTTTTAAATCCAGCCTAAAAACAATTTATTTCAAACCTAAGTTTTTTTCCCCATCTGTTTTATCAAAAATCCACCTTCCCCAACCCATGTCCTAAACCCCTAAAGATATGCCTGGTGAGTGTGTGTTTTGGGGTGCTTTTTAGAAAATTTGACTATTCAATTTTATTTTATAGATTTTTGGTTGCAGCGCACCCTGTTTATAAATCTTTTGTTTAAAATATTGATTTTTTGTCTTGATTCTGATGTGTAGATTAGGTTGAATGCTCGTTTGATTTGTCTTTTCAAGATTGACTATATAAGTTTCCCTTATTATTTTATTTTTTATATTATTTTGGATCACTTTGTAATCATTTTCACGAATTTTTTTGTCTGATCTTTTATGTTTGATTGATTTGAATGTACATTTTAAATTTAAAGTACTACTTTTAAAAACATAGGCATAAATGTTCATGATTTGAAGGAGGAAAGGATTAATTGCTAACAGTATTGTCAATGCAATTAGCATGGATGATAGTATTTTCTTCTTTTTTTTGGGGGTTTTTGTTTTTTTTTTCTTTTTTTGATAATTTTGTTTTTTTTTTTTTTCTTTTTTTTTAGGGGGGGGGGGGGGATGCTTTTTCTGTTTGTTTGTTTTCCCTTTTTGATTCTTTTTTTTGTTTTGTTTTTTTTTTGGTTTTTTTTGTGTGTTGTTTTTCTTAAATGATAAAAATTTGACAATGAAAGGGTAAAATTGTAACCTGACATATTTTTGTTTTCTTTTTACTTTTTTCTCCCCTTTTCTTGTAATCCAAATTAAGTGGGACAAATGTGTGCGGTGTAGTCGATGTATGATAGAACGCGCGCGCGCGCGCGTGTGTGCGCGGTTTTGTACGAGTGTATGTATATAACCACGGCGCGCCGTGTGGTGTTTTGGGTTTGGGTGGGTTGGGTGGGCTTTTTATGTTTCCCTTTCTTGCGTTGCGTGTGCGAGGGGGGGGGTGTGGTGTGTGTGTGTGTGTGTGTAATGTGCTGTCCGCGGTATGTGTGACGGTTATGCAGTGTATTTTTCTTGGGGGGGGGGGGGGGTTTCCCTTTTGTTTTGATGATTGTTTTTTGGGTGCGTGTGAGTTGTTTGGTTTTTTTTTCTTTCTTTTTTTCTTATTTCAAATTTTTCTTTGGAGTTATTTTTTTATATTGGTTATGGGAAAAAATGGAGTTAATAAAACTGATCAAGTTGTGTTTTTTTCCCAAAAGATGGCTTGATGAAAAAAAAACCCCAAAAACTTTCTTATTCAATGACCATCTGAAATAAAATTTGACTTGACTTTACTTGACTTTACGCCGCTACACTTTACAGACCCAACACACCCGCTCGCTCGCACTGCGCGCGCGCAACACACACACGCGCGCGGAAAAATGAGTTAGCCGAAAAATCACCCAAAGAAAGGGGGGCCCAACGGGGGCCCATCTGGAAACCCGTCCCCAAAACCTCCCCTCCCCCATTCAAGGGGGTTTTGCCCCTGGGGACAGACAGGCCCCTGGGAACCAGCTGACAGCCCCGACCTCCCCGTGCCCCCCGTGACCCCCTTTTTGAAGAACTGGGACAAAAGGGCATCTTTTAAAGAGCCCTGACAAAAAAAGTCACCCTGCCCTCAAACCAGTCTACCTTCTATTCCGGGACTTTTTTCTTGGGTAATTTGCCGAATTCAAACTTGAGGGCTGTCCCAAAAAAATTTTTGTAAAGATGTGGGGTATGGGGGCCAACAGGGGACTCTGACCCCTTTTTCCCTGCAGCTGTCCCCCAGTGCTCCCCACACACACACACACACAAACACACAACACACACACACACACCACACAACCACACATACACCCCACACTCACACAAAACCACATCAAAAAAAACCCCACACAAAAACTTACACACCCCATCCACAATAACACAAACTCACACACACACACCCCCAAAACACAACACACACACATTTCACACAAAACCAAACCAACCCACACACATACAGACACACACACACAAAAAAATACACCCCCAAAAACAACCCCCCACATCAAAAACAACACACAAAAACCAAACACACACACAAACCACAAAAACCCCCGCACACACACAAAAAAAACACACAGGATAGCCTCGTGGTTAGAACATTGGCATCCCAATCTGATACCGGGGTTCCATTCCCTGAAGTTCACTAAATACAACCCACCCCCCCCAAAAAGGGGCCCTTGGGGAAATGGAATAAAAACCCCAAAGGCCCCGTTTTGCGAACGCACCCCCAAAACATCTTTCGCACACGTTAAAAAAATTTTTGTGCCTTTTTTCCCTTGGGTAGCCAAGGGTGTCCCGGGTTGGGAACAAAAAGACAACATTAAAAAAAACCCCCATTCACAGGGGACTAGATAAAAAAAAAAACCCCCAACATAAATTCTTTTACATTACCCTCCCACACAAACACGTACACACACACACACACCAAACCCCCCGAACCCCCGCCCGCACGCACGAAACGCACGCGCTCGCCCCGCCCAACACACAAACACACCACACAAACAAACCCAAAACAACACACACACAAAACCCCACACAAACAATTGAAAAAGAAAAAAAAAATGATCTCTATTACTTAGAAAAATAATCGAACCCAAAAAAATAAAATTCCCTTTTAAACTACTCCCAAAAGGCAATCAAAAGACTCTTGGAAAGCCTGTCCTTTTCAAAAAGTTCCAAAAACGTGGTTTAGACAATCTGATGGAAGAATAATTTTTAAACTTTTTTTGGTCAATTAAGCTGGAAACCGACATACTTGTATAATTTGTTTCATAGAGAAAAACAACTTTCCTGTCATATTTAAAAAAGGGAAAAATCATACCATCCACAAATCAGGTGATACTGCTTGGCCCCTTTAAATTTCAGAAACCAAAATTTAATTCTGTCTTCTTAAACTAAACCTTTTTTAAAAAAATACCCAAAAATCCTATATTCCCACTTTGTAAACAAACAATCTTTTAAAAGAAGATCGCAGGTTTTTTGTAAAAAATATTCCCCCCCACAAAAAAATCTTAAAACAAAATTTCAGCCAGTCTCCCAAAACAATTCAATGAAAATAAATATAACCGGGCCCTTTTTTTTTTAAATTTGAAAAAACCTTTGATGCAAACAATCTTCCTTTTTATTGCTAAAAATTCACTTGTATAAACTAACACCAGAAAAGATAAATCTTTGAAAAGCATTTGTCGAATAGGCAGCAGCTAGTAACGCAAATAAACAAACATCAGAAATAGTACCTATTAAAAAAAGGAGAACCACAAGGGTCAATATTGGGTCCATTTTCTATTTTCAATCTATGAAAAATGATTTAAAAACCCCCAATTTCTAAATGTGGGCTGTAAAATTTGTTTGCGATGACACACCCCCTCAAAATTGTATTGATTCTGCCCCCCCACCGATTTACAATCAAATTTCCCAACAAAATTTGGGGACAGTTTGGGTTTTCTTGGACTCAGCTAAACCAAAAACCCCCTAAAACTCAAAAAACAAGTGAAAGTTTTGAAACAAAAGCAAGAAAAAAGGGGAAAAAAAACCCGAAAGAAAAAAATTCCCAAACCTCTTTAAAAGGGTTAAAAGTTTAAATTAGAAGAAGTTGATTTTCCCACAGAATTCGGGTGAAAATTTATTGAAAAAAATTTTACGGGACGGGACCATTGTTTGGCCGGGAAAACGCTTTCTTACAAAGCTACTTCATTACCCAAAAATAAAACATTTTCTGAACAACCACCTCGAAAAACTTTTTTTTTGGGGCCCATTTTTTTGCCTATAGTTGACTTTTCTTAAATCTCTTTGGACGCCGCAGTGATAAAAATTTTAAAAAATTGATTCATAAAATTAATAAAAGGCACTGAAATTTGGGTTCAAACTAAAACCCAAGCCCCTAACCATCAACGATTATAAGAAAACAAATATCCAAACCCTTTCCCAAACAGATTTTTATCTAAAAAAAGCCTTTTATGTCCAAAAGTTGTCAAGGGAAATGCCCCCCCCAAAAAACACCAATACTTAAAAACCCAATAAAACCCCAACATAATCATCTACAAACTTTTTTCCGAGACCAAAAAAATTTTAATTTTTAAAAACCCCCAACCCTTCTTGTACTCCAGTAGGACTTATGGAACAAGCCCCCAAACGTTTAAAATTATCAAAAACAAAAATGGGTTTCAAGACAAGCAAAAAAAGCCTTTAAAAATTGCATAAATCCCGGAATTGACTAAAAAGGGCCCAAATCAACCTTTGATTTAATACGGCAAAAAAAAACCATACTTACATTACCAGCACAAATTAAAAACCTTCCCAAAAACCAAAAAATTCCTTTTTTTCTTTTTTTACTAGAAATTCTACAGTCACACACTTTTAAAAATTTGTGGGGGGGAGGGGGAGGCAGGAAAGGGCCACAAAATTATGCAAAAAGGGTTAAGAGAACCCTTATGCAAGCTAGTAAATAATTTTCCCAATGTTGAAACAAGGGGAAAGGAAAAATTTTTTTAAAACTTTTTATGGTAGCCCCTGATAGTTTGAAGTGTGTCCCTCTCCTCTCTCTCCCTTCTCTCCTCTCCTCTCCTCCCTCTCTTCTCCCTCTCCCCCTCTCATCTCCCCTCCCCTTCTCTCTCCTCCCCCTCTCTCCTCCCCTTCCTCCCTCCCCTTTCTCCTTTCCTCTCCTCTCCTAAAGCCCTTTGTCTTGCCCAAAATCCTAGATTTTTTTCGTGGATGTTTTTTTTAAAATTGCAGTTAGAGAGAGATTTTTAGAAACAATTTAAGCGATACTTTTTTTAATTTTGAAAATTTTTTTAGTTGATAGTCCAGTTAAATTATGGGGTTTTAAATTCTGTATCGTATAGGGGTTTTTACTTGTTTAAAATAATTGTTTTTCTTTTAATTTTTAAATTTTCCTATTTGATTAAAAGGTGTATTCCCCTTCCCCCTTGATACTCCCCCCCCACCCCCCTCCTTTTTCCAAACTTTTTTGTTATCATCATTATGTCCCTTGTCTCATGGGGAAGGGGGTCATTTTTTTATATTGTTGTCTCATGGTGATGGTGATTGTTTTAAAAAATTTTATTCTATTATAAATAAAAGGTTTTTTTAATCTTTTTGACTTTCTTGCTTTTATAGTTATTATGGAATTGTTTATTTTAAAAAAAGGCTAAATTTGAAAAGTAAGACGCATAAAAAAAAACAAAAGTTTGCTGGGGAGGGGGGAAGGAGGGAGGTCATTGAAGGAATATTGTCCCGAAAAGACGAATGCCTGTATTTTTAACGTTTTTATTTCCCTTTTCTTTTTTTTAAAAAAAAGTATAAAAAGTAAAGAAAAGGATGAAACATAGGGGAAGTAATTTTTTTTGTCCTGACGTTTTAAAGATTTTCTTGTTTTTTTTTCTTAAAAAATTTTTTTTTTAAATGTGTGGGGTGGAAAGTGAAAAGCGACGGGGCTCAGGGGTGCTTAGTATGTGGGTGCGTGTATATGTACATGTGGGAATTTTAAAAGTCAATGTATTTTCCCTTCCCCGATTCCCTTTTCCCCTTTTTTTTCTGGTTTAATTTAAGGGAAAGATGCCCTAATGTAGTTCCCTTTGGGATAAACCCTTTCGAAATTTGTTTTTTAGATAAGGCTTGATGGAAAAAAAAACAAATTTAAAAACTTATTTAATGTACCATCTGGAAATAAAATTTTTGGGCTTGACTTGCCTGGCCCAAACTGACACCCCGGTTTGATTCCCGGTTTTTTTTTTTAGGGGATATTTTTTCCCCGGGGTTAACATCAAATGCAGACCCACTTTTCCCCAAAAGGGCCTTCGGATGGGAAAATATAAACCGAAAGGCCCCCCCGGGGCGAACCGCGCGCAGAACACTTGCGCACATTAAATCCGGTTTTCCCCTTTTCGTAAGAGTAGGCCACTGTGTGGGCCCGGGGGGAACCAAGACAGAATTTAAAAAAAACCCCCATACACACCCGGGGGCTTGATGGAAAAAAAAACACATACGTGCTTTTTTTTCCATTATCCTTGATATAAAAGAAAAAAAAAAACCCAACCAAAAAACACGCCCCAAAGGGGGGCGGGATAAACCTAGTGTTAGAGGAAAAGCATTTTTGCTTTGATCTGCTGACCGGGTTTTGAATCTCCCTTTAAAAGGATTTTTCCTCTGGGATTAACATCCGAAAAGAACCCCCACTCTCCCCAAAAGTTTTGGGTGAGATTTTAAACCGAGGCCCCCTGTGCGAACGCCACAGAAAAATCTTGCACAAACGTTTTTAAAACCCCTTCTGCTTTTTTGGAAGAGTAACCTTTTTTTGCGGGTGGGAAAAGGGAAAACAAAATTTACAAAACCGCATACCCCCGGGGGCTGCTACGGAAAAAAAACTACATTATTGGGAAAACCCCTACCAATATATTTTACCATTTAAAAGAGGAAAGCCAATAAAAAAATACACTGGAAAATAAAAATTTCACCCAAAACATACATACACACGCCAAAACCCACACATAGGGACACACACACACACAACACCCCACACAACACCTACACACACACACTCATAAAACATATGCGTG
>CM054154.1:9109710-9129612 GCA_028751875.1 Rapana venosa
TTCTTTTAAAAAATGCAAAACTTTTGCTTAAATAAACTATGGGGGATAACGTTTGCACCAAAGTTTTAAAAATGAAAACTACGGATTTAAAGCAACATCTTGGGGCACTAAAAAAGTTTTTTTGTTCGATTTGGCTTTGGATTTTTTGGGGACAACAAGGAGTTCAAAATTAAAGGTTTTTAAAAAACATTTAAACAAGATTTTGATTGTAATGCAAAGTGGCACCGCACATGCAAAACGGACGTTTTTTTTCTATACAAACATTTAAAACGCACTGTGTATGAACAGTATACTTATAGAAATAATAAGTATGTTAAACATGCATTGTCAAAATTTAATGTGGTCTATCAGATATTGCTGTACATGTGAAACGATATGCAAAAGATGAAAATGAGAATTTGATTTGTAATTTGTGTAAATTGGCAACACAAGATGAAATTCATGTTGTTTTGGAATGTCCAGTTCTTGAAGACCTGGGAAAAGAATTGATTCTGCAAACTTATTGGAACTACCCATCATTGGTCAGGCTAGCTCAACTTATGTCATCTGAAAATGAGCAAACTGTTAAAAATTTAGCAATATTTCTGTATAAATCTTTGAAGAGAATAAGGGATAGTAGCCTAATGTAAATTTTTCAGTTTTAACAAATGTTCATTGAATGATTTATTTTCAACGATAACTTGACAGCAAATGGCTGTATACTAGCGCTTTTGTATGTTTCCACCCCTTCAGAAGGGGCTTTGACCTATCTGAATAAATATCTGAAGTCTGAAGTCTGAAGTCTCTCCATCTCTCTCTCTCTCCCTCTCTCTTTCTCCCTCTCTCTCCCTATGTCTCTCTCTCTCTCTCCCTCTCTCTCTCTCCCTCTCTCTCTCCTTCTGTCTCTGTCTCTCCCTCTCTCTCCCCCTCTGTCTCTCTCTCCCCACTCTCTCTCCCTCTCTCTTTCTCCCCCTCTCTCCTCCCTCTTTCTCCCTCTCTCTCCCTCTCCTCCTCTCCTCTCTCCCTCTCTCTCTCTCCCTCTCTCTTTCTCCCTCTCTCTCACTCTCTCTCTCCCTCGATCTCTCTCTCTCTCCCTCTCTCTCTCCCCCCTCTTTTCTCTCTCTCCTCTTCCTCTTTATCTCTCTTTCCCCCTCCCTCTCTCTCTCTCTCCCTCTCTTCCCTCTCTCTCTCTCTCGCCTCTCTCCTCCTCTCTCCTTTTCTCTTTCTCTCTCTCCCTCTCTCTCTCTCTCCCTCTCTCTCTCCCTCTCTCTCTCTCCCTCCTTTATACTAATGTCTATGACTGATCATTTCAGTATATGTGAAATGAAAACTGTGATTTGACAAATATCCTTAAAATTTGAACCGTAGTGGGTATGAGATTATATGATTTTCAGGTAACCAATGATTGTGGAATATAGATAGTGCTGCTAAATAAGATATTTTCCTATGTTCTTTTCTATATTGTATTGTGGCCTAAGGCCAATGTGCAATTAAATAATTTCAGAGTTTCAGAGAGAGTTTCTCACTCTCTCTCCTCAAACACTTTATTGAAAAACTGCTACGATTTTGATATACTCAATATCGATGATTTTTCTTAGATAGCATCTTCTCTCTATGATTGGGTTTATGGTTGATTTAAGGTTTATAATCATGTAATTTTCTTCTGTATTCAGTCATAAATTGTTACTGACATCATATTTTTGTATGAGTTCGCTATCTATATTTGTGTGTATTTCTTCTTTAATCAGTCATAAATCATTATTTGTTTGTGCATTTGTTTTTCCAGTGATATGAATGAACTCACTGTTCCATCCTGAGCCCAACAAATGCATTGTGGTCCAAGGCCAATGTACATTAAATCATTTCAGAGTTCAGAGTTCAGAGTTCTCTCCCTTCCTCTCTCCCTCTGTCTCTCTCTCTCTCCCTCTCTCTCTCCCCCTCTCTCTCTTTCCCTCTCTCTCTCCCTTTTGTCTCTCTCTCTCTCTCTGCTCTCTCTCCTCTCTCCCTCTCTCTCTCTCCCTCTCTCTTCCTCCATCTCTCCCCATCTCTCTTCTCCTCCTTCTCCCTCTCATCTCCCCTCTCTCTCTCTCTCCCTCTCTCTCTCTCCTCTCTCTATATCCCTCTCTCTTTCTCCCTCTCTCTCCCTCTCTCTCTCTCCCTCCTCTCTCCCCATCCTCCTCATCTCTCTCCCTCTCTTTCTCCCCCCTCTTTAAGATTTTTTTTTCGAAAGAGAGAAGTATATAGTGAAATGAATACATATTGTTTTCGCGTTGCAGTAACTCAAGTACGATTGAATGCGCTACCACTAAACAAAATACACATCGTTATAGTAGTTCAAATGAAGATAAGCACTGCCCTGTTATGTAAAGCCCAAATAGAGAATGAAGAGCACTTTTATTTAATTGCCCTGTCTATGAAGATTTGAGACATAAGTTCTTAAAGATGCGAAGAGACTTCCTTTGCACGTGCTACTCAAAGCTACAATATGTACTGATAAACATAAATTATCACGATTTATTTTTCATGCAACCAACAGAAGAAGTAAGATAACTTTATAGAAATGGATCCTTATATTGATGAATACTACATTTAAAACATTGTCGATTATGACGAACGTGAATTGATTTGTGATGAATATCCAAGAAATAGTTGATATAATTTCTTTATTATTGCTGAATATCATTTCATATTTATATACATTGATAGTAATGTGTTTATAACACTCATGTTATATGTCCACTCCATACGCCCATCATTCCCTTGTATTGTGGCCTAAGGCCGATGTACAGTAACAGTCTGAAGTCTGAAGTCTGAAGTCTCTCCCCCCTCTCTCTCCACTCTCTCTCTCTCTCCTCTTTCTCTTTCTCTCTCTCTCTCCCCTCCCTCTCTCTCCTCCCTCTCTCTCCTCTCTCTCTCTCTCTCTCCCTCTCTCATCTCTCCTCTTTCTCTTTCTCTCTCCTCTCTCTCTGGAACGGGTGTGCTGTTAGTAAGCTGCTGCAAATTTTGCATTTTAGCTTCAAAATGTCAGTTACTGGCCTTCCAGCAACTGTAAATAACAACTTTAAACGCCCTGCTGATCGACAACGTCGTATCGAGTTGGAAAGTCGCAGGGGAGAGCGGCAGCATTGTGTTCCTCTTGCGAATGAAGCCAGTTGACAAGTCAGTGTCAACAGAAATGGCGGACCCAGTGCTGAACCATAACTCCCGTGTTCAGTACTATCGCAAAAAGCCCCCATGTCAAATCCGTCGCGATGTTCAAAGAAGCAGACAACACCAAGAAAGACAGGCAAGTCGCCAATGTGACAATGACAGTGTCTTGGAAGAGCCGGTCTTGTGCAACATTGACTCCCTGCTCGATGTGGAAACAGAAGAAAAACAAACCAGTGTGTACACAAAACTGTGTGTCAGCAGTGAATTGAATGCCTCGGCCACACCAGATTCACTTGATCTACTGTGTGATCCAGCAACAGACAGCAAGATCGGTGTGTCTTCTGAGGCGTCTGATGTGCAGGAAGAGCTGACAGTTGGCTGCACAGTGGATGACTCTGATACTGGTATTGTGAAACAGTATGTGTCTACTCTAACTGACAAACGTGTGCAGGGTCGATTAAGGGACAGCAAGAGAAACACACGGTTTCGAAAGGTGGTGGTACATAGTTCAGGGGATCAAAACATTGTGATGTGTGAATCAGATGACATCACCCTGGAATACTCTTGGAATGGAGATCCTGGCAAGGAATCTAAGTGTGTGTTCTGGTACATCAAGCAAGAAGAGAAAAACATGTTGCCAGAAGAACGTGTCAAGCTTGCCAGACTTCCTAAAGGGAAACAGTGTACTAACACACAACACACAGCGACAGTGGTGGCGAGTGCTGAGCAGGAGTTACATCATCTTCGGGACCTGATCCGGTCTTACATGGGCTGACTTCCCTGGCTGTAGACTGGAAAAGGAAAGGCTGGTTTGAAAATTGAGACACTTGAGACACAGACAATAATGTATCGAATCTTGATGTACATACCACTACTGCCATGGTTTCCATGTCATTGTAATCGCGTCGCGTTCGATATCGTTGTTACCGCGCCGCAGCGCTATATGGCTTGATTGCTAAAAAGCAATAAAATTGTGTCAATTGTCAATTGTGTCAATTGTCTCCTCTCTCTCTCTCACTCCTCTCTCTCCCTGTCTCTCTCTTCCCCTCCTCTGTCATCTTCCTCTCTCTCCTTCTTCTTACATCTTCTCTCTCGCTCTTCTTTTCCTCTTCCTTCCTCTCCTATCTCATCGCTCTCATATTAAACCAATTGCCAAATCTCTCTCTTCCTCTCTCTCTCTGTCTCGCTCTCTCCCTCGCTCTCTCGCTCTCCCTGTCTCTCTCTCTCCCTCTCTCGCTCCTTTTCCTTTCTCCTCGCTCTCCTCCTCTGGCTCTCTCTCCTCGCTCCCTCCCGCTGTCCATCGCCATCTGTCGTTCTCTCTCCCTCCGTCTGTCGCGCTCGCTCCCTCTCACGCCCTCTCTCTTTCTCCCGCTCTCCTCCCTCTCTCATCTCCGCCTTCCTCCCTCGCTCTCTTTCTCCTTCGCATCGTCTCGCCTCTCTCTTCCACTCCTCTCTCCCCTCTGTATCTCCCTCTCACTTTCTCCCTCTCTCTCCCTCTCTCTCCGCTTTCATGTCTCTCTCTCTCTCCCTCCCTCCCTCTCTCTCCCTCTCTCTCGTCTCTCCCGCTCTCTCTCCCTCTGTCTCTCTCGCTCCCTCTCTCTCTCCCTCTCTCTCCCGCCACTCTCTCTCTCCCTCTCCTCCTTTCCCCGCCTCTTTCGCCCTCTCTCCCTCTCTCCTCCCCTCCCTCGCGCGTTCTCCCTCTCGCCCTCTCTTTTCTCTCCCTCTCTCTTTCTCCCCTCTCACTCTCTATCACTCTCTCCCCCCCCTCTCTCTCTCTCCCCCCCCACTCTCTCTCTCTCCCTCTCTAAGGGCTTTTGACCACCATTGACGCATGATCTTCTAAGAAAAGATACGTGTTTTGTATGGCTTATGTTTCAGAGTCATTAGACTTATTATCCTCTGTGTCTTAAAAATAGACGGCAGGCAAGTTCTTCAAGACGGTGCAATAATCCTCCTTCATGCCAAAACAAAAATGTGTCCCCCAGGACCAGTTTCTTGGCCAGTTTTGTTTTTCTTTCTAGATTAAGAATCTTCCATTGAATATTTCATCGTCTTGTGATCTATTTGCAATGATACGACTAAGTCATAACTAAGGATAAAAAAAAGCATATGTTATATGTATATATTCGACAGAAAGATATAAGATAAACGAACTTCGGGGCTGATCTGAACCACTGGCCTCGTTCATCCTAAAAAATCTAAGTTTCATGATAGTCACAACGAGACAAAAAGACAAAATATGAAGTCTATGTCAAGAAGTCCCTGAAACATTCATGATAGATATAGAAGAGGTTAATAACATAAATTACTTGGCCTTAAGGTTATGACAATAATCTTTCCTGGATCGTCCCTATTTCAATTTGTCAATAGAAATTAAATCCCAAAAGATATTTCAGCTCAATGAATAAGCATTTTCCTTGATGAGCACACTCGAAAGTTGTTCTTTTATGAGACATACAACCAATAATGAGTATGCTTCAACATGTTGGGACCGTGGCGAGTATAAACTGCTTACTACGGACTTGAGAGTATTTACCAAGGACGCTCCATGAAATTAGAATTACTCCTAAATCAGCCTTTGCAAAATGAAGATACAAAAAACTCAATATTTTCCATAATCAGAAATGGCCTGTCCAATAAAGTCGTATTCATGTACAAGATTATAATATTCTTACGCCATCATATCTGTAGGATAAATTTGTTAATCAGAGTTATTTTCGAGGGTAAAAGGTATTCTATTTTTTCCCCGCCCAAGATAGACTTATTCCATGTCATCCTTGGTTTATTCAGGTATAAGCTAATGGACAATATCCCTGATTATCTAAAAACAGAAGGCCTAGTTTGTCTTCATTTAAGAAAGGATACTCACAGAACACATCTTTTGGAAATGTTAGGATTGGAATTTTCATTTTTGGGTTCGAAATACTTATCTCTAGGAGTAATTAGCACACAGTTCATGTTTAATTATCTGTAGGAGTCCATTAGCAACAACAATTCATGTTTAATGGCGATGTTTATGCTCACTCTCGTTGCTGTGTTGTTTTGATTTGTTTGTTTTGGCCTTTCCCCTGTTGATCTATTTCGTCCTCACACGTCCATAACCTCTGAAGCAACTCCCCCCCCCCCCCTCACTCTCTATAATCCTTTGCGTTTTGGGCCGCTGCTGTATGTCCGTCTGCCTGCTGTCTCTTTTGTCTCTCTCTGAATGTTGTTTTCCTGAGTCGGTGTTGTGTGTGGTGGTGGTGGTTGTGTGTTTTGTTGTTTTTTTTGTTTTTTTTTAAATTTATATATAGTATATATTATATAATTGTTTGTCTGTGTTTTGTTTTGTTTGTTTGCGTGTTTTTTTCTTTCTCCATTGTCTCCCTTGTATGACATTCTCGGGCTTTGTAAGCTAGTTCTCATTTTATAGTGTTTGATTAATAATAAACCTATTTTGAATTTGTCATTTTGTGTCATGAAAACTGTTGATAATGATTGGTTGCGGTTTTGTTTGGGATGGGGGGGGGGGGGGGGTTTTGTTTTTTTTTGTTTTTTTTTTGGGTTTTTGATTGTTGTTTTTGGTGGGTTGTTGGGTTTTGGGTTGTTTTCTTTTGAGAGCATGGTGTAAAAAAGCCCCGAGCGTATCCTTTTACTCTCAAATAAAAAGTGTCGAGTTCGATTCGAGTTCGAGTCCCTCTCGCTCTCCCTCTCTCCCTCTCGCTTTCTCCCGCTCGCTCCCTCTCGACTCTCTCCCCTCCCCCCCCGCTTTCTCTCTCTCCCTCTCTCTCTCTCCTCTCTCCCTCTCTCTGTCTCCCTCTCTCTATCTCTCTCTCCCTCTCTCTCTCTCTCCTCGCCCTCTCTCTCCTGCCCGCTCTCTTTCTCCCTCGCCTCTCCCTCTCTTATCTCTCTCGCCCCTCTCTCTCTCTCTCTCCCTCGCTTTCTCCCTCTCTCTCCCTCGCGATCTCGCTCTCCCCCTCTCTCTCCGCTCCCTCGCTCTCTACCCTCTCTCTCGCCGCGCTCGCCCGCGCTCTTGTCTCCACTCGCTCTCCCTCTCTATCGCTCTCTCCCCCCCTCTCCTCTCTCTCTCCCCACTCTTGCTCCCTCTCTCCTCGCTCTTTCGCCCTCGCTCTCCCTCTCTATAGACTCTCTCTCTCGCCGCTCTCTCACTCTCTCTCTCTCCTCTCTCTCTCTCTCTTCCCCCTATCTCTCGCTCGCTCTCCCCCGCTCTCGCTCTTTCTTCCTCTCTCCCTCTCTATCCTCTCTCCCTCTCTCTCCCCCTCTCGCTCTCTCCTTCCTTCCTCTACCCCTCTTCTCTCCCTCTCTCTCTCCCCCCTCTCTCCCTCTCTCTCTCGCTCTCTCTCTTCTCGCGCTCCCTATCGTCTCTCCCTCTCTCTCCCTCTCTCTCGCCCGCTCTCTCTCCCCCTCTCTCTTTCCTTCGCTCTCTCCCCTCGCTCCCTCCCTCGCGCTTTCTCCCCTCTCTCCCCTCGCTTTTCTCTCCCTCTTCATGTTTCTCCTCTCTCCCTCTCTATCTCTCTCTCGCCCCTCTCCCTCGCGCTCGCCCTCTCTCACTCGCTCTCCCTCTACTCCCGCCTCTCCTCTCTCCTCTCCCTCTCTCTCTCTCCCCGTCTCTCTCTCCCTCTCTTTCTCTCCCTCTCCCTCTCTCTCTCTCTCTCCCTCTCTTCCGCTCTCGCTCTGCTCCCTCTCGCCCTCTCGCTCGCTCCCTCCCTCCCGCTCGCCTCTCTCTCTCCCCTCTCTCTCTCCCCTCTCTCTCTCCCTCTCCCTCTCTCTCTCTCTCACTCTGCTCTCTCTCGCCTCCCCCCTCTTTCTCTCGCTCCCCTCCCTCTCCTCTCTCTCTCTCTCCCCCTCGCTCTCGCTCTCTCCCCTTTCTCTCTGCCCTCTCTCCTCTCCCTCTCCCTCGCGCTCTCTCGTCGCCTCTCGCTCCTCCTCTCCTCGATCGCCCCTCTCTCTCTCTCTCTCACCTCTCTATCTCTCTCCCCCCTCTCTCTCTCCCTCTCTCTCCCCTCCTCTCCTCTATTTGTAGATTTCAAAAAGCATTTTGATACAATTGACCCGAAGACTTCTCATTAAAAGCTAGACTTATATATTCTCTCTACAAATCAATCTTGAAACGTCTTGCTTCTTATCTTCCAACAGCAGACAATGTGTGTCAATAGCTACGTCCACACCACACTAAAACCCTCCAGTATGGAGTACCACAGGGATCCATCTTAGGACCAATTACTTTACTCAGTATACATAAATGACCGTCCTCGCCATAATCAATTCTAAATGCGAACTTTTTGCTGACGACAACAAACCATACTTACATCCATACTGACATTTAACTCTCTTGCAAAGACATTGCAAAATAGCACGGATACTTGTCAAAAATGGACATGAACAAAATCACATTCTATACACCCCCAAAAAACAAAAAACAATGCTTATCAACTACCAACAAAAGCGAAAAATCTATCTAATACAGTTTCTCCATGCCATATTGAAAAGGAAACAATAGAAACAAGCCTCTCACCACAAAAGTTCTAGAGTAACAATTTGATAAAATCTCAGCTGGTACCATCACATATCCCATCGTGCAAAGACATGCGCCAAGAGTATACCAACTGACGAAAATCAACATTTTCTGTGACTTTCATTCAAGAAAAACTAGTCTGTCAAGCGGATATACTATCCGCAATAGATATCGTCAACCCTGTGGGATTCCGCTAGTGCAAACACTATGATAACCAATTATTAGTCTGGTATAAACGTGCTCACTTAAACTGGTTCTCTTCTGAAGAAGACTACCTACGAGAAAAGTGGATTATACCCCATGAAAGTGGCGTTCCCCTACACCAACGACTAAATTAACAAAGGCATCATGAGTTTAAGATAATGACAGAACTTTTCCCTCATCCTAAAAGACAAGTTCCCAAATGAATCATTCAGAAAGTCCGAAAAGCCCATGTGTCCCAATCCCAAGACTAGATTTTGTCAAATCTAGCTTACTTTACTCCAGCCCTAGTTGGAACTCCCTTCCTGACTCATTAGACACTCCAACAGTAACAATCTCAAAAGTCATTTGTGTCATCCACTTTTAATGGCATCAAAAATAAAAAGCCACAATTGATCGTGTTTGAAACAAAGTAAATATAACCTCCCTTGCATGATACCAATTAGCCCTCTCGCTCTCTCCTCTCTCCTCTCTCTCATCTCCTCTCATATCGCGTCCCTCGCTCCTCTCTCGCTCTCTGTACTGACATTAGTGAGCTTGCGTTGAATTGTAATGTTGGGTGTGTGTGTGTGGTGTGGGGTGTGTGTGTGGGTGGGTGTGGTGTGTGGTGTGCCCTTGCTTGTTTGGATTGTGTTAACAATGAACTTGTCTGAGTTTTTTTTCCCCCCTTAAAATGAAGTGTGGGGTGTATTTTGTTGTGAATGCTGGAATGTATGGTTGTTAATTTGCAATGATCTGTTGGACCAAGGTCATTACTTCTGTGGACCGTTTGTATCATTTCTAATAATGTTGGGTATATAAGATTGCGCAATGCATGAATATGTGTGTGGTTGGGGTGTGGGTATGGGTGGTATGTGTGTGCAGTGAGTAGTAAGATCGCCCATTCACAGTGTGTGCAGAATGAAGCGGAAAGAAGCAGTTCTGTGTTTATTGTGAAATAGCTGATGTTAGACTGGCCATTTTTCCTTGATGCTTTGTGGCTTGGCTGGCCTTCGTACATCAAGAATGTGTATTTCCTGGTTTGTCTGGACAAATTCCGGTTATGATATTGTGAGAATTATGAAATGTGTCTATTAGCTTGTAGGTGAGAAATGTCCTTGCAAATGGAATGTTTCCAGGATTGTGTGTGTGTGTGTGGATGTATGATGGTGGTGAGTGTTGTATTTGTTGAAGAGTGTGTGTTGTGTGTTGGGGTGCATGCGTTGGCTATAACGTGCGAGTGTGTGTGTATTGTGTGTAAGTGGGGGTGTGGTGTGTGTGTGTGTGTGCGTGTGTGCGCGCGCGCGCGCACGCGTGTATTTTTAGTCTGGATTTTTGGGGGTTGTTGTTGTTTTAGGGGAGGGGGGTTGGGAAGGGGATGTTTTTGGTCTTTTTGTCTTGTTTAATGGGTTTGTTGATTCATTTGATTTTTCGATTTCTTGATTTTCACTAATTGAATGGGAGGTTGATGAAATAGTTCATTGTTATTTGAAATGATCTTGTTGGTTAATTATTGATTATAATTAATGAGAACAAGTATTACCATTTGACAATGTGTAGATGTTTATCCGTTATGACTTATTAAGTTGGTTGTGTTTTTTTTTGGCTCGGTTGTTGTTTCTTGTTGTTGTTTGTTGTTGTCGTCGTTTTTTCTCTTTTTTATCAGCTTATGTTGGTTGGTTTTTCCTCTCTTTTGTTGGTTTGTTTGTTTTGGGTTAGGTTTTTTTGGGTGGGGGTGGGGTGGGGTATTTTTATGTTTTTCTTTTATTTTCTTGCTTTGGGGTGGGGGGGGGGTGTTGTGGGGGGGGGGGAGCCGGTTTTGAAAAGGGTTATTTCCCCATGGTTTTTTATTGTGAACAGTATTAGTATGGGTATTATTATTAAGAGGTATCCCTACCGCGGGGACTGGATGTAAAAAAGCACTAGTGTGCTTATTAATCATTATTCCTCGAAATAAAAGAATTTGTCATTGTCATTGGCAGTGTCATGGTCATTGTCAGTGTCTCTCGCGCTCTCTCTCCTCCTCTCTCTCGCTTCTCTCTTCTCCCACCGCTCTCTCTCTCTCTCGCGCTTCTCTCAATCTCTCTCAGTCTCCTCTCGCTCTCGCTCTCTCTCTGTGCGAAGCGGTGTGTGCATGGCGGGCACTGTCAGAAGGCTGCCTGTCTTGTGGACCAGCTGAGGAGGGGACAAGATGTTGTCCAGCCTGATAATGAGACAATGAGGATAATATATCAGGATGATAAAGATAATAATGATGATAATTTAATAATGAAGATAATGAGAATGGGCAATGGAATTTATCTAGCGCTATATCTTGCAAAAATCAATCAATGCGCTGGCTTTCATCACCCATACATACAACCGAGGACAATTAACAGAGTTAGCGAATTAAAATCTACACGCACACACTCACACACACAACACACACACACGCACGCACGCACACACATCAACACACCACACACAGACACTCACACCAGACTCACACATACACACACATACACACACCACGCACACACACACAACACACACATACACACACAGACACACACACACATACACACACACAGACAACACACACAGACACACACATACAACCACAGACACACACTACACATACACACACACACACAGACAACACACACAGCCACACACACCACACACAGACACACACCACACAGACACACACACTTACACACACACAGACACCACAGAGTCAACATCCCACACAACACACACACACACACACACACACACACACACACACACGCACACACACGGCCACATACACACACAGACACACACACACATACAACACACACCAGAACATACACATACCCACACACCACATACATCACACAGAACACACACACACATACACACACAAACACAACACACATACACACATACACACACACATACACAACCACCTCATACACACACACATACACATACACACATACATACACATACACATACACACACACACAAACACAAACACACATACACACTCCATACACACATACATACACACACACACATACACATACACACACACACACCACACACACACAGATTATACACTGTGGCAGGGGAGGGGAGGTCCAGCCTGGACTGAAGAGTGAGAGAGAGTAGACTGAAAGGGGGGGGGGGCAAGACGGGGGAGTGAGAAGTTGTCAAAAGGCTGAAGGACACAATCAACCGTCTATCTGAACGTGTGGGGGCATCCGTGTGTTGTGAAGGAGGACAGGGTGTGGATGACGGCTGCTGGGACCACAAAGGTTCCCAGGAGAGCATCAGTCGCTGTGCCCTGTGTGCGGTGTGAGGGCTGACTGACGGACTTGAGCCAGGGGCAGCGCAGACAGCGTGCAGGACTGCATCCCGGCTGGCGGCCTTGGTCAAGGAAGCAGACGTGGCCGGGGCAGTGTGGAACCTGTCACCGGCCTGCCGGCCAGTGACAGAGCTGCTGCAGGTCTGCTGCCTGAGGGAGGAGGCCTGCATCAGCCGGCATCTGTCCCCCTCCACCTCCTCCTCTCCCCCTCCGCCTCCTCCTCCTCCTCCCCCCCTCCTCCTCCGCCCCCTCCTCCTCCTCCCCCTCCTCCTCCGCCCCCCGCCGCCTCCGCCTCCCCCCCTCCTCCTCCTCCTCCCCTCCTACCTCCTCCCCCTCCTCTCCCCCCCTCCTCCGCCTCCTCCCCTCCTTCCTCCACCCCCCCACTGCAGGCCAAGGAAGGGAGGGGCGGAGATGTCCGGCATCTGGTGGACACAGTTGGAGGTCTTTCAGCCTCAGGACCACACTTCCTGCGGCCCGCTGGTTGGGGGTGCGGCAATGCCTGGAGACCTTGACCCCTGGCCCGCTGTGGGGGATGCGGCAATGCCTGAGACTTGAACTTGACCCTGAGGCAGCCCACAGGACGGGCAGGAGCTGCTGGCCCAAGCTGCGTATGGCTGCCACCAAAGCGTGGGCACTGAGGGGAGCCCTTCTGGGAAGACAGCCTGCTGGAGACTCTGAAGAAGAACCCAGCAACCTGTCCTCCCCTGGGAGCAGCAGTTCTCCCCACACCTGGTAAGGTGCAGAGCCACTTTTGGAGACCCGCCTGCACGCTTCAAATTGACGGGTTGCTTCCCTTTAACTGTAGACGGCCTCTAACTGGCTCCGCCACGGTTGCCACAGAAAAGGAACAAAAAAGGTGTAGGGGGGGCGTTGTTGTAAGTGTTTTGTTCGTTGGTAGGGGGGGGGGGAGTTTTTCGGGGGGGGATGGGGTAATCTTTTAGTTCTAAATCTTTTTAAAATTGTCAGTTTTTATTGGATCCTCTGGAAATGTTTTTTCTATTCACAATTTCTTCTGGCAACTCTGACATTGCCGGTCCCAAGCCCGATGAGAAAAGGAGGAGAGAGGGTTTGGCGTGGGGCAGCAACCCCACCCATAAAACATAGTTTGCTACAGAAACGCCCAACAACAGACCAAGGACTACTGCCCTGGGAAGGAAGGCCTCGCCAAGAGATTATGACCGTGTGGTGAAAGCCGGAGTCTACGGAAGCCACAAGGCCGACCCCCCTTTTATCGACCAGGACCATCAACGTCGGAACATGGTAGTGAGACCATGTATGAAACGGAAAAACAACACAAGTAGCACAGAAGAAAGCTACAACCCTCACATTGCTTGGCCATCATGAGAACCCATTGTCACAGTCAGGACAAAGGAACTGCGCCCCCACTGGGAGATGCGCTTTATTCTGGCCATAAGAAGACAATGGAACGCTCCACACACAGAATTAGAAGGCGTCGCGCTCCACGCTGTACAAGACGCGCACAAGCCCGAGCCCTGATAGGATGGAAGCACACGGCGCAAGAATCATTTTTGCGCATCCGTCAGGACTAAGAAAGGAGAAATCAGAATGAAGATCATCCAGTGTTAGGCGCCAACTATGATGGAGATGAAGAAGCCTAAGATCAATCTACACAGACTGTGCAACGTCATTGCCAAGTAACCAAAAAAGATATAAAACATCCTCATGGTGATTTCAATTCAATCCAAGATCTGACAAGAGACAACACGGAATCGAGGAAGTGATGGGAAGACACTCGGATTAGGAGAGATGAATGAGAATGCGAGAGATTTGCAGAACTCTGTGCTATCAACAATCTGGTAATTCGGTGGCAGCATTTTCCCCCACAGAAGAGTACATAAGCCACCTGGTATCAACCAAATATGTGACCTGAGAAACCAGTGACCATATCTGCCATGGGGCCCAAGAAATTTCAGAGAGCGCTTTGATTAAAAAGATTCAGCGCATATAAATTCCATACATTATTATTATTATTATTATTATTCTTATTATTATGTAAGGGTGAAAAGAGGAAGTACAGACGTTTGCTTCTGACCACCACCTTTTGGTAGCCAAGCTGAAGATGAACTGGATGAAAGCAGCAACAAAAGCAGAAGTACAACACCAGCCTGCTGAAAGACGCGAAGAGAAATTAGAATTTAAGCTGGTCCCTCACCAACAAGAACCAAGTACTACAAAACGGCTTGAAGAGAACTGACATCGAGAGCCATGGAAGAAAGTGAAAGAGACACTGACATCAACCGGTCAGAAGTAGTGGCCCCAAGAGACACCAACAGAAGGAATGATATGGCAGTCACAATGGCAAGATTGGAAAAGAGAAAGCAGAAGAAAGCAGCATAAAACTACAGCGGACAATAGCAGCAAAAGGCAAACAAAAGCACAAGCAGACTTCACAAAGCCACAGAGAAGTCAAGAGGAGCGCAAAGATCAGACAAACGCAAGTACATCGACATCCTGGCAGAGGAAGCCGAGGATGCAGGCCAGTAACAACATGAAGCTGCTTTATGACACCAACAAGAAACTCTCGGGAATACAGCAGGCCTGAGCGACCAGTCAAAGACAAGAAAGAAAACACCATCCTGGGAACAGAGGGCAACTGAACAGATGGCAGAGCACTTTGAGGAACTCCTGACATCCCTACCCTTTCAAACCCCCCGGACATCGGTCCCTGCTGATAGAGACCTAGACATCAACTGTAGCAACCAACCAGGGAGGAGATCAGAAAGCCATCAAAATGCTGAAAATGGCAAGGCAGCAGAACCGGACAACAGCCCACAGAAGCTCTCAAGGCAACCTGGAGTACCACGGTAGAGATGCAGTACCCCTCTTTGGAAGATTTGGAAGAGAGGAAGTACCATCAACTGGAAGGAGGGCTTTCTCATCCAAGCTAACCAAAAAGAGAAACCTCAGTAACTGGTGCCCAACTATAGAGGGATAAACGCTTCTGTCGGTGCCAGGAAAAGTCTTTAAACAGGATCTCCTTGGAAGAAGAAAAATGCAGTCGACCCTCGCCCCGAACCAACAGGCCACGGCGGCCGCCAGAACAGATCATCATAGATTTCAGATTGCCACCTTGGCGCATCATCGTTTGAGCAATCTTGAGAGTGGAACTCATCTTTATACATCAACTTTGTTGATTAGGAGAAAGCCTTTGACAGTGTGGACCGCAACCATCCTCTGAAATTGCTCGCCACCTTGGAGTGGCCAACACAAACTGGTCAACTTGATCAAGAACTCCTATAGAAAAGATGACCTCCCGGTGTCCATGGAGGACAACTCACAAACAGCTTGAGTGAAACTGAAGCAGACAAGGCGGTCTCCTGTCCACCTTTCCTCATCCTCCTGGCATCGATGGACCATGAAGACTTCAAACGGCATGCAGAAGAAATGGAATCCAGTGGACACAGTGGGACCAGTGATGATCTCGACTTTGCAGACGACCGGCCCTCTTTCCCACAGCCGGCCAACAGAAGCAGACAGAACTACAGAACGAGCAGCCACCTCATTAACAGTGGTCTCAAGATCCATGAAGGCAAAACCAAGATCTCAGATCAACGCAGTGGGAAGTGAGGACCGCAGTCAACACTAAATGGGAAGGATCTGGAAGAATTGGAGACATTCAACGTACCTGGGTACATATTAACATGCAGGCGGCACAGACGCAGACTCAGAGCAAGAATTGGGCAAGGCGAGGGCAGCGTACTTGCAGCTGAAGAACATCGGACTCCTAGGTGGGTCGACCCCACAAAAGATCAGGCGTTCAACGCCAACGTCAAGTCATCCTACATATATGGAGGCGGAGACATGGAGACAACAAAGACCACCATCTAGAAAGTGCAGACCTTCATCAACAGCGCCTGAGACAATCCTCCAGATCCACTGGCCCCAACAAACCATCAGCAGGCCAGACCTGTGGCAACGTACCAACCCAGCTGCCAGCCGAAAATGAAACCGGCGCAGGAGATGGGGGATGATTGGCTCACCCCTGAGAAAGCAGCCTACAACTCACTAGGCAGGCAACTATCATGGAAACCCCCAGGAAAACGAAAAAGAGGAAAGGCCAAGAAAACACCTGGGGCGAAGCGTCCTTGAGGCAGAAACCAGGAAGAAGGGATATACCTGGAGACAGCTGGAGAGAATAGCCAGGACAGAGGGACTCGGCGGACTGTTGTCGCGCGGCCTATGCCCAGGGGAGTGATGGGCCAATAGTAAGTAATTTCTTCTTTCTGGCAGAAGCAGGCTGTTTTATTGAAAACAGGAATGATGTAGAATCGTGTGATGGTGTGTGGTTGCTGAAGGTTTTTTAGTTAGGGGTACGGGTGGTATTCAGTGTTCACACATTCTGCTGGACTACTCAAGTGAGAACAGGGCTGTGTCCTTTTCCACCATGTGCGGACATGTTGTTTACAACCACCCTAGCAACGGTCTTAGACACGGTCCTTGGGCCAACAAAGAGTGTCAGGGGACATCACCCTGTGCCTCGCCTGCACTGGTACATAGCCTAGCCTATACAGAGTATTGTTTCTCTCAATGCTTTTATTTTACGATAAGGCAGTGAGCCACTGCGTGTGCTTTTTTGTATCCGGTCCCGTGTGCGTCGGTTTGGTACATGTTGTTGTCTGCTGTTTCCTTTGGCAACAGTGGTGGCCTACTCTTATGGAGGGGGGACAGTGTGGCGAGTGCGCGGGTGGTGTACGCTGCCCTTCGTACAGGACCTGGTGTGGGTCTGCCTCCAAAGACTGAGGAGATGAATTGGCACTGGTTTAGCTGGTGGGGTGTGTGCGTGTGTTGCGTGTGAGTGTGAGGTGTGTTGCGGCTGTGTGTGTGTAGTGCGTCTCATGTTGTGTGTGTGTGTTTTGGAGGGGGGGGTTAGCACATTATGATGGATGTTCTATTCTAGCTGTGTGACCATAGCACATTATTTTGAGGGGGGGGGGGTACGAGGTTACCGCTTAAGTCACTGCAGATTGCTCTCCTATGATATTCTGGCTGCTCTCCTCCCTGGGGAGGAATGCGTACATTATTATGTATGTATGCTATCGTGTAACTGTAACAATATTGTTATGTATGTATTCTATCCAGTTTAACGGTAGCATGTATTATGGATGTATTCTAGCAGTGTAAACGGAGCATGTTAGTATGTATGTCTCTATCATTGTAACGGAGCATATTGGGTATGTATGTATTCGATCAGTGTAAAACGGTAGCATGTTATTTATGTAGGTATCCTCATCTATCATGTAAACGGAAAATGTTATTATGTGTTATGTACTAGTAACAAATAAATAAATAAATATATAAATAAAAGTCCTTCGGATGGGGACTGTGGACCGAGCCCCGGTGTGCGGGGCCGCGCAGAGCGTCTTGTGCACACGTTAAATCCTTTCCACTTTTCGTAGATGGGCCATGTGTGCCGGTGGGAACGATGGACGGAAGTTGCAGGGGCGCATGCACACGGACTAGATGTGAAGGAAAGCGCGTGGGTGCTTGCGCCATTATCCTCGATAAAAACAAATATTTAAAAAGTAAAATAATATAATAAGAATAATAAAAATAATTAATAATGATGATGAGAATATGATGATTATGATGATGATGATATGATGAATGATGATGATGATGATGATAAAATAATAATAATAAAATAATAATAATAATACCAGTTATGTGTAAACACCACGGGACATCAGTGCCGTGCGTGCGTGCGTGCGTGCGTGTGAGTGGAGTGTTTGTGTGTGTGGTGTGTGTGTTGTGGGTGTAGCATAGTATGATGGATGTATCGAGTGGAGCTGTGTACCCTAGCACATTTTATGGTGGGAGGGGGGTTGTTGTGGTTTTATCTAGGTTTATACCACTTTAATCACGGCAGGGCGTGCGTACATACGTGGCGGGTGCGCGCCTGGAGTTGAAATCTGCTGTTCATTATGTTTAAGAGAGTTGCTGCCTGTAAATGAGTGATGCAAGCGCTTCAATTTCTTTGTTTTTACAAGATTCAGCGCTAATATAAAATTCCAGTATATTTATTATTTTTTTTTAATTAAGTAGTACTTTTCAACTTAAAATGTATATGCAATTCAATCAAACATCAAAGATCAGACAAATAAATCGATATTATGATTACAAAGCTGATCTAAGAATAATGATAATAATAATAAAGTAATACATGGAACTTATATAGTCCCTATATCTTGCAAAGACAAATTCAAAGCGCAAGCATTCAACCTAATCTTTTCACAGTCCATGCAATCAATGACAATTAATCAATCTTTCAACAAACAGATATTATAACAGTGGTGCGCTGCAGACCATATCTAGGAAATACATTGCAATAGTCAAATGGTGTCTCCAAAGCACCCACCCACACACTCACCCAGTCATAGACTTTAGCAGGTTTAAGGAAGTTGCATGCCTGTAAATGGATCGAGTGCAAGCGCGTCGTTGTTTGTTGTTTTACAATATTCAGCGCTATTTAAATTCCATATTTTATATTATTATTATTTTTAATATTATTATTATTATTATTATTATTATTATTATTATAGGACATGGTTAGTGAAGGTGGGATAGTTTCTGATAATGAAAAGGAGCGGGAAAACTTAGGTGTGAAAGAAATATTTTTAGGCTGATGTAAAAGTTGTCATAACTAGTTTGCTGGCGAAGAGCAGAGGGAGCTCATTCCAGTCGATGGGACCCGACATAGAGAAAAGAGCGGCGGCCACGGTGGATTGTTAAGAATTCTAGTATCGTAGGCCAAGGTATCTGCAGCCAGAGCGGAGGAACGTGAAGGAGTGTACAGGTGAAGACAGGCACAAGGTAGGAGGGTGCGGTTTTGTGGAGACAGTGTGTAACAGAGGGTACTGATCTTATATTTTACTCTCTGGGCACAGGCGCCACGAGAGATCGCAAGAGAGGGGTAGTGCTCAGATTTTTTTCTTCTGAGAACTACGAGCGCGGAGTGTTTGTGTACAGTGAAGGGATTGGTAATGATGTGGAAGGCCAGACAAAAGAAATTGCAATAGTCCAGCACGGAGAGAATGAAAGAGCTGACTAGTTTGGATGTTGCATCAGTGGACAGTCCTTTTCAAATGGCACTAATACACCGTAATGATAGTGAATGACTGGCAGGTCTGGGGATTGAATTTTTGCACAGCGAGTTTTGTTGATAACAACACCTAGAACTTCACAGCAGTGGATAAGGGACTGATGTAATTGCCGATTTCTATGAAGTGTTGTAATGGAAGTGAGTTTGTTTGGTTCCGACAAGCATGGTTTTTCGGTTTTATCTGCATTTAGCTGAAGTTGTTCTTTGGTGTCCCATCCAGGTGTTGAATATCGTCAAAGCAGTGGCCATATTTGTCAGGAGAGAAGGCAATTTTCAGAGGATACAGTGATTGAAATCTGAAGTCATCTGCGTAAAAATTGATGGTTGATCTGATGACGGTTTTAGTATATGTGACAGGGGACAGTGTAAAGAGTGAACAGAACAGGCCTAGAACGATCCTGTGGGACTCAAATTCCCAATTTTGGGAGGTATTTTAGAATTTTGTTTACTGCAACTTTGGGAATCGGCAGAAGGTAGAATTAAACAGGGAGGGCTGTGCCTAACACCGCGTTTTTTTTTGAAACGGGGGAGAAGAATGAAAACTATAGTGCGAAGGGGCAGATAAATCGAGAAGTGAGAAAGGGAGATTTTTCCCCCAGCAGAAGCAAGAAAGCGTTAAATTAAGGG